>JAENPR010000207.1:0-600000 GCA_018135685.1 Themeda triandra | reverse complement strand
GAGTTTATGGCTCCTGAAAATCAAGATGTGCAGGATGAGGTGTACTCTGACTTCGATGAAACTGAATGCCGAGACTTGATGGCTCAACTTGTGTTGACTCGGCAAGCAGTCTTTGACAAGCCAGTCAGAAATTATCACCTAAAGCCATTATACTTGAAAGGATATGTCAATGGCAAGCCTTTGACCAAGATGCTTGTTGATGGAGGAGCTGCCATCAACATTATGCCCTACACAACTTTCAGAAAGCTTGGAATGACAAGTGAAGACTTGTTGCAAACTGACATGATCCTCAAAGACTTTGCTGGCAATCCTTCTGACACCCGAGGAGCTGTGCATGTTGAATTGATGATTGGATCCAAGACTCTGATCACTACTTTCTTTGTTATTGATGGCAAGGGGGCATACAGTATGCTTCTAGGAAGGGATTGGATCCATGCTAATTGCTTTGCATACCTTCAACCATGCACCAAATTCTTATTCGAGTGGATTGGAGATGATGTTGAAGTTGTTCAAGCCGATGATTCGGTAAGTGTTGCGCTTCGGAGCACAACTTACTTGGAGTATGATGGACTAGATTGCCTTTCGGGTAAACAAGTGGAAAGAAGGTCGTGTTAATGTGTTCAACGAGAGATCAACAGCCGATCCAAGCAGTCGGCTCTGACAGTAATTTTTAATGGGCAATCCAATCGATGGCAACAAAGGGAAGCTGGGTTGTGGTTTCATGTCGGCCGATAAGTTAGAAGAGATTGATGTTGGTGATAACTCAAAGCCAAGGCCGATGTATATCAGTGCAAATCTGGACCCAGAATATAAGTTAAAACTGATAGAGTTGCTGAAGGAATTCAAGGATTTCTTTGCTTGGGATTATACAGAGATGCCCGGATTAGATAGATCAATTGTTGAGCATAAGCTTCCCATTAAGCCCGGTTTTCGTCCTTTCAAACAACCTCCACGAAAGATTTATAAAGAGGAGGTATTGGCCGATGTAAAGAAAGAAGTTGAAAGATTAATAGAAGCAAACTTTATTCGTTCATGCAGGTATGCAGAGTGGATTTCAAATATAGTGCCTGTATACAAGAAAAACGGGAAGATGAGAGTCTGCATAGATTTCAGAGACCTCAACAAAGCTACTCCTATGGATGGTTATCCAATGCTAGTTGCCGATTTGCTAGTAGATGCAGCAGCAGGATATGAAGTGATTAGTTTTATGGATGGCAATGCTGGCTACAATCAAATTTTTATGGCAATAGAGGACATTGCAAAAACTGCATTCAGGTGTCCTGGCCATATTGGTCTATTTGAATGGATAGTCATGACATTTGGGTTGAAAAATGCCGGTGCAACTTATCGAGAGCCATGAACTATATTTTTCATGAGTTAATCGGCAAGATTGTAGAAATTTATATCGATGATGTGGTGGTCAAATCCAGAGACCATGAAGGACATTTAGCCGATTTAAGAAAAACCTTGGAATGCACAAGAAGGCATGGTTTAAAAATGAATCCAAACAAATGTGCCTTTGGGGTATCGGGCCGGTGAATTCTTGGGATTTTTGATCCACAAAGGAGAGATAGAAGTTGGGAAGAAGAGCATGGAAGCAATAGACAAGATAGTGCCCCCAACCAACCTTACGGAATTGCAATCATTGCTAGGTAAGATTAATTTTGTGAGAAGGTTTATATCCAATTTATCAGAAAGAGTGTTACCTTTCTCTCCATTATTGAAGCTCAAGAAAGATCAGAAATTTGTTTGGGGTGACATACAGCAAAAGGCTTTTGATGAGATCAAGCAATATATGAAGGCACCACCAGTATTGGTACCTCCACAACTTGAGAAGCCTTTTAAGCTATATGTGGCGGCCGATAGCCTAACGATAGGATCGGCCCTCATGCAAGAATTTGATGGAAAAGAAAGGGTAATAGCTTACCTTAGCCGAAAATTGTTGGATCCTGAAACAAGGTATTCGGCTATAGAAAAGCTCTGTTTATGTGTTTATTACTCATGTACCAAATTTCGACACTATTTGTTGAATGCCGAATGTGTGGTAGTATCTAGTTTTGATGTAATTAAGCACATGTTATCAATGCCAATTTTAAATGGAAGGATTGGCAAGTGGGTATTAGCACTGTCAGAATTCAATCTGAAGTATGAATCGGCAAAGGCAGTGAAAGGACAGATAATTGCCGATTTCATTACTCAACACCGTGATCTATCTATTGAAGTAGTTCACATTGCCCCATGGGCGTTATTTTTCGATGGATCATCGTGTGACAAGGGTGGTCGTGCTGGTATTCTTTTAATATCTCCACGAGGAAAAGTGTTTGAGTATGCTTTTACGATCGAATACCATGTCACTAACAATCAGGCAGAGTATGAAGCATTACTCGGAGGGATTCGGCTGGGCGATAGAAGTAAAAGCCGTTGTGTTGAGGTATTTGGTGACTCGAGTTAGTAATCAATCAATTGACAGGGCAATATGAATGCAAGAATGATGCATTAAGAAGATATCATGAAGAATGTCGGGAGCTTTTGAAAAGTTTTTTGATAGTAACATTGCATCATATTCCTAGAGAGCACAACAAAGAGGCCAACAGATTAGCTCAGACTGCTTCTGGATATCGTGAAAATCAGGAGGCCTTTGCTGTTGAAGAAAATGTTCTCAATGCTGATCAGGCAGATAATGATTGGAGGAGTGATATCATCAATTATCTGAAAGATCCATCTCAGAAAGTTTCCCGAAGACTCAGGTATAAGGCCCTCAAGTTTGTGCTTCTTGATGATCAATTGTACTACAAATCTATAGATGGAGTATTGCTCAAGTGCTTAAACCGAGAAGAGGCCAAAAGGATTATTTTTGAAGTTCATGAAGGAGCTTGTGGTGCACATCAGTCGGCTTACCGAATGAAGTGGATAATCAGAAGGACTGGGTATTTTTGGCCGACTATATTGGAAGATTGTTTTGAATATTACAAAGGATGTCGAGACTGTCAGATATTCGGTAATGTTCAGAGGGCACCTGCATCTGCTTTGAATCCCATAATTAAGCCTTGGCCATTCAGAGGATGGGGCATAGATTTAATTGGGCGATTAATCCTCCATCCAGCAAAGGGACACAAGTTTGTCTTTGTTAGCTTCTGATTATTTTACCAAGTGGTTTGAAGCTATCCCTTTGAAGACGGTTACATCAGAAAATATGGTCAATTTTGTTAAAGAACACATAATTCATAGATTTGGAATTCCACATACCATAACGACCAATCAAGGGACTCAGTTTACTTCTACAGAGTTTTGTGATTTTGCCGAAAGCATGGGAATAAGGTTATATAATTCTTCTCCTTATTATGCACAAGCCAATGGCCAAGCAGAGGCATCAAATAAGATCATGATCAAAATCATCCAAAAGAAAATTGATGAAAAGCCAAGAAGGTGGCATTTGGTCCTTAATGAAGCATTATGGGCTTACCGAATGGCTTGCCATGGGTCCACGCAAGCATCTCCATATGAATTGGTCTATGGACACAATGCTGTGCTTCCTTGGGAATTACAATCAGGTTCCAGGAGAGTTGAGTTGCAGAAGGACTTGGCAGAAAAGGATTATAAAGATCTAATGATGGATGAGTTAGAGGATTTGCATTTGATCTGGCTCAAAGCCTTAGAAAATATTGAGAAGAATAAGATGCGTGTTGCCAAGTACTACAATAAAAAGGTTAAGGTCAAGCAATTTGCAGAGGGAGACTTAGTTTGGAAAACAATATTGCCGATTGGTACAAAAGATAGAACATTCGCAAATGGTCTCCAAATTGGGAAGGACCTTTTCGGGTTGTGAGTTGTGCACCCAGCAACGCGTACATATTGAAAACATTATTTGGAGAAGAGCTCACAAGAGCTATAAATGGTAGATATCTCAAGAAATTTCATCCAAGTGTTGAAGTTGGATCTTGATCGTAACCTACTCGTTGGGCGTGAAATAGCCGATTTTGATTGGAATCGCCTTCAGAATAGGGAAAAGAAGTTGGAGGAAAACAGCCGATATTATGTGTATCGCCTCTAGTGCAAAATAGCCGATATCGTGTGTATCGTCTTTAGAACAAAAATAGCCGATACAGTGGTATCATCTTTAGCAATTTTTTAAGTGATATGACTTGTGATAATTTTATTTCTCGGCCGGTAGGTTTATCGGGAGAAGATAAAGTGAATTGAAGTGCTACACTACAAAACCGGTGTCAAGTCGAGGAACAGGGGCCAAGATCTAATCGACTAAGATGACGTCATGCGTTCGGGAAAATCGCATTCGATAAATTATTGCGATCAAGAATCTAGCTAAGGAATGAAAATTTCGTGCAAGCAGACACCATCACAGACGAGCAAGAACAAGGGGGAGACCAACATCCTTCATTAAAAAAAATTTATTACACCCGCACCAATCCTAATACAAGCTACTCCTCTTCATTGTTGAAGAGCTTGTTGAGGACGGATTGCGGGTTGGTGGCGTCGGCCATGGCGCGGGCGTGGTCGTCAAACTCCCCCAGGAGACCTTCGATGTCGTCGATCTCATGGGGAAGCCCTCCCTGGAAGCCGACCGGCACGGAGGTGTACTCATCCCCGGTCCAGGACGAAACCCCCGCCAGGCCAAGGGCGGTGCCTAGGCGCACCCCATGGAGGGCGGCCTGATCAACCTGGCCAGGAACGGCCTCGAGGCGGTCCACAACCGTCGGGCCCCTGGCGTTCACCCGGTCGGCGACCACCGTCGCCGCCGCCCTCAGGCGGTTCAGCTCCCCGGAGAGGTCTGCGAGACAAAGGAAAACAATTCGATGAGCAAGTGAATCGAGAAAACGGAGTATTACCAAAGTTCAAACAACTGCCATACTGGAGACGGTGTCGCAAAGCTGCCTGCGCTGGTCCTCCCACTCCAGCTGGGCAATCCCGTGCTTCTTGGTTTCCTCACCAAGAAGCTCCCGCGCCTCATCCCTCTCGCGGAGGTAACGGACGGCATCGTCGCCGTCGTACGGGTTTGGAATCTCCTCGTCCGCCCGACCCCAAGGATAGGGGTGGTACGAGCTGCCGGAGGAAGACCCCGACGAGGCCGGAGCCGGAGCCGGAGCAGGAGCGGGAGCCGGAGCCAGAACGGGGGCAGGAGCAGGAGCTGCAGCTGCCGCGGCCAGTGCGAGTAGGTGCCATTGGCCGGAGCCCATCCTCGCGGTCCTGAAACAGAAAGAAAATCAAGATCGGCTAATAAAAGAAACCGCAAAGAAGACGAAGATGCATTTTCATCACCTCAGACGGCGGCCGCTGCGGTTACTCCCCTCCGCTACATCCGCTGCCGGAGCGGGAGCAGGAGGGGGAGTGTGAGTGCCGGCCCGGGCGACCTGCCTCCTGAAATTGGAGACACAGTCGCCGGTGATCCCAACACCCCTGGAACGAGATCAAGAAGATAGATGAATAAACCGCAAGGAGGCAAGAATCAAGATCGGGTAAAAAGAGAGACAAGCAGAACAGATCAAAGAGATTGAGGAATCTCACCGTCGGCACCGGGTGTTGCTTCCCTCCGCCACGTCCTCGGCCGGGCGCTTTCCACCATCGCCGCCGCTCGCCATCGGTGTTGATGGGGGTTTTTTGGCTTGAAGGTGGAGAAGGAAGTGGAAGAGATGGAGAATAGCAACTGCTTGAATGTGATGATGGAAGCCGAGGGGTGGTCCTATTTATGAATAGTAGGAACCGTGGCGGAGCCTTCGGAAAGCCAAGCGATGAAATAGGGTTTTCAACCGCCATGGGCCGATATTGGATTGGGCCAGGCCGATCTGCTATCAGTTCAGCTCACAGTGTGCGCTCGGCTAAATATCTAAGCAGGGACCAATCGGCTAGGGTCTGACTGACAGTGATTACAGTTGGAAAAAAGTGTTTGCGTGTTGAAAGGAGCAGTTATATTCAGAGAGCCGATGGCATTCGGCTAAAGAATAAATTAACAGGAAAGGATCATTCGGCTAGAGCATGGACTTGGCCTGACAGCGGTTGCATTCAGAAAGTATACTTGCTTATTCAGAAGGCTAATGGCATTCGGCTAAAAGAGTAAATAAACGGGAAAAAGAAGAAATTTCTATTTCTCGGAAAAATAAAATGTTTTCTAGCAAAACATGATCGGGGAGCCCGATGTTTACATAATCATTACAAGCCACGATGGTTACACATTCGAAAAGAGTTGATGGCATTGATGGCATCAGTCTTGATTCGGTTGACCTCCTCAAGAGTTTTCTGGTCCTTTTCTGCAGAATCTTGAATCTTGGATAATTTGCTCTTGATCTGCTTGGTTTCCTTGATGACTGAAGTTATCTTGGCCTTAGCCGAATCAAGAGAAGGCAGATTGGCAAGCTTGGCTTCATGGGACTGAATCTTGGCATTCAGTTGAGCCAATTCGGCTTCAAGTTTTGTTCTCTCAGCTCTCCTGGCCTGCAATTCTGGTTCCAGAGTGTCCAAGGAATGCTTGGTCAGCTTGATTTCAGAATAGAGCTCCTTGACTTGCTGCTCTTTAGCCACCTTATCACCTTCTAGGTCAGCCTTGGCAGTTGTGTTTTTGTTTGCCCTTTTGACAGCGGCAAAATGATCATCAAGATGGAACAAAGCTTCTAAAGCAGCTCTAAGATTGGAAGGGAGCTCTTGATCAATACACTCTGTAATCTCTCTTATATGATCTGAATCCCGAGTCAGGGTGACAATGTCATTATTCAGAAAGAGAATTATTTCCTTCAGTCTAGCCTGGCTCTCTGATGATAACTGCTGGCTGGAAAAAATTTCATCATCTTCAGCAAACTCTTCAGCAATCAGGGAGAAGCTAGCCTATGGATGAGCAGTGTCCTGTCAATGGACAGAGAAGATGGTTTAGCCGAATGCTTCGGTTTAAGCAGAAAGTAACTGAAGAAGTAAAGGGATTACCTCTTTGGCAAATACTTGGTCAATTGCATCCAGGGTAGACTCAATGTCTTGAGTGATTGGTGCAGTGGTTGCCTCAGGATTGACAACCTCATGGCTTGTTGAAGCTTCTTGCATAGCCGGGATTGGCGAGTCTGGGCCCTGATGAGGAGTGGGTTCTTCTGTTGCTTCTCCTTGTTCATCTGAATCATGGCATGAGATGAAAACTAGTGCATAAATAAAAGAATAAAGAACGCAGAAGTACAGATATATACCAGTATTGTCAATGGTTTCATTGACATCTCGCAATTTCACCGCGAAACTTCGGGAGAGTCTTCTAAATTCACTATTTTTTAGGGCTCGACTAACCGCACCTATTAAAAAATGGTGAATAAAGGTGCACCGACAATGAAAACAAGAAGATCGAGAACATGTTGTACCCGAGGAAGCACTTTGGCTTTCTTTGATCTTGTTTTCTTGGGGATAGCAGTGTCTTTGGGAGAAGAAGGAATCTTTTTTTTTCAAGTCCTTCAAGAGCACTGTCTCATCGGCAGGGGTTCTGTTGAAGACAGCTAGGGTTGGAGCATTGTGTCCTAAAGCAGTAACAGGGCCAGGTTGCCAGTATTGAACTTCTGGGGGCTTGGAGGAGCATTATCCTGTTCAAAAAGATACTTAGAGTATAAAATAAAGCTTAAGGATAAGCAAAGTTTTGAAGATTCTTTTACCTCGTCATCAGAGGCAAATTGAGGCATTAGGACTTGGCACAGAAGATGGACTTGAGTGCTGAAAATATGAGAACGCCATTCTTGCCACCAAGAGTTGAATGAGGGATGAGCAACCTCAGTTGTCACCAGAGGATCAGGTCCATATGATGGAAGTTTACACCCCCAGGTGTTGACATTTCTAACGCCACTCAGTGTTAGGTTGTCATCCCCAACATGGCGCCAAAAATGCTGGTACTAAATAATGCAACTGCTACTAGAAATAAATATGGGATCCGCAAGCGCACAGATAATACCGATGTAGCATTTTAACCGGGAGTATCCGGTATCGTTATTTATATTTTTACCACCGGGAAGGGAATGCACTTTGGATAATGAGTGATGAGCAATGCACATGCCGTAATGGAGAGCTTAACCTTGTCTCGTATCGATCATCTCATACGGGGTAAGTGTCACATAAAATATAGGAATGAATGATAAATGACATAAGATAAATGAGAGCAATTAGCCACATAAAATAATAGTAATAAGCCATCTCAACTTAGCACTCTAAGCTTATAACACTAGCATGGACTAGGATGATCTAGGGTATAATCCTATGTTATTCTAACTATAAGGTCAAAGCATACAATGATTAGTGCAAGAACATCTAGCAATCATGGCGGGAAAAGGTTACATCTATGCATAGTGATATTACCGGAGAAGACAAGAGACATAGCAATGACTTCAATGTAATAGGTTGTTCTACTAAGACCTACCAACGGGGATGGAATACAAAGGACTCAACGGAACTGTCACTTCCGCGATCTACCACACGACCCGGCCAATAGGGTGTAATCGCAGATAAATACGGTCTAGACACCACGCCTACACAATATTTACCACTTACCCATCGATCTAATGAGCAAGCGCTATACGATCCTATGCATAAACATAATTCTAGTCCAACTATGCTAAACATATAATCAAAGTAAACTAAGAACAATATAATTGAGAATATAATCAAATAGAGCAAAGTCAAGTATGATATAATAGAATAGAATAAAGTACTACTCATAGTATCACGAACAATGATGAATATTACAAGAATGTAGAGGGGAATTACCAAGAACTCCGACAGATCCGGACTCCAAGCTAGGCTTGATTCCCTCTAGATCTATTCCTATGTAGCTATGCTACTAAACTATGGAGCTCTAATTGAGATGGTGGCTCTGGCTTCTCTGAATTCTGATGAGAGAATGAACTCTTGAATGAATTAGGATTGAATTCGGGTTTCACCCAGGGGCCAGGGGCTCTGAATATATAGCCCCCTAGGATTAACCACAGCCCTCGGATCAAACCGACCTAAATGGACGATAATTATTCATCCTCAAAGGCGGTGGAGGCAGGATCCACGAGACTCCACCTGATTGGTGGAGGTGGGGAGTCGGCCGACTCCCCCCCTGGTCGGCCGACCGCCACCCCGCGCGTGGGCCCCGGCTTCCAGGGTTTGCCTTCTGGAGTCTTCTAGATTATACAATTTTACCCGTTCGGTCTTTATCTCTATGTAATCATGACATGTGGGCCTCCTTTGGTTCTCTTTTCGATAACCCCCGCAAATAGACAATCACCAAAACTCATGGAATTACGTCGGTGTAACCCCTATATCTAACAGGTGAACTCAAATTAGTCCTTTCTCTTGCTTTGCGTTGACGGTATAAAATTGATACTTAACGACCGTCAACAAACTCCCCCAGCTTACCTTTTGCTCGTCCCTGAGCAAAGATAGACTCAGTGATGGATCAGGAGTTGCTATAATACTTTCACTCCTCACAAGTACACATGCGTTCAAACAAGAACTCTCCTCCGGATTAGAGTGAGCTATCCTGACTCAAAACTCACTCATATTACCTTTCACCATGGGGCTTGTAACCGTCACTTGGGTCTTGAGTAGTTGAAAGATAGAACGGTCAAGTCAAGCGCCATGTTTCTCGCTCTTTGATCAACTATTATCCCGGAGTTTTTGCAAGGTTTTGAAATAAAACTCGAGTTCCTTGTATGAACCTTTCAAGTCTCTCATTTGTGGTATTTCTCGGATCCTCTCCAAGGCATGAGTAGTGTATGCCTTTTCTCTCTTCTCTCAAGAATATGTGGTATTTGTGGAACTAAGGCATAGTGGAAAGTGCCTTCTCTCTCTCACCCTACTTTCTAATAGGCTTATGTGGAGCTCATAGGTGGGGAGACACTCAAACTCACTTGCATATATTGCACGCTTAAGACATGGATCCAATAGGAACTAAAATAATAAAGTCATATGTGCATGTGAATGAGGAAATGGAATGGATGAAAAGATGATAGGATGATGGTGATAAGGAAATGATTATGAGGGGTACTCAACCGGTGAACATCTTCTTCTACACTTGCTCCTTCGGGGATAACATGACTCCCTTTATTCGGAAACCTTGAAACTTCTTGAATGGAAGGACTTGGCTACTCTTTCTTTTTTTCTTTTTTTTTCTTTCTTTTTTTTTTTTTTTAGAGCAACCAATCCTCCGGAAACGAAACTTTAGCACGGGAGTGTATAACTTGAAATGATAATGACTGGAGCTTTTTATGTAGACAAATAGAACGACGATGATTATGTCTAGATGTTCACTCCCGGGATAGGAGTAGAACCTGCCTGGATGAAGTGAAATGAATAGCGTATGTATATGTGGATGAATGAATGGATGCGTACTCCCAGTGTAGGAGCAGCATAAGTGCGTATCTCCAGGGTAGAGATAGCATAGTAAGTGGGGAATGCGTACTCCTAGGATAGGAGTAGCATAAGTGCGTATCTCCAGGGTAGAGATAGCACAATATGTGGTGGATATGGATCTATATGTGGGTGGTACTTCGAGGAACAGTAGCACGTAATGAATATAACATTTATAAAATGGGTGCGTGCTTCGAGGACGTAAGTAGCATAGATCAATGGATGGAGAGCACATAGTATTGACTTTAACTGCGTGACTAATTCCTTATGGGTCCACAAAGATAACCACACTCAATGCCTATAAAGTCTACACTCAAACCTACAATATGATCTATATAAACGAGATGGGTCTTTCCTAATCTAGTAAGCATGAATATATGGCCGTGGTAGGAATTTGAACTCTCATCATAAAGGAACTCATCATGCAGAATTTAATATTTTCACGATAAATTCTCCGAACTCTAGTATCTCTAGGAACAAGATAAATAGCAGCTCAAAACCTTCCCATATCATACCCGTCAACCACCTAGACTTAGATCAAGTGTTTGCTACCCACAAGTTTCGGGTTGAGCAAATCTCAAATCTAAACAGTTGTGTCCAAAACTCGGGAGAGTGCAAGGTTGAAAACTAGGTACTTGAAAGGAATTACGGCAGAGCAACTATTCATCATCTCCATGTAGAGTTTATTCTAGGGATCACTTTTAAAGACAGTTGCAAGAGCTCTCCAAAAGGTAGAAAAGATAAATAAGAAAATCTTTACGGGTTTCTATGATTATGCATCTTTTTTAGTTGTTTTAATCAAAGCACACTCTAATAAAGCACAAATAGATAAGTTGGAAACACTTAGCTTGGTACACGGGGATGCTCTCCCCCAAGCCGGATGTTGACATAGTCCGCGACGTTGCCGATGTGCATCGAAGACGTTCTAGTCCTCCGGGAGTGTCGTAGATAGTTGCTTTTGGAGACAAAGATTCAATTTTCGCGGGCGTACTCGACGGGGACTGGATGTCCTTCGCCCGTTAGCTCTTCATGATCCTTGATGTTTTGTGAAGCTCAAATAGACAACAAAGCTTGTGGAACTGATTAAGCGTTAGTGATAAAAACTCTAGGCCCCGGTTGTCTAGAACTTTCTTAACTTAGACTTGTTCTAACAGGATCACAAGAAATATTTTTATCTTTTTATTATTTAAGGAATGCGAGACGGGGAAATAAATATGCTGAGAAATTATTTTTGTGCCACCACAGTGAATGATTATTCACATGGGGCTCGACGATTTTTTGGATGCGAATGCACAACATCTTTATTTTCTTTTCTAATGCAGAGATGGTAAAGATGCAACTAAGATGCAAAATAGGAAAATAAATATGCTAAGGTAAAAATGCAATGCTGGAAAGTAATTGCTGATAAATACCAAGTTACCTCTTGGCGTGGCGTTCGGTGGTTTTAAGTCCTCCGAACAGGACTTGTCATGTTCGCTCATTTTTCAAGGGGCGCATTGGCTGGCGCCTCGAATGATGTCGCCTCGTGTGTAGGAATTGATTCGATTTTGCTTTTACCTTCCACACCTTCTTCGTTGGAGAGGGTGACCTCGAGGGGGAAGCTTCTTGGGGCACTTGG
Source organism: Themeda triandra (assembly GCA_018135685.1). Taxonomy (NCBI): domain Eukaryota; kingdom Viridiplantae; phylum Streptophyta; class Magnoliopsida; order Poales; family Poaceae; genus Themeda; species Themeda triandra. Next base: position 588,023 of record JAENPR010000207.1, on the reverse strand, counting down.
TTCTCTTCGATGACAAGACCTTCTCGTGGTTCTTCTACAATGTTCTTTTCTTCCGGGTACCGATCTTCATATCTAAATACTTCTCCCTCATAGTCAGCCCATCCATCTTTAGTGATGTTCTTCTTGTTACGCGACCAGTGCTGTTGCCTTCTCCTTGTTCTGTTCTTCTTGGGCTCCTCGGTGATTATATAATTATTATTGAAGTAGCGGCGTACCTTCTCGGTGGGAAAGTGGAAATGGATCTCTCCCGTCCCGATATAGATGATAGCTCGGTGGTGTTTAGGAATGGTCTTCCTAGGATGATTGGAGGATCGTAGTCATCTCCCATGTCAATGACTAGGAAGTCTGTAGGGACATAATGGTCATCTATCTGGATGAGGACATCCTTCACTTCTCCTTCGACGAAGCGGAATGTCCGATCTCGCCATCTGCATTGTGCATAGGTAGGCTCCAAAGGCATAGTGCCATATAGATACTCATAAGTTACTTTGGCCATAATGTTGACGCCTCGATCCGGTGTCACGCATGCTTTATTGAAAGAGCTTCGTTGATGGAGCATTGAATGGTTGGGACACCGGGTCATCCTTCTTGATCGCACGTGGGGACTGAGTAAGTGGTCATGCTCCTTGTGGACTGCGGTGACCATCCTTACTTGTCTCTCGTCTTCTTGGTCTTCTTATTCTTGTTCTTGCTCTTCTTAGCCGGACTCTTCTTCTTCTCACTGTTCGTTGATGAGGGTGTCTTTGAACTATGCAAAGACTCGTTCTTGAAGAAGAAGGTTTCTCGCTTGCCCTTGATGTTGAAGATGATCTTGACAAGGTGTTGTCATACATGATGGCTCCAGCGGTGTTCAAGAATGGTCGTCCCAAAATGATAGGGGACCTTTCATCACCGCTTTTGTATCCACTACCACGAAGTCTCCCTGGAACATACGAGTTGCCTACTCGTACACATATGTCTTCAAGCACTCCCAAAGGAACACGGAGTGACCGATCTCGCAAGCCGTAAGCACATGGTTGTGTATGCTAAGGGGCATCGAATAGCTTCTCATATATCACTCTTGGCATGATGTTGATGCTTGCACCGAAGTCACGATTGCCTCATTAAAGTTAGTACTTCCAATGGAGATCGGAACGACCGGTCTCCCGGATCGCCCTTCTTGATTGGCGAGTTGAGTCAATCCATGACCCCTTCGATGGATCACTTCGGCTATCTTCTACATTGAATATATCAACAAGATTTGCAGTCTCGAGCTCTTCGGGTTGTCCCGCCGGTTTACCTTGACCGAGTGGAGGGAGCAAGGTTGACAAGCCGTTGTACTGCGACTCAAGTATCTTGTTGAAGCTGAAGTGACTCTTGATGGCATTGGAAAAGCCATCCATTCTTCTTGAGTATCTCTAGGACCTTGTCATTTGATGTCGGCTTCTTGGACAGATTGTCCATCATCTTGCCTTAATTCAAAGACTAACTCTCTCAAAGGCGGCCGGTTGTAATTATTGTAGGAGGAGTTGTTACCTTGATAGTTGCCTGAATAATTGCCCGAGTAGTTAGGCCTCTGCGTTGATTTCAACCTTGATTCTGCGAGGACGATAGTAATTATTATTGTTGTTGTTGTTGAGGTAGTTCACGTCCTCCTTCGACTACGGGCGGTTAGCACCTTGTGTGCCCGCCTCTCCACACTCTTCACATGTCATGCGAGCATCATGTATATGCATGACTTCTTTCTTCTCTCGTGGCTCTCTCATCGAGCCTCTTCATTAGCAGATCCATTTTGGCGAGCGGCATGTCTACCTCCTTCACTGGTGCATTCCTCCTCCTCTCTTGCGGGTCTCGAGTTCTTTCTTCACTCCAACCTTGGTTGGATGCCATCTTCTCCACAAGAGCTGTGGCTTGAGGAATAGTGAGTGATAAGAATGCACCTCCAGCGGCATCCATCGTCTCACGTGTCTTTGTTGCTTGAGCCCATGGTAGAATGTCGCATAAGCGGCCAATTCTCCATGCCATGATGAGGACACTCGAGGATGTAATCTTGAAAGCGCTCCCAAGCTTCGGGACGGTCTCATCATGATGTTGCTTTGAAAGCTTGATATCTTCCCACGAAGGGCATTTGTCTTGCCCATTGGGAAGAACTTCGCCAAGAAATTGGTGGAACATAGTGCCCACGTAGGATTCTTCTCCTTATTGGCGTAGAACCATCGCTTCGCTCTCCCCAAGAGTGAGAATGGGAAGAGGCGAAGTAGTATAGCATCTCTGGGACATCCTTGATAGTGAATGTGCTACAAATCTCCAGAAAGTGTTGGAGATGAGCACTAGCATCTTCATGGGCCTTCCCACAGAACTGGCTTGCTTGCACCATGTTGATCAGCGCAGGCTTGAGCTCAAAAGCTCCTTCGATGTCCGCAGCTGGTCCAGTACGAATGTTGTCCGTAGTTGGAGCTGAGAACTCGCGGAGTGACTTGTGCGCCATGGCTTCAAATGCTGGTGTCAAGTCTCGAATGAAAGGTCGACTTTCTGCTTCCGACAAGCTTCCAAGTTGAGTTGATGATGATGATTGATTGGTCTTCTTCAACTTGCTTCTGGCCTTCCTGAATAAAGCTTCTGGATCGTCAATATAATTATCAGGAAGAATTGTCTTTTTCATACATTACCCTGCATAAGATATAAGAATAGACGAAAAACAAGGGTAAGGCTGTATGAGTAGAGAATGGTGACAGTGCTCAATCTCATTATGTAGTGCAATGCTGCTCATTATCCATTGGCTTTCAACCTTCCCAAAACGGCGCCAAAAATGCTTGTTGACATTTCTAACGCCACTCGGTGTTAGGTTGTCATCCCCAACATGGCGCCAAAAATGCCGGTACTAAATAATGCAACTGCTACTAGAAATAAATATGGGATCCGCAGCGCACGATAATACCGATGTAGCATTTTAACCAGGAGTATCCAGGTATCGTTATTTATATTTTTACCACTGGGAAGGGAATGCACTTTGGATAATGAGTGATGAGCAATGCACATGCCGTAATGGAGAGCTTAACCTTGTCTCGTATCGATCATCTCATACGGGGTAAGTGTCACATAAAATATAGGAATGAATGATAAATGACATAAGATAAATGAGAGCAATTAGCCACATAAAATAATAGTAATAAGCCATCTCAACTTAGCACTCTAAGCTTATAACACTAGCATGGACTAGGATGATCTAGGGTATAATCCTATGTTATTCTAACTATAAGGTCAAAGCATACAATGATTAGTGCAAGAACATCTAGCAATCATGGCGGGAAAAGGTTACATCTATGCATAGTGATATTACCGAGAAGACAAGAGACATAGCAATGACTTCAATGTAATAGGTTGTTCTACTAAGACCTACCAACGGGGATGGAATACAAAGGACTCAACGGAACCCTCACTTCCGCGATCTACCACACGACCGGCCAATAGGGTGTAATCGCGGATAAATACAGATCTAGACACCACGCCTACACAATATTTACCACTTACCCATCGATCTAATGAGCAAGCGCTATACGATCCTATGCATAAACATAATTCTAGTCCAACTATGCTAAACATATAATCAAAGTAAACTAAGAACAATATAATTGAGAATATAATCAAATAGAGCAAAGTCAAGTATGATATAATAGAATAGAATAAAGTACTACTCATAGTATCACGAACAATGATGAATATTACAAGAATGTAGAGGGAATTACCAAGAACTCCGACAGATCCGGACTCCAAGCTAGGCTTGATTCCCTCTAGATCTATTCCTATGTAGCTATGCTACTAAACTATGGAGCTCTAATTGAGATGGTGGCTCTGGCTTCTCTGAATTCGATGAGAGAATGAACTCTTGAATGAATTAGGATTGAATTCGGGTTTCACCCGGGGGGCCGGGGGCTCGAATATATAGCCCCCTAGGATTAACCACAGCCCTCGGATCAAACCGACCTAAATGGACGATAATTATTCATCCTCAAAGGCGGTGGAGGCGGGATCCACGAGACTCCACCTGATTGGTGGAGGTGGGGAGTCGGCCGACTCCCCTACTGGTCGGACCGGCCACCCCGCCAGTGGGCCCGGCTTCCGGGGTTTGCCTTCGGAGTCTTCTAGATTATACAATTTTACCCGTTCGGTCTTTATCTCTATGTAATCATGACATGTGGGCCTCCTTTGGTTCTCTTTACGATAACCCCCGAGAAATAGACAATCACCAAAACTCATGGAATTCGTCGGTGTAACCCCTATATCTAACAGGTGAACTCAAATTAGTCCTTTCTCTTGCTTTGCGTTGACGGTATAAAATTGATACTTAACGACCCAGTCAACACCAGGTCGAAGACCTTGTTGGCCTCAGTACTGTTTGACAAAGTTTCCCTGGGCCTTATGATGCTTGAGAAGTATAGCCTTGGGGGCAGTTGACCGAATCCTAGCTGCCTAGCAACCATGTTTGGGTTATAAAATTCATAAGTTGGGTTTACCAACCTACCATGGTGGAATTCTGCTGGCAGGGCACAAGGCCTGATGAAAGAGTTGAAGATTTCCTTGGATTCATCATCTGTACTGCCAAGCTCATAACTGAATTTGCAAGGGAGAGTTAGGTTTTCATTCTCTCGTAAGGGAACCGGGTTATTTGGTTGAATCCCTTGTAGAAAATCTTAAAGAGATGGCCAATATCTATGTCAATGACAATAGAGGATGTGGCTTCACCATATGTCTGGCAGGACTTTTGCATTGGGTTCTCACCTTCAGCATAATTGGCAGATGGGAAACCCAGGCTGTGGAGGTCAATTGAAACAATCCGGTGCATGTACAATTGCAACCACATCTGAACAAGCCACCAAGGACCATTGCCACAGGAGATTTCACCCTGATTGCACATTTGGACAGTAATCTGATGCATCATGTGGTAAACAGCTCCAAGGAGATACTTGCCCAGAGGGATAAGTTTGCCTGCTGCTAGTTCTTCAGCCATCACTATATGATTCAGGGTTGGCTCATTAGATTTGCTGCAGAAGATGAACCTGCACAGCCACATGTTCATAAAGGCCTTATACTCCTTGTCTGACACAGCACCAGTTGTTGCATAGGTCTGAATGTGCTTAACCCATCCGCCTCCTGACTTGACTATTTTTTGGGAGCTGGTGCCCTTGTACTTAGTCGGATACGCTGGCTTGGTGATGTTCAAACCGGTCATCATAAAGACATCTGCCAAGGTAATTGACATCGGGCCACGACCAAAGATAAATGCGTTGACAGCATCGGACCAAAAGTGAGAGGCAGCAATCAGAAGAGAATCATTTCTTGGCATTTCGGCTAGTGACAATTCCAAACAGTGTTGGATGTCCTGTGCCTCCCAAAGATCACTGTTCTTGGCCTGCATCCTACGATACCAATCACGCCATCCTGCAATTGAGGGAAGGGGCCAGGTTTTGAAGGTGTTTGGCCACCTGTTTGGGGGAGTAATCCTAGACTTAAACGGGATCCTCAGGGTCTCCTTCTCAATAAATTCCCTCGGATTGGGGTCTCCCATTGGGCCAAGGAAGAACGATTCAGGATGGGCGAGATTGGGAATCAAGAGCTCATTCCTCATTTCCTTCAAGCGAGAGAGGGGGACGGATGAGTTGAAAGCGCAGAAAAGAGCCGATTCAGAAAAATTGCCGAAAGAGTAAAGCAGGTAGGGTTACCTCCAGAAGTTCCTCTTGAGTTCCCGTCGCCATGATGGAGCGGGTCGAAGCTTCTGACGCCATTGAAGGAGTAGTGCAAACTCAGTTCTCAGGCGGCGGGGTGTTGACAAGATTGACCTAGACAAAGGGCGCGATGGTCAATTTCGAAATAAAAGTTCTCTTTTATCTCAAAATTGAGGGCATGTGTTAACACCAAAATTTGGTAAAGGATATGACGGGTAGGCCCATGGTCGACGAGAGAGAAGGATTCGGCAAATACGTGTGCGGTCAGCTAATTTCCCACGTGTTCGGCAAATGATCAAGCGGTCGGCTAAGCGATGGTTTCATTCAGGAAGCGAGAAAGGAAAGGGAAGGCTGTCCTAAAAAGGAAGGAGTCGTAATGATCAAAGGCTCCGATTATGTTTAGAGTCGGGATTATGTATTTTTCCAATTTTGTTTGATAGATCGTAGTCGTCTAGGACTCATGTCTTGTCCAGGGTATAAATATAAACCCTCGACCATTGTAATAAGGGTTCACAACCAATTCAATACAACCGGCTACGTGCCACCTTCCGAGTCCTAGTCGTGTCGTCGAGTTCTTCGAGAGGGTCAATCGATCCGTCGACCTCCGTAAGTCCCGGCAACCTTGCTATCATGTCTAGTATCATGCGGTGGATTTAGATTATGATGCAAGTAGTCTCATTGTTTTAGCTTAGAACATGCGGTACATCTAAGCTCGATCATGGGAAGTTTTTGCTTGTGCCTTGTATCGTGCGGCGGATTAAGACATGAGTAAAGATAGTTATTGGCTCTTTTAGATTTGGCAAGATCTAATAGATTCATTAAGTTAATTATCATGTGTTGCATGTCTTTATTTAATGTTTAATTATTTGCAACACTCTTTTGCCCAATCTAGATTGATCCTCTTTTCGGCTCTCGATCATCCTTTCATGCTTATCTAACATAAAGTAGATCGAGTTCATATAGCCGAATTAGATCAATCAAGATTGTTACGTGTTGTGGGTTCATACAAGCTAGAGTGTTTAGGTCTTGGTTAAAGCCGGATATCGTGCGGCGGTGTAGGCTTTGCTTTGCTCTAGATCATGATAGCTTGATTGGTCCTTCTTCATGGACCCGATTCGGCAATCTTGCCGATACGGTTATGCTTACATGTGTGATGAGTATTTATAGATTTGTTTAGACAATTACGTGCTTTTAGCTCTTTGTTGTTAGATTGTATCATGCGGTGGATTGATCTAATAGTAGGGAGTGGTATATGCTTATAGTAAGTCATATCATGCGGTGGATTAACTTGCTTTAGTATGTGCTTGACGGGTTTATGAAGGCTAGACGTGCGGCAGACTAGCTGGAGTAGCCTATGCATGTGTTATCTCAGTAGATTTGTATTTACAAGTTACCTATCCATAATTGTTTATGCTTTAAGTTTAAGATGTGGTTTGTTATATTCAATGCCTTGATCTTGTTCATATTCGGCAGTTGCTTATCTTTACATTATTTATCATTGAATTAGCCGAATAACTTGCAAACATGTTGGCAGATAGCTTCTATAGCTATATGTCGTCGTAAGTGGCTTCAGGGCCATAAATATGGAACTGTCTGGTCTCACCCGACACGTTCCAGTTTTGATCTCACAGTTTTATCCCTTGTCGATTTTCAGGTCAAATCGACTGGCACGCTTCCAGATTCAGACGCCCGGGCACCCGATTGAAGCTAGGCTTTCTAGCTTGCTGTGTGTGAGACACAGTGCGCTTTTTGTGTCAACAGGAATGTCAGTAGGTTTATAGCCCGATGGTGACATTGGTACATGTGTTTTCTCTTTGCACTGCCTGATCATCCTTTTTTTTTCCAGATTATCATTGTTCAGGCTTGCATAAATGAAAAAGCTATCAATGGATGAACCTGAGGTATGATCTTTGCCTTGCAGAATTTATCACTGGATCAAATTTTTTCCTATGCTCATATTCATGCACTTCTTAATTTACTTTTGTTGTGCAAGGTACACACTTAAAACAGAGCTAGAGGCATGCACTCAGAAATCTAGGACTATGGATGGTTGCAGTGAATTGAATTTTTCAGTTCTTACCTACGATACAGGTTACTGTCTTAACTTACTTTTCTACAAATTGTGCTTCCTGGTTCAGCAAGTAGAAAAGGTCAATGATTAGAAGTAATGATCCATATCAATTGATCTTATAAGAGATAAGTGTGCATCCACAAATTAACATTTATAACCATGCATATCTTCAAGCTACCTTCATGGTCTGCCTATGAATCCTAAAATTCAGAGATGGTTTGTAGTGTATGAATGGGACAATAGTTGATTGCTAGATGTTTGATAAAATGCTCACCGTGGTTCATGCCTGTTTAATTTGGACATCCTGAGTAAACAATCTGTTGGCCAACAAATTTTACTGTGTACTCTATGGCAATGGGCAATTTAGAATGCACAATGAAAACCTATACCATATATTGCTAGGGTGGTTGGTCGGCTATGCGGATATCTATTAATTATAATGGACTTGGCATCATTCCTTTCAGGTTGGAACACGCATGGGTAAAAGTGGATGTCAAACTATCATAACAAGTGCAGGCTGAGAACCCCACGGGGACCAAATCTTGGTCCTGCATCGGGCAAAACAAAGGATGCAAGGAAGGACCAGTAAGACCTACTTAGAGCAGCGGCAAGGTGAAAGGTATACTGCTTTGTCAATGTTGGTAAAAATATGCAGTAATTTCCAAAACAAACCATGTGTGTCCTATTGTCAGCTTAGATGCCTTACTTGATTTTTGACTAGATGTTTTTTTTATTTCAACTGCATCTGTATTACATTTATGATCAAACGACTTCATTACCATACGCTCATTCAGGCTAATAGTGCAAAACTGAAATACATATTATGTAATATAATTAGCAACTTCCTCGCTGTCAGGCCTCCTCCTTTTCTTTACAAGAGGTTTATGTTTTTTCCTTTTACAGGAGCTGTATGCTGCTTATTAGTTAGCAGGTACTTGGCCATCTGAGATCTTATGTCAAAATTCTGGAAAGGTTTGACTGGGTTATTACCACCTGAGCTCTCATGTTAAGTTTTAGGTGATTTCCCTCTCCGTCTCAGTCTGTAACTTCGAGAAAATGTGGGTGCCAGCATATTTCGGTTGCTGCCACCTTAAATTGATCAAACCAATCTTAGCGAAAGAACTCTTCCAACATGTTGCGCAATATAATGTCGTGTCCAAGATTTTACCGCGACATCTCCTTCCCCTTCTATTTGGAATATCTAGATTTCTCTGTTGATATATTTAAAACTGGGTTCCCATTGCTTTCTCCTCTTACTAACATGGTTCATTTCACACTGCCCAGAGGTCATTGTTGTGAGCAACGGGGCACACAAGATGGACGAGCCACGATGAGCAGGTGTGCATGTTCACCGCTTCAGTAGCTCTCTTCCTCTATCTATGTACCTCGGTTTTCTATAAATCCCAGTTAACTTTGATTTGATTTTGATTCAGATTTCATTATCCACACCCACATGTTCTCTTCCACTGTTCCAGGTCAGGATTCAAACTTGATACTAGATCAAATATATATGGATCTGGGACTAGCAGAATGTTGTTGAGTACATTTTTTCATTCTTCGAGCTAGAGCTCATCAGGACTTTTGTGACTCAAACAAACTCAAGGGTACATTCTGTTGTAATAAAAAACATGGGTACATCTTCAGATTGCTCACATGTGGGGTCTACTTAGTTTTATCTTGGTCCAAATAATATTTGCATCACTACCGGATCCACCAGGACCCCGCCGGCGAAGAGTTTGCCGATGGCAAAGTCACATTGCCATCGGCAAACTCCCATCGGCAAACCGGGCATCGGCAAACATTTTTTTGCCGATGGCAACTGACTGTGCCATCGGCAAACCTTTCGCCGATGGCCGCGTCCGCCATCGGCGAACACGCCACGTCAGCCCGCCCCCGTCGCCGATAGCGTGTTTGCCAATGGCGACGCCACGAGGCCATCGGCAAACAATTTTTTTTTTTTTTTTTGAAAATTGTTTTCCGATGGCCATGGCCGTCGGCGTAATATTTTTTTTTCTTTTGAAAATGGGAATAAACAATTTCCAGGAAATTGTTTGGCAAAGATATGGTCAGTTTGCCCATCGGCAAACCCGGGCTTCGGCTGGGAATTTTTCCCGGGTTTGCCGATGGCTGGCCATCGGCAAACTTGGGAAATTTTTTTCCTTTTTTTTCTATTTTCTTTCATTTAGACCACATTTAATCACAAACATAACACATATCCAACATTCATCACATATATTCGCAATAATACACCATTTCAACCCTAATATAGCATCAATTCCGTATAGCATGTCCGGAATCATCCATACAAGTCCAAATTCATTCATACAAGTCCAAATTCATCCATACAAGTCCAAAGTTATCCATACAAGGCCAACATCGGCAAAACATGTCCGACGTGACACAACAAGGTCCAAAAGCTAGAAGAGAAGGTACCTAGCTCGAGGCGCCGTCCCCGGGGGTCCCAGAGCCCCCAGCACCATCCTCCCACGCAGACCAACTCGCATGTGGGGTCGCACCGTACTGCCAGTGGCCGACGTGCTGCTGAGGAAATTTTTACCACACACTACACATGCTATGACAACACAACTGGTCAAGTTTCGTCAATTTCGGACTTCGTTTGGATTTTATACAATTTAAAAACACTTTCCGGGCACGTCACTCCCCATGTTACGAGGCCAACAGGGTCGTAATTTCATGCGAGGTCCTGGATACGGCCTCAATATACTCTGAGCATCATGAATATCATTTTTCCAATCAAAAGTTTGCATTATTTCATGTACCTGCAGTTCAAATTTAGAGTTGCGGGAAAAATTCAAAGAAACCAAAAAAATTAACGAAATATAGCTACGAAACTCAAAATTGTCCCAACTTTTGAAGCTGGGTTGTATGTGGTGTAGGAAGACTCCAGAAAAAAAAATGGGAAGGAAAAAATAAAAAAAATTATTTGCCTATGGCCTTGCAAAGCCATCGGCAAATAGTCGGCCATCGGCAAAGAAGGTGGGCCAGGGCTCTCCACAGACAGCCACGTGGCAGAGCTTTGCCGGTGGTGGCGGCCATCGGCAAATTACGCTGTTTGCCGATGGCCTAACGGCGACGCCATCGGCAAATCAGACGGCGTCGGCCGCCATCCGCTCCTGGCAATTTTTTTTTGGGTGGATCTTTGCCGATGGCTCGCAAATTAATATTTTGCCGTTGGCCATTATTTGCCGATGGCTGGCCATCGGCAAAAAAGCCTTTTGCCGTTGGCCTTTGTTCGCCGATGGCCCGGCCATCGACAAAAGAGCATTTGCTGATGGCTTTACTTTGCCATCGGCAAACCGTCTTTTTACCGATGGCTTATGCCTTGGCCATCGACAAACTATATGGCCATCGGCGGACACTCTGTCTCCGGTAGTGCATACAGATTCTGGGAATCATTGATGACCCTAGCCGGTTGCTTAGTGACAGGTAAGTTCATTGATCTTTTTGCATCAAGTTTTACTCTTCCAGTTGCACCAAAAAAATAATTGTTTCATTACTTTAGCTTCACTAATTCAGTTCTATATATTCAGGCAATTTATCAAATTATGTGCAGCTTTCCGGGAACAGACACCTGTCAATAAGGCCATTGTGTCTCTTCGTCAAGTGCGACAACTTGCTGCAACTTCATGGTGGATGCACCATCTTGAATTCAAGATACAAGCACGTGTAGTTCACAATGATATAGTCAAACTGCACTGATTCCCTCTGATCCACGCATTGGTGTTGTTTGCGGACTCAATTGAATTTTCCTCTTGTTTTAGACATTGTTTCTTAATAATTCGACTGATTAAAAAGGGCCATGTAACAATGACAGAGCTTCTGCATAAAGTCTAGGGATTATTGATAACCCCTAGGACTATTACATAGTATTTGTGATAAATAACTGCTAAAAATTTACCATTATCACCTTGGATTATGTATGCTTACAATAAATGTGTAACATGAAAAATTATGCATTGCAAGGTTCAGTTTATTGGTCCTTTACCACGCGCGAAGGCGCGTCCCTATACGATTGTGCATAAATCCAAATACCTCCTAGAACGTCAAAGAGACACGGGTCCAGGTCCGCGCGGAAGCGCGCGGCAACTTACTAGTATATCTACATTTAACTACTAGCACGACTACTGAGGAAGGATTAGAATGGTATGAAAGACTGAAGTTCAAAAATTATTGGAAGGGGATGTTTACATCGAATTTACGGTAGAATTACATCAATCGCTCTAACGTATCCGTCTAATCAACCTAGTCCAACTATAATAATACATACAGTTGTTCCGATAAATGAAAAGAATCTGTCATTTCATCAAAGCAAATAAATGCAGATAATAGACCAATACTTCATCTACTACTACTAGTAGTAGCTACACTTTGGACGACTTGCATGCCATGTTAACCACATGTTGAAACCTCTGCGCGTCACAGGGGACCCTGAGCACCCCCTGCTGGCCGTACCCAAACTGCTCCTCGGCCGCCTCCAGCATCGCAGCCATGCACGGCTCCTTGAGGTCGCTCACACGCACTAGCACCCTCGTCTCCGTCGCCGTCGTCCCTGCTGCACCGGCATCGCCGCCGTCGTCGCGGACCAGCACTATTGGGAGGTACCCTTTCGGGACTCTGGTCTTCCTCTGCTTGTTGTCGTCGCGAGTGACGCCGCCGCCGCCGGATGTACCCTTGTTGGTGGTCTTCGCTGTCCAGTCGGCGGCCATTGTCATCATCGTCAACATCATCGTCGTTTCTGTAAATACTTTTTGTGATGTGGATTTGTATCTTGCTAGCTGTGTTTCTTATGACTTGATCGATGCTCAAATTTGGTGATGAGATGAACTGATCGATGATGGATAAAGAGATGCAATGCAGAGCAGGGGGTTATATAGCTAGTGTCGTCGTTGGAGGGTCAAAGCGAAATGGGGACTTCTTCCAGATGAGTAGACAGACGTGGCTTGTGTGATTGGGCGTATATAGTGATAGTGAGTTGCTAACCTGCCTACGTACATATTCGTAGTTATTACGTACTACATGTAAATTGATGAGTCGTCGGTATTGTTACTGTCCCCTGTCCCCGTCAGCATGGTTAATCAACTTCGGTAATAGAAGGCTCCTGTATTGTAATGGAAACTATGATGGTTTTTACTTTGCCCTACGTAAGGATGATTTGCGTTTAGACTTGTATACATGGGCTTAGCGCAGCGCAATACTAATAACTAGTGAGTCAACTGACATCGTCTGATCACGTACGTGTGTGGTTGTGTTTCACTAAGGCCAGTCTCGATTAGATTTCACGGTAGTGGCATGCGCGTTAAATACGATGACACATCGTGATAATTTAACTGAAACGAGGAGGAGAGAGAACAACATGGTTTCACCATGGTGAAACGGGGGTGGCGTCGTTTCCCAGAAAGTGAAACCCGAATGAAACCAGCATTGAGCCGTTTCATCTCGTCGTCCACCAATTAAATGAAACTCAAAATGAAATCAGCATTAAATGAAACTTCAGCAATTAAATGCTTCTTTATGCCTTGGAAACGTCAAAATGAAACTCTGCATTGTTGGGGCTGTTTCATGGCCGGTGTCATTTGAGTCTTGATGAAGTTTTCATATTGAAAACTGTGCAATGACACCATGCTCTGAGACTGGCCTATGCCTCAATCTATGTCCTCACTTCCACCATTCTCGTTGGAATTGTAAAATCTTCATTAAATATTTTGAATACACAATTACACATATTTATCCATACAAGATTGATCCTTTATTGCATCAATATTTATTTTAGTCCTTCAAATATATTTTAAATACATAATTACATGTATTTCTCCATACGAGATTGATCCTTTATTGCATCAATATTTATTTTAGTCCTTCAAATATATTTGATTTATGGTTGGGCCAAGGTAATAAACCAACAAAATTTGCTAGTCTTTATTATCATTATTATTGGCACAAGCATGTAAAAATTATATGTCTTGTTGTAACATATGGGACTTGTCAGTAATATATCATGACTCATCATAACCAAGGGTACTTAGTATTTGATTTTTTTTTTTTTTTGAAATGGATTTTTAGCTCTAGTCTTAGCCTCCTGGTCTCATGCCAGCTTTTGTACTATTGTACCTTGTCTGTTCTTTTTACCATAATGAAAATGAAAAAATATAGGTAGAGGACTCCCCGCCGACTCCTTTCGAAAAAAAAAAGAAAGCTACGGACTATATTAAAAACAAAAAGAGGCTTAGCTTTGAGCAGTCTAACATAGCAACTAAGAACATCTTTTTGAGGGTAGATCAACAACAACAATTACTAAACATCACAAAAAAAAGCACCTAATAAAGTAACTCTAGTTGGATTGGAATGAGTCGCCAAATCTTTGGAACACAACCCACAACCCACAAGAAGTGCAACAAAAAAACCCTAACCAAGAGCCAATGAAATATCTGCCACAAGGTCCCAAAAAGAATGACATTCGCACACATGAGTGAGAGAGTTGAGAAGATCATATGGTACTAGTTCCTTGAGGTAGTTATGCGTACTCGAAAGAATCAATGCACGACCTAGCTCTACAAGAGGGTGACTAAGCCTACAAAAACTTAAACTCCAAAACAGCGGTTACCAAACTACTGAATTTACATTGATTCTCATAGAAGTTCCGTGCAAATCTACGGAAGCTCCACGCAGAAGGCCGAAAGCATAAGTGGTAATGTTGAGGCTTAAAAAGTGGTAATGTTGAGCTTAAAAAGTATATCACACCAAATACTACAAGAGTTTGTTTGGAGCTCCCTAAACCTTCTTCTGTGACAGCTGTTGAGACTTGTGTAGAAAATATTCATCAAGTTATAGCAGTAGTAAATGAAATCCTGACACAACTTTTTGGGAGCTAAAGTTAAGAACACTTTTTCAATGAACCATATAATAATTCAGGATCTCGAAGAAATCATAGACTTGATTCTAAATAAAACTTGAAGTCTTAGTTTTTCTCCCTCTATCTTCAATAAATATACTTGTCATATCGCAAAATACAATAAATAAGTGGATAATAAATATGTTTACACTTTATGGTAGAGTCTACGTTGTGAGGGTATTCACAATGCGGACTCTACTACACCAGTCCAAGACTATTTATTACACTTCTATTTATTGTGTTTTTCTTTGATGTGTGTATATTTATTGAAGAGAGAGACAGAAAAAACCAAGACTCCAAGTCTTATTTAGACTTTATGTCCACAATCTTCGAGGTAAATATCTTACATCAGTCAAAATACAATAAATAGGAGGGTAATAAATAGTTTTGGACTGTGATAGAGTCTGACGTTGGGCTATGCTATGAGTGCGCTAACATGCCTCGTCATATCCCTTTATTATCTATTAAATAAACATCAAATTTATGGTAGAATTACATCACATCGCTCCAACTAGACTATTTAGAACCGTACTGATAAATGAAAAGAACCTATGTCATTTCGCAGCAAATAAACTGCAGATAAACTCCAATATTTCATCTTACTACTAGTGGTAGCTACTTTTGGACTTGTGTGCCGGCCATGCCAACCACATGGTGAAAACGTTGCGCGTCACAGGGCACCTTGAGCACCCCCTGCTGTCCGTACCCGAACCGCTCCTCGGTCGCCTCCAGCAACGCGGCCATGCACGGCTCCTTGAGGTCGCTCACACGCACCAGCACCCTCGTCTCCGTCGTCGTCGTCGTCCCTGCACCGCCCTCCTCGCCATCGTCGTCGGTGTCGTTGCGGACGACCAGCACTATGGGGAGGTACCCTTTCGGTACCCTGGTCTTCCTCTGCTTATCGTCGTCGCGAGTGACACCGCCGCCGCCGGAGGAACCCTTGTTGGCGCTAGCCTTGGTCGTCCTTGCTGTCCAATTGGCGGCCATTGTCATCGTCGTCGTCATCATCGTTTCTGTAAATACTTTGTTGTGCTGTGGATTTGTATCTTGATAGCTGTGTCTCTTATGACTTGATCGATGCTCAAACTTGGTGATGAGATAACTGATCGATGATGGATAAAGAGATGCAGTGCAGAGCAGGGGGTTATATAGCTAGTGTCGTCGTTGGAGGGTCAAAGCGAAATGGGGACTTTTTCCAGATCAGCAGACAGACGTGGCTTGTGTGATTGGGCATAGCGATGGTGACCGGCCGGCCTGTACGTATACGTACAGTACATGCAAGTTAATGAGTACGTCGCGGTAATTAACTCGGTATTGTTACCGTGTCTCCGTCAACATGGTTAATCATATTTAGTAAAAGAAGGCTCCTATATATTGTAACTATTTGCGTTGGTTTCTTACTTTTTTGCCGTACGTGAGAACTATTTGCGTTTAGACTTGTACAGGGGGCTATTGGCAATTACTGTATTTTTACTGCAGTCGGTCAACCGACATCGTCTGATCACGTAGTCACGTACGATATCATTGTTCTACTAGTACGGATGTGGCTGTTTCACGGATACGAGTATGTGCTAAATCATCTGGTGTCGTCATTTCCATCTTTCTTATTTTGAGTTTGAAATTGTAAAACTTTCATTAGTATCACACCGTACCATTCAGGTCGTCATAGCCTGTTTGTCCTGAGTGTACGTTCATTCATGTTACGACGCGTGTAACAGGTGCACATAACAGACACCTATTAAAGTTATTTTAAGTCAATCTTGAATCTTTTTTTTCATACAAGATTAATCTTTTATTGCACTAGCATTTACTTTGAGGTCATAGAGTTTATTTAATTTATGGTTGTACAAAGCCCGATTAAATCTGACAAAAATAGCTATGGCTCGTTCGTTATTACTTGCACGAGCATTACACAACAAATTGTGCATCCTATTGCAAGGTGCGGACATACTTATAGTATATTTATATCTATATATACTATATAGTTCATACCCACTCAGCATTTACCTCCTTCAAATCTTGCTCCACGTTAAGCCACGTCATCTAGAATTGCAGCCATTAGATCAACATGAAATCCTTCGTCTAACCGTCCAACTCTTGTGTGCGGCTGCCAACTATTTGTCTTCCCCTCCGGCCCTTAGCATTCACCAATACAACGCATGCCCTTTGGGTAACTGAGAAGGGCAGCGAGCAGTCATTCAAGACATGCATGCCCCACCATGAGAAGCGTAACGACAAGCATGCTATCTCAAAACGTTTGCACAATGTAATTATATGGCTCTCCTAAAATTGGTAGGTATATGAAGGGATCTTGGTCTTTTTATCTTCCCTGGCATGACATGTCAGTTTTGCCAACTAAAGTGATTTTGATTGTCATCTTACAACACGTTAAGCATGCTCTCCAACAAAATACTAAGCTACAAATCATTGATATTCAGCTTCATCAATTATTAATTATTCAACTGAAAATTCCCGCAGCAACGTGCGGAGAATTCACCTAGCTAGTATTATTAAAAAGTGAAAACATTAATTCTTTTGTCTCTCATTCTATCCATCGGTTCGGTGTCCCTCACTCCCATCATTCCCATCCTGAGTTTGGAGCTGTACGATGTGTTGAGTCATGAATACATGAGGGATTGCCTTTCTTTCTTCTATTATGTACCCCTCCAGTGTGCTCACTAATTTGTTCATGATTCATCATATCACAACTGAGGGGACAGTAATTTTGTTTTTAAAGAACCACACAAAAGAGCTACTGACTACATTAAAAAAATGTTTACATTGAGCAGTACAACATCAAAAACTAAGAGCGTCCTTTGAGGTGTATCAATGACAACAACAACTAAACATCACAAAACCAATAGCCAAAAAACCTGAAGCAACTCTAATTGATTTGGATGCGTAGCACCACAAATTTGGATCACAAACCCCACGAAACCTACAGTTGAAAAAACCTAACAAAGAGGCAATGAAATCCTCGCCACAAGATCCCAAAAGGCACGACCTTTGGCACGCATGAGATGGTACTAGTTACTTGAGGCAGTCTGCGTTTATAGTGTTGAATTGCATCCTGATCAAACCTCCTACCCTTCGTCCTGATGATGCTAATGCCCAAGTTCCTCAAACTATATATTGTGCTGGACAGAGCGATGATCTATCAAGACTTGCACCTACGCCTTGATGGTATTGTTGTTGATGGCATCCTCATTGATAGGAGATGCATGTCATCGTCGATTTGGAGGGTGGCATCACCTCCAGCTAGTGGATCAACTAGGGGGGTACGACGGTCTTCTTCCCCGTCATCAGATCCATCTTCGACCAACATGATATCTCTCATTATGGGAGGTTTCTTGTATTCCTCCAGTCTTCTCCACATTGATATCCATGAGAATAATTGCCTCCAAGAGCAGGCCACTTGATGGATGAGGCGCTCTCTCTCTCGCTCTCTCTCGCTCTCTCTCTCCCCCCTTGACCTTGATAGAAGGTTGGTTGGAAACATCCTTGGTGACAACGAGGGCAATGTGGGATGACCGGATGAATAATTTGAGTTGGACTATCCAAAGGGGTTTAGTCCATTTTGCCTCTCTACTCACATCAAAATTTTATATTAAATCTAGATGGATTGATTTTAGGGTCATCCTTTTATTCTTCATTTGATTTCTCAAGGTTTTAGGGTCGTCTTTTGTCAAACTGCTTCACAAGTATTTGTCAAACTATCGATCTCATCCTCCTCTGATCTACTTGTTTAGGACAATTTAACTCAAGGTTAACCTAAATAGGAGGTAGCCTGGGCCTTCACTCCTTACAAAATTATCTTTTTGAAACATTCTTCTTATAAAATTATCCAAAATAGCTATGGATGGGACGAGTTCTCATGCCAAAGTTGTCAACATTTATTGCACTATCACCACACATCCACGGACATTCTTCACCACAGTCATCTTTTCTTCTCCTTCTAATCCTAATATATCTCATTAAACCTTAAGCCCCAAAAAAGTCCCTACAAACAAATAAATACTTATCTATTTCACGTAACACAAATAGATAAAATAGTTTTTTTTTCCCCAAAATCCATAGTCTAGCCAATATGGTTTCATTAAGTTTTTACGGCGAAGAAACCCCGACAGTATAACACCAATAAAGATCTCCAAATGCATAGTCTAGCCAATATGAGTTGGTACAAGTGTCCCAATCTTGTACTATCTTTTTTTTTTAAAAAAAAAAAAGAGAGAGAGAGAGAATATGGTCCGAAGAACGAGATTGCACTCATGAGATGAGCACGCCGTAGGCTGGAAACACTGACAAGTGACTTAAAGGATTGTTTCCAAAGTCCAAACTAACGAACCAATTGAGGTTAGTTGAACTAAACAATACAATATATTAGAGAGAGTCTGCTGGTTTAATTTTTACAGTACTTACAGGTTAGAGCTGGGATCGGAGCCCCAGCAATCGTTATTTGTGTGTGTGTGTGTGTGTGTGTGTTGCTTTACCTCCCAAAAAAAACTATAGTACAACGTAGGTTCCTTGGCCAAGCAAAGGCGTTTGCTCTGAAATACGTTCCAGCACACTGTTTTATTTGATCAACGTAGTACTACCAACGACTGAACAGCAAGGACCAATCAAGTAAAAACAAAAAAACAAAAAAATCGAGTAGCCTTTCCGCTGGCCGGAGCATCTCTTCATTCCAAACCCACCTCGAAGAGGAATGCATCCGTGCCGCCTGTGCTACCATTGCAAAGGCACCCCGCCGCCCCGGCCACCGCCATCCTGCCTCCAACCTCAAGACGTGGGTCCAGCCGTCCAGACTCCAGAGACCCCCGCTCCCACCCCGAGGCTTAAGCCACAGGAACCCACACCCCACACGGCCACACGCATGGCACCACCACAGACCGTTCATGCCGCCGCGGCACGCCACGCCCACGCGGGCGTCAGCCATGGACCTCGACCTCGACCTCGCCCTGCAAGTCACCTGCCCGCCTACGCCCGGCGAGGACTTCGCCTTCGTCACCTCCGAGACCGACGCCGCCTTCCTCGTCCTCGCCCACCTCCCTGGTACGTACGCACGGCGTCGCACGCCCGTCTTCTCCCACCGAGGCACGCACGCATGCGCGGCGTGTCACGTGTGTCGCTGGACCTGAGCGCTCGCTGCGTTTCGTGCAGGCTACGCCAGGGATGAGATCGAGGTCCGCGTGGTCGGCGGCGAGGCCGGCGGCGGCGCGGAGGCGGTGTCCGTGGCGTGCGCGAGGAAGGAGGCCTTCGCGGTGGACGCCGCGGTGGGGAGGCTCCGCGTGGCGCACCGCCAGGTGGTGGACGGGTTCCGCCGCGTCTTCGACGTGCCGCCGGGCGCCGACGTGGGGCGCATCGCCGTCGGGTTCGAGGAGGACGACGGCCTGCTCGTCGTCATCTTGCCCAAGCTGGTGCGACGGGAGGACGGAGGCGAGGAGGAGGAGGCGCGGCTCGACGTCGAGAGCGCCGTCGGAACCGACAGCGACAGCGGCGTCGACGTCGAGGAGGAGCTCGACCTCGGCGATGACGAGGCGTCCAGTCTCGAGCTCGAGCACGAGGACTGGATCGACGTCGAGTCGGAGCCCGAGCCCGAGCCGCCGCGCGACGTGCCGGTGTTCACGGAGCTGCCGGTGGCCACGGACGTGGCCGTGGAGACTCCGGTGCCGGTGGTGACGGACGTGGCGGTGGAGACTCCGGTGCCGGTGTTCACGGACGTGGCGGTGGAGACGCCGGTGCCTGTCGTCACGGACGTGGCGGTGGAGACGCCGGTGCCGGTGTTCACGGACGTGCCGGTGGAGACTCCGGTACCGGTCATCACGGACGTGCCCGTGGAGACTCCGGTGGAGGTGGAGGCGGAGCCGCGTGTGGTGGACATCGAGTGCGACGTCGTGTTCGAGCCGGCGGCGGAGCCGGAGCCGCTGGTGGAGACGCCGATCGAGGTGCTCGGGCCGCCGCACCGCGAGCCGGACCCGCCGGCTGACGTCCCGCAGCCTCCGGTGGACATACCCTGCGACGTGGTGGAGTCAAAGCCGCCGGAGCCGGCCGTCGTGCAGGAGCCCGAGGAGCCGAAGCCCCCTCCGCCGCCGCCGCCGCCTGCGGAAGAGCCCGTGGAGCAAGAGCCGCCGCCGGTGCAAGAACCTGTGCAAGAAGAGCCGCCGCCGGCTGAAGAACCCGTGCAAGAGCCGGAGCCGGCGCCGGCCGAGGAGCCAGTGCAGGAGCAACCCGCCGAGGAGGAGCCGGTGCAAGAACAGCCACCCGTTGAGGCGCCGCCGGCCGAAGAACCTGCTGCGCCGGAGCCACCTGTCGCCGAAGAGCCGCCGGAGGAGGAGGTTCCAAAGCCAGCGACACCACCACCACCAGCAGCAGCAGAGGGGAGTTCGGGAGGGACGACGACCGAGTCGGAAGGAAGCGGCAGCAGCTCTGACGACGGTGAGGAGGGGAACAACCAAACCGGTGGCAGGAAAAACCGTCGCGGCAACAGGGGAGGAGGGCGAGGGCGGTGGTGGCGGCGGCGGCGGCGACACGGCGGGCTCCGGCTCGGCTTGGTGGTCGGCCCCGCGCTGGTCCTGCTCGCGCTCGCGGTGGCCGCGGCCAGGCGGCGGCGGCAGCAGCAGCAAGGCCGGTGAGCCGCCGGGCGGCTTCGTCGATCACCGTGCGTGTTCTTCGGCACAGAAATGACAACGTACAGAGTGTTGTGCGCGGTAGTGTAGCACTGTAGCGGGAAAGGCAGTGAGTGTGGTGTGCTAGCATTTACGAACGCGTGGCACGTAGTATGAAACGGAGTTTTCGTGTGATTGCTATAGTAAAGTACAGCTGAATTTTCAGATTGCAAGCATCTGCTCCGAGGTTTACGCCTCAAGCAGAGAGTTTTCTATCAATTGTAGTAGGATTAATTAGTTGCCAAGGACAACCGCACGAGCCAAAATCCAATTCTAGGGTCGTTCGTGCGATTCAAACTCAGTAAATGATTAGTCATATTTGTCTCCAAAACGAAATCGATATGATACAATTGGAAACAAATACGACACTTTAGAATGGTAGTAGTCTTACCAAAAAAATGTCAATGATGGTCAGAATCCATAAAAACAACAATTATGTCAAATCATAGAACATGAGAAGAACCACGATTGATAAATCCAAGAGAATGTATAAGGTGACACATCACGAGATCTCTAGGTAGAACCACACGTTCTTGTTCCTATACAGATGAAATACATTTTTGTATAGTTTGTTTTTTTAAAAACAGTCTTATGTGTTTGCGAGCGCATATGAGATGGGACTGTTTAAATGTGGCTGTGGGCCAAGTGGACCGGAATTATACGTTGTTCCTTGTATACTATACAAAACAAAATAGAAGTTTATGGGCCTTTGATCGGTAACTACGGACGATAATTGAAAAACTCAAAAGCGATTTTAAATCTGAAGTTATCACCCCCCCCCCCACCCCTCTTTCTCAACTTTTCATCTCTTTGCCGCACTAAACATATTTTATTATATTTTATTGTATATATCTGATTTGTATTATTATAATTACCATTTTAATTATAGTGTTTAAATTTCAATTTTTTTCTCGCCACACCACCATGCATTTGGCAATTAAACCAATCAAGTTGTATGCAATTATTTCTATAAACGACTGACATGATTTTTTTTCAATCACTTCACACTTATTTATGCAAAATTTCAACATCTTCAGACTTGAGGCAAGAATTCGCAGGAGAGCCAGAACAGCTTGCTCGTGTTGACGAGGCTGGCCTGGCCCGGCAAGGCAAGGCGAGGCAACTTTTCTTAAGGCTGATCGCACCAAACGCGCCTCCCTTCCGTCCCCTGCTCGCGCCTTCTCTCTCTCTCGGCCCCCTCTCGCTCTCCGACGACTGGCGGGCGGCCGCCTCCTCCTCCTCCTCCGCCTCCTCCGCCGCCGCCCTTAGCCAGGCGCTGATGCTCTAGTGGGTCTCCTCGCCGGCGACGAGTACCCACCAGGTACTTCCCACCCCTTCTCTTCCCTCCCCTTCAAGCTGAGCGCCGAAACCCTAACCTAAAGCTGTTAGCTGTTCGACAAGCCTCCGAACTTCGAAGTTTCGGCAACAAAATTCTGGGTGTAGGGCAGCTTTGACAACTGATCCGCCCCTGTACTGGATCCGGCCCCGGTTCGTAGGTCAGCTTTGACAACTGATGATCGCTCCATCTCCGCTGTTTTCAATCCTCCTCGCGGGTGCCCGTTAATGGCTTTGATTCGTGCCGAGTTGGATTTGGGTTGGGTCCTGCTCGGCTTCCTACTTGGGCGCACGTGTGAGCCGCCAGTGTTGCAACGGCGGTAGAATTTTGATTTTGACCTTAATTCTCTAGTTATTGTGAGTGTCAGTGTTGTAGGCACAGATTTAGTTGATGTGCCTTTTGCGTTGAACTGCTTGTTTAATCGATGCCCTCGGTACCGTAGTTTAACCAGCTTGTTTGGGTACACGTGTGAAGTTTTCAGCTGATAAATTTTAGGAAATGTTGTTTTTGGCATTAAGTGTTATTGTTAATATATGGGAGGCCCGGAGTGTCCACCTTCCGTTAATTTGATTTCTGAATTGCCACGTTTCACACGAGGGCGGTCATGCATGTGTGGCACTACTAGATGTTGTTTGTACCTTCTCTACCTATGCACAGATTTTTCCGATTACATACTTGCTGAAAGCTATTTCTTCTTGTGCTATACTGGACCATACTAGCGTACTAGTTATTTTGTGACCCTAATGCCCTTCTGAAATGTTTATCGACACTTTGTAGGTTTAGTTGCTCCGAGTTTAGATAGGTTCCTTCAATGCATCGTGTTGGGAGTGCTGGTAACACGGCTGGCTCGACCCGACCGAGAAAGGAGAAGCGCTTCACATATGTCCTCAATGATGCTGATGATAAAAAGGTATGCTGTATATTAAATTAAGCCATTGTTGGTATGTCTTTCAGATTTTTTTCCCTTTAGGTCTTCTATATACATTTGAAACGATCCATATTCCACTCAAGGGTCTTGCTGATGCATTTGTTTCTGTTTGTTTTCAGCATTGTGCAGGGATCAATTGCTTGTCTTATCTAAATGTTTCCGCACTTAGTACAAGTGATTATCTTTTTAGCGGGAGTCGTGATGGTACCTTGAAAAGATGGGAATTAAATAACAGTGATGCAAGCTTCTCAGCAACTTTTGAGTCTCATGTTGATTGGGTAGGCCTTCTTCTATTTGTACTCAAGTAGACCTGCAGTTTGAAACAGCAACCGGTGCTTCAAATGGCCATTAAGTTCATAAATTTAGTTATGTTTCTTTCAAATGTTCTCTCTGAATTAGGTCTATCATATCCATTCCCCCAGCTATATATTTAACATGATGTCTGAGGTCTACTATTTGGATCCAAAGTTTAGCACATTTGTTCTACTGTCCAACTGTCCATATATTTTACCATCAACATTTTAATTGACATTTTGAGTTCGTATTATTAAACTGACATTTAGATTGATATGTTCAAGTTGGTTTCCATTATTTTCTGCCTCTTCGTTACTTTTTCTTTTTTCAGTTCTTATTAGTTGCGATGTTTAAATCAGAGCACCGCTGGTTTATATTTGAAACAAAAATTGACAGAAGGACTAATGTCAAAGCAGGACTTCAATTTTTTTTTTGTTTGACATATTTGCTAGACGCTTTGTTATTTTTTAGAACAAAACAATGTAACCTTGAAGGAAGAGTAATCACATGCTTTAGAATTAGTAGTTATCTGTATGTCCTAATATGCCTGGAAATTTGGGAAGGTGGTGGTAGTGTATTTAGAGATAGCTCCTTAGGAGTTTGAAACTAACATTTCTTTTTGTAAGTGGAAGTGTAGCATGGCTGGGTGTTTTTATATTGTTTAATTTTGTCTTTATTGTGCAGGTTAATGATGCCATTATAGTTGGAGAAAAGCTTGTTTCCTGTTCCTCAGACACCACAATAAAGGTTTCTTGCCTAACACTTTCTTCGATTAAATATTGTTCGATGAGCGTGCATGTCTTTCATTTCCTGACTTCACAGGTCTGGAATTGCTTCTCTGATGGTGCCTGTACCAGGACTCTCCGCCAGCATTCTGATTACGTGATTTGTCTTGCTGCTGCTGAGAAGAATGTAAAATTATTCACGCTTCTGCTTTTCTGTAGTACTTTTAGCTTTGTCATTTGGGGTTTTACAATAGTTTTTGTGCCTCTGGATTGTAGAGCAATATTGTAGCCTCTGGTGGTCTTGGTGGTGAGGTTTTCGTTTGGGACCTTGATGCTGCTCTTGCTCCTGTAGCCAAATCTGTGGATACAAAAGATGATGAGGTTCCTAATGGGAACTCCGGGCCTGCTTTGTCAACAATGTGCAGAGTAAATTCTAGTAGCAATATTGCTTCCTCTAATGGTCAATCCCATGGGTACAATCCAATTGCCGCCAAAGGTCACAAAGATTCAGTTTATGCACTGGCTATGAATGATACAGGAACCCTTCTTCTCTCTGGTGGCACTGAAAAGGTATCGCGCTCTTCATTTAACAGTATAATATTGAAATTTTTCTCTGTGATTAGGAGACTAGTCAACAGCCAGTTTCAATAGGCACCCCCCTCCACCTTACCTATCTAAACAACTCCTTACTTTATTTGCAGGTCGTCCGAGTGTGGGATCCGAGGACAGGTTCAAAAAACATGAAATTGAGAGGGCACACTGACAATATCAGGGCCTTACTTGTTGATTCTACAGGGAGGTTTGTGTCTATGCATTTTTCAAATGAGTTCTTGTAGATTCATATAGGCGATGTTGTTCCAGTTCATTAACGACATTGCTTACACACTGAACCACATCTTCCTTATTTTCACTGTACACTTCACTTTCATCCTAAATGCTGCAATGATTATGTATCAGTAATGTTTGAGTTTACCTACGTACGCCTGGGTTTGCAAATTGACAGTTGTAATGCCAAGACATTTGTGTTTCCTGGTTGTTTACAGTTTAGGCCCTGTTTAGATGCAAAGTATTTTTGAAGTTTTAGAAAAATACCATGGTTTTGTGAAGTTTTGGAGCGCCTTGAAGTGTTGGGTGCAAAACTTTTTGGTTTTGAAAACCCTAGCAGTATTTATAAAACGTCTTTTTGGAGTTTTAAAAACTCCACTCTACCTCTTCTTTACCTTGGTTTTGCACATCATGCACATCTATGGGTTCTAAAACTGCAGTTTCTTAACACTGTGGTTTCTTAATGCTACAGCATTCGGACATGCACTTGCTGTTCGTTCATAATGATTTTGGAATTTGGATTTCTATTATTCGTGCATGAAAGAGAAGTTTTGTTTATGCATGTGTTTACATATGTTGACACAGTAATACCAAGACATCCGTGGGTTTCCTGGTTGTTTGTATGCTAGTACTCAGCTTGCCTGGTTTACTGCTTGCTCAGAAAGATTTCGTACTTATTTTATTTGTGCATAAAGAGAAGTTTGTTTATGGGTGCATGGTTTTATAGTTTTATTATTCTTTTTCCTGGTCAGCAATCTTTTAGTGCAATGCATGTAGGGTAATGTTTTGTCCATAACTATTTGGTGTCAGCCAGTACTCTGAAATGACTGTTTAATATCATCAATCATTTCAAATGAGGAATTTAACCGTTTAGATTAACATGTTAATGTCAATGCTGACATTAGTTTTCAGAGTCGATGTCTTGGTTACCATCCGAGTTGAGTAATGTGCCATGTAATCATCTTTCATGTTAGTGCAAATGAACTGATGTGGAAATGGCTTATCCGCTTATGTGACACATTATATTACTATATGATGGTTAAACCATTGTGGTGTACCTGGAGGCAGCTGTTTTTTTTTCACATTTTAACCTGAATATGTTTTTGGATGGTCAAATTACTGAATTTTTTGGATGATAACACTGAGTGATCTCACACTGTGGCTGGGGTTGGTCTGTATTAGGAACTGTAAAATCCTGTCTGTTTTTATCAAACCATTTGCTAATCTTTTTTTAACAATGTTTTCAGGTATTGCCTATCAGGATCATCTGATTCGATGATAAGGTAAACACGCAGCTCCAACATCCCAACCATCTCCCTCTGTTCCATGTGCTTAGCACAAATGCTGTGATAAGTTTGACATCATAGGTAATATATGTTTATATACTTGCAGACTATGGGATTTAGGACAGCAGCGTTGTGTTCATTCTTATGCTGTGCATACTGATTCAGTTTGGGCGCTTGCAAGCACTCCTTCATTTGGTCATGTCTACAGTGGTGGAAGAGACCAATCTGTGAGTTAAATTGTTTTGTGTGTATTATTGAATAGTCACTTTATTTCTCATTCTGAACTTCTATGTATTCCCTGTATTGCAGGTATACCTAACAGATTTGTCCACAAGAGAGAGTGTTTTACTGTGCACAAATGAATACCCTATTCTACAGTTGTCTCTGCAAGATGACACAATATGGGTGGCAACAACTGATTCTTCTGTTTATGGATGGCCAGCTGAAGGGCGCACACCCCAAAAGGTCTTCCAAAAGGGTGGCTCATTCTTAGCTGGGAATTTGTCATTTTCAAGGGCAAGAGCATCTTTAGAAGGATCAGCACCTGTAAGCATGAGGGTCATCTTCTTTGGTCAAATTATATTTCTTTTTTGAAGACACTGCACCACGTCCCATGATTTTGGGTTTCTGCAGAATCACCATAAAGTTACTCTGTTTATTAGTAGTTATGAAATATACGGACCGTAATATAGGTGTCTGTTGTGCATAGTTGCCATTGCCACCATACTTGCAGGAGTAGAGGTTAACTTGAACTTGCCTAAGTGCACGTTTTGAAAGTATTAATTGCATAGGATATAGAAGTGCTGTAAAGAAATAAGCTTAAGCTTGAGATTTTTCCCAAGTGCCCCCACCAGGTCTTTCTTCTCAGTCTAGTATTCTGGTGCTTAATGGTTTCGCTTTTAACTTCTTAATCTACTTACTCTCCGGTTATTGCCCTCTGGATGTAATTTTAAGTAACGGTAATTAATAAGCCCGTGTCATCAATTTCATTTTAGGTTCCTGTATACAAAGAGCCATCATTTGTTATCCCAGGAGTTCCAGCAATAATTCAACATGAGATAATGAATAATAGAAGGCATGTACTGACAAAGGTGAGATTTCTTTTACTTATCCTTTTATTACTAAACTGCAAAGAGTGGCATCATGATATGTGCGCCCTCTCCCTTAATGCAGGATACAACTGGTTCAGTCAAATTGTGGGAGATCACCCGTGGTGCTGTTATTGAAGACTTTGGCAAGGTTCTTGTTTTGTCCTCAATTTCTTGGCTGTTTTTCTCTCGGATATATACACATTGTTAAGAACTAAAATCTTCCGGTTTTGTAATCACAGCAGTTCTTACTTGACAGCCTTTTTGAACTAGCAAGATTTTTTGCGGAATGCTGAACTGCTCTGTTTTGATTATGCAGGTTTCTTTCGAAGATAAGAAAAAGGAGTTGTTTGAGATGGTATTACTGAAATGTCATGATTTCTATGTTTTATTAAAAAAATGGCTTCCCACGTTACTGTGTAATTTGTTAATTGATTATTAGGTAAGCATACCTGCTTGGTTCACAATGGATGCTCGATTAGGATGCTTGTCTGTCCACCTGGATACTCCACAATGCTTTTCTGCAGAAATATATGCGGTTGATCTAAATGTTGCTGGAGCACAAGAAGATCTCAAGGTTTGTACAGCAACATACCATTATGTGTACTGGTTACATCTGTTTTCACACTTCAGTCTAGAATTTTGTTGACCCTTTGAATTTTGTTGTCGAGAGAGTAGGAAAGCTCCTTTTCTTCTTGATGGATTTTAATTTTTATTTGCTGAATAGTATTTAGGACACACCAATAGCATGCATTTTGCTTAAACTATGATTGCTGCTACCTACAGTTCAGTGAAGTGAGATACTGAGTCTACCCAATCTCATCTTCTGAATGGTTCCCCCAATAATTGTGCAGATTAATTTGGCTCAAGAGACCCTTCGGGGATTGCTAGTTCATTGGAGTAAAAGAAAGCAGAAATCTAGTTCACACAGCTTGTCTAATGGTGATAGTTCAATAGGGAAAGATGTTCCATCAAAAGACTCGCCCCGGTCAAGATCTGAGGTTGACGATGCCATTGACAACCATGCAACTCATGTTCTTCCATCATTTGAGTTTTCTACAGTTTCACCTCCCTCAATTATCACGGAAGGTTCTAGTGGAGGGCCTTGGAGAAAGAGAATTACTGATTTGGATGGAACTGAGGGTGATCTTCCATGGTGGTGTGTGGATTGTGTTACTCACAACCGATATCCAAAGGAGAATACAAAGTAAATGCTCAGTACAATTCCCAAATTAGCACCCTTTCATTTTCTAAATTTAATTTAATGTGGTTTTTAAGTTCATGGTAATCAATTGGGGAGAGCTTTCATAGCATTTCTATCTAGCTGTGGTTATGTGCTATTTACAGTATGCTAACTCGAAGACATTGAACTTCTATTTTTAATGAGTTAATCTTTGAGTTCTGGTAACTACATATTACCTTAGTTGGTCCTGTTAGTTTTTCTCCTGCATGCAGACTGGCCCTAGAGCTTTTTGTAGCCAAAACGGTCAGATAGTGAACTATTGAAAAAAATGTGTGCACAAATACATGTGTCAGCATCCAGTATGGTCTTGTTTATGCCCTACTGTAGACTTGAGCTACTGAAGATTAATGATGCTCCCTGGCCCTGCTATATAGATGTGATACTGAGGTGCTCAGTGTAACAATTGCTTTCATGGATTATTTCTTCTTCTAATGTGTATTTTCTTTATGCAGATGCGGCTTTTATTTACATCCTGCTGAAGGCTCGCCTCCACCAAACATAACTCAAGGGAAGCTTAGTGCTCCCCGGATATTGCGAATTCACAAGGTAAGAGTTCTCTAAATCATCGGTCCACAGCAAATGCATCAAATTGTGAATCCTCGCACACAACATATGATAAAAAATGGTTGTTGGAGATGGATTGAAGAACCAACTCAGGGGTGGGGATGAATTTTGTTAGCAAACTACTTATCATTATTGCAAAATAGCTAACTGTCTACATGTAGTTTGAAAGTAGTTTGCAAAATAGCTAACTGTCTACATGTTTGCATTAGACTAGCCAAACATGTACAATTTTGCATGCAACCTTAGAATAGTGATGCTTCAGGACACTAGATTTGAATCATTCAGATATTTATGGCTTGACTGAACAGCATAGAGTAATTTATTGTCATATAAAGGAACTTCTGTCGTTGTACAAGTCACCTTATATACTCCCTGAAAGTTTACAACTATTCCATTCCGTTGTACAGGTATCTAACTATGTGGTTGAGAAACTTGTTCTTGACAAACCATTGGATGGAGGCTCTGATAGCGCATTTGGTATGGGATTGAGTTCTGCTCAATCACAGCTCTCAGCGCTAGATAGTTCTTCGCGGCTTGGACTAAAGTCATGGCAAAAATCAAAGCCATGTATTGAGATATTGTGCAATAACCAGGCAAGTTCTCTAAATAGCTTGTTAGAAACGTTTACCTACATTACAAATGGAAGAATACCCTGGTCCACATTACGAACAAATGGAAGAATACCCTGGTCCCTGATTCTGTAGGAAAAGAAAATTGCACAGCAAAGAGCAAACTATGTACAACAAGCTTGTGTTTCCATAACATTTCAACTGATAATTTTCTCCATTTATTTCCCACCTTTGTTAATTGTTTGCTACATCATTAGATTCCTAATAGAAATATTCCTGGGACTGTATTTATTTGTCTCATATATTTCCTGATATAGCCATGTTTGTAAATAAGCACTATAGAAATGTGTATGCAGCAAACTACTTTTATCTCCAGAATCTAATGCTTATTTCATGTTCTTCCCTAATTGTTCTTGATTTATTTATGTGGCCTGCATTATAAAGCAATTTGCTTGCATAGTCTGTCTTTTGCTGTTGCGCTGAAGTGTCCTCTGTGTATCAGGTTCTATCACCAGAGATGAGTTTGGCTACAGTGCGAACATATATATGGAAGAAGCCAGAAGATTTGATTCTTCATTTTAGAGTGGTCCAGTCGAGATGATCACGGCTTCAGATGTACATGCTCACATGGTTCTGCAGATATGTTCAGCATGACTGCACGATAGATGGTGTTGTTGAAGATACCCTTGGCTTAGAGAGGAAACCATCATCTTACAGAGGCAATATTTTGCCCATCTGCCCCCTTAGCCGTTCCCAGAATCGCGACTTGTTTGCTTCTTTGTAAAGTTCCTGATCTTGCCCTGGTAGTAAGATGTATCATAGCACAGGTATAAGGTTCTCTGCTGGCTGCCAAGCTTGTAAATGTAGAAGATTGGGTGCTTAATAAGATCAAATGGATATGTTTTTTTTTCGTTTTTCTTTGACAACGTTTGTAAGGAAAAAAGAAAGTCTGATTCTCGGCTCAGACCGTGGTGTTCGGACGTCGATTATTAGATTACTCTGTCACATCCTCTTGGACCTTGTTTGGCTGAAATCAGGGTAAGAGGTGGACGGGATGTCGGGAGCAAATAAAACTGTATTTTTGGATTGCTGGCGAGGGCTGCCATACGTTTCCGATTGTGCTGTTCCGCTGCCAGCTTGGCGCGATGTATTGGAAAGATTTCAGAAACTCACAGATCTTGTGAACCTTTGCAGTACTGTTATGTATTCTTTTCCCGACAATATGGAGTTGCTGAATAGTGGGGTTTTGCATTATCTTTTAGCGTTTTATATTTAAGTATAAATGTAGAGTTTGTCTAACGAAATTATGGAAAACTACTGCGGTTGTTTTGAAAAAAACAATTTTAGCTATAATCTTAGTGCCTGTTTGCAGGTGCTGTAGTTTGCCAAGCCTAACCTTATGTAGACTGGAGCTACCAAAGAAAGTGTGGCGAGTAATAAAAGCATATAAAAGAGAAAATTTGTGAATTATGAACACAAAGTTCAGTTTTATTGACGTGGCAGGTTGGCACGTACGTACATCAGTACCGTGTTTGTACAAAATAATCACACCACGCACGACTCGATCCGTCCGGCCTAGTAGCTTATTCGACGTCGCCGCCGGCGAAGCACGCTAGCTGCTCAAACTTCCCTTACAGCCGCCTGGTTCCACGTCCGGGAGCGGGCACGGGCGGCGGGGTGCCGCCCAGCTGGTGTGCGGCGGCGGCCTCCTCGCGGTCGCAGAAGCCACGCAGCACGTCGGCCTCCTCGGCGGTGAACCCCACGGACGCGAGCACGGCGGGCCAGCAGTAGCGGGTGGCGCCGCGGATGGCGACGCAGCACTCGGGGCCGATGTAGGACTCGCCGTTGACGAGGAAGAGCAGGATCTCGCTGTAGCACGCGCTCAGCCCCAGCACCGCGCCCCAGCACTCCGCGAAGCCGCCCGCGCCCTGCTGCTCGCCGCCTGCGCCGCCAACGAGGGAGGCGGTGGTCGTGGACGACAGTACGTCGTGGAGAGCCTGCAGGCGCGCCACCCAGGGCCGCACGGCGGCGGCCGGGCCAGGGGCGCCGAGGGCGACGGCACGTGGCGGCAGCGTCGCGGCGCCGACGCCGTGGACGGCGAGGATGAGGAACGCCGTGGTCACCGCGGCGACGACGGCGGTGAGAGTTAGACGTGGGCGTGGCGCCGCCGCCGCTGCTGCTCCGATTGCCATTGCCATTGACAGGTTCTCGACCTTGTGCACGCACGCTCGCGGCGTTTGGGGTTGTGGAGGAGATGATGGATATGGTGTGGTGCAGCTGCCGGCGTATAAATAGCAGCAGCTGGTGGTGGCAGGGGAATGGCCGTGGCGACGAACGAATTGATTGATGATCATGCAGGCATTCAAGTAGAGTTGGAGTTGGAGTTGAGTGGGCGGCGAATTCATAGCAGAGGTGAGTAGTGCTGGCCGGCGTGGCCGTGGCGACGTTCAAGTTCATGGAAGGCTGAAAGACTCTCTCTCAACCGATGATCTGGAAGAGGGAATGCCAAAGGTCAAATCAAAGGACTCTAAAAACGCACAGATGTTGCAGCCTTGCATTGAAGCTGCTTTATTTTCCTTCCCTGCTAATGGCGTTGTTGACGTCCGTCCGTCCACCTGTTTGCTTTCCATTTCCAGTCTGCTGGAGTTCCTTCGGTACAGTGCAGACTGGAGTTCCTTCAGTGCAGAGCTGTTCTTGTGCCTTCCTAACTCTTGTGTGTGTATATGCTGCCCGTGAATTCGACTTCATTCCCCGCAGCAAAGCCAGTGCACGTACGGTCATTTTTTTTTCTCTCGAATACACAGGAACGATCATTTAGCTATCTGTTGGAGAACAAAGAAAGCTCAGACTAACTCTACTGACAGGGGAAACTACACTGCTCACGCGTTTGCATCCTCGTACGTACTACCTAGTTCTGGTTTAAAAAAAAAAATCACGCGTGTGACGTGTCCATGTCCGGTAGAAAGCCCTCGCTCGGGCTCACACGCCCACATCCGATTATGACGTTCAATTTCAATTAAAGAAATCATGGACGTGGCGCAATCCATGGGTATATATGTTATAAAAAAAAGAGAGAAACTTTGGGTGCCCTGACTTACTACTAACCTCCAGGGGCCGCACGCGCGCGTCACCGTTGCTGACGGGATGCCGTTAGCAGTGAGATCATGTATAGTATATACTACCTCGCGCGCCGGCCAGCGGCGGCGGCGGCAGAGGAGATGGAGGGAGGGAGTCGGAGCTAGGCCTTTCGTCGTTTCTCCTGGTCCCCAGGGGCACCAAAACGGACAAAGCAAGATCCAGTGGCGTCCAGATCGGCTGTGCGCCCTGTGCTTGGCTGGCTTGCTGCCAGCCTGCCACAGCAGCCGCAGGACACAGCAGAATTAGAAACGAGCACAGTCGTTTTGAGCAACTCAGCACGGGCCGCCGGCTGGATCTTGACCTGCCGTGCCGGACGCTGCAGGGTGTCCAACAGGCAACGGCGATCACTCTCAGCTCATCAGTCAGCAGACTCAGACACACTCACGCGACACACTCACGCGACACGACACTATCGGCTGGCATGTTCCCTGGGAAATCAATCAAGCACAGTGGCATCACGCGCGGCCCGCTGCCTGAAGCACCGGATCGTCCTCCTCCCCTGTGACACGGCGCATGTTCTGGTCATGTGGCTTGCCCCGAGGCGGTGTCCGGTAAAGCGCCGGCCGCCACCAACCGGACCGTCGATCATCACCGCCGCGGATCCCTCCGAGTCCCGACACCCGGACCAGGGTCCCTTTCCATTCCATTTCCACGCGTCGCCTCCACGTCGCTGCCGCGTGGGCCCGGCGTCCGGTGCCATGGAGGCATCGTACGTACTGTACGTACGAGTAGGATCTGTTACGGCCACCGTACTCGAGTAGTACTAAACTACTAATGCTGCGCGGTCAGTTAAATTGGTCGCATGATTTAAATTTTGAACGGAACCCCACGAGCTCGCCCCGGAGACAGTGACGGGTCGAGCGAGTTTGTTACCCCAGCCAGCCAAAAAAGATGCCCAAAAAGAAGCGACGAAAATCCCTTTCGCTTTTTATTCCTTGTTTTTATCTCCCTTTTTCTCGTTTGACTTGTGACCCAACCGTATACCAGACTACCAGTACAACTACGCTGCACTGCGCCATCAGCTGGGACCAGACACGTCAGCTCATCAGGCCTGGCCCACCGACTCTGCGTCCAAGGGCCCACGGACGGAGACTCCGGCGCCGTTGTCAGTCAGTCAGGACGACCGTGGACCATCGACCGTCAGTCCGTCACCGCCGCTCCCTCCCGCACCCCGGGACCCACCACCACCACCGGGCCTGGGCCGGGCCCAGAACGCGAAAGCGTCATCCTACGGAGCCCGCTTTCCAGGAAGGCGGAGCCGCGGAGCACGAGAACTCGGCCGACCGCCACTGACATGTGGGCCCGCCCTAATCCACCTACCTGCCGTACCTGTACAGCTACGTCCATCATCATCGCCGTCGCCCTCCCCCCTATTAATTCCCGTCCGCACGTGCCGCGGGCCCAGCCCCACTCGCTGACGGGTGGGTCCGCGCCGTGCCGAAAGATGCTTTGCCCCGGGCCCCGCCGCACCCCGGCGCCACCTGGCAGCGGGAGGGGGACGCGCATTAAAATCCCCGCACCCACCTGTCTCCTTCCTCCTCTCTCTCTCTTCTCTCGCCTGCTCCACCACCACCACCTCGCCGCTGCGACTCGTCGGCCTCCCCGATCTCCCCGCGCGCTCCGGCGAGCGGGCCCCACCGGCCGGCCGGCCGGACAGACAGCTCCTGCGCCCAAGCCCTCGCGCGCGCCGCCATTAGGTGCCACCCGCCCGTCCTTGCGCCCCCGCCGCCGCCTGCAGACTTGGACTTCCGATCTGCGAGCTGGCGATTCGCCGCTGAGGAGCGGGAGCCCGTTCCACCGCAGCCGAGCCGAACCCCTGGGGCGCCACCGCGGCGCAGGCCCCACCCACGCGGCATCCGGGCGACCGACGCAGGTGGACCGAGCGTGGTCGGTCCACTGCCCCCGCGCGCGCGCGCTTCGCCTTGCCCCTGCTGGTGCGAGTGTCCGGGAGCTTCCAAACCCTAGGGCCGGGCGGGCGTCGACTGAGAGCGGGAGCCTAGGCCGCGCCGCCCGCGGGGATCGAGGTTAGTGATGCTCGGATCGGGGCGGGGCTGGGCGCGGCGCGGATGAGGTGCCTCGTCGGCGGCGGCGTGCAGGACAGCCCGCGCGGCGCAGCGGCCAAGAGGGTATCGCCGGCGTCGTGGCGGCCGGACACCGCCGCCGCGCCGGACGCGGAGGCGGAGGCGGGCAAGGGGCCCAGGCTCGTCTTCAGGCCGCCGGACGCCATGGAGACGGTGCACGAGGTCGCCATTTACATCCACCGCTTTCACAACCTCGATCTGTTCCAGCAAGGGTGAGAATTCCTCGTTTTCTTTCTCTTCTCTATAATACATATGTTTCTTTGTTTTTTGTCGCGGAAACCTTTTCTCGGGTTTAGTTTGTTTACTGCCTTTTAGGGAGAACCCAACATGTTTTTAGAGAGAAACATCAAACATGTAAAGGGCCGAGTGCTTTGAGGTAAAGGGTACGGCCACTGCGCATTCCTAGGCCAAATGTTTGGATTCACTCGAGCATTTCGGCGTCCCTTTCCTCGGCTTTCTCGTTCGGTCGGTCGGTTGTTTCCAGGCAATACTTCTCACAGCCGAGGAATTCTGGTTTTCCCAATGATTCTGTTCTCCCCAGTCCCTCAGTGCAGCTTTGTCCGTGGGTTATGTGCAGACAATTCTCACTGGTGCCCCGCGTGTACAGCCTCTCTGTCATTTGTCTGTGACGAAGTGTGGACATTTACCATTTATTTTTTGGATTGTGGGCAGGTGGTATCAGATGAAGATTAGTGCAATGTGGGAGGAAGGTGGCAACAAAACACCAGCGTCGCCTGCCAGGGTCGTGCAGTATGAAGGTGTGCGTCTCTCTGGGCACTGAATAGCGTGGTTTCATCTTCTGGTCCCGTGTCCATCATTTTCAAAATGTGCTTGCGTTGGAAGCGAATGTTTAGATTGGTACACGTGCTGGCATGCAGTTGGTAACCGCTTGATTGTTGTCCGTACCAGTACCAGATCCTATCTGGACCATATGAAACGGAAAACAGAAACTTACCTATTTAC
Source organism: Themeda triandra (assembly GCA_018135685.1). Lineage (NCBI taxonomy): Eukaryota > Viridiplantae > Streptophyta > Magnoliopsida > Poales > Poaceae > Themeda > Themeda triandra. Next base: position 551,635 of record JAENPR010000207.1, on the reverse strand, counting down.
ATCCGAATATACGTTATGATTTTTCAGACCATTTTTTGTTTCCGTCTAAATTCTACTTTGATAACATCAAGAAGTTTGTTGAGCAGATGGATGCGGAACATAACTGTGCAAGCGTGTCATGGATAATATCCGCTTGTTTCTATACTTGCCATACGTTACTTAGAGGAGCATATCTAACAAATTCAATAGTTCTGTAAATGCTATATTCCTTTCATTGTCACCTCAATAGTCAAACTGTGTGAGCTCAAGGATACATTTCCCTTTCGTGTTAAAGTGATGATAATGAACTACGGAAAAAATGAAAACACAGCTAAAGAATGACCATGAGAGAGCTCCCGTCAAACTTTTTGCTATGATGTTTATGGAGAATGTGAACACATTTGCACTGGATCATCTCTTGTACTTCTTTGACAATGATGTAGCCCCCTGATCCCTTTTTGCTGTAAATTAAAGAAGTATCCCAGGGGATTTTGGTAGCTGTTGATCCTTTTTTTAAGTCCTATCTGTAGTTGGCAATCTTTTAGCTAATAGATAATGACATGGTAGGTGGATTGTGCAGCTTCTGATGTTGGTGCGGATGATGCATTGGGCATTTGGAGAATAGATGACGTCGACAATAGCTTCCACACACAGCCATTTCGGATCAAGTATGCCAGACAAGATATCTTTCTGTCAGTTATGGTATCTTTCAACATACTCAACAGTGAAGAGGAGGTTGGCATTTTGACATATCACCTATGTCTTTGAAATAACATTACTGTAGCCTCATTACAGTTTGGTATGTTTATTCAAGGGTCCAGCAGCTTCGACTGTGATGTTAAAGTTTGAGCTGATATATGCCCCAACACTAGAGAATGGGTGAGTGGACATTTTACCACTTGTGCTGTCTCTTCCAAGACTTTTCTGCATACACTTGTCTCTACACATTTCATTTCACAATACTTATGACGCTTTTGCTTTTCTGGGTTCAGGTCTGAGCTTCAAGCTTCTAGTGTCACATCTTCAGCGGCTGTGCACGAATTTAGGATCCCACGTAGAGCACTCCTGGGTCTACACTCCTACTGTCCAGTTCACTTTGATGCGTTCCACTCTGTGCTTGTTGATCTGACATTACACATAGTGTACCTAAAAGCTGGTGCAACTAAATCATCATTGAAGGTACACAGGTTTGTGAAGCTTTAGCTTTATTGTTTTTTGAAAATGACGGTCCAATGCATGCTTGTTTGACATTTTAACTACCTACTAACAACTTGCATACTGTGAACAGCATGTCATGTCCTTGTAAAACTGTACATTGGGATACTTGCCTCATATATAGTGCTATTCCAGATCTAAGCACTTGAGTTTGAATGCACTTGAGTTTGAATTCTCCCGGCGCAACTCTTGTGGGATGAGCTGGAAACACGTACTAACTGCCGAGATGAAATTCTGAACCTTTTTAAGAAACATGCAATGCCCAGGAGTTGTTTGAAATAAATGTCTGAGATCAAACTCTACAAAATTTACTTCTTAATTTAGGGGCCTTTTTTTTGTCGGAAATACAGAAGGTCTATCTCTTTGTATTAGGAAGGGAGTTATCAGTCAGAATTTTTATTAGTTTATTTGCTAGAGTAACTAATTTATTATGCATCAGCAATCATGTACCCCCTCCTATTTCCAAATTGTAAATTGTTTCAGATTTTGTCCTAAGACAAACATGCCTGTTTGACCGCGTTTGTATAAAGATCTATTAACATCTACAATATCAAGTAAATGCACTATCAAATTACATTTCGTGGTGTATCTAAATTCAATGAATCTAGTGTTATGTTGTAGATGTTTGTGCTTTTTTTGTATAAAGTTATAGAAGTTTGACTTGGGCAAAAGCTAAAACAACTTAGAATTTAGAACAGGCGGACATTGATTTCCTAATAATTAGATCCTGCATTGGTTGATTGTCATGTTTTTATTCTCTTTTGTTGGAAGTTTGAGTAAAGCGGCATTTTATTTGCAGGTACCAGACCAGGGTTTAGGTCCTGCATCATATAACATTGTTAAGGCCTTATTAACTTCTAGAAAAATGTTGCTTGAAGAAATGAACAAAATCAGTGGTGCTATTGGTAAGACAGTTGAGGATTTAGATGTTGCCGACTTGAATCTTGGTAAATATGAGTCATTTAATGCATCAAAATCTGGACTACCAAATTCTAGTAAAGTGTTCCCTGCAACTGGCAAGGGCGTGGGACAGTTGGCTGGAATTTTACATGAATTCTTGGAGGTATGCTTCATTTTATGCTTATGATCATCTTGGATATATTAACGACGAAAGTTGTGGATTTAAAACGTGTTACGTCTGGCTTTCTGCAGAGACCCAACGATATGGTTAACGGTACAGATGATTCTATGCTGTATACTCTTCCCCAGGAAGAGCTGTTTGAACTATTTCTAACTCTGAGTGGACAGCTTTCACTTCTATGGAATGCATTCTTGAAATTTCATAGGCAAGTGTTCTTATTATTTTATCATGTACTTAAAGCTATCATACATTATATGTTTGCCGTGTCCAACAATATTCTCTTGATCTATTCAGGCTAAATAAAACAAAGATATTGGACTACTTGAAAGATGCTTGGGCTATTGACAGGAAGGCAGAATGGTCAATATGGACTGTTCACTCAAAAATTGAGATCCCTCATCGCTATCTGCGGAGTATGACTGAGGAGTCATCTCACCGTCATTCCCTTAAGCTTTCTGGCTCAAAGAAGTTCCATGATGACGTAATTTCCCTCGCCAAGAAGTTTTATTCATAACTAGTATTTTATCAATCCTACCTCTATTTATATAATAGTCTATATATGTGTGCAGCCTGTACAGAACTCTGCTTCAAGGGCAGAACTACACAGGAAAAGCATAGCACAAATGAAGGTTTGACACTGTTCTGTTCTTTAAGAATAGTTGAGTGCAAAACTTGCCCCCAAAACATGTACTGATTTGAAGCATTTTGCAGATCAATACACAGTCTGTTCAAGACATGCATATATATGCTGATCCTTCACGTGTTCCTGTTGTTCTTATAGAACAACATGTCATGGTGGTTCCACAGCATAGCTCCAGCAAGGATCTGGCTTCGAATGCTTCTGAACAAAAGGATACTGTTGTGCTACCTAAACTAGGAGAGCCGCCGGTATCCAAAAGTAGTGCTGGTAAAAAAAGTGGACGCATCTTGCGAGCTGTCATTTTTGTGCATGGTTTTCAGGCAAGCTCTATTCGCCCCTATTATGTTTGATCTGATCTAAGTTACAAGTAATGCTTATCTGAATCTTACTCTGATTTATATAAACAGGGTCACCATTTGGATTTACGTCTTGTTAGAAACCAATGGCTTCTATTGGATCCTGGAGCTGATTGCCTAATGTCAGAGGCTAATGAAGATAAAACATCTGGAGACTTCAAAGAAATGGGTAGCAGGTTGGCTGGGGAGGTAGTTGCCTTCCTGAAGAAGAAAATGGATAAGCTTTCAAGATATGGAGGCTGTAGAGAGCTGAAGTTAAGTTTTGTCGGTCATTCCATTGGGAACATCATCATTAGAAGTGCCCTGGCAGGTCTCTTCCAACTTCCCTAACAAATCCTTTCAAGAATCTGATAGATATTTTGCTGATTTTTCACCCCATCTTAACAGAACCTGCACTGCAACCATACTTGAAGAACCTCTACACTTACATGTCAATATCAGGGCCTCACTTGGGTTACTGGTACAGCACAAATTCTTTGTTCAATTCTGGACTCTGGCTGCTCAAAAAGCTCAAGGGCGCGCAATGCATCCATCAACTCACTTTCAGTGATGATCAAGACCCCCAGAATACGTACTTTTATAAGCTTTGCAAGGTGTGAAGTCTCTGCTGTGGAGTAACTTAGTCCATTCAACTTGTTGGTGATTCATTTGTCAAAAAAAAAAACTTGTTGGTGATTCTTACCATTTACATCAAGATGAATTTATGTTTAACTTTATCGTTTTTGTTCATACAGTTGAAAACATTGGAGAACTTCAAAAATATCATACTGTTATCATCACCACAGGTTATTCCCTTTTCTCATCTCTAATAGTAATTTACTTGTGTATGCAGAATTTGTTTTGCTGCATTTATCCTCTATATATAGTCCTTATAGCATGTCATGACTTTGAGCAATGCACATCTTTTTGTTCTTCCAGGATGGCTATGTACCATATCATTCAGCCAGAATCGAGCTCTGCCCAGCTGCATCATCAGACACCTCAAAGAAGGGTGAAGTCTTCACAGAAATGCTCAACAACTGCTTGGATCAGATCCGTGCGCCCTCATCTGACACCCGGACATTCATGCGCTGCGATGTGAATTTCGACCAGTCCAACCAAGGACGAAGCCTGAACACCATGATCGGCCGAGCAGCCCACATCGAGTTCCTGGAGACTGACCTCTATGCCAAGTTCATCATGTGGTCCTTCCCTGACCTGTTCCGATGACGACGACACCGCTCGGCTTTGTAATACCTCCACATACCAAACCAATAGCGAATACTACTGAGTACTGACCAGGCAAGGAAAACTAAGCTTGCATAAAGGTTCCACCAGAATCAGATACCGCGACAGGCAGTTAGGACTGTAAAGATCCTAGAAGCAATGATTTTTTCCAGCTTGCTAGATCCTATCTGTATAAATAGTTGATTCTTTTTTCATTTCATTCATAGTGCTGTAGATGTGCACCCTTGCTGTGAATTCATAATCCTTGTCGTCTGGTGTATTTGACACTCGAGTTTAGGAGATATGCTGACAATCAGTGAGCTTATGTCCAAATAAGCCTTTTTACGTTTGATTTTTTCTAGTCACCTTTTGTGCTGTTGTAAAGCCTGCAACCTGCTTATACATGTGCAAGGCGATCAGCCTGTCTGATGCTAGATCTGGATGGTCCTGCCCTGCCCTGCCGTGCAGGGTGTTGTTTCTGTTTGGTGAAATTGCTGTAGGAATATTTGTTCTGGCATCCTGCCGCAGCTGGATCTGCATGTGCTTCTAAAACTGTTCCCTCATGCCGTCCGTGTCTCGTGCCGTCAGGCTCGTGTCAGTGCTGCGTATGTGCGTGACATGCTGGCTTTTCCGGTGGCAGGCCTGCCTGGCGAGACCACCGTGACCTGGTGTCTGTCCGGTGTGGATGTTGGCAGCACGTCTGAACCCTTGTCCTGTGCAGAAGAGAACAGCAATTCTGGTACTCCTATGCAGTTGACTGTTGAAAATCCAGAGCGGTTGATCCTTTCATCACCGGGTCAAGGCGACGACCAGCGAACCGTGGGAGACTCCACAGCCGGACCCGGTCGTCGTGCCGACCTCCGGCGGTGACCGGTGATGTGAGAGCGAGGGAGCTGTGCCGGGGACCGGGCGGCGGAAACGTGACGCGAGGGGACCGCGGCTCGGGTCCCCGTTACAGCGACCAACAAACAGTAGCAGCCGGACGGCCGGCCGGCCGGCCCGGGGACGGGGAGAACGACGGCATGTTGCTGTTGCTGCAGCAGCAGCACCAGCTGGGAGAGAGCAGAACAATGCTGCCCTCTTCTCTGATCTGACCAAGAACGGTTCTGCAAGGGTCCCCGGAGGACAGCTCACGGCAGGTGACGAGCTGGATGCTGAATTGGCTGATGCCAAACGAAACAGAAGCTTCTCCCGTGTCATTCTGTGGATCATCCTTTGTTCATGCATGACTTCACAAATCAAAACGTGCTGCCGGGTAATATTTATAATAATATATAAGAATAAAGCATCCAGAAATGTTTGACCATCAGCAGATGATGGTGGGTTTCCAGCTGCATTTTTCAACAAAACTCAACAAGGTCCGGATGAGTGGAAGCCGACATCTCCTAAGTTTCTGCTAATAACTGCAGGTGTCAAATCTAGCAGAAACAAGATCACCAGTAAACGCTACAGATTGTAACAGAATCAGCAAATGCGGCGATTGGACATTTCGGAGTGCCCAAAGGAAAATGGCGATTGCATTTAAGTTCAGCGGCAAACGGCTTGTGATGGTTCAACGCTTGTTCAGGACATATCAGTGTTTTTCTCCTTTCTTTTCAGAGTGTAACAATACATAGGACAGAACACAAGACAATTGGCTCTTCGTGAACCCAATCAAACAGAATTCTCTGAACACAGCATGTTTTCCAAATATGAATATATGATCATAGCAACTTCTCAAATTCAAATCAGACAGGACATGCGTGAGAGCGTGTAATCTTCAGAAAGCAAACTATACGAACAATACCAAACTGTAATCGGCCATTTCAGTTACAGAAGGCTCACTTCCCCCATTTCCATAACTCTTGGAGTACATCAAAGATCACATGTCTCAAGTGATCATGGACAACTTTTGAGCACAAGAAGACCACATATTCTATTAACATTCTCTGCAAAGCAACCTCCAAAACCAAATCTTTGCAACCCAAAACATGCCAACCACTCAGATTATTTTAAGAGGCAAATTCAATCAAGGGAGAAAACTATTTCCCACTCGTTCCATCTTATAACTAGATCAAATGTCACATTTCTGAACCATCTTGTAGAACTCTAGGAGTAGAACATAGCAGGTTAATCATTAATCGGCCACCAAGGCTAACAAAAATTGGATGAAATATATATACCAAATGCAGGATCAAAAACATGGGAACTAAGCAGCCATCTTTACATCATGATGGCCACATTCAAATCCCTTCTTTACAAGAAGATACAGATATACTCCGTAACTTAATAAGACCAGAGAACATAAAGAACGAGCAAACCAAGAAGCAAGAAAAGCTACCTAGTGTCGCCGCATTGCCCGATTGCAGGCAGAATTCCGATCAGCAGGCGGGCGAATCAAATCAGATCAAATCAAATCAGTCGGCATTGTGCATGGATGAATCGAGGCCATCGACGCGGCTGCGCACAATGCGATGGAACACCTCGCGCACCAGCTTTTCCAGCGGCTCCAGGCCGTCCCTCATGGCCTCACAGACGGCGGCGAGCTCGGCGGCCGCCTCCCGCACGTCGTTCTCCCTGTCGCCGAAGAGCGGGATGGGCGCCGCGTCGATGGCCTCGGCGAGCTTCTGCGTGGACTTCTCGAGCGAGTGGATCTCCTTGAGCAGGCCGGAGGAGTGGCGCCTGTCCTTGCGCTTGCCCTCCTCGGCGAGGCGCTCCTGCAGGGCGAGGAGCGGCGGCGCCCACGGGAACGCGGCGCGCGGCGGCGCCGCGGGCAGGTGGTGCGCCTGCAGCGCGTTGCCGCGGTCGGGGCACGGGACGGCGGCGACGAGCGCCCACGCCGTGAGGTGGAGCACGCAGCCCATGGAGTAGACGGGCGCGGCGAGCCCCGCCTCGTGCGCGCGCGGCGCGGCGAGCCCGGCCCCGATGGCCTGCAGCTGCCTGGCCGCGGACCAGGTGCGCGACACGCTCCACGACAGGGAGCGGAAGTGGGAGGCCGAGGCCGCCGCCGCGGCGCCGGCGGCCACGGCCGAGGAGCGCGAGGGCGACGCCCGCGCGCGGCCGAAGGAGCGGTTGCGGTGGGAGGAGAGGAACGAGGCCACGCCCCCCGCCCCCGACGCCGCCGCGGCGTCGTCGACGAGGAGGGCCGACAGGTCCGTGAGCGCCTTGCGCGCGCGGCGGAGCTGGCCCTCGTGGACCTCCCCGGGGGAAGAGAGCGCGGAGGCGGCGATGTCGGCCAGGCGCTCCCAGCGGCGGACCTGGTCCACCCCGTCCCGCGCCGCGTTGCAGACGTCCAGCGCCTTGACGGCGCGCTCGTGGAACTCCGCCACCATCCGCTCGGCCGCGGTCGGCAGCGCCTGCGCGCCCGCGCGGCGCCGCGCCTGGGCCACGACCACGCGGAACTCCTCCTGGCAGAGCACGAACGCCTCCAGCAGGCGGCGGATCCACGCGGCGGACAGGAACTCCTCGCCCGAGCCCGCGGCGGCGGCGGGGGTGGAGGAGGAGGAGTTGTCGCCGGAAGCGGAGTCCGCCGCGGGCGGCGGCGGGAGGAGCTCGGCGAGCGTGGACGCGACGTGGCGCTGGAACGCCTCGAGGTCGGCCTCCTCGCCGGACGGCATGGCGGCGGTGTCCCTGCGGAGCGAGAGGAGGCCGCGGCCGAAGGAGAAGGGCGAGGAGGTCGAGGAGCCCTGGTAGTCCGTCACCGGCATCGGCCCGGCGCCCGGCGATGCTGCTCGCCGCCGGCCCGGAGCGGATCTCGTCTCTCTCTTTCTCTCGCGCGCGCGCGCCTTAACGGGCGGGCGGGGTTCGCGGGTTGGCGGGTGCGCGCCCGCTAGTGGCGTGGGCGAGGGCGAGCGATGTGGGGAATGTGGGGTGGCCTAGAGACGAGAGGACGAAGGGAAGGGGTGGTGGGGAGGTTTTATATGAGGCCGCGAGATTAGGGAGGTGATTAGTTAAATTAAGCGGAATGATTAGTTAATTTTAGGAGAAGGGATAGTAGGCGTGTGGTGTTTTTTTTTTTTTTTGGTTTTTTGAGTGGGAGGCGTGTGATGCTTGCAAATGGAAGGGGAGGAGATGGGACTGCCTCTGCTGGATTTGTTTATTTATAGCCTGATTGGTTTGCTGCTGCTGCAGAAAATTCTTCTGGGATTGGCAGGAATGTTTTCGTTCTTGGGGTGCATATGATATGGCTTATCTTTAAGTGTGTTTGTTTTGTTATTTAGGCCTTGTTTAGATCCCAGATTTCACTCCCAAATTCCACTATGCAGAATTCATATTCCTCGTCACATCAAAATGTCGGCATATATATGGAGTACTAAATATACATGAAATAAAAAACTAATTGCACAGTTCTGTTGTACTTTGCGAGACGAACATTTTAAGTTTAATTAATCGATGTTTGGACAATTATTACCAAATAAAAATAAAATTGCTACAGTGTGACGGGACCTTTACTATGCAAATTTTGGCCACCAACTTTGTGATCTAAACAAGGCCTTAGTCCTCATAAAAGGTTTCTAACTGAAATAGGTCCTTTGGCAATGTGCTGTACTCTACGTAGTGTATTATTATAGAATATAAGTACATTTGTAATGAAAGGTTTTTCCTTTTCATTTTGTTTGGTTATAGGCTTGCGCCATTATATTATATATAGATAGACATGCAGTATCTCCTTTGAGATTGTGCTGTTGCTGGCTGCAGCAGTGCAGCTAGCTATGAGTTGATCATCTCACGTCGTTGACAGCATGTGTTTTTGTGGTCCCTTGCTTCCAACTGTAATGGCACCAAATTTTATTAAATTGGAACACTACGAACGAATTAGGTGCCATCATAGTACAACAACAAGCTAACTAATATTAGGAAGATCTTTTTCTATTTATAAACAATCTGTGAAAAAGGGTAGTGTTTCTGAGGTATTGGAAGCTCAAACTCTATAGACATGTCTTTTCTACATCATGGATTTTGACATTTCATGTTTATTAGACCAAAAAAATAGGATAAAAAAATGTGGTAGACAGGAAACAAGAGGAGAAAGATAAAAAACAAATAGAGATACAGATGTATTTGGAAAAGAAAAGGTATAATGAGAGAAGCGAAAAGTATATTGAGAAGTGAGAATATCGAGTATTTTAGGATAAATTTGAATCATATAGCATCGACTGTTTTTCCAAAGGAGGGAGTAACGGGATTTGGTGATTCTCCTTTAAGAATCAAGTATAAACTTACTCTGTGTGAAACATGCACTTCTTTTATTGTGTTTAAAAATGGCTTAGAATGGTTCTCTTAGAGCAGCATGCATGCACAACAGAGATGCTTGGGGAAAGGTGTTAATTTTCTATTACCTGCTGATGCTTAGAAAGTGACTAATTACTCGACTGATCCTCAATCCAACAAGATTGGAGAGAACTGGGGGAGGTTTCGACTCGTAGTGGACGGAATCCTCCCCAATCTCTTCTCCCATCCAATTCCTATAAAACCGAACAAGAACTTAGGGATTTTTTATTTGTGATATTACAATACTTCCTTCATTCCAAAATAAATCAACATGTAAGTCAAATTAATTTAAGTTTGGCCAAATTTTGAAGAAATAACACTAATATTTATAACACCAAATTATACACAATGTTACTCTTTGTCGTTGTATAAAGTTAGTCAATCTTAAGATAATTTAACTTTAGATTATTTATTAAAAAAGATGCATTATCGTATAATCCCTCCATTTCCAATAATCGATTTATCGAGTTGTTGTAAATTAAAATTTTAAAGATTGGATGCCAATTTTTTGAGAAAAGGACAAATATTGTATAGTTAGATACTTATTTTGATATTACACTTTTTGGGCGTAGATGTTATTAGTATTCTTTTGAATAAATTGATCAACATTAAGGAGGTTTGATTTAATCTCTACTTCCTAAAAAGATGAAACAAGGGACATCAACAGTCGTTCAACGTGCCTCTCCACTCCAATGCCTCCGCGACCCGCTCTCACCCGCCCAACTCCCTCACGGCCTCAACCTCGCGACTCGCTTAGAAAAAAAAATATATTGGAGTTCCTGCGTGTCCTTCGCCTCGCCCTCGACACAGCCGCCGCCGAACTCCCACGCCGCCGCCGTCGTCGCCGACATAGGAGGAGGAGGCGGAGAGGCGGGCGGGCGTACCCACCCTGCACCATCCCGAATCCATCATCGGACCAGAAGCAAAATGTTAGATTTGTCACGAGCCGACTGCATCGAGCCTTCGTCCGCGGCTATCCGATGCCGGTGGCGTCAGCGCGCATGGCAACGGCGGCGACCGTCAGCAGGGCCGACACAGCCGAGCGCGGGCCTTGGAGAAGACACACGTGGAGAAGACTGGCGCGCAGAAAACAAGGGCCGAGCTAGGCGCGAACGTGGCCGTCGGGGTTGCCGCGAACGTGAAGGAGTCGCCGGCCAGAGCATGCACGTTGGGAGGAGGAGATGCGGCGGTTACAGGAGTTGGGGACATGGTGGAGAGAGAAAAGGAGTGAGGAGAAATAAAACAAATAGAAAAAGAAACACAAGGTAAAAGTAGCTAGGGTGTCTTTAGGTCATGTTTGGATTCATTATCTTGTAATAATAAGCTAGCTAATAGGTCACTGATGTATTGAGGAAGTAGTGTGTCTTTAGGTCATGTTTGGATTCATTAGCTTGTAATAGTAAGCTAGCTAATAGGTCATAGTTGATATCAACGACTGTTAGAGCATCTTCAAGAATTTTGCATTTGAGGTTTGCATTTGAGTAATTTGGAGTTTGCAATTTGGACAACTTGGCAAATGATGGAGCAAACTTGGCAAAAATGCCAAGCCGCACACGGCTTGGCAAATCCAGATCGCGCAAGAAAAGTCTGGAGATGCCTATTTTTATTCTTTGCCAAGTCCAAATGCCAATTCCCTTGGAGATGACCTATTTTTATCCTTTGCATTTTGTTTTGAAAGTTTTCAAACAACAAATGCCAAGTTAATTTGCCAAAGCCCTTGGAGATGCTCTTAAGCTAGTTTGATACAACTAGTAGCAAGATAATTGTTAGTTGGACATATACTTACCAACAATTAGATAGAGATGCAAAATTATCAGAAGCTAAGTAATGCATGCAAAAAAGAGCTTATCTATGTCATAGCTAATACGAACAAGCTAACTATTAGCTGGTTTGTTTGGAATGAAGGAAGAATTCGCTATTTGTATGTTTTTCATGTGAAATTGAACCGATTCCTGTGAAATTTCTATGTCACCAACAGGCCATGAGATGCGTACTCGGTAGATCCAACACGACCTTAGTTTATCTTTGCGCGTGCTGTGAATAAACCATGGACTGAGGCATTGATCCAAATGCGCGATGAACGAGGCTAGAAGGCGCGGCTACCATGAGCCGGTGGTGGCGCTAAAACAAAGCAAACCGTGTGACGGTGCGACTCGTTTCGAGTCTTTTTCTCGTGGAGGAGTGGATGGAGAGGCTGGCTGGGCAGTGCAGCGAAACCGAGTTTTTGGAAAGCGGCGAGTTTTTGGGAGAACAAAGTAGTCGTAGTACAAAACCGAGTGAGTGAAACGCGGACACGGGCACACGACACGGCCGAGCCAGGCCACCCGCACGCGGCAGCGACGCGCCGTGGACGCGCTGCGCCTGACGCGTGGGACCCGCGGGCACCCCCAGACCCGACCCGTGTGGCCCCGCGCCGCACGCTGGAGGGAAGATAGCGAGGTGGGGGCAGTTATGTCAGTTGAACCCGTCGCCGCCAGGCGGCACGTGGCGGTTGCGTACGGACGGGCAGCGCCCGCCGCTCCGTTCGTCCGCTTCTGCTGGCGGCTCGGTCCCACGTGCAGGTGGCTGCCACTGACACGGACAGTGGGGTCGGGTCGAGTCGTATTCTATCCTTGGGCCCACTAGTTGGACACAGGAGCCGAGCACAGCGCACAGTGCACAGCAACAGAACAGCCGGTCGAGTCGATCGTTTTCATGGAGATCGATGGCCCCGAAAGCTACGCTATGCAATGCACGATCATCGTCGCTTGACACCGGTTCAACGAATGTTAACGAGCAGGACTGTCATTAGAGTTCCCTGTTGTTGCTGAAAATTTGCATTAAAAAGTTTGCGTAACCTCCTTGATGGAGACAGATATAGCCTTCATAAGCTACACCGTATCTCGCAGTGTTCTTTTTATTTGTGTTATCACCAACTTACCAGATCACGTTTTTCTTTTCTTTTATATTATTAGAGGGCGTTACTTAAGTACATAGAGATACCTTGTCTTGGCGTTCTCCATAGAAATTAGAAAAATGAAAATCAACCTAGATGGGAAAAACTGAATTATGATCGCTTCTCGCCTGTTGAGAGCTACAAAACGTACATCCTACATATACTGTGCCCCCCATTCAAACCTCACCAAAATCATTTCTCACACGCTCCAAACTTTGCTCACGAGCCACGTCAGAATCATACCCCATCACAGAAATAAGGTTAAGATCAAAATCAAGAAGCACAACTCTACCAAACTTGGTTACAAGCAACGGGTTAACAAAACAAAACGATCCGGAATTGATGCCATAAGCAATCAATCAGTCGTTTAAGAAAAAAGAAAGGCACAACCAGTACCTCTATAGATAGACCAAACTTATATTCCCAAATAATTAAAAGCAACGGGTTAACAAAACAAAACCAAGCACGAAACTACCTACTCGTTGATTGATGCCATAAGCAATCACAGTCAGTCGTTTAAGAGCAAAAAGAAAGGCGATCCAACCAGTACCTTTTGTTACTATAGATAGACCACACAACATTCATATATTCCCAAATAATTAAAAGCGGACAGCGATCAAGATCAACGGCGGCATAGTTTTCCATCACCCGGCCGGTCAATGGAGCATGTAGCACAGGCCTTTTACGCAACAAGTTAGTCAGTGGGCCCGGTGACCCAGACTGGCCACGTCGGGACCGCCGTCCTCAGAGACACGTGGCGCCAAGAGCTCTAAACCAGGTCCCGGGTCCACGTGGGCTCCGCTCATTGGCTGCCTGCTCGTTCCGACGTGTCACCGATGGCGACCTGGAACTGGAAGTAGACCAGTCACGGTCACGGCCGAGAAGGCCTTTCCTGGTGACCTTGACGGGCCAAGGCCTGCGATGCGGTGCATATGCAATCTCCTTGGATGATCCGATTATACCAAGCTACAATATCCGTTGTTATCGTAATCTTGCCCAGCAGCTTTCGTGAGCTTGTGTATTAGCTAATTTTAGCTTATAGTAGTATTCTATTGCTGGCATGACTATTAAAGGGCATGAAAAGTTGGTCAAGGATTCAAAGCATGGATACTTGTAAATAAATTTATTTATAAATATCCACCTGTTTGCTGCGAATGTGATGCTTCCAGGTCAGGATGCCTTGTTATATCTGGCTCCCATCAATTCCTGTGGCATGACAGTTAACAGGCTCCAAAGGCAGAGAGACAGCAGACTGAACAACATTTTTATATGGCACGCAACAGGCAGAAATCATGTTCTTCGTAGACACGCACGAAGGCACAACCAACAACTGTGAATCCAACGTGGGTAAATAGGATTTCATGGTAGTATTGCATTGCAACAGAACTGGTATTATAATGTGCCCTGACAAAGAGTTTCTGGAACTCCAGAAAGACACCAGCTAGTATTTAATATTTTACTATACTACAGAAACTAGTAAAAACGATTGACGTAGAAAAAAAGATGGCCATGGAATACCAACACTGATGATGGACGACCATCTAAAACAGCCGTGTTAACCAATTCATCAAGAAAATGAGTGTCAATTGGGCGGCGGACAAACAATGCCCTGCAGAAAAAGAAAGCAGAACCAGATGGCGGTTCTCAACCAATTATTAAGGCCTAATCTGAGTAAATAATGAACTTGATTCACCAGCCTCGCTGGCGGATGCTTGTAGTCGCCAATGGTAACAGCCAACCATGGCGCCATAAACAAGCTTCATTATGTTGCAAAAAAGAAAGTTGTTGTGTTGGATAACTCCTGGCAATCCATAGCTTCCTAGCATATGTTGTCAGACTAATGAGATTATAGCCACAAAAAGCGATCCTTTGTTTGATATAAGACAACCAAGCAAGGACCATGGTGGATTTCAAAAAGATACCAGGTTGACCACTTCAATTTGAGCCAAGCAAAGCAAGTCAACATTTTGGCATATGACAGCAGATGCTCAATTGTGCAACTTTGAGCCCCGCGCTTTTTGCAGACTGCCCAAGACGCTCTCCACTAGCTTATCCGGCTCACTGTCATCCCCTGAGTCTGACACGAAAGAGTACTGCTTATGCGATTGTTTTGAAGACGTCAGAGGCTTTCCTGAGGCCATATCGTCAAGATTGCCTGGGCTGCGTCTAGAACAGTCCACCAGCCCATCAATGTCTTGAGGTTTCTTGATAGAGCCATCACCCTTGCCACTGCTCCAAGAACCAATGATTTGGAGAAGCGAGCTCTGCTGCTCACCATTTCTTCTAGGAGGCTGCTGATCTTTTACACTGTCGCTATCCGAGAATTCATCATCTGAAGGAGTGGGAGGACTATAGCACATTTCCTTGTCGACCCCTGCAGCATCAGTTTCAGTCGTGGCAGATACAGGACCAAGCTCTTCCCAAATCAAGTCATCGCCATTGCTTCGGTTTCCATCTCCCTTGCTGCCACCTTGGCCGTTCCCGTGTTCCGAAGGCATAACCCTTGGGAATTTGACCCTTGCATCAGGCATAATGTGCAACAGTGATTCAAGGTCCGGATACCCAAGCTTCCGGTGATCAAGCTCGTAGCCATACTTCTGAGTAAAACGACGCTTGAAAATTCCAATGTTGAATCCATATTCAGACTCAGAAAGAAGCTCCTTCAACAACTTGTGACAATCTGATAGTATCTCCTCCCTAGTGAGACTCTTGTTTTTCCTACTGTTATTGGCCTTTGGGGATTTCCCACTTGAAAAAATAAAACTAAGACCATTGGATTTGCCGGAACTCGATGGAACACATTTTCTCTTCTGAGGGAGGGTAAGACGGAAAGGGAAAAGTCTGGAAGAAGTTTCTTCAATCCATTTCTTTTCCGAAATTAACAAATGTACCAGATGATGCAGATCTTTCTCAAGGAGGCCTTTCAAAGGCCAACAATCTAACTTCCGCAATCCATGTGCCAATTCCTCCCTGGCCAAGAAAAGAGATCATATAAGGACTGCTCTCCATTAAAAAAAGGGAAACATAATTTTGTATATTATCTCATAAATCCTTTCTACTTGCAGAAGAAAACATATAGAAGGATTGTTACATGATGAATGCCCAAGCAAGCGATGATTGGTCATAAGTTTCAAAATGTGAGGTGATGCTGAGTCTGAGTTTACTAAGTTTCAATGACACATACTCTGATATCAGTTCTGTAGTTTGCTCTGATATCAGTTCTGGACATGACATGCTCAGCATAAGCGAAATGTTCACTTATTTTGGGACGGAGGGAGTATCTGTCTACAAAACCTCTACCAAATAATCTATAGAATGAATTGGACCATTGCCATTACTAGCAAAAAATGCACCAGAGTTGAGAGTTATTTCTTCTCATCAGTTGATGATTATTGATTACTACATATGTTCATTACCACTAGTGTAAAAAAGGAGACAACAAAGTTATACTGCATTAACCATGAGTTTGGCTTCAAATTTAGAGAACTTTGAATTCCAGATCAAAGTCACAACACTCTTAAAAATTAGATCAACAGGTAGCCAAAAGGCATGAGTTAGAATATAAACAGGAGATAAAAGATTACCTTGTCTTTGCTTTCAAAATAACCTCAGACCCAAGAGGTTCTGATAACTGTTGCTCCAAAACAACCCACAAGTCAGGCTTCGTAAATATTTCATGAACCACCTGCTGCGCACTTTCAATAGTCGGAGCATTTGAAGATTCAAATTCTTCAATAGAGTCAATCCTTGGTTCATCAGCAGCATTTATGTTGGTTGTACTACTATCTTCTGCATCTGATTTTCCAAATGTCCACCACCTTGAAGCCCAGTTAAACAGGCCCTTATTCATTTCAGAAATATCATCCTTTTTTACAGATTTACTCATGGAAACAGCAGCAGGTTCTGTGCATTGTTCTGGGTTTTCAGGAATTGATGGATCTCTCTTCATTCTTTCAGAACGGTCATCACCTAATGAAATTGATAAATTATCACTTACTGCTGCCGTGCTCTCAGTACCATCTGAGTGGTCATTTCTGGAAGTGGTCTTACGGATCCTCCTCAAAAGCTTTATAGGGCGATCATCATTACACTCTTCCAAAGGGGTTTGCAAATCATCAGCCACTTCAGCAGAAGTACTTTCACAATTTTGAGAAACCTCAGACTTCACATTCTCGGGGCCATTCCATATTGTCCAGATCCTTTTGAAGAATCCATCTTCGTTAGCAGCATTTTCCACCCCCGAGGAAGAGGGAGTTCCAGGGGTAGTCATTTCATCAACTTCCCTGTGCTTTGCTGCTGACTCTGTCGTCCCACTCACATCAGCCACTGGGCACTCATTTTGGTCCTCAGATAGCCCATTTGATGGGGAAGGTGAGACAGAAAATGTAGGTGGGTGTTCACTTAGTATCTCTGTGAAGCTTCTGCTCTGGTCAGTGCTTTGAGAAGAACTTAGTGTATGCTTCTTATTAGTGTGTGCTGTTACTGTCCCAGATGGGTTATTCTCCCTGACATTACATTGAGCTGAGCTAAGGGTCTCAGTACATCGATCACCAGGCTGCAGCGATCTTCTGTTGACAGCAACGGCATATAGTTCTCGCTCACCAGTTTGAGGACCTACTACTTCAACAATATCTGGTATTGATTGGAGAAGGCAAGAGAATTTCTTGTGGCCAAAAAAATCTGGACCGAGACAAATTTTTTTCTTCTTGAGCTCTTCCCGGAGTAGTGAAATGTGGATCCCTCCAGGATATGAAGGTAGTACCTCCAGAATTGCATTTGTTACATATTTAGGAACTGAGCTACGCTTGGTATCAGATGGTACTGAACAATGCTGGGATTCAGATGGTACCTTGATGGGTTCCTCTGATTCCTTCTGAAGGAAGGGGCCATCGAGGGCTCTGTCACCAGGCTGCAGAAGTCTTTTGTTGACGGGAATTGCATATGGTTCGTTTTCACCATTTGGAGGACCTACTAGTTTAACAACATCTGGCATTGATTCAATAAGGCAAGAGAATTTCATGTGGCCAAAGAAATTTGTGCCCAGATTAACTTTGTTGTTCATAAGTTGTGCTCGGAGAGATGAGAGGTTCATCCCTTCAGGATATGAACTTAGTACCTCCAGAATTGCATTTGTTACATATTTAGGGACTGGGATAGGCTTGGTATCAGATGGTACTGACAAATGCTTTGGATGAGATGCTACCTTGATGGGTTCCTCTGATTCCTTCACCAGGGAGGGGTCATCAAGGGCTCCTCGGTATTGACCATACCAAGATCCATGTAAGCCATCCGGTGGGTGGTTAAAACGTTTTGGTGACAAATCCTCCCCTCTAACTAAACCTTCCCAAGGCCACATGATTGTTGCTGCACTGCACAGTACACTGGTAGCTTTACTAGGACAAGCAAGCAGTACATTGTAGTTGCTCATTCTCAACCGATGCAAGATGTTTGCAAAATCTTTATCCCCAGATATAAGGAAAAAATGAACTGGTGGCGGATTCTGAGCAATCCAGTAGACAAGATCAGCCATAAAAGAGCGGTCAGAACTATTCTTCCCACCTACATCATGGAAAAAAACACAGCTATTAGTACAAATTGACAAAGAACCAGAACCCAAACGGAATTAAACATCAAGTTAAAATAGAGGATGCCAACTTTGTAAAATTGAGGGTACCAATGCAACTTTTACTACTTAACACATCCCTTATGTCATGTACTCTCACCGTTCCCCAAAATGTAAGTCATTTTACACTATCGTCCTCACTCAAAACTTTTCTGAGTATTTATTTATTTATATTCAAACCTGTTAACCTACAGCAAGATGATGATGGACACCCCTGCAAACAGGAGGCAACTAAATTCGGGACAAAACTTTGTGAACAAGAAACTTAAAGGAATTAACAGACCAATAGATGTGAAATTAACCAAATACAAGATCCTCTCAAATTTAGCATGGATAACTTCACAAACCATGGAAAGTGCATATCCAGTCCCCAACCCACCAACAATACATTCAATAAAAAAACGCAGGAAAAGCCAAAGCAATAGATTAACCGTCATACCGGGGCACCAAAAGCATTCTTTTTTTTTAGCACTACTACTGCGCATTCGACAAGGAAATAATGGAAAACAGTCCCGAAATCATAACAGAATGGAATGGAATGGAACGGAAAGGAGACGAATTAAACGGGCGGGGAAGGGTACGAGCACGCAACTGCTTGGGACGTGGGAGATGGAGACGCCGGTGGCGGCGAGCGCCTCCTGGGAGGACCGCGCGAGCTGCAGCACGTCCCCGAAGGCGGTGATGGATAGCGGGCCGCGGATCCCCGCGGCGCGGAGGGCCGCGGAGACGCGCGGGGCGACGCGGTGGACGTTGACGCCGTTGGGGATGTTGCAGTTCTCGAAGTCCCACCACACCGACACCCGCACCGCGCGGCTGCTCTCGTCGTCCTGCGGCGGCGCGGCCCCGGCCCCGGCCCGCCGCCTCCCGCCGGGGCCGGCGCCGCCGTAGGCCGCGGAGCTGAGGCGGCGGCAGCCGTGGGAGTGGGCGGAGAGGCGGCGCAGGAGGATCTGCTGCGACATGGCGGCGGGCGGAGGCGGCGGCGCCGATCCTCGCCGGCGGCCGCGATTTTGGTGGAGGGTTTTTGGAGAAACCCTTCCTGGCTTTCCGCTTTTGCCACGGAGGTACGAAATGAATGATCTTGCTGAACTAGACTGCAAGAGCGAAACCTCCTTCAGGCCTGATGGGCCGAGGCCCAAGGTAAGATGGGCCTGGTGGTACGGAATGAAATGAATGACTTGCTGTATAAGTTTTAAATTCTGCTCAAATTTTTTTTATTTTAACCCCTAAAAATTAATTTTAAAGTTCACCAGCCAGCTTGCAACCAAAAGGATCCTAGCATTTCGTAGTCCAATAAAATAACCCCATAATAATTATATTTGATGTTATCTTGTACATCCAAGAAGATGAGCTGTATACGTCACATCAAAGCGTGACAATTTATCCAACTCTTGCTTTAACGGTTGGTGTGATCTAGCATCCGGATCCAAAAATATAGGAATAAAATGCTCCTCCATATAACTTTTCAACTCACCCTGTGCATGCTTGTATGTGAAGAAATTATTATTATTAACTTTACATTTTTTTTGAGTAATGCTATAATCTAAAATTGCCAATGCAGTAAGGTATGCCCATTCCCATGCATGTTCATTGCTCATATTTCCTTCTTAATTTTGGGTGTAGCCCAACTGATGTACTTAGGCTATCGTCAAAGTATGATTTTCAACCTACGACAATGGTACCATATATCACAAGAGGACGTATAGTATCTAGTTATATGTCATAATTCAGAATTTCGGTATAGTTTAAGGGTGTAAAGTGGATAAAATCTCGAATTTTCTTGTGGAACAAGACGCAAGCACTCGTCTTCACGGACAAAGCATGCACAAAACACGCACTTTAAACAAGGTAAACTAAAAAGTAGAGTGGTCATCACTTCACCACGCCGGTGTGCCACTGCACAACTTCATTTGAAGAAACACGTACCCAATGGAAGCTAATTCTTTTATTGGTATGACTTACAACAAAGCAATTCAGAATTTTACAAGATGCACATCTGCATATCCCACAGGCAGACAGCTTAGGCACAGCGAAAATGTCAAATTCTCTTATCATCAGTTAATACAACCATGGTATGAAAAAAAAATACAATTTTAATCTGCCGGCTAGTTAAGGGCAGGCCAAGACGCTACTCCACAGAACAAAGCTATTCAAAACAATGCGATCAGGACAGACAGAGCACAGCAGCAGCTGCAGATCAGGTGGAAATGGCTAAACACAGCTTTCTAGGTAAGTTAAGAAGGCATCAACAACATACAACAGAATGGCGGCCCAGCAAAATTTGGGGCCGCCTGTCTTCATGAAACAGATCATCCTTCGGCCATGACAGCTTTATTCGCAAGCCAGCTTGGTGTCAAAGCTGCTCAAGCAGATTGCAAAGGCCTGGAAGGCTGACAGAGGGTAACGGTAGTCCATTGTGAACATATCCTTGGCCACCTTCCCGAATTGCAGGATTACCTTTTCGTGATCAGGCGGCGGCACTGGGGTAGCCTGTGAAGGGGTTGGGGCTCCAGCTGCAGGCTGCGTAGCTGCAACAAGCTGGAAGTTCTTGACAGATGCGACTGTCACTCTGCCCCTAAAATTGAGGCACCAGCACTGCAGCTGCTCATGCCACCTTGGGGCCTTATTACGTAGAATCAACGGCCTCTCCTTGCATTCGTCACTGTCTCCAAATGACATGTCTCCAATCCTGTGGCTGCTCATTGAGATTTCAGGGTATCTTGTGCTGCTGAAACGCATAGAATGGTCCACAACAGATGACTTGGAGAAGGAAATGCTGCCAAATGAATCATCAATGGAGCGAGAAAGGATGCTGTCCGGCTGGCATGGAACAGTGCCACCAGCCTCAAGGCATGAGGCAGGGATGGAATGCATAACACAGTTCATCCGCCTAGGGCCCCGAGTACCCAAGACATTCAGCTCATATGAAACCTGTGCTATGTTGTAGGTCCTGGAAGAGACCTTTGGCGACACCTTCCTGGAGTAGAACCTACGGCTTGTTTTCCCTGGTTGGGATGTACTGCATGGAGGCTGGGTATCATATATTGCAAACTTTGTGCCGAGGAGATTTGACCTAGATGTTCAGTACCATAGATACATTAGTGACACACACATACTAGAAAATGGTTATGTAGTTCCTAAACGAACTTGGCCAGTGTATGAGTTAGTACCTCAGCTTTCCCATGTACATTTTGCTTGACCTAGATAAATTTTCAGAATTCATAAATATTGTATACTCTGTACAAGTTGGACGGGAGGTTCGTTTTGCGCATAGGAGGAACTTGCCACTTTCAACAAGCACAGCTGTAGAAAATAGGTTAGACTATGTTAATAGCAGCAGGGGAGACAAAAAAAAGTACCAAGCAGACCTGCAAGTAGAATATCTAAAGTTAAGGAATGAAACAGAAACAGACAAAATGGCTGACATCTGATAGCAGAATGCCAGTCCTAAGTCCTCATATTTTTAAGTGCTATTATATTTTAGTCTCGAGTGATATAATACCAAAAGGGCTAGTGTAAATGTCTAAATCCATTGGATTCCAACAACCAAACCACTATGAAGATGATAGATTGACCATGTTGATGCATTCATTTAGAGTTTCCCAATCCCTGCTGGTGGGCACTTTGCAGAGAGTATAGAAAAAGCTGCTATTCTTATTTTTAAAATATCAGTTGTCATAACTACTTGGAAAGTAAACAGAATGCATACTCTGGAAGAGCAAAAATGAGGCGACTCTCTCTGTCTCTCTCTAGATTTGTGAGATAGGCAGTCAAGAATGCCATTCATAAACATGCACAAATGATTTGCATGTATAGTACATTTGTCTACATTAACTTAGTAAGTAATAATAATCTAAAACAACTATTATGCTGCTACCAAACGCGGCATTCATGAATGTAGAGGATAATGGGGTAAAATGGTGCCTTAAATACATACAATAATTCGAGCATGACTCTTTATACCGCAAGGACAAAGCTACATGTCCAGTTTTACGCAACTAGAAATATGTCTTATCTTGGAATATTTGAAATGTCTACAGGCATCACACAAGAACTGACAGATGTAATGCTTTGTAAGGAATTAAATCAAGTACAAAGAAAGTATAATGACACTTTGAAAAGTGCTTACCTGTGCTAAGGCACAGATACAAGTAGTAAGTTTGAGTAGATTTATCCCTTTTGATGAAGCACTGGATGGTTACATCTCGTGGCCCAGGCTGAATATGGCCAACAAAACAGTATTAATGTATAGATAAAGTGGTTTATGTGTACTCTTGGTTTTCTTTGTTTTAATAATGCCATTTCCCAAATACTAGAAGTTACAGCAAGGATAGAAAATAATATATATCTAACATAAAATTATCACAACAAATGGAAATGCAACATGTAAGGATCAAAGAGAGCACCATCACCTGCTTTAAGGACACAGGAAAAGTGATTTTTCCAGAAAACTCTGGATTCTTAACAATCTCCTTGCAGATCTCTCTCCAGGTGCGACAAACAGCTGCACAAGAGACTACATTCTTCCTGTTAGGCCAAGTGGCTTCACTGGCCTCCAACCTCTCAATCACATCCCGAAGCAATTCAGGGGGCAAATTGGCCCAACAACTGCTCTGGATCACCGGGGCCGGATCTTGCAGCTCATGGACAGCGCCATGGGATCTCCCTCTGCGGTGGCCCAGAAGCTTCACCTCAAACCCTCTTCGGGACAAGCTCCCGAAGCCCTCCCTTACATCACGCACAATGCTGCGGAAAGACATCTGCTAAAGGTCACGATTGTGCTCAAACATCAAAGGTCCTCCAATGACTGAAAAGATGAGCCTGCCTAACAAGGGAAAAGAAAGGTCGTGTTATTATGCTCTGAAATTTCTGGTAAGAACAGAGACATGCTGCTTAATTCAGAATAACAGAGAAGCAACAGCCCAGAGACAAAACTCTGCAAACATGCCTTGTACAATATTTGAAGCTCATCATATAATTAGTACAATAAGTCAATGTAAACGGGGAAGAACCTATCCTCTTGCATTTCTTTTGTGTCAACACAGTACAGCAATCATAGCAACAGCAACAAAAAAACAGTATTGTATGGGTCACTCAGCCAACTGCCGTGTGTTGCGAGTTGACTTGTGACCATGCCACCATATGCATCGAATAACCACACCTAGAAATGACGTGTAGCTCAGAGGAGGTTCATGAACCTAGAAAGCACGTTGTGTGACAATTCTTCTTTGTTTAGTTCCGGCCAAAGTTGGCACTCTGCATAGTGCCACGTCAAATCAGCGCACTGTAGCATTTTGTTTGTATTTGGTAAAAATTGTCCAAACTTTGACTAATTAGGCTCAAAATGTTCGTCTCGTAAAGTACAACCAAACTGTGCAATTAGTTTTTGATTTCATCTACATTTAATACTCCATGCATGTGCCGGCATTTTGATGTGATGGGGAATAGGAATTCTGCATAGTGAATTTGGTGGCCAATTTTGGTATCTAAACAAGGCCTAAGAAAGAGAAGACAAAAGAAAGAAGGAAACAAACACACCAACGACACCCCAACGAGCAGTGCACGCGTTAGTTTTAGCTACTCCGATTGAAACTACAGCGGCGTCACTCAAGATCCAACACAAACTTAACACCACAGCAGAGTCCGCGGAAAACAACAGCCACGGTACCAATCCCAGGTCGCCGGAGCACGAAACAGCAGGCACGGTACGCCTCGGCCCACGGTTCACCCAATTGACCACGTACGAAATCACGCACAACGCGAGATTTGCACACGCCTACCCACACCACGCATAATGCGGTTGCGGATTATTACCGGGCGCAATGCACCGCATTCGGCGGATGCAGCTCCGGCTAGCCCCGCACGATGCTCGGGCGAGAGCCGCATCTCGAGACCCACCGGAATCCGAGCAATTTCGACGCCAAATCCACAGCTATCGCCGCGTCCTGTCCACCAAATCCCGCCCGAATTCAGCGACGGTACGAGCTGAAAACGACTCTACCCAGCTCAACAACCTTCATTCCCGGCTCCGGCGAGCCCGGCCCCCGCTCCGACAGCACGAATCCGCATCCACGGGGAAGGGGAAGGGGGAAGCGGCACGGATCCGCGCGACACGCACCTGGGACGGGCGGCAGCGCTCGGCGCGACGGGCGGTGAGACGGGCCGAGCCGCGGCTACCGGAGGCTGGCGAGCGGCGCGGGGTGCGGAGGCGCCATGGCCATGCGGATCCGGGGGAGACGGGAGGGGAGAGGAAAGGGGGAGGAAGAGGAGGCGACCCTCACCCGACGGGTCTCATCTCAGGAAGAAGAGGAACACGGGTGTGGTGGTGGGAGCTGGACAAGTGTACGTCACGTGCGGGTCGACCGCCACAACAGACAGCGCTCGCGGCCACACCGGGACCGGGTGAAAACGAAACGGAATTTTTAGCATCTGTTGTTATATTCAGATCTTGGTTACTGTTTTCCGGGCGAAGTCAGGATTATTTGTTGCGATTACTAATTGTCATCTTGCCGCTCTCGAGATGAAATATTGCAGTGACCGACTACGGAGTACGTGCTTGGGAGAGGCAGTGGCACAGCAGCAACAAGTTCTTGGAACTCCTTTCACTGGCACAAGCTAGACAGCTAGTCTAATCTGGAATTCTTTCTCGACAGATAAGCAGGAGCTGGGGGGCTTCTTCAATACCTCAGGCCGCACCAATCCGATGGCATAATCAAGTGCTACACTCAAAAATTGTATACTTACGTACAAGGTTACTACATGCCAAAACCAAACGGTTGGCAGATACATCAG
Source organism: Themeda triandra (assembly GCA_018135685.1). Lineage (NCBI taxonomy): Eukaryota > Viridiplantae > Streptophyta > Magnoliopsida > Poales > Poaceae > Themeda > Themeda triandra. Next base: position 526,561 of record JAENPR010000207.1, on the reverse strand, counting down.
CGAGACAGGCTTGCTTTGACAGACTTGTACAGGCCACTGGTGTTTGGCCAGCCCTGTTTCTGTGGAATGAATTTTTTTTTTTTTTTGAACGGAATACCTGTATTATAGTTAAGGAAACCAGTACATGGACATACAAGTACACCGTAGGATACAGGAGACAGCTGTACAACCCAACTTTGCAGAAAGGACCTCAAGAAAAGGAAAAATTACAACCAGGTCCCTAGCTCCTTTCCGCTCCCGACACCGGGCGTTAGATTAACCCTCCGTCCAAAAAGAAGCGTCACTTTGTGCTTATTCATCTATCATGTTTGATTCTACGTCTTATTCAAAAAAGTTTTATAAATATTATTTATTTTTTATGACTTATTTATCATTGTAGATATCTTTAACACCGATTTATTTATTATATAATATACTTAAAAATTGAATAAGACGAAGCGGTCAAACACGATGTCTGAAAGTCAAAAACAACGCTCTTTTTGGGGCGGAGGGAGTAAAAAAAAAAAGGGACGTACTAACACGGCCAGTCCTTTCTCCTTTCCCCCCTTTCTACACATTATATGTATTTCTTTCTTGGAATTAAATGCACTGCACCTGTTCTTGCTTTCTTTCTTTTTTTTAAAAAAAAAAATGGCACGATAATACAAGGAAACAAAGCAACGACTCAATTGGCATCTCAAATTCTGGACGAACAATCTGGCATTGTTACAACTGTACGCGAAAATTTGCAACAAAAATGACAACAGTTCGTGGCATGTTGTTGTGAGTTTACTTGAACAATCTGCAGTTACTGGTTTCAGCCTAGCGCTCATTTAGACTTCGGAGTTGCAGTAAAATCCTGCCCCTCCAATATACAAAGAATGTTGCAACCCACGAAGAGAATCATCCTTCACATCATCAGACCATTTCTTCTTGACTGCAATCCATGAAGAGATGCATGGTTCAGGTCGTGTTTGTCAAACTTATTGCATCTAACATCAATGCCAACAGCAACCTGAAAGGACCAAAAGGGTAAGAAAACCCGGGGAACACTTAACAGTGTAGAATAGCTGGGCAAAAAACAAGGGCAAAAATGATGCGATGCTAGCATTTTCACAACTAATATGGTATCAGACAACAGTATAGCATCATTTCAATTGACAAGCAAGGTCTGCAAGCACCAGAGCATATTCTTTGCAGTCTCCAGACTTCGTTTCAGTAATCCTACATGTGGAAGCAAGGTATTTGGTAACACCACTATCAAGTATCAGCACATGGAGCAATCTGGCGGCCTTAAGGAAATGGAGCAAAGATAGCAAACTACATGTGAAATGCTTCTGATTCCTGGTGTTACTTCTGCAAGAACTCCTATATGTACTAAAAAAAATGTCCACACCTGCTACCAAAAAAGTAAGGACGATTACTCATGAGACATGCCATGGAGGCATGGACAGCACTTTACTATAATGAGGACATTCCTGTGCTAAATTTAGCCAGCAATTTTGTTCCCACCACACAAATTATACTAAGCAAAAGAACATAGTTAATAGGTAAAGTGGTCAACTACAGTATATCATAAGTATAACACACACTGCATATTCACATTATACACCACAGTGCTTCAGTATAGGTTTTCAAATACAACAATAGAAGAATAGGTTGTATCTCAGGTTGCCAATATAATTTCTTTATGTAGTATGTATATAATTGCAGTTGGGTACTAAGACTTCATTCTTAATTACTTGAGTAATCTTTTCTTTTATCTTCATTGAAAGGCCCTTGTTTGGTTTTGATAATTGAGTGACAACTTTAGGTGGACTAACATGTGTGATGGTTGAGATACACAGGAGTTAGTTCACAGGTACATGTGTGTGAGCAACATATGCCATGGTGGAGATGGCTTGGAGATGTTGTGAGGCTCAACACATGAGTTGATGGAGGAGCTCATTGCAAATGAGACATGACATGGAGTCATGTGACCAAGTGGAGAAGATCAAGATGAGGCTTTGGCTTGATGGACCGGTTGCAAGTGTGAAGGGCAAGTTGAGGCTGCGAAGCGAAGGACCATGCGATGGTGAAGCTTGGGCAAGACTTGGCGCCGATGGACCGACGCAACGGTGAAGAGCAAGTGAGGTCAAGATCGATGGACCAAGAGTGTCACATGATGATATGAAGTGGATCATATCATTTGGTGATCGTGTCGTGCATGCGGTGCATTGGCACAATGGAGGATGACGGTGGAGATGGAAATGCACAAGGCAAAGGTATAACCTAGGGCATTTCATTTCACCGGTCTAAGGTTGAGTAGAGAAGTACTTGACCGGATTTAGGATAGATGGCCGTACTATCAAGAGGAGCATATCGGTCATCTAGTGCCACTTGAGCGATCTAACATTGCGATGTGCTAGGATCGAGTGGCGTTGTGAGATGAAGAGAAAATCCTTTGAAAATGATTGTGAAAATGCTAACACACAAGCACATGGAGTTGTACACTTGGTGGTGTTGGCACATTTACAAAGGTGGCGAATGTTCGCGCTGTGGTTTGTAGGGTTGAGTTGGGCTTGGGTCCCTCTCTCCCTCCCGATTCGGCGCTTTCGGGAAAATTGGAAGCATATTTTCCATTGCGCCTGATGCAATTTGTTGTTGGAAACATGCTATCTATGGTGGTCAAGTTGGTATACTTGTTGGATAGCATGGTGGAGAAGATTGCGTTTTCGGCAGGCTGTAAATCACGGATTTACAAGCGCCGGACGCGGCGTCGGACCGCGACGCGAGGCGGGCGGGGCGACGCGTCAGGCGCGTGGAAGGTTGGCGTGGGCGGGCCGCTCGGGCGCTGCGAGCGCCGGACGCCGAGGAGGTGCGTCCGGCGCACGCCGGACTCGGACCAGAAACTTCAGGTGCCGAGTGCCGCGAGCACGTTCGCCGAGACGCGCGCCGGACGCAGGCGGCGGACTCGGCGAGTCACTGTTTGGCGTCCGGCGGTTCTCGTGCGCGTGGCGATCTTGGTGAATGCGACGGGCGGACGCGTCCCCCGCGCAGGTCACGGCGCGTCCGCGCGCAGGGTTTCGAGCGGATCGTGAGGTAGCCGTTGGGATCAACGGTCGACTTTGAACAGTCGGTACACGTGGCGTGACGGGAGCGCCGAACGCGGCTTGGAGCGTCCGGCGGTGGAGGCCGGACGCGTCCGGCGCTCTTGTTTCGGTTGCCCGAGGTGGCAACGGCTAGTTTAGCCCTTGGGGCTATAAATAGATGTCTTGGCCGGCTGTGGCCAGCAGCTGAGCACGCCCTGGCTATGTTGCCTTGTGCGGTGGTGCTTGGAAGCCCTCTAACTCACATATGCTTGGTAGTGACCATCCGATAGTGTGAGAAGAGTTATTCTAGTGCGAGTGCTTTGTGAGATTGCATTTGTGGCACTAGGTGGTTGTGTTGCAAGCGGGAGAGCTTGTTACTCTTGGAGGATTGCCACCTCCTAGACGGCTTGGTGGCAAGTGGCTCCGTGGTAGCACGCGTGGAGATACGGTGCTCCGGAGAAGAGATTGTGAGAGGTTCGGTGCTCACCTCGCGGGGATCGCGAAGAGTAGCCTTATTGGATTGCGCGTGTCATTGAGTTACCACCCTTGCGTGTGTGGGTTTGCTCGGTGCCTTGAGGGGCTCACTTGAGAGTGGTGTCTTGCGGTGCCTTGCGGGGCGTGCCTCGAGGGGCAAGTGACTTGAGGGTCACACCGAAGAACCATCTAGGTGAAAAGACCGGAGGAACCACCGAAAGTGTTGGTCGACACAACAGGACGTAGCTTGGGGGCAACCAAGTGAACCTGGTGAAAAATCGCCGAGTCATCTTGTGTCCACACTTCGCAGTGGTTTGCAATCTCTTTCACAAGCTTTGTATTTACCTTCCTTATATTCATATTTAGCTTGTGTAGTTGCTCTTGTGGTTAGTTAGCTTGTGTAGCTTGTTTTTCACCTTCTTGCTTGTGTAGCTAGAAGTAGAGTAAAGTTGCCTTGCTTAGCTTGTGTAGTTAAGTAAGATTGAGCTCTTGGGTTTGGCTTGTGTAGCTTTGTCCTTGAGCATCTAGTGAGCTTAGGTTTGGCTTTGTACTTTTGCTCATTAGAATTGTGTAGGTGCACACCCGGTTACTAAAGTACTAGTTGCTTAGGATTGTGTGACCTTGCAAGCTAGACTTGTTTAGTGTGCACTAGCTAGATTGACACCTTGTCTTCTTGTTTAGGATCTTTTACAAGGTGCATCTAGAGACATAGATAGAGGGGTGAAGTCTTGGCTAGGCCGATAGATTTAATTCCGCACTTATATCGGTTAGCCGGAGCGATTAGTTTTAAAAAGGACTATTCACCCCCCTCTAGTCCGCCATCTCGACCTTACATTCATGCAAATTATAGGCAGCACAAAGTTTGACAAATGGTTGGCAAGAAGCCCAGAATAGTTGAGAATCCCCGACTACTGATCGGTTGGTTGTGGAATTAAGTTATGCAGAAAGTCTGCAATGTACACAGCACTGGATATTAGGCAATGTACTATGATATGACTGTATACTATACCCCATCAAACATTCCAGCAATTCAGACTACTGTTAGTTCGTAAAGTTATAGAATGTTGATTGGTGAAAAAGGGAAAAAAGTAAAAGCATAATAAATTAAACTAACTTTTGTTAAAAAGATAATAATGCCCCATGGAAGGAGAAGGACGCTACCTTTATTCAAGGCAGGCAGAGGAGCATTGTGAAGTTCTTTTGACAACCCTCAGCCAACCAGTTTGGAAGCAAATATCTATAACTGATCACCAAAGTGTACTTGCAATGCATGATGTCATGCACAATTGGCTAGGCCTTATGGATCAGTTTGGAAGTATAAGAGGCATATTTGGGTTAGGGTTAGAGATAAGGTTAGCCATCGTGCTTAGGAGTCAAGTAAGCTTCCCTATATAAGGAGAGGAAATGTATCAATCAAGGCAAGCAAGAAGAATATCAATGTTTTCGTTCAAAACGAAGAATATCTGTATTAGAGGTAGCGCCCTTCTATCCCTGCCCTTGTCATCTGGCTGCCCATGGGCCAGGTCGGTAGTATGAAAGGCCCATCAGGGTTAGTTGACTGCCCACGGCACTGTGATGAGACTACTGTGCTTTTCTGCCATTATTGAGGATGTAAATAAGCATGTCACCAAACTAAATAGCTGGTCTGTGGAAAATGTGGGTATAAAAAGGATTGCATGGTTATTGAAAAGTATAACAAAGATTGATAACTAAGGTTAGTAGAACTCTTAGTGCAAATCAGTCAAAATATCTCAAGGACTGCATAATTCCCTGGGCATGTATTGGAGTTTCAAGTAGAACCCACAAAAATACATGAGTGAAGTGTTTAATACCAAATAGCACTCAAGCAGCACACCAACACCAATGATTTGGTGAAAGAATCAGAAATGAGTTAATCAAAATTATTTATCTGGCTAGTGATAACTGGAGACTGAGCTTACCAGCTTGCATTTCAGTCTTCACGTTTTCAAAGATATTATCAAGTCATTGCATGACTGCCATTGCCTTGCAGCTTGTGTTCAAGCTCCAACTCCTTGTCTCTTACCTCTAGCTCCAAACGTCTATTCTCAATCTTCATCTGTTCATTTTCCAACCTCATCTTCTCTAGCTCTCTGTCCTTCTTCTTACTAAATATCTCCCACTTGAGACGTTGCTTTGCAAGCTCCAATGCCTCAACTTCAATTTCTATGCGCTTTTTCTCAATCTCCGCAGACTGTGTAGCCAAGTCTTTTTGCACCAAAGCCAAGTTAGTTCCATCTGGAAAAGCTTTGTTGATGTCCACTGTAATGCTATGGGGGTCAGATCTCCTGCTACAGTCATGTGAGCTGGAAGAGTTGCCGAAACCTGCATCCTCCATATCCGCAGCCATGTTCCGCATTCTTTTATGCATGGGTAGGGTCCCCTTATTGACATGCACCATGGGATGCTCATCATCATTCTCTTCCTCATAATCAGTATCTGCACTTTGATCATCTTCATCAGCATCTCCAGTTGCTTTCTTCTTTGCATCATGCTCATCTTTACACTTGAGTGCAAGCTGCAATGAACGCTGAAGTGCAGGATCTTCAGGTAAACTGAAACGGTTATTGTTGTGGTAGGAGCACATCTCTTCATAGAACAAGTGCTTAGAGCTCAATATCTTCCTCGCATCATCTTTCAACTTATCTGAGAGATTAGTAATGCCATCCAGAAGTTCTGGATTTGCCACAACTCTGCAAGTAGTACCCCGACCAAGGATATCAGTAAGCCTTTTATACCTCTTATTGAGGTCATTGAACTTATCCTCACACTGCTGCGGCGACACGAGGCAGCCTCGCTCGCCCATGACTTTTGATATGGCCTTCCACTTGCCTTTCTTCTGCATCATTGCACAGCTTCTCCTACCACTACCACCTCCTAAATCAGCTCCTGGATCCTCCCCGGTGTAGGATGCTGCAGTAATTAAAAGCCTAACCATCGAATCAGTCCACTTCATCCGATGCCATGCAGAACCCTTCTTTCCCTTGCCACTCTGGCTATCAGTGGTATCCTCATGCACACCGTGTTCCTCGTCGTCACTCATGCTATTCTTTGTGTGCTGGTGGTGGTGGTGATGGTGGTCACTGACCTTGCCGTGCTCTCCGAATTGGAATTCAGGCAGCTGATCCGAATCTGTAACCTGGTTCAGACAAATGGGGAAATTGCCGGGCATCTGAGAGTGGTTGAACGGCTGGTTTCCAGAGCTTGGTGCAGGCATTTGCATGTGGCTGTGATGATGCAAGTCCAAATTACCGTAAGGTGTTCCTTGCATCAAACTCCCAGAAGGTAGGTTATTTCCTTCCATTGTGCCAACACGGATAACGCAGTCATTAATACTCCCTCAACAAGATCATGCAGTTATTAATACTCCCTCAAAACGGTCGTGCACTCATTAATACTCCCTTTTAATTATACCATGTAACACTCCTTATTTGTCTTGCAGCCCCACCTGAGAAAAAATAGTTCAGGCGCAGTGTTGAGCAGACTGCACATATGAGATATGACTAAGTGAGCACTCCAACAAGATCACAAATTACTCCATCAATCCAAAGAATCATGTTCGAGGAAATAGAGTCTAGAGAATCATTCTAATCAAAATCATTTGATTATGCTTCAAGTTAAGACTTAAATGAATGGCCATTAAATTAGTAGCCAGTCAGAGACACCTATTTAAGGTAAAAGCAATGCAGACACAGCATAACCCCATCTCTACTACGACAATTTACCAACCCATGGGCTCACTCAGCACAGTTCCACCACGGAGCACACATCATTAGCAAAATAGCAGCCTACTAGTCAGTCAAATACTACCGGCAATGCAATAATAGATGTATGTACTTCTAATTATACTAGATCAGATCCGGCAGATAACTTACACTAGGGTTTGGGGCGCCCGGTTTGGCGCCGCTCGAGTCCACGCCCAACTTTGACCGGACCCCAGCACAATAACTAGGGAGGAACGGCGCCGCAGCGGCGGCAGCGGCGGCGGCGGTGGGCGAAGGAGCGGAGGATCCGGCGGCGGAGGGAGAGGCCGGCGGCTTGGGTCGCGGTGGACTTCCGCAGTTGCGTGCTCGTATGTGCGGCCGGCCGGCCAATCGCACCAGCCGCGGATGTTTTTTTTCCTTAGCGAAGTGTGCAAACTTGTGCTGGTTTATAAAAAGCTTTTGGTAAACTAGCCGTGAGTTTTGTCTATTGCAACTTGCAAGTGAGTTTTGTCTACTGCAAGTAGTTACTCCCTCCATTTTTTTAAAAAAAGTTTTAGCTTCTTTTAGTACATGTATATACTTCGCTATATACATACACACTTTTTATGTCGATTTGGATCAAAATTTTGTAATTGTCCTACTATAGAAAAAATGTTTATTATTAATCGTCTTTGAATTGTATATTGCTAATTGTCTTTGTGTGAATTTGATCATAATTTGGCACCATTGGATCTTCATCCGAAAGCTCACTACGGTCGCCTAAATAGATGATATTTTCATGCACCTAAAAATAGTACAGCCCACTACATGATAAAAATATGTATCTACAAATGCCAAAAGCAATATAGGTTTCCATATTTTTCAGGTGTAAAGAAGAAAAAAGAATTGTGATAATGATAAAGAAAAGAACGGGCGACTCACCTAGGCCTACGCCAGGCCCAAAAACATAGGCCTGATTTCATCAAATGAACGCTACTAGACACGGGAATTCAGCCCACGAAAATCCCAGACTTCAGCCCGCAAAATACTAAGTTTAGTCTAAACGGGGTAAGTAATTCACAAACTCAGGATACCAAAAAAAAAAATCACAAACTCAGGGCACAAGTTGGATTATGCTACAACCACTCACCAGTGCTCTGGTAGTGGTACCCAAAAAATAAGTCACTCGAACATCTGCAGCAAGATAATCTGTTAATATTGTTCTTCTTTCTACCCTGAACAGCAGAACCGCTGAGATTACAATTCCAGATCACCAGTAGTCATTGCAAGAACATGATCCCATCTTGAAATGGTGGAACCTATTCAGATCCCTGACCACGAACTCCCTCTCAACAATGCCGCTGATGAGCTTGAACACCTCATGGCAATCACTGCACATCCTCAGGTTCTTCATCACCCTGATGGTCATCCCCTTTGGGACAACTACCAAACCCAACCCTAGAGCCAGAATCTCACTGTGCACACCAACCATCACACCTTTCCCTTCCTCCTCGTCATCTTCATGCGCATCAGGTACTCTAGCACTCCCTAATCTCCCTGTGTAACCTCTCTCCCTCATCTTACTCTCCAATTCATCCAGCAACATAAGAACTTCACCTGCTCTCGCGCCGGCGCATGATATCACACCAGCGTAGAATACATAGGGGGTATCCTTTACTTCAATCCAGCTGCACCCAGGATCCTTCCGTATGCCGCGCAGCCTCATGCTCGTTCGCACAGCAGCAGCGTTGTCGATCTGACCGGCTGAAACATATGCATTTGACATGACTACCAACCCAGCTGCTACATCCTGCCGGTTACTGAACTCAGACACCCTCTGGGCAGCCATGGTTGCTAGGTCTAGGCGCTTATGTGTCCGGCAAGCTGACAGTAAGGAGTTCCACAGCAAGAGGGCGTCATTGCCTTCAAGCTGCGCCTCCTTGGCCAGCTCAAATGCCTCCTCAAGCCGTCCTGCCCGGCCGAGCATGTCAACCGCAGATGTGTAGTGGCTGGGGCACGGAGCAACACCATATCTGCTCTGCATGGAACGGAGGAGCTGAAGGCCAGTGTCAACAAGACCAGAATGGCTGCAAGCGTGCATGACACCAAGCAGAGTGACATCATTTGGCTGCACACCTTGATCTACCATCTCGTCGAACAAAGCAAGAGCGCATCTCCAGTGGCCATATTTTGCTGCAGCGACTATGATGGAAGTGTAAGTGACGACGGACCGCTGTTCGATCCCGTCGAACACCCTTCTTGAATACTCATAGCACCCGCACTTGGAGTACATGTCAACCAGAGCCACTGAAATCACATCATTGTTTCCGTACCCAAGCCGAAGGACAGTGCCATGGACGCACCTCCCGATGCCCAGACGTGCCATGCCTGCGCAGGCGCCCACGACGGTCGCCAGCATGAAGTGGTTGGGCGCCACGCCGCCGCCGCCACGCGTCCTGAGCTCCGCGAAGAGCCGGATCGCCTCGTTCCCGAGCGCGTTCTGCGCGTACACGGCCAGCATGGCGCCCCACGACACGGCGTTCCTGGCCGGCGCGGCCATGGCGTCGAACACCGCGTGCGCGTCCTCGACGGCGCCGGCCTTGCCGTACATGTCGAGGAGCGCGGTGGCGACGACGGCGTCGCGCGCGCACCCGGCGACCTCCGCGCGGGCGTGCACCTGGCGGCCGAGCCGCGCGTCCGCGAGGCGCGCGCACGCGCAGGCGGCCGTGGAGAAGGTGACCGCGTTGGGCCGCACGCCGCCGCCGCCGCCGGACCCCATGGCGCGGAGGAGGGCCAGGGCGTCCCGGGGCCGGGCCGCGGCGGCGTACCCGGACATGAGCGTGGTCCAGGACACCACGTCCCGGTCCGGCATCCCGTCGAACAGGTCGCGGGCGCGGCCCGGCGCGCCGCAGCGGCAGTAGGCGGCGAGGAGGTGGTTGCGGGAGGCGAGCGGGGACGCGATCCCGGCCTTGACGAGCTTGGCGTGCGTCGCGGCGACGGACGCGAGGTCCGACGCGCCGCGCAGGAGGTGGATCAGCACCGGCTTGAGCGCGGCTGCTGGGGATGACGAGGGCGACGCCATGGGGATGGGGAGATGGCCGCTGGGGACGCGTGGTCATGGCCGCAGGGGCCGACCCGCCGCTAGAGCCGCGGCGCTAGACCCCCGGCCCTCGGGTTCAGGCGCCGACGCCGACGTGCCGTGCGGAGGTGGAAGCGTCCACGGCGGCGCGCGGCGCGCCGAAATCCGAGGTCACCGGGGTGAGCGCGCGACGTCGTCGTCACCACCTGTTTTAGTCATTGGGCCGAGTGAAACTGCTGGCCCAAAACAACTGGGCCTGGCCTGTTTGCCATGCCCGACACGACATTTCTGTTTCTCACATTGTTTCGTTTTTTTTACTTTTTTTTTTTTGACAGGATGGTCTTTTTTCATTTTACCTATCGACAACTTTATTGATTCATAAGAATAATTATACATCGTTCATCAAAAACTCAAGAAGAAAACTAGGGGGTTCATCGACCCAAATACATAAATAGTTACTTATAAAACATTTCCTAGCTATTTCATGAGCAACCTGATTGGCATCCCTATAGCAGTGTTCTCTCCACATATTATAGCAATCATCGAAAACTGATGCTGCCAAGTTGCAAAAAAAACTCCCTCCTTCATTGTTTCGACCACCATCATATAATATGTCTGAACAATGAAACGATTAGTACTAATTTGTTGAGCTGGTTGCAAGCCATCCTTTAGCGCGTACGCATCCGCCATCGCTTCATGAATAACATGGGACACATAGCAGCACGAGGCCATTGATAATGTAACTTTTATTAAGTGAAAACATATTGCGATATAGTTTTGCTATTGTTCATGTATTTCAGCTGGATCGGCCACCTCAGCTTAACCTTGGGTTTGCCTACGATTAGAGATGGCAATAGGACCCTTATCTCCGATTCGCTGCGAGGAATTCTTGCATTAGGGAACACAAGGATGCGGTCTACGGGAATTGAAACAAGAAAAACTTTGTCGTTCTTACTGTACATTAGGCTCTTACCTATTAAACTACCAAAATACTCAACACGTAACCTTGTATGAATAGCAAACTAAACTCTAAAGTCGACGTATCTTATATAATATAAAATGTTGTTCATTTAATTTATATTGATCTGATACTATAAATTTGTTTTTCACTCTAAATATTGTAATTTTGTAACTGGAACGGATTTCTCGTGGAGAAAAATTCGCCGCGAGGACGAGGGTGGGATGAAAATCTCTCCCGCGAGTGTTTGTTGGGATGGCGACGGCGTCTTGGAGCTATCGCGCAACTAGAAATTCCCCATTGACATCCCTAACTCCGATCAGACTGACCTCACGTCTCCCATTTGGAGGAAAAGGCGAATACGGTTCGCTTTATCAGCCACAGAACGCTGAATTCGACAAAAGATAGCGAGCGAAGCCACACAGACACCGGCAACACATGAACAAAGACAGGCTACGTATTATCTCTCTATTTAAATACAAGTTCAAGCATGAACCATTCCACACGTATCCACACATCCCAGTCCCTTTGTGGTGTGCAACTTCGAGCAAATTTGCACCACAAATCTCAAACACAACAGCAACCAGTGCCACTTGAACTCATAGCATCCACGAAAATTAGTCAGAAAAGAACACGCGAAAAGCAGAGATGAAAATCTCTCGTCACAAATTCAGAATTCACATGAACTGGAAAAGAGAGACAACCCCTACACCTTCACCAGTTCACCTACATATAAGCAAAGATCAAAGGCTACACTGCTACAGATCTGAATGAATGAACAAAAGTCACAACCCACATGAAGCAATCAATGGTTGCACATGAAAAAGTTACAGCCAGCAATGGCCCCCTCCCTCCCTCCTCTTCACAAAGCAACACCCCATGTTCTGCAAGTACAGAAACATGTTCCTGCCTTTGATGCATTTAGGAAAAAAGCACTGGTGCCAACATGTCACGTTTTCGGTACCACCAGATGAACCAAACAAGCAGAATGCGCATTCAGGAATCAGTGGCGCCAACATGCCATGTTCTGGCCTCCAGGGTGCCAGAATCAAAGCAGCAGAATGTGCAATCAGAAACCATTAGCTGTCCTGGCAACACTGATTACGACAGCAAATAGCCAAACTGGCAGATCAGCCAGTGATAGAAATCATTACAATGTCATTACAATGCGTCCACTACGCTCAACAGATGTAACAAGGCACCACTAACAGGTCTATTCTTTGAGTGACAGCATCAATGAGGGCACTTATAAGATTACAACTCAGAAACTCACATAAAGATTACGCGATAAATCATGAATGTACAATAGAAATGATAACGAGTCATCCGAAAACTATTAACACAACATGCTAGTAGATAGTTCTCAATACTCTTTAACATTGGCACCAAACTTGCCATCGCAGCCGAACTCCAACACACAATGTATGTTTTAGTAACTGGTCGACTATAGCAGCCACTTAACATATTAAAGTACATTGTTTTGACCCAACAAATAAATTCAGCAATATTACTCAATGGAACCCCAGCAATCTCAAACACAGTAGCTTACATGGCAAGGACTCCACAAAAGAACAGCCCCAATAAAGTAGAAAGACAATGAATCCAGGGCTTAGAAGCACTTCCGGTGAACAATTGCTGGGCCTGACTCATCATACTCACCCTTTGAGATCCACATCTGCCAATATAAACATCAAATCAAACTGTTAGTATACTGACAAAAAAAGACCTTGTGCAACACAGGAAAACTTGGTATTTGAGCAAGAGAAGTGTAATATTGACCTGTTGGAAGGTGCTAAGGGAGGCAAGGATGGACCCTCCAATCCAGACACTGTATTTCCTCTCAGGTGGCGCCACAACCTTGATCTTCATACTGCTTGGTGCAAGGGCAGTGATCTCCTTGCTCATGCGGTCAGCAATACCAGGGAACATGGTTGAGCCACCACTGAGCACAATGTTACCATAGAGGTCCTTCCTAATATCCACATCACACTTCATGATGGAGTTGTAGGTGGTCTCATGGATTCCAGGTGATTCCATACCAATGAACGAAGGCTGGAAGAGGACCTCAGGGCATCTGAACCTCTCTGCCCCGATGGTGATCACCTGCCCATCAGGCAACTCATAGCTCTTCTCCACAGTGGAGCTGGTATTGGCAGTCTCCAGCTCCTGCTCATAGTCAAGTGCCACATAGGCGAGCTTCTCCTTGATGTCCCTTACGATTTCCCGTTCAGCAGTGGTGGTGAAGGAGTAACCCCTCTCAGTCAGAATCTTCATCAGGCTGTCTGTGAGATCACGCCCAGCGAGGTCAAGACGAAGAATGGCGTGTGGAAGCGCGTACCCTTCGTAGATTGGCACGGTATGGCTCACACCATCACCAGAGTCCAACACGATACCTGCAGGAACAACAAGAGTCAGTCCAGCTGGGATGGAATGGAAGAAGCTTACATTGCAAAATGTACATCCATGAAAACAGATAAATTCAGTTCAGTTACGCTAATCACCTGTCGTGCGTCCACTGGCGTAGAGGGAAAGCACGGCCTGTATGGCGACATACATGGCGGGCACGTTGAATGTCTCAAACATGATCTGGGTCATCTTCTCCCTGTTGGCCTTGGGGTTGAGCGGCGCCTCGGTGAGCAGCACAGGGTGCTCCTCAGGGGCGACGCGGAGCTCGTTGTAGAAGGTGTGGTGCCAGATCTTCTCCATGTCGTCCCAGTTGCTGACGATGCCGTGCTCGATCGGGTACTTGAGCGTCAGGATACCCCTCTTGGACTGCGCCTCGTCGCCGACATAGGCGTCCTTCTGCCCCATCCCCACCATCACACCCGTGTGGCGCGGGCGCCCCACAATGCTCGGGAAGACTGCCCTCGGGGCGTCATCACCGGCGAAACCGGCCTGCACAGAACACAAGCAACAACACTCCAGGGTCAGTGCCGTGAATGCCCGGCGACAGATTTGTGTGGACCGGTGAGACGGAGCAGCACCAACCTTGACCATGCCGGTGCCATTGTCGCACACAAGGGGCTGGATGTCCTCCTCCGCCATCTGGTCAGAGATTCTGTCATGGATTCAAGCATAAGAAGGCTACTCCTACTACTAATAATAATCACTAAAACAGAATCTGTGCATAAGAAGGCTACTCCTAATAATAATAATCACTAAAACAGAATCTGTGTTCCAGCACAGCCCATCAAGGGCAGTCCTACTGCGCAGATTCCGCAGGAAATTCTTCCGAACCCCGCTGAAGTTTGCTGTCAGGCTTAAAACTTTTCGTTCCCACAAACATTTTTTACCCTTTTTTCAACAAATCCTAACTCAAAGTTGTGAAAATCAACCGCTCCCAGCTACAACCTCTCCGCCCGCGCAGCGAATGCTCGAATCCGCGACGAACTAGACGGATCGGAGCGCGCTCTGGTACCAGCAACAAGGATTTGGCCGGTCCGAGCGCTCGCTCACCCACGGCAAAGGGGCGAGTGAGATCCACCGCACCGCGGAACAACACGAAAGGAAAAAAAAACAGAGGAAGGCAGGGGATTCTTCACCAGCAGCAAGGGCAGACGCCGACCGAACCGATCCGCGGGACGGGGGCCGCCGGCAGCAAAGGGCGGCGGGGTCGCGGCGGCGGGAGGGGAGGCAGGTCGGCTGGGGATGGATGGCGGCGTGCTCGCCGCCCAGGACTGGGGTGGTGGCGTTTTATACGAGGGGGCGGGGAAGGGAAGGGAAGGGAAGGGATGCGTGGTCCGTGACCCCACGGGGATACGGTTCCAAATACGAGGCCTGATTTTTTTTTTTGTGTACCTCCCTCCAAACTGGTTTCAAATATTCAGGCTGTCATTTTTTTTTATTAGACTCATGTTCAGCCTGTCATTTGAGCAAGGATCGTCAAGCATGATGACGTTTCCCCAAATGTATTATATTTGAGGGCATCTCTAAAATCCAGAATACTCTATATTTCAGGATGGAGAGAGTAAATTTTGTCTCTCTAAGGTAGAGATTTTTTAAGTGCACGTATAGCCATTTTTGACTTGTGTTGATTTGATTTTCTGGATGAATGGTGCCATCCATTAGATCATATCGTTTGTTTACTTTGTGAATGTATATTTGGGTGCCATATCTGGTTTAGTTATTGCCTGGCTCATTTTGCTATCAAAAGAGCGTCGGACTCTTTTGCTGTCAAAAGAGTGTCCGGCTCAAAAGATTGTGGCGGATGTGTTTGTGTGCTAGACACCATCATGTTTAGTTGTTTTCAAGTTTGTTTTGCTGCTAGAAACAATGTGGTTGATGCTTGTTTGGTTGAACCTGGTTTAGTTGTGTGCTTGTTTTGTTTTGATGGTGATATAGTGATGCGGTTATCTCGTTTGCTAGGCTTAACCTCGCTTAATGTTTTTTTTTTTTAGTTCATGATTCCTCTCGACTTGTCGCCTTACCATACTTAAAGGTCAGGTGTTGTATGAGAGTAAAACTAGTAACACACTTCCTTCATCCATCATTTCCCCATAACCATTTCATCAATCGAACTCTACCATTTGAAGACCATTAGGGATAAGAAAAGTTTTTCCCATATGGGAAATAGTGGCACGATTTCTGAGTATGTACTAGTGATCATTTTTTAGCAAAGTTTGTAAGTAAGGTACTACTTTGTTAAAAAGATTGCTATAAATACCATCACTCCGTGTTCTTTTTTAGGACCCCATATTATACTTTCCAATGCGGTTATGTGGTTTTAGTTTTTTTTTCATCAAGACGTGGAGGACACTTGATTGCTATCCAGCATCTCAAGAATCATCTAGACCGTCTTGTCCAGTGCCAGCTGAAATAGCTTGCAATAAACGAAAAGATAATGAAAAGGAAATCTGTTGACAGTCATGCATCTTTCGAACTCCAGTTGTCATGACATGGAAGAGGGCACTTTTTATTTTATATTTCATAATAGTGCACAATAACTAGTGGTCGACAGCCAAAAGAAAAGGGAAACAGAAAAAAATCATGCATTTTTTCTAGGGAAAAAAACGGAAGAAAAGGGGTCGAAGATCATGAGTTCCTGAGGCTGGAATGCGCTGGAGATGCTCGGCCAACCTGGACCGCACGATAGATGACGCGGAGGGGCTTCAAGTCGTCCGATCACCCAGCATGGGGCCCAGCCCACGCGGCAGTACAGAACGTGCGCGGCAGTTCGGTCCAGGACAAACTGGTTGGTTCTTCGCTGGATCCGGGTCGTCTTTGGGCCTGCGATCCCATTGGCCCATTCCAGATATGTCGTCCTCTGTACAGCTAGTCCCTGAGTCTCTCTTTCTCTTTCTCAGATAAAATATAAATATGTTCTAAATAAAGATAAAATATAAATAAATAAAATAAAAAGAATCCAGCTTGTGCCAGGGCGAATCATTTCTCCAAATCGAATCTTTTTTAGTTATTAATATAATGGTCACTCTGGGCAAGGTTGGACAGTTGTTTGCAATGAGTTGTTGCACTGATGTTTTGATAGTCTTTCGCACGCTGGATGATGATATGGCAGGGATTTTCAAACTGTATCTCTCTACTAGGAGCATGAAATCAGGGAAGAAGTAAGACCAAATTCTAGAGGAGTATGTCTGTACTGGTGAACCTATAAACTTTAATTATAATAAAATGCATAAATAGAGAATTTTTATCACAATCACTGTTTTTATGTTTTGATTGATGTCATCGGTGCACACGTGCGTGCTCCTAATTTGTATATATATAATACAGACCTCCAATCCGCCCTGTTAGAGCATCTCCAGGCCTCTCCAAATGAGTTTTGCGTTTGGTGTTGTTTATAAGTCCCAAACTCATTTGCAAAGTCTAAAAATAGTCTAACTCAAGGGCCTTTGCATTTAGACTTGGCAAACTCATTTGCAAAGTCTAAAAATAGAAGATATTGGCGCGAGAGGGAGGACGGGGGGGCGCGAGATGCGCGCGGGAGTCGATTTGCAACAAGTGTGGGACTCGCATAAAATGCATAACCAAACCCGAGAATTGCAAAGTTTGCCCAAATGCAAAATTCATTTGCAAAATCGTTGGAGCCCTCTTTTTGAGTTTTTTTGCAAATTATCAAATGCAAAACTCATTTGGAGAGGCCCTTGGAGATGCTCTTACAATGGAAGATCCCTGTACCAAACAAAAACTGTTTTCAAAGGAAAACATATAAACCTCTACCATATATGACATAAAATGTTTCTGGATTCTAGCAAGATTTTGAGGGGGGGGGGGGGGGGGGGGACTTATTCTCAAGAGAACCAACTTCTCTCTCGTAAACGAGCTTATATGGTGAAGGATTCAATGATTGGATTCTAAATAATGCTTGGCCTTGTGGCCACACCCGTTCAAACTAGGGAGAGTGTTTTTTCTGTTTTCTTTACAACTGCATATATTATATATTAAGCAACCATTTTTACACAAAGGTCCTCCAAAGAAGATCATGATATAACAAGGCGTCCTGCGACATCGTCAGAGTTGTTGACAAGGATGAGTTCGCCGGCAAGGGGTCGTACAAAGCGTCGATATCGCATACACCCGGATGGATTGGCAGCGCAAAAACGTTGTTTGAAGGTGGGCCGATTGAGCCGTTGAGGCAGAACATGCCAACAACCGAAGGGTACTTTTTTTGTCGTCGTTGGTGATAGAAGATGAAGCTCAAAGTCGAATCCCAAGTGGAGGCGAAGTCGTCAAGCCAACGCCGGAGGAGGAGTTGCCTGGTTGGAGTCTGAATCGGCAGGATCGATGGCTGCATAGTAGAGGTGGAGGCGGAGGCGAACTGCGTGGTTGCGAATCGAAGAAGAATAGACATCGAAGGCAGCGAGAGGAAGACGAGTTAGAGGTAGACGGGGGAAGATCTGTGCTGCAGTGGAGTGGATTATTTTATTTAAACCTACCTTTTCTGGAGCCTCATCGACAGCGACGAAAATTGTCGCAACAGAGATGGCGGCAGCGATGGCGGCAACCAGGATAGGACCTATCGAGGAACTCTTAAGGCCACTAGATACTGTACAAGAGGTTGGGGCACCCTTTCCCTGCCCGCTACGGCAAGGATGCTAGAGCCGTGAGGGAAGGGGCCGGGATCTGGATCTGGAGGTTGGAGATGAAGAGAGGAGGGAGGAGGAGAAGAGGGTCACAACATTTCGCCCTATTAAAACTGTGAACGTTGACTTGGATCGGTGCAATTGCATCCCAGAGAGGGGGAGTTCCGGAGCAATGATGCACCTCCATTATTACCTTACTATTACTATAAAAGGCTCATTGTTTTGGTAACGAGGGAGAGAGTTAAAATAACCGAATGAGAAAGAGTTGAAGATAAGGCAGACCCGAGATAGGTCACAAAAATGAAAAATTCCATTGTGTGCATTTGCTAGGAGCAACGATGTGATCCTCATCGTTAGCATAGCGGTTGGCATGCAGAGGCCAGAGGGGTTGTTGCTATACTGTTATATGTTCGACTTGTCTTTTCTAAGTGGATGCTTTTCCCCTTTGCCACCGCAACGTCATCTTCATTATTGACAACCTTAGCGTTGATGCATGGGCGAAGCTGTAGTATGACTAGGGGTGCACATGCCCCCGGCCAAGATCGAAGTAGTGCATGTCATGTTCTTTTTTTCGGTATATGTTGCACCACACACGTGAGCAAGTGACAGTACTCTGTTCGCATGGATCTTGGTTGCGTGTAGCAATAGTAACTTGCGACAAACAACACATGGTACACAAGTATAGTCTCGGGAGGTCACGCGGCACATAGCAATGCCCTCGACACGGTACCCCTTGTCTTTTCCCATGCACGTATGATCTATACAGTAGATGAGCACGTACGTACTATGTGCACAAGACGTATTATTTTTTAATGCACTGTATAGGAGTGGCAAGACATCTTTGAAAAGAGAGACAAAAGCCTTCGAAGGAGAGATGTATTGTTTAGAATATATGTAAATATTTAAATGTTCAGGTTAATCGAATATATGTTGGCTTAATCCTTCGAAGGTGTTTACAGGGTAAAATTTACATACGTGTATTTATAGGGGGTGAGTGTATGTGCGTTTGGACGTCTAAGTTGTATTGTGTAATATAAAAAAATCTAACATGGACGTCAAAACTACAGTGTGCGAAACAAAACCCCTATGCCTAATGTCTCTCGTCTAGATTAACATTTTTGCACAACTCTCCCAGCCCCTAGAGGCGCTAAATGCACCATCTTGATGGCCTTGAGCTTTGGTTTATTGCAAGTTCAAAAATCAAAAGCGTTCTACAACCAATCTTGGGCCAGAGCGTCGATGCAAATCAAAGAATTATGGGTATGTTTGTTTTCTATTAAAATCAGATTCTGGATCGTCCCACCTCATGAATCAAGAAAATCTCTGGTAAATTTCTATTATATCGATAATTGTTTTCACCATGCGAGAAAAAAAATACAAGACCGAACTTGCACTCGCGTTTACCGTGCCGCATTTTGGAGGATGCGGTTTGTGTTACTACATCGTGTGACCGCTGTTCTAAATACACACTAAGAGGACTTGGTTGTTTTGACTCGAGGTTCATACCATTATGTAGTTTAACAACGTACCACAAAGTTGGGGAAGCAAAAGCAAAGCATACCAAGTGAAGGGGAGGTCAAGAAACCAGGAGAGGGATTATATTCTAAACATGAACTTATTAATTGTGTTTTAATCATCCTCTCAACATAATCATACATCCATTGCATTGGTTACGATTATCAAAGTGTGTTGTGATCTAATCCTGTAATGGGCTCTCTCATTTCATATCATTTGATGGTTTCGATTTGGATATTTCTTTAAAAAGCTCTGAAATGAAAACCTACCCGTTTATTTTTGTTGAACTTGACCTTCCATGTTCAAATGTCCAACATACAAGTGTCCTCATTTTCATGTCATCTATCTTTTTGTTGCGAGGGACGTGTCTATTGCACCCATCTTATATAGCCGGATATTTGTGATGACTTTTGGTATAGTTTCTTGGTTGGGTGATTAGAGGGTGTACTTCATGTGTGCACGTTTGTAAGGACTACTAGCAATATGTTCCAGAAAAAAAAACTAAAAAATGGGGATAGAAACAAAAGTAGCAAAGAAATAGATAAAGCCAGTTACTGAAAAGGGAAAAAAGAGAGAAAAGAAGAAGTGAATACGCGGCCCTGGGCCAATTTGCTAAATCGGGCTAACTTGGGCCGAAACCATGAATCAGATCAAGGCCCAACCTACGGCCCAGTAGAACTGACCAGTCGTCGTCGTCGTTCTTCTCATCGTCCCCCTCCATTCCTGCTCCTCGCCGTCTCCTTTCCTTCCTCGCGTAACCCTAGACAGCCCGTACCCACCAACCAAGATCGGGGATCGGCATCACCGGGCGCACGAGACAAAGGATTTCGCTTCCGATCCTACGGCTCCCATGTCAGTATTCTTCCTCTCTTCTCTGTATATGTCTACAAATTTGTCGCGTATCAGTTATATGATCCGTGCTCGTGTTAGGAGTACGTTCAGCTCTTGTTTTCATTTTTACGTTCGTGATGAGGGATAGGGAAATTTGTGTGGATGTTGTTCTATTGCCGCGAGCGGGTTCCTCCATCCAGAGGGTCTCCCGAATCCCGATTGGGTTCGTTGCTCACGGTCACGGACCCCAGTTTGAACGGCAAAATTATAAATCACCTGGTCACCTGGGTAATGTGTAATGTAATTGCCCGTTTTGTCACTCAGCATATCAGCGGCAACTAGAATCACTAGATGCTAGTGTCCAGAGTGCTTTAAGTCAACGAATTTCATCCAAAATCGACAGAGTGCTTGATTTGGTGCATTTGGTGTGATCAGTGTTCATGTTAATCCCAGTGGGCTCAACTCTGCTTCTTTGCCCCCTTTTTTTCCGGTTTTGAATCGAGATATGGGAAGTTTAGTTTTGTCAACCTTGAGTTTACCGAGAGGAATGAGCTCAGCATTCCATGGTGTCATTTAATACGGCGATGAAAGATGCATGAAGAATTAGTGTGGATGTATAGTCAAGACCCACCTGCCACAAGTCAGAGCTTACGTTAGTATGCCATGTTGAATTTGATTGCTGATGCTTCTTAAGTTGTCAAGTGTTTTGTTTGTTGAGTTCAGAACTTTGGATAAGACAGCTTAACAGTTTCAAAAAATTGGAACTTTCATAAGAACTGCAAATTGTTTTATTAGTTTTCATAAAGTGCCTACTCAATCTTGGAAATTTTATCTGAAACCAGTGGCGGAGCCAGCAGCTTTCAGGAGCCTGGGCAATCTTCATTATACAAAACATATTTAGCTTGTAAACTATAGTATTTTTCTTCAGTATAAATGAATTTTTCTTTCAAAACTTGCCGACAAGCCCGGCCGGCCGCCCGGGGTGGCCAGGCAGTGGCTCCGCCAGTGTCTTAAACTGTTTCCTATTTAGATATTTGGTTTAATTTACAATTGAAAGTTTCTTAATATGTTTTACAAGAAAAAAAGGAGAATGTCCAGGAGCTGAATTTCAATGCTGTCACCCTGATAGCTTTTGAGTTTCATACTTGCACCTATTACTTATTGAGTGATGAGTGAGCAGTGTACTCAGTAGTCAGTAGTTTCCAAGTTTTGTACAAATGATGTCGCTTTCTTGGATTATGAAACATTTGAGAACTGTAATTTTCCTTCATCGCATGTGGTCTTTTCTTTCGTAACAGCTTGGTTTATCTTCTGCCAGGGCGGACGCTGAACCTGTTGATCAGAAGAATTACCTTGAGGAACGTTGCAAGCCGCAATGTGTAAAATCATTGTATGATTATGAGGTGGGTATACAGTTCTCTTAAGGAAAAGAAGGTTGATTCAGTAATTCCAATCACAGGGCGAAGACTATATTTGCTAATTTAGCATAGTTCTTGTGCATCACTTCATAGCTATAATACAAATTTCATTTAAAATATTGCCAGAACATACAAGTTTCAAGTCTTGCCTAACACCCTATACTTGTGCAAGCATATCCTTTTCTCATCTGTATTTCCTGGCCTTTTAGCTTTTTCTTTTTAACACAGTCCACCTCAGTTGTCTAGTCGTCCTATGGGAAACTTATTAGGATTTAGGGCTTTGGGGTTTTATGTTATCTTGTTGTCAGCAGTATGACAATCAAATGGATGCGGCATTGAATTCTGAATGTTGTAACTTATACCATATAAACATGCCATTTGAATTCATGAGAGAGATGTGTCTGATTACCATAATTTATGTGCCAGTTTATTTTTTTGTCTACCACTCTTCTATAGCTGAGACACTGAGCCTGAATTTCTAAGGCACTATGAGCACTGGCAAGCCTCATCTTGATGTTATTGTGAAGCATGTTGTTAAGCTTGTGTGGTTAATCCCAACTAATCCCTGTGCACAGAGATGCGTCAAGAGAGTCGAGAACGATGGAAGTGGTCAGAAGCACTGCACTGGTCAATATTTCGACTACTGGTCATGCGTCGACAAGTGTGTAAGTATCACTTGTTCATTGAATGGTTATGGGTTAACATTCTCAACTCTTGATCATCCTAATTGCCATTTGCGCATCAAACTTGTGTTACAGGTTGCACCGAAGCTCCTTGAGAAATTGAAATGATAATGGAATGCACCGAAGCTCTTTGAGAAATTGAAATGATAATGGAATGTGACTTCTTTCAGGAAGCCAAATAGCTCCAATAAATCCATCCCCTGGCCTCTGTATTTTATTTGCTGAACCTGTAACAGCTAACAGGAAGCCATTTGATTCATTTTGCTAAACTGTTTGAGTGGGGCACGAAAACAGTACTGCTCTGGCGGAGATTCTTTCAGTGCTTGTATTGAAAGTTTGAAATAATTATCTCGTTTTTAGAATTTGTGCATGTGGCCTGGACCCCCTTATCATTGGCTCACCTCCTTAACATGCACTCATCAAAGTAGCACCCAAGTTTATTTAAATCGTTTGATCTTTCACAAATCTGCTAAACAATCCCCCAAACTAAGGCAAGTTACTTAACCCATTCTGCCTCGAAGCAAAAAATTTCCGTCACCCCTGACCACCTCTCGTCCCCACTGGATAGGTCAGACTGGCCGATGATCAGAGTGTTGCGGCTCACCGTTGTTCACTCGGTGCACATGTCAAATGTCACCGCATGTTTTCTGGTTGCAAAAAAAGGTTTGGGTTCTGGAAGCACCTGGTGCTCCAAGATGAGGATTCTGCAGAACCGGCTGAAGACCCTGCCTGATGGTAGCGTTGGTCATATTGTCTTGAGTGGAGGAGCTGAAAACCCTGCATCGATCAAGTCTTGTTTGTCTGTCATCTCATGATCAACTTTGCTATGTTAAGTTTGGCTGTTTAGACCTTTGTAGGCTTTCAGGCATCTTGCTAGTGGCGTCAGTTTGCTTATCATTTTTCCGGTTTAGGTTCTGGAAGCAGTAGTCTCTTTCAGGTTGTTTGCTCAGCTCGTTTGCCTTCTGATCGTTGTATCAGTAAGGTAGCTGTTTTCTTATCTTGCTGTCATATCTGTCTGTAAACCTCTAAACAAATGCTGTATTTCCGTTTTGTGAAAATGGAAATGGGATTCCCGGGTGGAAAAAATAAAAGGTCAGTAACTTCTGAAGTGGATGAAGGCATGCAACCCAATCGTGAGAGTTGAGACGCACAGAAATACATTGCAGCGGCATCACTTCAGGTTCGAGTTCGAGATAAAAAAAAAGTATCACTTCAGGTTCTCACCAAATTGGGAGCACTAGAGTTGAACACACCGGTGTACATTCCGAAAGCAACCTAATGCGAATTGAGCATTGCGCCTTCTTGGAATGGCAGATGATGTTAGCCATGGCAACTACTGGGACAATACATGAAAAACATCCACCCACATTGTGAAGGTAAAATTCTCGGCCGTTGTCATAATATAGGTAGCCCAAGCGCTCGAGCCAAATCCCTCTATGTAAGAACAATATGAGGTGACCATAAAAAATAGGCCCCAAGAAGATTGTTCAAATGTACACAAAAGCAAAACCAACCGTGGAAAAAAATTGATATGCTACATTCATAATTAGCGACTTGAATCCTAAATATGGCAAATTACTGAACTGAGAAAAATGTCAGGTATGTGCATGGGGGTTAATCTTTAGTGTTCGAGTTATTTGATGGATCTTGGACCGTCTTCTTTCCCAAAGTTCCCTGTCCAAAGGGCAGATATCATTCCAGTGTTACTACGATAGTATAACTCCATAGAATAGGGTTTTGTAGGGTTTCCTTCTCTAAAACGTTAAATAGGGCAGCTTGGAAATACCTGAACCTGTGCCAAAAGATCCTCTAGTTCAGCTAAAATGTCCGAGAAAGCAGGCCGGTTGGATGGATCTGCTTCCCAACATCTCTGCATTAAATCCAATAGTTTTGGATGCGTCTTTTTTGGAAGTCCTGGGCGCAATCCCTGGTATGGAAGTACATTTAGCACATTTCACAGAGCATATAAGATGCTACAACACCTACTCTTTCTTACCCACCTGTCTCACACCTACAGCCGCTTGGAGAGGGGTCATGGTATCATATGGGATCTGGGAACACCAGAAATTGAATATTGTCAAAATCCAGCAATTGCAACAATAACTAACCTATAACCATACAAAAAGCAACAATACCTTAGACGTTATCAGCTCCCAGAGAACAATAGCAAAGCTGAACACATCTGCTTTGTTATCATAGGGTTGATGATTTATAACCTACGATGCGGCACCAAAGACTTATCAGAAAGGTATTTAATATTTTATATCTCTTTACTAGTCACTGTAAGTTGTAAATACACAATCTTTTCATAGATCCATTGTAATCTTGAAATCCTACAAAAATGGAAATAGAAACTTTAGTCGCTGTCCCCATATCTGTTTACTTGTAAGCTTCACTAGATATACCACATTTGGGCAACCCTCTCAACAAATTAATAGATCCATTCGAAAGGTTCTATCAGCAGCTTGCTCATCAAACTACCAATATCCGTAAGGTCTAAGTTTCTATGTCGAAGTTTTAATATACAATCACACACCGATACACTTCTATCAGCACCTTGCTTCTGAAACTATCAACATTCATAAGGTCTGAGTTTCTTATCACGAAAATTTTAATATACAATCACACTGAGCCGTACCTCAGGCGCCATCCATCTGTATGTTCCAGTTTCAGCTGTCATGATACCTCCTTGATCCTGGAACCGAGCTACACCAAAATCAGCCACTTTCACAACCTAGAGAAACAAACAAAATCATTGATCAGTTGGAGTAATATATGTCAATTAACATTATTTGTACTGTGTGACGCATGGCCTCAAGCTCCAATATAGACAATTCAGACAAATACAGACAACAAATCCTTAATTTTACTACCGGTATTATTTTCTTCCCACATTCTCTTACTAATGAGGAGCGCCAGTGCGTAGTGGGGTTCTAAAACGGGTCGATAAGGACCTAAACTGACTTGGGGCGAGTCGGTTAAGAGAGACCTTAAGGAGTGGAATATCTCCAAGGATTTAGCTATGGATAGGAGCGCTTGGAGACTAGCTATCAACGTGCCTGAACCATGACTTTTGGGTTGCCCTGTAACGTGTCTCTTCCGGGTTTCATCTCTAGCCTACCCCAACTTGTTTGGGATAAAAAGGCTTTGTTGTTGTTGTTGTTGATTCTCTTACTAATGAAGTGTAAATAGCTAAATGGTACATACATGATCTTTGTCCATTAGAAGGTTGGCAGTCTTCAAGTCTCTATGGATGATACCCCTTTCATGCAAGTAGCACATCCCTCGGCATACATCAACTGCAAACTTCAATAGAGTCGTGAGGTTTAGAACATTATGCTGCTTGTGCACAAAGTCATACAGGCTTCCTCCAGACATGTATTCTGCAAGATAATTAAAAAAAAAGGTTAAAAGAGTATTACAACAGGAAAATGTCAAAAATCTACAACATCAGCTAAGAAGCAAGGTTAAAAATATTTTCAGCACGTAACTAGCAATCCCAGAAAGCTGAAGTTATAACAGGCCAGTACTAGCCAGTACTATGAACAAGTCAGGCTTTGCATTGCAAATACTCGGGTCAGATTTTCTGTAATTAGGTTTCTACTAGCCATCAGAGGTTACCAAAATCTCACCTGTAATTATGCAAAATTGTGGCGGTTTTGTGCATGCACCAATGAATCGCACAACATTTGTATGTTGAACTTCTCTGAAAAGTGTGGAAGGTGAAGGCAAATCATACACCATTAAATCATTTTCAACCAATTGCAAGTAGGAGGATATTCAACTTCATCACAAAAGTCACAAGTGATCCAAAAAATATTAGATACCTTAGTATATATACTTCTTGCGTAAACTCGTTCCAAACATTCTTATTCAAATGCTCAGCTCTTATAACTTTAACAGCTACATCCTCACCAAGGTAAGTCCCATGATACCTTCAGATAAGCATAACACAATAAGAAAGCAATACTGAATACAGTAGCTAAGCCATCAGAAGTATAAACTGAACTCACAAGTCCCCACAAGAACCAGAAGCAATCATCGCTCCCATCTTCAGAAGTCGTTTGTCGATTTCCCATTCACCACCTTTAACTTGGAAGGGCAGTGTTCTTTCAGCTGCTGATGAATGAGATGAACCAGACCATGAACCCTGCGTCAGAAGGCTCAAGACAGTTTTATTAGTTTTCGGCAATGAATCCTGCATAAACAAAAAGTAAAACAGAACTTGCCTGCCTACTACTTAATCAATCGTAATTTGTATCTGTATATGAACAATTAAGAAACAACCTCATTTCTTAAAATGGATGCTTCCAGTGCTTTGTGCAAACCATCAGTATCCTGATAGTAAAATTGTAAGTTAGCATTACTGGAGGGACAAGTGAAAAATATGGATACTCCTGCCATTTTACAAAGTAAGTCTTTACCCCTACCCAGGAGTCGATGATTCAAAATAAGTCCAGAGAAGAAAACAAGGCTGCAGTTAATGCTGCTTTGCCACTCACTAACCTATTTTAACAGTGTGAAAGAGCATAGGTAAATTAGCTAATAGGGGCACATGTGACCATTTTCCATCAAACTTTCATTAGATGAGGCTTAGAACCTCCCTGGCCCTGCTACACAGTGGTTGACCACTAGGCGTGAGATCAGATGCATTAGATTATCAATTGGCATAGGCACCATGGTGTTGGTAGGAAATATGGATTCATACAAAACTAGAAAACAGTCTCAGGTTCATTCAGGGTTCTTCACCAAAAAAAGGAGGACTGATTCAGAGATTGATGATGAATCAAGATATTTTGGCAAAGTTGTGCACACTCAATGCAAAACAACATGACAATTGTGGTAATTTCTATTAAGTATGTTGGATGATCCCTGGACTCAATCCTAGTTTTGTTTATCTACAGACTACAAATGATGTGTGGACCACAAGGTACCGATTAAGATGGTTAAATGGAGCAGATTTCAGATTGAATCCCTTGCATCACTACAGCTAACTGACCTGGTGTAACACAATTTAATATGGATGTCAAGTTGCTTCTATATGCATGTATTAAACAAGGTACTGCAAGCCTCAAAATTTTTTTTACAAAATTTATAGGAAGGATTAGTGCCTCATGAAGAATTGCAGACGTGTAAATGGATATTTCATGAGGCTTGTTGCTTCAAATAGGTTGTCAAGTAACTGCACGTGCTAGATAATTTACTAGCACCAGAATAAACTAATTTAATGTGCATCGTTTTCGCAAAATAATAATAATGTGCATCGGTGAACCTTGTTAAGGGTGCCCTCACTCAAGATGAATTTATTACTGGCAACTTGCATTGCTAAGAAAGACAAATCCTTTAATTCTCAAGCAAGTTAGGGGAAGGTAAGTCTAGGAACAACCACAATGCATTGATGTCAACAATTCAACTAACGTCATGATAAAGGTCTAACATATTACCTCAATGGGCCAGCCATCAACTACAAAAACATCAAGAGAATATCCATCATGGGTAGAAAAAACGTGTGCTTCTCTTATGTTCAATCCAATGTCAGATAGCAACGCAGACAGCTGGCAAGAAATGCTTTGTTAGATGCTGTGCTGTGAATAAAAGGTCCAATTATGTGCAACATAGTGTGTACAATCTAATACATGGTTGAATGCAGAAAAATATCCTTTAGGAAGATAGAAATTAACCAGGAGTGCTCAAATTAGACTTCAGGATAGCAATTATTTGAAAAAAAACACTCAAGCATGACAACATTAGCTGTAAAGCTTTGTATATGGATTATAAAAATGCTATAACATCTTGTTATCTTAAATATATATCAAAACTTTAGGACAATTTAAAAGGTATACAGAATTGCTGACCTGGCTAAGGAGCTTTGGCTTGTCAATTGTGGAGAAAACGACCTCATGAATGTGAGTATATGGTGTGTCCTGCCTGTGAAATATACAAGCAAGATTAATGCATTAGAAAATAAAGGTTTGTGCGAAACCGTTTGTCTTGGACATGTCAGTTATTCATGCAATTGCAAATGCACATTTTTTTTTGGGGTACAGAATTAGGAATTACTTGAGATGAGTTTCTTCAGGCATACATGAGAGAAGTATATCTATTCTACATCTTCTTGTTTATTTGATGCACAGACTACAGAAGTGAACGTATGATTTTATACAGAGGTCAACAAGTTTGATCTGTGTGACTAAATCCAAGCTCCAACATACATTAGTATTCAAATGGTCACAGCCTTCACAATATTCAGCCTTCACAATATTTAGAAGGAAGGTAAAGGAAATGGACAACTATGTTGCGCCAGGGTTTTTGAATTGCACCTTTTCAAAAAGATTCTCTAATTAACTAAAAGCTCCGTTTTTCAGCGCAAAGACAAAAACAAAACTAAAAGGACTTTGATCCTCCATGAATTGAGGAACATCAACTTGGCTGCAATATGTGGACTCTTAAAATGAGAAAGGAAATTTAGTTTGTACCTCCTAATATTGCATAAACTGACTACTTTTTTGTGTTCATTCTATAGCACGTCTGCTGGTTCCTTTTCACATGCATATATATTACCCCCCGCCCACCCCGGTTCAAAGTTATAGTTCAATTTGGCTTTGTTCTAAATCGAATTTCTCTAACTTTGACAAACTTTTTAAAAAATATACATCTACAAGTTCACTGTCAAAACATGTTTGATGGAGAATCTAATTTGATGTTGCAGATGTTTATGCATTTTTCTAAAAAAAATTGGTCGTTAGAGAAGTTTAACTTAGGAAAAAGCCAAAGTGAACTATAATTTGAAACAGAGAGAGTACTCTAATAATTGCATCACAAGTATCCTAGGACATAAAGACATTCTAAGATATATAACCACTCAACCAGTGTGTGGAAGAATAGTAACTTTAGTGAAGCGTCAAGGGAATGCAAGAAAGTTTTTAGTACAGACTCCAAAAGGCAATGGGCCACAAGTTACTAAGTTACTAGCAATGTAGCATTCCATTTGGGGGTCCTCAAAATCTTTGGAAGCATAACATGTCATAGGCATCTACCTTACAGAGAGATCATCACCATCATCATCCCCTTCTTCAGATGCATCGGAGTCATATGCTGGATCCATATCTTCAATCTTTGATCAAAGTTTAGAGTCAATTGACAACTCCAATTTCTATTGTGGATACTAAAGATAAGCAAGCATTAATGCACGAGAAACATTTAGCCTTGATAAGAGATGAAAGAAAAGGTAAAATCACAATCTAATAGACCTCTCTTCTTAATCCCTAAAATACTAGACCAACCAAAAATATAGCATTATATGAATTAATTGTAAAGAATAAAGATCGTTTATGACCTAAACAAAAATAAAATAAATCACATAAGCTGTTGGGCTCAAGCTCAAGGTAGGTTTCAGGCCCTGTATTGTACTTGTACGAATGATGTATCAGTCAAAGCCAGTCACTCTCTCGCATGTTCACATTTTGCAAGATGTTATTATTAAGTGCACTGTAAATACATATTAGCAGTTTAGCACCAACAAAACAAGAAAACGGACTCAATTGCCTCTTAACTATCTTTTATTTGAATTCCCACGTAACCATCCATAAAAGATAACCAAACAAAAATTTGGCAAGTGGAATTCTCTCTAACTTCTATGGTAACTACTTACCAAACCAACATATCCTTCATACTTAACAAATATACCACAAACTATCAAAAGCCAGTTGTAGCACACGAGCTTAGTAACCAAGCATGTATTCAAATAGCACTAAACGGCTGCTGCGCCACTGCACTCGTTCTCAGTGAGGAACATGGCAACTGATCACTGGCACTACCATTTTTTTCCACATCCGTGTATGAATCAGGTGACTTGAAGCCTACCCTCACTTTTTTTTTGGCCATTGGATCTAAAATGGGTGGCTAAGATCAAACCTCTCTCCCTTACCTCCTTCCTATCCCAGGTATGCACTATCACAAGCCAGATTCCTGCACGCAAAGTTTGCACCCCCTTCCCCTTTTCACCACAGCCTTTCACTAAACTCCCAGCGCCTTCTCCATCGAATCTGGTCAAGCTTGTCCACCAAATGGGCTTCCTGCCTGGCTCTCCACCGACACCATCTCTAAACAATTAGAGCTTCACACGCCGCCGCCTCCACACCAACTGCCATCCTCCACCGCGGCAAGCAGCACCCCAGCTGGCTGCGACCTTGCCATACTGTCAGCTTTAAGCACGAAGCTCCCTGTAGTCCCTCTAATCCCAGAGGCCACAGGTAAGCTCCAAACCGCCAACCCCTGAACGCTAACCTAAAAGGGGCTGAGGAAGACGCCGGCGTGGCATTCATTGATTGGATTAAAAAAATAGAGTGAGGGGAGGCTTCAAATACCTGAGTGAGGTTTAGATTTCTTGTTCTTTTGCGAAACTAAACTTTGGTAACAATAAAATAAATTGAAACCACTAGCCAGTAAAAGTAGCTACTGCTATCATATAGCACTTAGCACATAGTAGTTTATTTCAGAACTTTACAAACTCTAACCCAACATATGGAAGAGCTTTACCCTCAAGAAACGGACATAGAATGCAGGGCGCCTATCAGGATCCTTTGCTTCTGCCAAGACGTTCTGGTGGACCAAGACATCGGCTGCTTTGTCAACATTGATATCCAGCTGATAGCTACAGTATGAGAAAATAAAAGATCCAATGTTACTGTTAGCTTCATGACGAATTGATTATACAAGTAAGACAATGGAATGGAAGAATTAATTAATCATCCTATAGCAATTCTAATACGAAAACAGAGACTGCAGCTACCAGCTTCCTTTGAATATGATAAAAGTGAACTACTGGTCTCCCCCACCCGCAAGAATACAGAGGAGGTAAGCTACAAGACTCTGACTACGTGTTCAATACATGAGGTAACTGACAAAGGGCTGTTATGCAATTGTTAAGCCACGCTGTGCTCTGGAACGTATTTGTTTGTACGAATATTCACTAACTTGAGAAAACTTGCTGCTATAGATCTAAAAGAGACGCTTCGGGGTTTCCATTTTTAATAGGTAAGACAATAATTCAGAACGAGGATGAAAGCTGTCTTTTTTTCCGGAAGGGTGTGAGCCAGCCGATGATTCTAAGAAACCCCTGTTCACTCCAGTTACCTCCAAAGTTAGCTTGATCACAGAACACACCAGATCAAAAACCGAGCAAGACACGGCTGCTAGGCACTTCTCCAACATCAAAGTAGTGTAAAATTCTAAATCCGCTGAGTCCTCAATCAAATAGCACCGAGTCAACCCCGATTCCATCGCCAAGTCAACCGACAGTCTCTTGGCACATCAAGCACCACACGGAAGCACCAGTGAGAGCTAAAACTAACTGAAAGGTCAACATGATACAAAAATTAACACTTACGACGAAGCTCACCACTAAGCTTCGCGATGCCTACACCCAAAATCTCAAAGTCGAAACGAGCACGCTACCCTCCTTGACCGAACCAACCAATGAGCACGGATTTCCACAACCGGGGGGCAGGGCTCTAGCTAGAGTCTAGAAAACCACGCGAGGCAAAGCAAGCTAGCCTAAGATGTGGACTGCAGGTGAGTGTGGTGGCAAGAATGGATCAGCAGTTCAGCACCTGTGCGGGAGCCGCGCGAAATGGGCGGCGAGCCGGTCGCGGAAGTCGGGGTCGGACGCCGCCGCGTGGCCGTCGGCGACGAGGCGCTCGAGCACCTGGGCGCAGATGTCGCGGCACGCGCCGCCGCCTCCGCCGCCGCCGCTCCCGCCCCCGGAGCCCGCGGGCGCTGGCGGGGCGGCGGCCGCGTCCTCGCGCGGCGGGGACGAGCTCTCCCCGACGCCCTCCTCCACGGGCGGCCCACCGCCCTCCTCCGCCGCCACCATCCCCCGCCGCGCCACGCCTCAACCAGACACCCACGCCGGAGCGTCACCTGCCCCGCATCGCCGCCCCTCGCGCCTCCTCAGCTTCTTCGCCTCCGCCTCGCCCACCCGCCGCCGCCAGCTCGCTCGCTCGCTCCGGCCGCGTGTTCTAGAAGCTTCCACGCGCTGGGCAGCAGTGGAAGGAAGGCGAGAAGGATAGGAGTAGTTTCGCTTGGATGAAGAAGAAGAGTGGAAGAAGCTTTTTTAACGCGCGAGGTATGAGGAAGATATTATGAAGCTGTTCCAGGGGCAAATGCGTCTTTTCTCACGTCGGGGACCTGGGGACGAGAATGTGTAGGACCACGGGGGCCTCGTTGCGAAAATGGGGTTTTGCCTGTGGGCCGTGGACGTCGTCCACTCGTCCTCGCGTTCGGATCCCTTGTGGGGCCCGGTGGCAGGGAGAGGAGGACGGTGGACGCGGTGTACGGATGACACTGGCTGGGTTGGACAGGGATGGTTTTTTTCTGCAGGGGATGGTGCTACGTGCACGCCACGAAGTTGTGCTGCAGGTTTTGTGCTGGACCCGGGCTTCTTTTAGTAGCAATGATGGTTCATGGCGTGAAACGGGATTAGAACAAACGATTGGAAGAGATGATTAAGTAGTGCCGCCACTCTAATGCTACTAGGGTTATGTATATGTTTAAATAGCAGTGGCAAGCTGATCAAGCCACGATTGTTCTAATCTCAAGAACATTGGGTGTTAGATGGATGTTAAGTCACTGTTATAGCTCGTTTATTTTAAGTTTATGCATACAACTAAGGGCTTTGCACATATATTTATCCTACCACGATGCCTCGAGCAAGAAACTAAGGGCTTTGCATATATATTTATCCTACCGCGATGCCTCGAGCAAGAAATACAAAGTATTTTCAGTGTGACATAACCCAAAAAAAAATCACTGTAACCTATGATGCAAATAAACGAGATTTCCATGTTAGTTAGATATGAATTGGTCACGAGACTTGTTGCCACTAACGCCTAATTTAGATGTCATACCATGTGATCAGCGTGCAAGTTGCTAACCAATTATCCCAAAACATCCCAATTACGTACACTAGCTCGGTCAAATTGTCATTTCACAAATCGCAAAATAAGCAATAGCTTATTGAAGGAAGGAGTAATGAGGTTACTAATCAAGCTTAGTGTCTTAGTACGATGGTCCATTTCTTTTTAGCTTATGTGTCCCGGCTATCTAACAAAATCTTGACGAATGGTCAAGCTAGACATCAACATTTCAACTAAAATTAGAAGTTGATAGTGTCCTGCTTAAGGATGATCCTAAGCATGATTCTTTGATCCAATCATCCAAACAATTTATTATAGTTGTACAAAAAGCAACAAATTACGCTGCTTTGTCACAGTGAAAAGATCCACGGTATCAACTAATACTCATTCTCCGAAGTGTTTGGTGCTAGAGACAAGTCATTTTCTAGCAAATTAATTAATTAAATGGAATACACACATGGTATTTCAAATGAGATATGTTAAAAATGATTAGCCCACTATATCTAATACAGTTAGTATGAAAGTTGTACTCCTGCGCTGATTGGTCAAATATTGAAGCATATAACTCATATCCCCTATTTTAGCAATTTTATCAACCAATAACTATTATCAAATTGTATCGTATAGCTTATTGATGATTAAGTAGTACTGAGAGTGTGAAAAAAATCTAGACCTATGCATTTTGTGAATTTTACATTGTCATCCTTACTCCATTTAATTTGATGTCCTATATTTTCTTCCAGTCATTGGGTCTTATCTGATGACAAACACTTGAGTGCCAAATTTGTAGTCTAGAAAAGCATCGCTTGTCTCATCAAAACTACAAAAATAGCTTGTGTTCCTCGAGGTCGTTGATCCTAGGCACATTCTTTGATCTCCAAACTAATCAAGATTGTAGTAGTCGTAAAATAATAGCAACAAATGGCATCATCAGATGAACATAGACCAGCCAAGTCCCATCCTAGTTGCACTGAAATAAACCGTGGTATATACCATTGTCTCATGCTCTCTAAGCTTGGCTCACCCATGACGTGAACAAAATTTGTTCTATTGAAAGGACCAAAGAAAGAAAGAAATGAGGAGGTCTCTGGCGCATGTGAATTTTGGGAGGAAATGTCAGGAACGCCCCTGATGCTGATGGCACTAAACCTTGTTTGTCCTTGTTCTTTGCCTTTTGTCCAAAATGTGGATTAGAACCAAGCCGTAGTAGTGGTGGATGGAATCTGCTTGAAAGTGGGCGAGGGAAGGGGAGAACCTGAGCTGATGGGATCTCACTTTGGGGTCCATGCCATGCTTATTCCCACGCAACGCAAGCATGTCACAATCCCCTGTTGCATTCGTCACCTTATTAAGTGCACCAAGATTTGCACAAGGTTTTCAATGATTCCGTAGATCTACTTATTCCAATACTGTTTTTTTATATATAATAGGTATTCCAATATTGCTTTTAGTGTTTAAGGGAGGAAGATGTCGATCAACAGCAATGCCTTACCTGTAATTATACCTTATGGATGTTTTAATCCCAAAAAATAAAACCACAATACAATATCCAAGGAGTCTTTCTCATTTCATTATTAGATTATTTTTTCAATTCCTCTCAATCTATGGGAACCAAACAGGTTCTTAAACCAATTCCCTTTTTTCATCACAAACAAAAAAATCCGTAGGGAGGAAACGGTGGTTACTTTCACTGGAACGCTAGAACACCGGTGGACCCTTTTAAACTTTAGATTAGACTAGAAAATCTAAACACGCTCTTAGATGGAGCGGATGCTAAATAAGCAGGATACAGGTGGGTCCAATTGTATTTTTAGGTCAGCTACTAATTATGATCGATGTCATTTCATTGCCCCATTCACTCAAATTACTTAAAATGGCATTCTAGTTCATTTGAGCACAATTTTGGATCGATCCAACGACCCAATGTATATGTAATTAGAACTTGCATCTCTAATGCCAAAGGTTAGCTAGCTCGGTTCAGCTAACTCGAGAGGTGGTTTGTATTCAAGATTTTGTGACCGGGGATTATGATGTGTAACCTACCTTGCATTTATTTTAGATATAGAATATTTAATTTATGATAAATTCTACCTTTATATATGGGCATGATGCCAAGTTTTTTTATATAAGAAAAAATGACCAAGAAGTTTGTCTTTAGAGGGAGGTGAGAAGCGCGGGTGCACACGTTATGCACGCGGCCACAAGGTTGTCTCGTTATATGTGTTCTTACACTTAAATTTGTATTTGTAGTGACATCATCGTCAGCGCATATATGCTCTTAGCACTAAAGCAAGATCTCTTTTTCACAAATCGCATCAAAGCAAGATACTATATAGGCCATTACCGAAAGTGATGATGATGATTGCGGTTCAACGTCTGCAACGATCATCAGCTAATAGAAAAGGACACATATAATGTTCGTAGTTATCTCTTACGCATGCAAGCAGTGACGAGCCGGGAATACAATAGAGAGACATTTGTTTTTGTGCCTTCAGATTTAGTACGTACACTGTACTCCTCCGTCCTGGAATATAGCGAATTTTGGTCATTCTCATAAAAAAAAAGAGTGTACAATAAATACATGTACCTTCACTTAACTTCCTAATTAATTGAAAAATCCAATTTTATTCTGCATGATTGAAGGGTAGATTGACTCTGAGCTTCTTTGTACAAAATGTGACAAGTGCTGAATTAAAACAACACATCATGTATTTGTATTTAAGTAAACATTATCTTCTTGTTCCACAAATGCACTATATTTCAAAACAGATTTCAACAAATACTAGAATAAACTATATTTCACAAAGGGAGTATAAGGCTAGCTAGGAGTCGATGTGCTTAAGTTTGACTCGTGTCTAGCTGGTTTTGAGTAACAATACACACAATAGGTTTGGAGTTTGCTTGAGGTTCACATGACACCACCTGTCTCGGCTTTGTCATGCATAGGGTCTGATTGGTTGCTTGTATTAGATTACCATGCACTAGATTTTATACCACACAACATAAACTACCATAAGTGTATACAATGCTTTCACATGTTTGTTTGTCCAGCATAAGCAAGTCATGTTTGATGAAATTACATTATTTGTTTGTTTACATATTGTTTACATTTTTTTCGTTCTTATACAATGTCTAAGCAATATCTGTTTGAAGAAATTATCATAAGTGTATACAATTGCTTTCACAAAGATGAAATTATCATGTTTGAAAAAAATTTGCTATTCACTGCTTCCTCACTTTACATATTTGTTTACATTTTGTTCGTTTGTCTTTTTTATAAAAAAACAAGCTGTCACTTTACATATGTTTCCATGGAATATATTTATTTTAAAGGAGATAAATCAAGCACATATGTTTATTCTCCTATGTCTAGGTAATATCTATGTGAAAGCTGAGGCTTGGATTGGGGCATCTCTTTTATTTGACGGGTGAACTGAACCATGCATATTATTGCAGTGCAGCGTGCAACACAAACGCTGGGGTCAGGGTCACGGCAGGCAGAGATGGACAGATGCACATGCTCATAAAAAGGAAAAAAAAGTTAACGGATGAATATGGATAGATCCATCTACGTAAGCCTCAAACTGCTGTCGGCCATCCCCTCCTGTTCCTTCCTTCCCTGTTCCTTCCTTGTGCAAAAAGGGATGTCACCATTCTTGGTGCGCACTTGATCGACCAGGTGGGCATCAACCATTTTCTTGTTGGAGTGAATAAAAGGAGAAAATGGGATGTATACGTGTACCGATATTATGATATGAAATGTTGGAGAATAGGATTACTTTTTAATATTTCCTCCTGAAATACAAAAGCCAAATTTATGGATTTTAGGATGTTTAAGAGACTATTTTCACATATCTAAATACTATCACATATTACGCGTAAGATCAAGGGCGAATCAATCGGTGGGGGTGAGAGATTAGGCTGTTGTCCCAGCCCTTCCTCTATTATTGTGGAGGAAGAGGAGGGCAAAGAAAAAAGAAGCCCTTCCCTCACTCGCCCCATCCTATAGACCTTGGTGACATTAGTGTGGGTTGGAGTCGCGTAAGTGGAAGGGCTAGTTGTTTGGATGGTTGAATGCTAGCGCAATTGCGCTAGGTGTCGAGGATTACAAAAATGAGCGATTCTAATTCTATTTGGGATAGGATTAACTGGACTAGGGCTCAAAAAAGATATGCTATCAAAACTTTTAATTCTATTAATTAGGAGTTGATGTGCAGAATTCTAGTAGCAAAAGGACTCCTACTTGTATGTACAAGGGTCTTGAAGGAGGCTATCTAAACAAATGTTAGTGACCGTAGACATCAATTAAGTCAATATAAGGGTTCCGCTCAAAGCTTGAAAGTAGTAATTAGGAGCACTTAAGAAGTTTAGGCTAGACAGTTCTATACACTAGATCCTGTATATAGAGCAAGAATCAAAGGGTCATGTATAGGCTGTGAGAGAGTGACAATAACTGAAACTTTTACGGAGTTGTATTTACTAATCTCTTATTGTGGTTGCTTTAATGTCAGCATCTAATATTTTCTACAAGATTCATCTAGTTGTTGATATGCTGCAAGCTTACTTTCAATATCCTTTTAAAGAACCAAGTGTTGTTGCGCGCTTGCACATAACTAGAGACACTGGCAGAGCTTAGTTAGGGCCAAAGAGGGCTAGCTAGGACTACTCTTAGGCTTGAAAAATTATAAATAGAGCATTTAATCTCATTGCTTTAAATGCTAACCAAATATTAAGCTTGCCCTCTCTGATTCCATTTCATGTCATATTGTCTTTTTTAGTTTTTTTATAAGCTCCATTGCTTTAAATGATAGAATAACCAAATCATTAATTCTATCAATGTAGAACTGAAAAATTAATAGGTTAAAAAAAGAACTGAGAAAATAACAAAATAATCACTCTCTTTATGATAACTCTAGTTTCATAATAGTATCCATCAAATTTTAATGTTTGCAGCGTGAATTGATCAATACTACATTCTACAATAAAGTTTGTCAAAAAGAATTAATCTTATCCACAAGGGGTAGGAATGGCAACTACGCTCAAGTCTTCTGAGCAATCATCAAAGAACCAACACGAAGTCTAGACATCATTGGCTTGCCGTGGCTGCAAGGCACTTGCGAAGCTGTGTGCATGAAAGCTGCTGAAGGCTACAAAAGTCTCTTGCTTCCGAGCCTTTCGCTTTCATTGGTAAAGGTAAAAGCTTCAAGCATGTGGTTTTGTTGAGTGAGGCAACAAGTGCTGCTGGTACATTTCCAATCTAGTGGAGTGCTGGCCCTACCCAACGTCTCAGTTTGATAATATACATATCATCCGTAGTTTTCTTTCTTTCTTTATTTTGTCTCTGAATATTTCATCCGTAGTTATCCATTTGCACAGTGAATGGAGGGTTGAAAGCATGAGAGTTGGGAAACAATGGATCGGAAAGGTTTCTCAAGTTCTCATGGAAGTAGCTTTCCAAAGGCTAAGCCGCTGAGGTGTGCTTTTACCATCACACAACTCATTTTCTAAGATGTCAAATATTTTTTATATTTTAATCAAATATACACTTAAAAATAATTATTACTTA
This sequence comes from Themeda triandra, assembly GCA_018135685.1. NCBI lineage: Eukaryota > Viridiplantae > Streptophyta > Magnoliopsida > Poales > Poaceae > Themeda > Themeda triandra. The sequence goes on along the minus strand of JAENPR010000207.1, from coordinate 487,330 downwards.
TTGTGTGTGATAAGTATCACTGAATTAATAGCTGAATATATGAAGAAACTTATTTAAAGATATAAATGTTGTTGTTATTATTTATAATTTTATTCAAATTTAAGAAAAAATGACCTACATAGAACTCTAAACAACACTCATTTTTGTGACGGATGTGAGGCACGTCTGCTGCTGCAGTAGTCAATGTGCATAATTATGCGTGGACACCCTTTCTTGGTGTACCCTCAATGTTTGTTGGTCTAATCTTGAGTTAGCACCCAAATGATGGCACTCCTTTCTGCAAAAACTAATCAAGATCGTACACATTATGACCCGTGAACGAGAAAAAGTTTGTTGTGATCCTTTGCTTCCCATTCAGTTGATTCCACACGTGAATATTTCTGGGGTTGTTGCAGCTGAACCACCGGCCACCATTTGATTAGGTGTGCCATGCCAGTGGACAATAGATGAGATGACCTAACAACCAGTAGTGTCTCTTCACGTGCTATATGAGATGTTTGGTTTGAGAAACCAACTCATTCGCCTTTAATGTGTATGACAATGGATAGAAAAAGGGGTACTATGAGGATTTCTATTGAATTGAAGAAATAAAATATGGAACTTCTTGCCATCCAGAAGAGAACTGATAGAATAGAATTTTCTGGTGAACTCATTTCAGAGGCAATAGAGAGGGAAGCCAAAAAAAAAAGACACTTTGGGGTGTATCCGGAACAATCTTAGAAATCGCATTGAGGTAGAGGTTGCGACACTCCTACGCCCTACGCTATGATTAATTTACACTATTAGATTTAAAGACTCAAATCATCCGACGGCTGTCGTGTGGGGGTGGGTATTAAATTTTTGGGTGAAAATTAAAGGTATTCTTAAATTAAAAGTGCATGCTGATTTGCAAGTTCAGAGATGCACATAATGCTCTGTTGTTGAGAGATGCAGTTCTAAACTTTACACTTGAACGACAGAGATGAGGACGGCAAACAAATTAGAAGACTATCGATGCAAATCAAACACACATGGAGAGACGGAGTGCAGACCTAACATGATCCTGACGGCAGAACACAAGCAGCAGCTGATCGCCGATGCCTCAAGCTCGTGCTCGCAGGAGAGCCGACGCCGACGCCGACGCCGACGCCGACGTTTCACCCTCGCTCGCGGGTAAAGCACACGGAAAATATGGCGCCAAACGAGGAGCGGCAGTGTCGTTCTTGGGGCCCCCGTGTTGGTACGCGCCTCATTGCTCACCTTGTTTGGCACTGCGCTGCGCCGGGATCGAACTGGACCGGAGCAACCTTTAGTACCACCCCACCCCTCTGTTCACGCGGCGCGCTTGTTTTTGGTGCAAGGTCAGCGGGAAGACCTCGCTCCTCTTCCAGTTCGCGGTGAACCGCGCGGCGGAGAGCGGCCGCGGCGTCGTCTTCCTCTGCAGCAAGGAGAGGTTGGAGAGCAGCCCGCCTTTCCTGTCCCAGGTGAAGAGTCTTGGTTTGCTTTGCAGCGTTGCTCACGCGGAAGAGGAGCGAGTTGCGAAAGGCCTTTTGCACATTCTTCGTTTCTGAACCCGCACCTCCTTTGATTTCAGGGCGTCGATCCATCGTTGAGCTTACTTAAGAGGATACAGATCAAGTAAGAGGAGGTCTTCTGACTCGTGGATGTGTTTCTTGCTCTGTATGCCCTGTTTGTTTTCGCGATCCCATGCCATGATTTTAAACTCTGAATGGTGTAAGAATGTGCAAAGTTGTGTATCTCATGGATTGTGTTGCTTGGTTATCCTTCTGCTTGTATATCGTGTAATTTTGTCAAAATGGTAGCCATTTCATGCAGCGATGGCTAATTAATGCTCAGATTATGCGTTCTTGCTCCTAGATATATTGAAGACGTCGATGATATCAGAAAGTACTTTGCTGCATTTCACCTTCTTGACGATTTCCCTGCCGCAGTCATCGTTGATGATTTTGCAGATTTCTTCTCCGAAAGGTGTCATTTCCATCCTGTCTTGTGATGTCAATGACACTTATCTACGTAAATTGTTGACTTCATGCCACATCATGCAAATCAGGTTCAACATTTGTTAAATAAACATCCTAATGGGCAGCAACCTTCAAATGTGACCTTTCTTGAGCAGGGTTCCGGCTGCTAACAGAGAAGGGTTTCGCTCCTTAGTGCTGCTAACTGTTTGGGAGATTTGGAATGAAAGGAACAGGAGGGTATTCAGAAGACGTTGCACTGATGTCCAGGGAATTCTCCACTCCATCACCGAGCAAGCTTCAGCATGGGGTAATGCAGGTAACAGGGGGATCAGTATGTTGTTGCCATTGGGGCAGGACGGTGAGGACCTTGGGTCTCAGCAACCTATTGTAAACTCTGTCGTTGATTTTCCTTTTCATGTAAATTAGTTTCAGTTTAGCTCAGGGGTGGCCTGGTTTCACTTAGGGGAAACCTGGGCAAAATGGTGGGTGGCGCGTCTTGTGCCAACATGTAAGCAGGAAGGTAATGCGGAAGAGGAAAAGTAGTTCGAAGTAGCTTTATTACAGAATGTAGTTCGAATTCGAAGAACAAATTACATGAACTGGAATTGGGGAAAAATTGCAGTAAGAAAGGTAATTGATAAGCAAGTTGTTCTTCAGTTGAATGATGCCTCACGCCATCCTTCCTGCGTGCTTCTTATGCCGTTGGCGGCCAGCTGGATGGCGCTGGCGCTCACGCCCATTCTGGGCCGCGAAGCAGAGTATTGGGCCTCCTGGCGCGCTCGCTCCTCCTTGGCCCAGGTGGCTCCGGCCCAGCGTCATGGCTTGCTCGGCCGACTTCATCTTCATGTTCCCGCGCCAATTCCGTGTTGCTGACACAACAGTTGTATTTGTAACTGTGTTTGTATTTCTATTCTCCTTATCAATGAAAGCCGGCAACGGATCTTTCGAAAAAAAAAATTTAAATGATGTGTTTGAGACAGCTGAAAATAGATATTTTGATCTCTACTCTGTCTTGGATTGTTAATGATATAAACTCGGCCATTTGCACAGATTACTCGAGTTAAATATTGTCCCAGAGCTCGGCATATTTCATTTAGGACACTGCCATAGTGCCGTCAGTTGTTTCCTTCAGCATTTCCCTACAGCACTACTATTTCATTTTCATATTGTCTCCTAACAGGCATTTTGGTTTTATTCCACTTTCCACTATACAAAAACGTTATACACCAGCACATCACTGTAAAACTAAGTTCTAGACTTGCAGTTGTGTTTGTGTGTGTGTGTGTGTGTGTGTGTGTGTGTGTGTGTGTGTGTGTGTGTGTATGTAGGTAGCTCTGACCTTGCTGAAACTTTCATAGGAGCTGCCAACAGAGATATGGAACTACAAGGGCTCGAGATCTAGCAATGGTGCGCGTATTAGCTTTGTGCCACAATGCTATTGGGCATGCAAAGTAAGTGACACAGTATGACAGTAATGCTAAATCTTGAAATATCTCTGTACCAGAATGTTGTTTGGAGTAACCATGTAAATCTATTTCATAGTGCAAAGCTTGGTTCTTGCAATCTATTACTATCTGATGTACATCAAGGTGATGCCCCAAGATCATTGTTCATTTACCAGAGATGGATAGGTTCCGTATACACAATCCGAGGTACATCCTTTAGTAGACATTATTTCTTCTTTATTCAGTTCTTATTTTTATTTGCAACTCCTTTTGTGTTCCCACTAGTCACCTCAGAAAAACCGTAATCCTTAATATGGTGGAACATTTTGCACTCACACAGAAAGCATGTTGGGAGACAGTATTATGTATTCAACTTAAAATACCCAAGTGAACATGTCAAAACTACCCGTCAAACAGTCTTCATAAAATTGCAATTTTTGTTGTAAACAATACAAGTGACATTTTCTTTTACTTAATAGAGCTACCTCCAATTATTTTGTCTATGAGTGAATGCAGGTTTGATATGGCCTGAGTTAACATGTTTGCGCAATATAATTTATTGCCTTTTCATATGTGACGGCAAAGGATCCTACATACTTCAGAACATTGGCAGTTCAGAAACTGGATCAAAGAAAGCAAGCAAAGCTAAATACTCAATAGCACTACAATATCTTGTTCTTGAAGAGACCAGCAATTAAAGATTCTTTCTTTTTCTATTACAATTCTTCCCAACAGAGATCATAGGACCCAACAGCTAGTTTTATCCTTTTAGCATACTGACTGTAACAACAATTTCCTAATTTATGGTTCTCCTAGATGCACCTCTAGCTGATATGTGTGTTTTGTATTTGCACCAACGCTGCACACACCATCCGCTCCTCTTCATCTTCAGCTAATCACCTCTGTGACCGCCCGTCGAATTTGTCCCCCCATAGCGGATTGGAGTAGAGATTCATCGCCTGCCTGCCGTGGATTTAGTCCCTCCCCACCTGAGATGGCTTCAGGACTATCTCACGGGGCCAGGAGAAACGTAAGCATCGAGTCCATGGCGCGGCCGGTCGCCGTGGACCACCGCTACTACTTCCGCATCGCCGACAACCTCCTCCGCATGATTGACATTGGGCTAGAGAAGGGAATGGTTCGGTTAAACAACTAAACACGGAAAGCCGGGCATAACCAAACCATTGCACGACACCTGTATCCTGGTGTCACATTCTAAGTCTCCTTCAGATCCACTTCATACCATTGCAATCTGCTGGCTAACTGTTCAGTAGTTGTCGCTGGTTCTGTTTATTTTCAGGTTTAGTGTTCAGACTTGCAGATAAGGGTGCAGGGTAACAGGCAAGTAGCAAAAGTGAACTTTTTTTTTACAACGCAGGTTGTTTTGGAGATCATGTTCTTTTTTTCTTTAAAGAGAAGTGTTGGACAAAATTATCCATCGACGGAACACATCATAATGGACTTGTCCGAAGTGCTAGACACTCGGGACACATCCTTGTTAAGTTGTCATTGTCCTGTCAGGCGCGCATCAACCTACCTGAACCCGTTTCATTTCATCTATTGAGAGGTGGGAACTGAAGTTTCACATGAAGTTGACCTCTAATTTTCAGTAGTGTTAGCGCCTAAGTTAATATTGTTTATCTTCTTATTGAGTTAGCTTTGTCAAACTAGGTTGAAATTGTTTTTTGAAGGAATGGAACTAGGTTGAAATTGTAAACTAATCCACATGCAGCATTATCATGGAGATACATGTGGGTGTGGGAGAGGACAATATTATTCTGTGTAATAACAAGGTGTATAGTGGGGCATACCATGATTTTTGGGCATATAGGATAGGACCCTGAATGCAAATCTTTGCGTGAATGATTTGATTTTCTAATTTGGAGGCGAATCCAGACTTCCTCCATTGAAGAGGTTTACTAGCATTTTAACCTCCGCTCGCCGCATGATGCCCGCCACAGTCGCGGGCCGCGAGGTCCATCGTACCCATGGGCACCCGATCCGGTGGGCGTAGATACGGGTGTCAATCTATGCTTGTGGGCACGGGTGCGGATAGAGAGTTGTGCCCAACGGGTAAAGTTGAGCATGCAGCCCGCGTGTCTGCGGCTCGGTTCAAAGCACGATAATTGGGCCTGGCCCGAGCACGGCACGGCCCTGTTCTCAACTGTGTCCGGGCTGGCCCGAGGCACGTAGCAGGCCGTGCCTGGGCCGAGGCCTCGGCCCGCCGGGCGGCACGACCCGACACGGAATTTAAAGGAAGGCCAGGTAGTGGCCCAGTCTGCTAAGAAAAAGAAAGAGCCCACAACCTGCTTTCCACTGTAAAAGAAACCAGCCCATTCCTTCTAACCCTAACTTTCTATTCAGCAATCCCCACCCCCAACCCACCTCTTGCGCCACTAGTTCACTCCTCACGTCACGGCGACGACACACTCATGCGGTCGTGGCGGCACGCGCTCCGCGCCCAACCACCGCGCCGGCGCCCCCATGCGCAGCCGCCCACACCGCCTGCTCCTTGCTCCTCCACGTGCCCCGCCACCGACTGTGTCGGCCTCGAGCAGTCTCCACACGCCCGCCGCCGATTGTGCCGGCTTCAAGCACCGGCAGCCATAACCCCTTCCTCCTTAACGGAGCTACCACCCTTCTCTGTGATGCAGCAGCCCCGCTCCCTCCCTCCTCCCTCTCATCCTTCTCGGCTTCTCCACGTGGCGGCGACGTTGGCAACGCTCTGTGCATGGAAGCAGGCCTCGGGCCGGCCCGGCCTGCCAAAAAGGCCGTGCTTCATCGGGCCGGCACGACCCGTAAAACGGCCCACAGACCGTTCTTAGGCCCTCAGTCAAACACGGTGGCCCGCCATGGCGGCACGCGGGCCATAATGGCCCGTGCCCTATCGAGCCATGCCAGGGCCGTGCCGGCCCATTGCTCATCTTTACCAATGGGTAAAATTACACGGGTAAGAAACTATCATGCCCGCACCCGCAAACCCGCCACATCAACACTGACATGTGGGGCCATAGGAGGAGGAGCATACACGCCGCCGTCCCCAATTCCCGTCCCCAATTCCCCACCGGCGAAGCGCCGCCGTCGCCCACCCGCACCCGCAAGTCGGCAACCCGCGATCGCAACCCCGCCCCGCTCCTCGCTCACGTGCGTCGCGCCTCCGGGTTCCAGCCTCCCATCCCAACTCGCCGGCGGCTCTCCACCGCCGGCGCTTCCTGCTCCTCAATCGCCGACACCGGCCGCCGTTCCAGCCCACGGTGAGCCGTGCGAGGCTGCCTCCCCCACCTGCGCACCACTCCTTCCCCTTCCGCGCGCGTCGCCACGCTCGGCTCGGAGGCGATTAGCCTGGCCTGCCGTAGCGGATGGTGTGTGCAGCGGATTGGAGTAGAGATTCATCGCCTGGCCTGCCGCGGATTTAGTCCCGCTCCCGCCCCACCCGAGATGGCGGCGTCGGGACCGTCTCCCGGGACCCGGAGAGACGTGAGCATCGAGTCCATGGCGCGCCCGGTCGCCGTCGACCACCGCATCAGCATCCACCACTACTTCCGCATCGCCGACAACCTCCTCCGCCAGGTTATTACTAGCTTCGCGTCTAATAGCGGCAGTAGCTTTGGATTCGGAGTTCGTTCGTGTTTTGCTAACTATTTGTTGGACCGACCTATTTCGCGGCGATTGCCCTAAGTACGGGTAGTTAGCTGGTATATTGTGTTAATTAATTCTGGGTTTTTATGTGCTGCCCATGCCCGCAGGCTAATGTGTACCGAGAAGAGAAGAATGTTCTGGACCTCTACATCATCCTGCTGAGATACTCGAGGTGAGTGAGGTGTTTACTGGAATCTCGTCAATTGCTTCTTAGTACTATCAATTTGGATGGTAAATGTTGTCTCTGCTCATTGCCAGCTTGCTGCTTGAGACCATACCCAAACACCGCGATTACAGTTCGTTTAAGGCCAGAGAAAAGGACTTCCTGAAGAAAGGTCCACACAACTCGGAGGTATTGCCTTGCTGAGCTTAGATAATCTTTTGTTTTTCTAGTGTTCTTACTGTAGGCAGCAAATTGTTATGCTGGGAAAAGTGAACAGTGCATTACTTTTTTTGGTCCTTAACTTGGAACATGCAAGCTGTCGTGACTAGAATGCAGGATCACAGTGCATTGTTGAACCCAAGCATAGTTGCCGTGAGTTCTTTTTGCTGAGTGATTAAAACTTTTTTTTCTTTCTGTTTTGTTGTAGAAAATTCTCGGTGTTGTCAATGAGCTAGAGTCCCTGAAGCCAGTTGTGCGGCAACAAATTGCCACCAGTAATAGCGGTGGCGCAGATGAACCTAACGGTGTATATGGAACCAATGTTGCAAGCAGTGGGTTGGAGCACCATACCCCCGGCCCATATATGTCAAAGGTATGCACGCAATTGCTCTACATTTTAGCTCGTTACTGTTTCAATCTAGTATCAAAGGTAGGGACAATGTGCTCTAAATAGTTACTTGCTTGTTCAAGGAATCTTGCTAATGTTTCCCTTCTTTTACTGCAGAAACCATTACCTGGTTCAAAGCATCAAGCAGCTACGTCGCAGAGTATTCAACCTTATAGACAAGCTATGAAACTGTAAGGCCCCACTTCAGCCTGATTATTTGTGTGATAAAATCAACACCATTTCCCTAAATATGTAATTCGATGAGTAGGTATATGGGATTTCAGATTGAATAGTTGGGGACAGCCATAAGAGCAGATGAGAATTGTTCATGGCTTAGCTTAATGATTTCAGTATCTTGATAAGATGTACATTGATTAGGACAATAGGGATCGCCTGGCTACTATGACCGCTCATGGTAGTTTTAAAATTACCTGTCCTCACTGCAGTAGTTTGAGTTGAATTCTTAAATATTTTTAGAAACTAGGTGTGGAAGCATTTTATTGAACTAGATATATGCCCGCGTTGCACCGGGTCACAATTTTTTTTGAATTGAACCTCAGTAACCAGACACGGACACATGAGCTCCTAGGAGTTCATATCGGATGTGGGCGCATGGATCCTGTCTTCGTACCAGAACTGGGTAGGACGTGGACGTGTGAGCTCCGAGCGGAGTGTGATTCATATCAGGGCTGAAGATTTGGTACTGGTTAGATGATGGCTTTCGAGTTTTTTTATGTAGAGATTGGATCATTTATTTGTGTACATAAAAAATAAAAAAAAAATCATAGATGAGAAATTGTCATTTGTGCTAAAGAAGTTGTCACATGTGCTTTGTAAGAATAGAAGTAGGACACAATGTTCTCAAAAGATGTCTACTTAATCTTTTTTTAACACTGCACTTATGCTTATATTGTTTTTTTCACAAATCTGCAACTGTGCATATTCTGACATGTTTTGCATCGATTACTTCTAATTGCACTTGCATAATTTTGGAGAATAGCTCATATGATCCTATGGTCATATTGCTTTTCATCCAATTTATTAACAATCTAAGTGTGGGTTTCCCTTGCTATGTTTATCAATCTCTTGATGATATTTTAGATCACATTGTCTAAGATTGAGTCGTGGAATGCACTTTGTTTGTGAAGCAAGTGCGATGTACTTTATGCTTGATTAACTTAGTCTGCTTTCCTTGCTTCCCTATGCACTTTCTTTCCTCTTATCCAGCTTTCCTCTAGAAATGTAATTCTGATTTGATATGTCTATGTGTTACGAGGATCTCCCCAGATAATTTCTTGCTTTCCTTTGATTGATATACATCTCTTCTCCTTATATTGGGAGACTTACTATATGCCTAAGCAAGGTGGCTCATCTTATCTCTAACCGTAATCCTAATGGGCCTCACACTGCCGGTTGATCCAACTACTCATGACATACTATTATATATTAATTTATCTTGCAAATGCAGACCTACCAACGTTCTGTATCCAAAAGAGGAAACATTATCAAGGCACTCAATACTAGGACCTAATGGGCTTCAGGGTAATCTGGGTCAATGGACAAGGCCTGTTACTCGTGTCAAGGTATATCTATTTTGTTTTATTCTATTTACATTTCATTACTTATTTGGGGAGTATAGCAATTAGCATTTGATCGACATTCGTATTTCATTAAATGCCTGCTGCAGATTGAGTATCCACATAATCCTGAATTGACCCAAAGTGACATTTCTAGGTGAGAACTTTGGTAGTATTTAGCTTATTCTAAGATGGTCACTCCATACTTACAGCTATATGGAGCTGACTTATGAGTTACTTTCAGATGAAATGACCTTATCTTTTGCTTGCTTCTGCAGTTTAATGCCAACAATGTTGAACCAAGATGGTTTGCATGGTACCACTACAGCATCTGAGGACAAAAGTGATGATATGCTGTCTGTTCTCTCACTTGATGATGGCAGGTGGTCTTTACCAGTAGAACCAGCCTCGGTGTCTCCTGGTTTGGAAGCAGAATTCTCCCAGCTGAATATTAGGCAACCTTCTCCCCCACCTGTCCTAGCTCAAGTGCATCCTGAGCACAGACCAATTCCTCCATCAAGAGTTGCTGATCCAAGACCAGGACTTGCTGCTTCTGAAACCGGACACTACCAGAATTTGCATGTGGTAAGCTCAAAATGCAGTTTCCTTTTTCTTCTGCCCCAGGATCACTATATTTAAGTGAATACTCCCTCCATCCCTTTTTAAGTGTCACCTATATTTTTATGTCAAACTTTCTTAAGTTTGACTAGATTTATAGGAAATATTAGTAACATTTATATCTCCAAATATGTGTATTATAACTTATTAAACTTAAGCACCATAAATATTAGTAATCTCTTGTATATATTTGGTTAAAAGATGAATATATTTGACTCCTTGATTGATATGTGAGAACAACACTTAAAAAGGGATGGTGGGAGTACATAAATACGATGTTTCTCTTATCTACATCCTACTCTTATGTGATTCATTTTAGACTTTTTTGTCTTATGATTTGATTTTACCCATTTGTCAGCCAGTGGCTTTAATGGAGTGTTTCCTGAGGGTCGCTGAGTTAAATACTGCAAAGAATTTGGAAACCTGTGGAATTCTTGCTGGTACTCTGGTATGTGCCTCCATTAAAAGCAAACAAACAAATTTTCTTTCAAAAAAATTAAAAGCAAACAAAAATAATGTTATTCTTGGTTGCATCATTGACAATATCTATTTTTGTAGAAAAAGAGAACCTTTTATGTGACGACATTGATAATTCCTAAGCAGAAATCAACATCTGATTCAGTAAGTTATTATGCTTTTACATGCTCTTGTTCCTTTTCCCCATTTGATGTTTTTGACCAGAGTATTTTTTGTAATTATTTCATTATCGACTACATCTTTTGAAAATATCTTTGGGTTTGCTGCTATATTGGTGAGACCCAAAGCAAGGAGCACTTAAATTATACTAATACCATCTTGAGATTTCTGTTGACCTGCGGCAACTGACGTAGATTTGCATCTGTTGTGTGAATTAGCTAAGGAACCTATGCTTTGCATATTACATCTAATTCACCCAGACGCTATGTGAGAAATTGACTAATCTCCCATAGCTTAGCGTTTAGGCTGTGTAGACGGCATGTAACAGTTTGTGCAGTATCAATAATATGCATATATTTATGGATGTAAAAATCAGGAAATGTAAAATTGATGGCAGAACGAGCTCATGCAGTGCCTGACATCCTGCAAACGAGCCAATTACAGTATCAGTTTTAAGTTTTAACTACAAGTTCACATTTGTGGAATAAACAAATAAGTATGCTGTAGGCAGAGTAGCATAGTGAACCAATCTAGTAGCAAGGACTGAACAGTACATTTTGTCTACTGTTGGCCTATTGGGTAACCAGGCAATATATAGTCTACCAAACCATTTCACACAGAGCACAAACACGTTGCTTAAGCCAATAAGAGGAGGAATAGGAGAGGAGGGGACTTGGGGGCGCATGGTTTTTGAGGCGTTGTGGTGTCCTGTGGCACTGGGGGTATGCCTTGACATCTAGGCGATATGGTGTAACTAAAACCCTGTGGCGCCTGGGTGCGCCTTGACGCCTTAAAAACCATGGCTTGGAGTCTGACGAAGGAGATGCAGGAGGCCTGGATGTTGAGCTGGTTGGTGCAGAAGAGCTGGAGAGGAACATTAGCGAGGTGCTGCAGCTTACAGATGAGGGAGTGGCTGGTGTCTGATAGAGTGAGGGGTGCCTGCAGATCGACATGTTAGGTTTCATTCACCAACCAAGTGAACCCAAAAGCTTAAGCGATTGGGAAGAGGTGGGCAATCCACTAATACTTCACAACACTCCCACTCTGTGCGGCCACAACAAGGCACAAACGTGGAAATAAAGAAAGGGAGCGGAGGACTTAAAAGATGCCTCTACCAGGACTCGAACTCAAGACCTCTAGCTTTGATACCATGTTAGGTTTCATGCACCAACCAACATGGAATGGCTGCTACAAGGGGCTGAACAGAAAAAAAATGGAAACTAGCGTAGCTTTTAGCTGATAGCCAGGCATTTGTGAGATGAAAAATTCAGCCCCCAGTTCCATACCCATTAGCATATAAGGATGCTTGCCATTTGGGAGTCTCTCCTGTTGTGAAGTATTAGTGGATTTCCCACCTCTTCCCAATCGCTTAAGCTTTTGGGTTCACTTGGCCACTCTGCCCGTTCAGGACCATCAACCATGTACATGCAAACCATGAAACTCAGATAATTTTATGGCCAAGCTATAAGTGGAGTTTACAGTATACTCATGGACTAATCAGCCTACATGGCTGTTTTGGCGAACACTGGATTGCATTGGTATAAGTTTACGTGTTGCCGCAGTCTCCAAAATGTTGCATTTTCGGAAATATACTTGAACTATTTTTATTAATTATGCAGTGTCAAGCGACTAATGAAGAAGAAATATTTGAAGTTCAGGACAAAGGCTCCCTTTTGTCTCTTGGTTGGATTCATGTAAGTCCTGCATTTTGGTTTCGTTACTCTTTTTTTGTTCATCAAGTCAAAAGGGTTATATGTGCTCCCTTGGGCTTCCAGTATCTTGTTCTATCTTTTCTGCTGTATTTTATGACATGTATATACAGAAGGATCAAGGATTACTACTGAAGAAAATTTTGAGAATAATCCTACACCTTTTTATTTCACTTAAGGAGCCTAGAGACAACCTTCCCATAATGATTAGCAACAGCTAGTCTGCTTAAGTGCAATGAAAAATGTTCTGTATCCACACATTCATGGCTCCTGTTGTTTATTGATTTTGGATTCTGAAGCAATTAGTGAATGGTGACCGTAGCTGCCCTCAATCTTAGTACCTATAGCATTTAATGATGTGCTAGTTATTAACTTTGTTGCTACTTTTCTGTCATTCTTCACAGACACATCCAACACAGACCTGCTTCCTATCTTCTGTATCAAGTTTGCTATTGCCTATATATGGAACTACAAGTAGCCAGTGTAATTGCTACCATCTAAACCAGATTCCCTCCTCGTCAAAAAAAAAACAGATTCCCAAAATTCCCCAATTGTGTGTTACCTGGCCAACACTTCTGTGCTGCATGTTACTATTAAATTTAATTATGGAAGTTGTCTATTAGAGGCCATGCCAGCTCCAAAGCATCATATATTCCTGAACAATGTATTTTTCCTTTTTTTTAAGCGACACTTGTCATTGCCTCATTGGAATTGTTAATGTCATTGGATGATTCAGATAATATTATAGCTAATTATTAACTTTGTTGCTACTTTTCTGTCATTCTTGGCAGACACATCCAACACAGACCTGTTTCCTATCTTCCATTGATCTTCATAATCATTACGCATATCAGGTGAGCACTTTCCTTGTTTCCTACTTCCATTATGGCAGTTCTTGTTTTTATTGTACTCAGCACTTTACCCGTAACTGTTTTTGTAGCTAAAGCAAAGTTCTTTTTCAAAATTCCATATGTTATTTTATTGTTCAACTTTGGCACAAAAATCATTGTGCCAAAGTTGAAACGATTTAGAATTTTAAATACATGATAGCAGTGCAGTTATCTTAATATCTGGATTATATTTACTAAATTGCCCCTGTCTCATTCTGCCTGTACTCAGCTTGAAACCCAGTGTCAGGACTCACTTTCTCTAGGAGTCATGCCTCATCTGTCATGTTTGTTTTGTACTGTGGAGCTTAATTTATTCAATTTGGGATTCCTTGTTAATAAGTCCTTTATAGTGGCATTTTTGGCACTAACACATCTAGTTTTATTTGAAAAATTATAGTATCTTTTGGTAAAATTAGTAAATTATATTCACGAATGCTTTACATACTTTAGTATTCATGAATGCACCAACCCATATGATTAATGCTAATAACTTATCTTGAGGCTGTGGTAGAAGTTGAAGAACTTGACTGCACATTTTCTAGAATGTTATACATTTACGAATGGATGGGGTTTAGGGTATTTTTGGAAGGGTAAAGTGCACTGACAGTCCTTAAACTTGTGCTGTTGTGTCATCTCAGTCCTCAAACTCTCGGAATGGTCATTTGGGTTTCAGACTTTGTTTGGGTGTCAAAATAGTCCAAACGTGTCAGACCCGTACCCAATATGTGGGGCCTACTTGTAAGTTTCATCTCCTACCTCTCCCGTGAGAGCTCCCTTAAACTCCTCCCTCTCGCTCACTCTCTCTATCTATCTCTCGAGCTCACTGGGGACGTGGCCAGGGGCTGCGAGGTGAGGGGCAGCATGACCGGAGGCGTAGGCGTAGGCGCGGCCGGCGGTGGGGGTGGGCGCCGGTGCGGCAGGTGGCGGGGCTGCATGACGCGGGCCCGCGCGAGGCCACATGCCAGGGAGGGGCACAGTGCTGGTTTGCTAGGGCCGTGCAGCCGGCCGGCTTGAGCGGCGCGAATCACGCGCACGGTGGACGGGCGGTGCGCGGTGCTGACACAACGGGGGTGAGGGCCGCTGAATGGCGGCTGGGGTGGGGGCACGCCACGCGAAGGGCTGCGTGAGGCGGCATGTTGGGGAGCCGCGCGAGGTTGTGAGCCCATGGAGGCGCGCGTGATGCAACGCGTGGTGCCGCGCTGTCGCGGCCTGTTGGTGCCGGCGACTGGTGCAAGGCCGCGGAGACGGTCGGTTCGGGACGCTACTGCTGTGCTCGCCCGTTGTCGCAACATCCCCACCCCTGGCCATGCCTTGCTCTGAGATGGAGAGCACACCTCCGGCTGCGCCCTTCTCTAAGATGGAGAGGACAAAGGTGGAAGATGGAGATGACATGTGGGCCCCACATTTCAGTCAGCCCGTTAGTTGCTGTCTAGATCCGTTTGGACTGTTTTAACACCTGAACAGAGTTTAGGAATCCAAATGGCTGTTCTGAGAGTTTAGGGACCGGGACGACACAACGGCACAAGTTTAGGACCGCTGGTGCACTTTACTCTTTTTGGAACTTATGAAATGTTGTAGGATCCATTGTGGCTAAGCACTAAGTCCTACACTGTTTGTTTCTGTAATTGCAAATGTTCTTTCCACTACATAATGTTTCAGAATTATTTTAGGAAATTAGTGTTTTCTTTGATTCGATCATGTGTTTATCATCTTGTTGATAGATTATGCTACCGGAAGCGATTGCAATAGTTATGGCTCCTACGGATACAACAAGGTATTATTTTCATTGATGTTGCACCCTCAATTTTTTGGTCATTGTAATATGGCATGCTAGCCAAGAAGTAAAGTCAATAATGCTAATCAGTACTTATCGATATACCATTGATTAAGGTTGTTTTTTGTCGTTTTTTTTGTTGTATTTATGCTGTAAGTTATGTAAGATCATGACTGAATAAAAGCCCTCTAAGATCACCAGTGAAGTTTCTATCACCTTTTATTTTGTTGCTGATAATTTTTAACTCTTTGGCCAAATAATTAGGTGACGGTCAGCTGCATCTATTCTGTAGTCTCCTGTTTTTTCATAATTGTAGCCAAACCTGAAACCATATGCAACAAATATGTGATATCCTATTTGTGTAATCTTGTGATATAACTATGTTCTTATTTTTACTTTGAACAGAAAACATGGCATATTTCATCTCACGGAGCCATGTGGCATCGGCGTGATACGGGATTGTGACGCCACTGGATTCCACCCTCATGAGGAGCCCCTAGATGGGACACCAATCTATGAGCATTGCTCCCATGTGTACATCAACCCGAATGTGAAGTTTGAGATGATTGACCTACGTGAAGCATGAGAAGCGATAAGCGACTGGTTGCAGATTCCAAAAACCACAATAAGTCACAAAAAGGGGGAAAAAAAAAGATTCCAAAACCACAACGGTTTGTCCATAGCTCTTCTGCTCCACTTCTATGTACACAAGTTATGTCTTGCAACGGCGGTTTTGTTTCTGTCTTGGGGGAAGTGACAATCAATTTATGATAATCAATTTATCAGAATATGAAGGGGTGCTTATTTGTTTTTGGCCCCTTAAATTGTTACTAGTAGCGATGCATGTGCGGCCTGTATGTGTCCAAGAACTTTATTTGAAATTTAAAAGTGTTACAGAAATATTTCCTTTTATCATATACTTTTCTTGGGGTTATATCCAAATTTAGAATAACTACATATTTATTGAAATGTAAATTATGTTTCAAAAACAAATATGGTATCATTTTCTTGGCAAGTTGCATCCTTGACAATTAGATTTTGCTAACATGGGATTTAAGGTGGCTTGCTTCTTCCTTTTTTTTCTCCCTCCTTTTTCCCTCCTTTCTTGATACTACATGTGAATGAGAACTTGGATATTCCCTCAAGCCCTTTGATGCCCTTTTCCTGCAATCCAAAGGTAATATAGAACATATGATAAAACTTTTCACCAGCCACAAATAGCACGATTTTTAGAAATTGTTTTTAGTTTTAGCACACAAACAAGCACAAGAGAGATGATTAGGAGACAAAGATGAATAGAGTAGGGAGTAGGAACTTCTTCATTGTCTTTTTCTTTCTTGGGAGCGTATCGTGTGCAACCAGCCTTTGTATGCAACCTTTGCAACAACCAATCACAGGCGCTAGATTTGCATCCGATGGTCAGATTAAGAGGTGGGTATTTTTAATACTTAAACCACCCACCATTACATTTTCTAACAAAAAAAAAATCCCCTAACCTTCCACCGTTTCCTAACGAACGTTGTTTCCGTTTCTCCCGTCGTTTCCGTTTCTCCCGAAGCCATCGCCCTCTTACGCCGCCCGTGGCCGCCGCCTCCATACGCGGCCACCGCTTCAAGCAAGTACGCCGCCTCCCCTAATCCGATGGCTTCATGTATGAGTATTGGAGGACTCTGGCACGCCGCTTCAAGGTAGTTGGATGTTTTTCCCCTCCGGCACCCGGCCATGTTTAATTTAATTTTGACACAAGAGTAAAGTAGAACGATCGAGTTGCAGGCCATGCAGTGATGAAGCTGCTCGATCTGCAGGGATGTTTTTCAGTTTGGAATTCACACACGCGCGCTAACGACTTCCAAGTTGTAGGCCAGCCATGACGATGAACGATACGAGCGTCAGACGAGCTAAACAGATTGGGCATCCTAACGGGCGATCGCCGAGGTGCCTGGGCGTCGGGGTACCAGCGGCGGCGTGGAATCGGACGAGCACGTGGGAATCGGACAGGCTCCTGGAGCCTGGGCGTCGGTGTCCGAGCGGCGGTGGCATACCGAAGGAGTACCGAGCGGCGGCGGCGTACCGAGCGCAGGAGGCGTCTAACCGAACCGACGGGACGGAACGATGGAGTCCAGGGGACTTTTTTGGTTAGTAAAAGTAATGGTGGGGGGTTTAAGTGTTAAAATTACCCACCGCTTGATCTGGCCATCGGATGTAGATCTAGCGCCAGTGGTTGGATGTTGCAAAGGTTGCATACGAAGGCTGGTTGCACACGATACGCTCCCTTCTTTCTTATTGTTGTACATGCATAAGGTGAAAGTGACATCCTCCTTTTTCCCGTAATTTGGCCATATTTTATTTCATTCAAACATTCCCCTATGGCCTACGTATTGGTGGTCCTTAACTCATATTTTATACTGTCAATAACAATATAAAACCCACACCAAACTTAGTAAATAGGGCTTTACACAAACATGTTTCACGAGTTTCGGTGATTGTCATTTGTAGGAAGGCAACTCTAGAAATATATATAAATAAACTGACAAACATAAGAAAATCATGAAATGAGAAATGACCCACTTACCGATAATTCGGGCCTCGAACATAGGACAAAATGCCAAATATGAACCTAAAGTGGAAGCCCAAAAACCGGTCTAACTCCATCTCGGGCGGTAAGAGTAGGCCCAGGTAAAATGGTCATAACTCACTCATCCGGACTCCGCTTTGACAATCCACCCGACTACGGGAAGCTAACGACGAGACCCACGTGCCTACAAAAGATGGGGCCATTTGGCCCAAAGATGGGCGCGAGCGCGCCAGGGGCGCGGCACCAAACAGTTTTGGCCCGCTAGCCCTTGCTGACGGCCCAAACACTATGACGGTGAGGGATTTTGCAAACAACCAGCACAAGGCGGTTTAGTTTAGTACCAAATGGGTTAGCTAGAGTTGATTTCCACCACTAGCAACCTATAAATAGAGGGCTCCTCCCCCTCAGGACACCACACTTGAAGCCATTCCTTTCTACCATTTCTCTTAGTATTTTAGTTTTAGCAGGATTAGTTGGTGGGCAAGGCAAGGCTACTTGGAGGGCTTGTCTCCTTGGAAGAAAGAGCAACAATTATTTTAGTTTTAGCAGGATTAGTTGGTGGGCAAGGCAAGGCTACTTGGAGGGCTTGTCTCCTTGGAAGAAACAACAAATGAGATGCTACAACAAAACTTAGAGGTCTAAATCCATAAACTAAGAGGTTGAAGAGGTGACAAGAGTAGAATTTAACATAGCTGCCGCCGTAACTAAATGCGAAAAGAGACTAAAAGAGGTGCCGGAGTGGAATTTGACATAGCTGTAGCAGCCCAGTACCAATGCCCGTGTCGGCGAAAGGTTGCAAGAGACTAAGAAGAGGTGCCGGGAGTAGAATTTGACATAGCTGCCGCAACCGGAGTACCGGTGCCCGTGTCGGTCCCTGTTAATGCATTTACGTGCCGCATTCGCACCAGTCACACCACTCCAAGTGGTTGTAATCTTCTTCACTAGAACCTCACGGTCTCTGCATTCACTGCGAGTTTGTACACATCAGAAAACCTATTTTGCAAATCCCGAATAGGGACCTTGGAGTGTACCAAATCAAGCCTCAGTTCACCAGATTTGGCCATGAGGTCATTGAACTTAGTTAGAGCGAAGGCAGGATACAGAGTATCACCCGAGAATGTCCTCACAGCTAAAGCAGACATATCTGAAATCATTTTTTTCAATTTAAATATGATATCAAAGACTTTTTTTTCAATTTAAATATGATATCAAAGACTTTCTCAGCAGCAGACTAGATCTTTCCTAATTCAGTTTCTTCTTCCTTTAGAGGAAGGGCAATCCTGCTAACTTCCTTCTTTAAATCAAGAATTGCCTCCAAAAGATCTCCAGATACAACATAGTTCCCACCAGCAAGCTCAAGTATATTCCTTTTCATTTTCTTCTCGAGATACTTGCTTCATGTATGAATACTATGAAGAGTTCTTCCATATTCAAGTTCTCATATCTTTTATATAGCAAAACATATGAATTAGTGTATAGTTGTTATCATGTCATATATGAATATATAGTTTGTGTGCTATGTTTATGACATGTTCAACCTTGTGTTTAACCATTCATACACCACATATATATGATGGAGTTGAGATGACGGTTCGCTGTAACCTTCGGGTTTGCCCATATTCTAGCGTAGGGTGGGAGTCCATGGGGATATGGGTTGTTCCTTACTATGCGGGCATGGTGCTCGGGTGCACAGGAACCTTCGGATATGCCGGCATGCCACGGTTGGCGGTAGGCGACATATTGTGATAGCCCCGTCTGTCCCATGTCTGTATGTTGGGTAGGAGTTCGTAAGTCTCTATCGGTTGATAGACCAGCTACAGGGATCTCCCTGTCCATCTCATGCTTAACCCTAATTCTAGTCATATATATCATATGATCATTAACTTGTTCTTTGCACGGCTATATTAGAACATGCCTGTTCCACTTAGGAACATTCTTTTATTCTTTGTTTCCTTTTATCATTGAGGTTGGCTCGAATGCGTGTCACACTATCTTTATCTTTATGTTATATTTGGGCGAACTAGCTAGGAGAAATACCTCCCTTCCTGTGAAAAATACAATACCCTAAATACTTTTGAGCAAAAAGTTACAACGATACTTTTCGTACGCTTGCGATTTCTCTGCACACGTTAAGAAATACCGACAATATGCATGCCTAGTTAAAACCTTCTTCCAAAACCTAGTGCGAAAAAGGTAGGAGAAAAGAGTACATCACATGCATCGCTTATGCTGCACCTGTTGCCTCGTTAAAAATTTTGCATGAGAAAACCATTTGCAAGAAACTCGTCAAGGGATAAAGAGTACAACAGTTTATGCTTGAGTTAGGTCTTCAGGACCAACTAGTGATATTTAGGATCACAATCATGGACTATGGTTTTGTTGACATTAAAATTGCCTTAAGAATGTCAAATGTGGACCCGAGCAGCATACGTGGAAGAAAGTTGGTTTAAGTGGATCGACTATTCAAGATTGACTAAACAGACGACGTCGACTAGAGACGACTATTTAGGTCGAATGGTGGAAGCAAGGCGTGTCGGGTCCTAACGGAAAGCAAGATTAGAGCCCAGTTATCTTAAATTTTTCCTTATTTTTGTAACAAGTCGTATTCGGTTAGGATAGTTGTCACACCTTAAAATTTTCATTTTGGGTTGTTTGTAGAAAACACTAAATAAAATAAATAATTTCATGAAATTCTAAAATTTTCTAAGATTTATTTACGTTGTTTGCAATGTCAAATGTGATTTTCTCAAAATTTTAGAATCTAAATTAATATGCTTGTTGCATTCATGCCTGAGAGCATCAATTTATTTTATGAAAAATGATTTATGAAAATCCATGTTAGGCGAAGGAAATGTTTTATTCTATTTCTAAAATAAAATATATATTTTCTAGCCAAATATTCTTTATATCTAATTCAAATATATCCTTATTCTAATATTTATCTATCTCATCACGTTGGCACTTTGATCTTAGCTTGCCATTAATAATTCGTACATGGTTTCCTTTCTTCCTTTTCTTGTGGCCATTTTCCTTTGCAGTAATTTATTCTCAGGCATTCAAGAACTACCAAGCCGCTCACATTCTTCACATAATGAATCAGCCGCATACTTGCATGATTATTTATTCATCTCCTTCATGCCATTGTCAACTCCTCCCATGGCAGCCACATTCATGTAACTCCTCATTCAAGCACAGGGGTGATCACGAATGAAGTTGGTTGCCCACTCAATTTCTCTTTTAATCTTCGCCAGCCCATACATGCAAGCATACAAAGTCCACGCCATTTATCTAACTCCAATTTCTATCTCTTCCTTTTGTGCTAACAAGTATTCTTTGCACATGAATTATTTCGAAACTCTTATTTTGTTTCCTGTACCACGTGCAAATTAAACTCAGAAAAGCGAAAGCCAATCATCTGCGTGTGCCAAATTCCATCTATCTATACTTAATCTCTCTCCTTGATCTTACGTAATCATATAGTTTTATTCTTCTCTCTAGACTTGTCTGCCATTTCTCCTTTCTTTATATTTCTTTGAAATCCCGATGGCCATTTTCTCTTGTACGTGAGGCCACCAGCAGAGTCTTCACGTTCCCAGCTAGCCTTGCCGACTCATGCATGCATGTAACAATGTACCAACGCCTGTACAAGTACAACCACTTGCCACTGTCTCCAGGCCATCCCGAGGAAATACGAGGCCTTGTACGAAACTAAAAAATGAGGCCTATTATTTTAGAAAAAATAGGGTTAAACCAACTACTCATTATAGTTCGTGGCTTTGCGCTCTGAACAAATGCTTAATATTACCTTTAGGGCCTCAGCGCGCCTCGATGTTGCCATCAGTTCGTCACTCTCGGTCGCTCTCGCGATACGCAAATGACGGACGATAGGACCTCAGGCGATGGCGCCAATAGGAGACGTGGAAGATCGGCAATTGCCAATTAGGAACAAAACGGCGTCCTTTGTCCAACTGCCGGCCAACTAGTAGTTTTCTTCTATTGCGCTAAACCACTGTTGTGCACGCTACCATAATAAGCTTGCTAATAGACCAAAGGCCAAAGCTGCATGTTGTTGTGCTGATCTATCTATTATTATGCATAAAGTACTCTATATTTAAAGCCTACAAAAACTGGAGGGCCTGTGCGGTCGCTCATCCCGCATATGCCCAGGGACAACCCTGATCGAGAAGATTACTTAAAACTATATGCAAGAATCTGTTGGATCTCATGAGCTAGAGCTAGTTCGGGGTAGTTTACACCAAACTAGCTCAAATGTTGCCAAACAGGAGGGCTAGAGTTAGTTTTTTTTGCAAATATCCCACCTTTAAAAAAACTATCCCTCCAAAGAGGTGATTATTTGGGCTAGTTTGGCGGGACCATGCAAAAAAAATATTTTTCTCTCTCATGCAAATGAGTCAAATGATTAGAAAAACATATTTATTGCTAATCTAACCATTTCTTCCAAATACCTTAAGGGCTAGAGCTAGTTTAGGGTTAGAGTTAGAGTTAAAACTAACTATAGCTCTAGCCAAGCTAGAGGGATCCAAATAGGATCAATGTCAGTGTCTTTCTTCTTTCAAACAAACAAATCATGCAAAAGATGACGATTTTTTTGAGTAAAAAAATGTCAATTTTTTCATATAAACAAGAAACGATACAGCTATTTGAATTGCATGCATCGATCAGACGACGACGATGCAAGAGTCATGACCTTGTTATTTTCTCTTGTCAGTGACCCGGCTGGTGTGCGTGCATGTGCATGCATGCATGGCTGGCACCACGACGACGCCCGGGAGAAGTGGTCAGCGGATCATATTGATTGACAGCTCTGCATACTATACTCAGAATCGTAATGTGGTGTAGTGTAATCTATAACTATTATCTAATTCTCTCGACATGCAACGCGTCTACATTAGCAACCCACTATCAATCTCACTACCTATTTCTCTTGACATGCAAGGGTAAATGGAGTTTTAACTGAACCGTTCAGACCAACTAGGGGGATCCGCCAAGGTGATCCTATATCCCCCTATTTGTTTCTTTTATGTGCTGAAGGTCTATCTAGCTTGCTCAAATCGAGAGGACCGGTGTACCTATCCAGAGGAGTGCGCGTGGGCATCCATGCCCCCTGGATTTCGCACTTGCTCTTTGCGGATGATTGCATAGTATTTTCTGAAGCATCGCAAAGGGGGGCCTCACGATTGCAAGAGATCCTTGACATCTATGGAAGGGGATCAGGCCAATTGGTGAACCGTGACAAGTCGGCGGTGTTTTTCAGCACAAACTGCTCGGATGAGGCTAAGGCTGAAGTTCGGCAAGCTCGAACATTGAGACGAAGCTTTGGCTGAGAAGTATTTAGGCCTTCCCACGGCGCTGGGCCGATCTACTTCGGAAGCGTTTGAATTCATACCAACTAGGATCAGAAACTTAATTGGTACATGGAGTGGAAGGGAAGCTAGTCAGGCTGGGAGGGAGGTGCTTCTAAAGTCAGTAGCCCAGGCTATTCCTACCTACTCCATGAGCTGCTTCTTGTTATCAAAGACAACTTGCAAAAAGATGCGATCACCGATTGCAAATTACTGGTGGGGTAGTTCAGCTGACAGTAAGCGCATTCACTGGCAAAGCTGGGATCGGCTGACCTATCCAAAGGCAAGAGGGGGAATGGGCTTCAAGGATATGAGGAATTTCAACCTTGCAATGCTCGGGAAGCAAGGCTGGAGGCTGATGGTGAAACCAGACAGCTTGTGTGCTCGAGTGCTTAAAGGCAGATACTATCATGATGGAGACTTTCTGTCAAGTACGCGCAAAAAGCATGCTAGTCACACATGGCGGGCAATACTGGCTGGCCGTGAGGTGCTATCGCAAGGGATGATCAAGAGGATTGGTAATGGCGAAACGACAGACATCTGGTGTGACCGATGGTTACCTAACCATTTCCGGGGTCGGCCAATTACACCGGCAGAGGGTCAGTCGGTTTCGAGAGTCGAGGAGCTGTTGTCGGAAAATGGACAGTGGAACGAGGGGCTCATCAGACAGACCTTCTTTCCAGTTGATGCTGCAGCCATTCTGCGCACACCAGTCCGCAGTCGATCTGATGATGTGTGGGCTTGGGAACCAGAGAAGCATGGTGTGTACTCGGTTCAGTCTGCGTACAAACTACTGGATACGGTGCGTATAAATACTACTGATCAGAATGAGGAAGGTGGATCTGGAAATAACTGTTGGCAGGAACTCTGGAAGCTGAAGGTGCCTCCCAAAGTCAAAGTGTTTTGGTGGCGAGTGCTGAATGAATTCCTTCCTGCAAGACAGATTCTGCATAAGAAACACATTGAGCCAATCCCAAACTGTGAAGTTTGTGGTGCATCATCAGAATCTATACGACATGTAATGTTTTTCAGTCTTTCAAATTTACCTTTGTTGCTCGTTCTTGTAATGAAGTAGCACATACTCTAGCTAAACAGGTCACAGGCGACACACGATCGGGGTGGTGGTCTTATACCCCGGCTTGTGTGGCGAACCTGATGATCCGAGATTGTAATTTTCTCCCTAATGAATGAATGAGGCCGGTGTTCGCAAAAAAAAAAAAAAAATGCGTCCACCTTAGCAATGCACTATTATTTGCTATTAGTAATTTATCTTGGCATGTAAAATGCATCTCAGTAGTTCACTATTGTAACATATTTTTATTCCTCCGCAGTAATGCACAGGGAATTTTCGTGACTAATGTAATCAAGCCGCCAACAGCAGCAGAACAAAATTCCATTACACAGCAGATTTAGAAGCTAGCTATATATGCAGCCAATTAAGTGCCAAGGAGGGCTGCATTGCCGTTTCGGTAAACAACTCATCACCATCCATGACGTCGTTTCCTTGCTCCCATCCCGTATCCTTTTCGTGCCACCTGAACATCAGGATCTCACCTGCACAAAACAAACGCCCAAAAATAAAAAGGCAGCGTATAGTAAGATTCTTCAGAGAAAAAGCGCTTGAGGTCATATTGGATTCACCCAGCTGACAAAATAGCTAGCTTGGTTTCAAGAAACTTCTGCATCATGCATCCAATCATCAACGACCGGAGGGAGGAGAATGCATGGCAGCACGACACGTGGCTCCAATCAGGAGAAGAGACACCGAGATAAATCTCCACGAGTGCTGGCTGCTGTAAAAATCAGAGCTAGCATCATCGAATTATTTACCTTGCTTGGAGGATCAGCCGGCAGCTGGCCGTTGATCCAGTCTATTAGTTAGTTAGTTAGTGCCTTCCATGCAAGAGAGATTGACACCTGAAGAAAGTTACAACGGATGCCCAGTCATTGAGGATAGGGAGGTTTCACTTCTAGTCTGTACACATATAAGTTTGTGTTACAGCAGGAACCCGGCCTTTTTGTTAATTTCTTGTTCTTTTTACCAACAAGCAGACGAGTGAGATTTAACAATTCTAATTTTGTTTGAGCTGACACGTCTACTTTCCGGCATAATTCGCTACCAAAGTGAGTAATTTAACCTATTCTAATCTCTACGACGGCAATGAGAACGATCTCAATCTCTTTCGATCTGGTTCCTTCATGAGCGATTTCAATGCAAACAGGAAAGACATACATTTTTTTTTTTTTGCCGATAAGGAAAGACATACATTGATTAATTAGAAAGGATGTAGAAGGGGAAAATGGTTGCACGACGAATTTCCATGTGATTTGTCTTCTCTATCTTCTCTCCCTCTATGATTTTCTTCTGCCCATTGGGTTGCAACAACCTTTATGTATGTGGTGTATGTGATGCATGGTGATGTGTGTCCTTGGAGGGGAAGTTAAGCTCCCTGCTGCTGTCCCGATGGATTCACCTCATTTTCACATCGACATCATGGAGTGGATATGAAGAGGCCGATTACCTACTTATCGATGATTCAGTGCTGAACAGGATAACGCTGCTGCCTTCCACGAGGAAGTCGATGCCTGACCTCCACATATAGGACCACGGGTACTAGAGATCTGTCGCTTCACCAAAGACAATCGGCTGCTGCTGCATACTGCTTCCTCCATCATTTTTTCTTTTCAGATATACCAAGGAAATACAGATAACAAGGAAGAAGGAGCACTAGTTCGTGTTGAGCCACGCGAGCGCGGTGGGTTAATGCACCGCGTTTTGCATGCTTAGGGCACCCTCAACACTTGAGCTAGCAAGTTAGCTCATGTTTTGCCATATCATCTTAAGCTATACACAATAGACAATACTCCAACAAGTTAGCTCTTGACCATTGAAGGACCCAAAACGGCGACCAGAGAGGGGGGTTGAATGGGAGCCTCAAATTTCTTTTAAAATATTTGGCCTATGTCCCAAAATCATCACCAAACAAATAAAGTCTCCAAATCTAAGATACTCGCACCAACCGGTGATGTGAGTATCTTGATAAATTCTTTAGAGCGATAGAAACCCAACGCAACAGACGGAATTGAAATCGGAGTACGTAAAACCAAGTTACACGCAAAACAGAAAATCGAGCTAGTGAAAATTCACTGAAAAACAGCAGAAAATTCGTTCATCCATCGGCACGGTATTGTGCTTGGCTATCTGTCCGGCAAGCAAACACGGGGAATAGCTGACCACAAAAATTAAGGAAAAAATCCAAGAAAAATAGTGAAGAAGAACAGGAACTCAAGATCCAAAATCAAGACACCATGATTGAACACAAGAGGAAAAGAGAGCTCGAACGTCTGCTATACACCCGCGGCACCGTACGAGATCTCGAAAAACACAAAAACAACTCAACAAAAATCAAGAAAAAAATCCAATAAAAATAGTGAAGAACAGAACTCAAGATTCAAAATCAAGACACCATGATTGAACACAAGAGGCAAAGAGAGCTCGAACGGTCTGGCTTGTATACACCCGCGACCGTACGAGATCTCAAAAAACACAAAAACAACTCAACAAAAATCAAGGAAAAATTCCAAGAAAAATAGTGAAGAACTGGAACTCAAGATCCAAAATTAAGACACCAGGATTGAACACAAGAGGCAAAGAGAGCTCGAACAGTCGTATACACCCGCCGACCGTACGAGATCTCAAAAACCACAAAAACAACTCAAGAATCACGAGACACATGATTAAACCCGGAGGAAACAGGCGAGACTAGGCGCTCGGCTTGCCACGCACTGCTTGGTTCGAGTACAAG
Source organism: Themeda triandra (assembly GCA_018135685.1). Lineage (NCBI taxonomy): Eukaryota > Viridiplantae > Streptophyta > Magnoliopsida > Poales > Poaceae > Themeda > Themeda triandra. The sequence continues at coordinate 460,567 of JAENPR010000207.1, read as the reverse complement.
TCACGGACTTGCGGACCTCTCTCTCACACAACGGCTAGAGGAAGGGAAATCCTAAAAGGAGAAATGGAAATGGAAGAGGTGAGGGGAAGGAGACCCTCATCCTTTATTTATAGGGGCAAGTCTATTTTACATTCCTTCTTTGCCCTTGGATACATGAAGAGCCACACCACTTAGCCGGGGCATAAGGGTCCAACTCGGGCTTCACTTGATCCGACGGCCACCGTGCCTCCTCACCGGTAGCCTTGCTTCCAAGCAATCTCCCCGATGCCGCCACGTGTCGTCCGTCCGCATCGGGACCTCCGCCCCGGTTTTGAGGCGCAAACCAGGGAAACCCGCCGCCGATGGTTTTGAGGCGAAAACCACCAAACCCTCCGCGAGTAGCGTAGCCCATACGCATCCCCCGCCGTGTACACTTGCGCTCGTCGATGTCCCAGTGTCAGCCACCACGGCTGGCCGCCCGGTCCTCAGGTCCCTCGATCCAAGCCTCACGTCCGCCCTTCACCGCACCCGGTCCGTCAGCACGGCACGCCCTACTTGATCTTCACCGACCGTCGACCACCGTCTCCGAGCTCGACACTGCGACAACATGAGCCAAGAGACACCATTGTTTGACACGAAGCCGCGTGCCATCGGTTAGTAAGAAACACACTCACACACGCCATGTGTTGGCATGTTGACAATCACTCATCACAAAAAGTCCACACTATGGTTATGGTAAAAACCATGTGTCCTCAATCTCCCCTTGATGAGTGCATTGTCAACACCAACACAAACTGCAGACAACTCATCCAAATGACCAAGAGCCAAAGAGAAGCGAAAACGGGTCATTTGTAATGAGCAAAGCAAGATCACAACTTGGTCCCCAAAGACATGGGCAACGGCTCGACGCGACCAAAAAAAAAAAAAAAAAACCAAAGCTAGCCCTCAAGAAGAGGTAAAAGGCTCAACACCACTAGCAAAGCACGAAACACCCGAAAAGCGGCTAGACCCTCAAGAAGAGGCAACGGCTCAACACATCTAGCAATTCAAAACCACTCGGAGTGCAACTCCCCCTTGACAAATGCATCCTCACAAATGAACTCTCTGGATTTGTGGATATTTCTCCCCTTGTTGGCATATGCACTTATCAAGATTAAAGCAAAAGAGACTGCAACTCCCCCTCAAAACATGCCATGAAAGAAATGCAAAAGATAGAGCTTCACAAGTATAGCAATTTGAGTACATAGATGATCTAGCAAGTATGGCAAGTGTATAGCAAAAGGCACAAGACAAAACCAATGCTCAAACTGATCAAGTGGTACGGAATATGAAACATAAGCATTTGATCAGGTGTTGGGCATTTTATAAAAGGTGTTCACCAAAAAGAATAGCACCTTGCACATATAAGCAGGAGATCAAAACAAGTGCTAACACATGTATACAAGAGTGAACTACCCCATATAACGGTCACACATCATGTCTCAAAGATACACTTAACAACACTTGTTACTACAACATTGATCAGATTTAAAACAGTAGTTAACAAGGTTTCATTTAGATATGTGTAAACGAGAGGATCAAAAACTGTCCGCCAAAAAGATTGTTTTTATCATATTTTTCAACCACGCCGAGTTCATCCCTTAGTGCAAGTGGGAAGCTATCTCGTCACGAGTGGTTGTGGACTAGCACTACAATGCCCAAGTTCATCTCACTCGAATGAATGAGAAGCAATCTCGTGACATTGCCGTGGGACGAAAAAAGATCCAACTCAAAAACTTTTCATCATTTCTTAGCTTAGACATCAAGTTTTAGCACAAGATTATCAAGAGATCCGAGCTAAGTGAATGACTCAAGAAACATGAGACATAGCAACTCAAGCATACATATGAAAGCAACAAGGTTCTCACAAAACCTACACATGCTAGTTGCCATCTCAGAGGTGAACAATTTTTGAGTTGCATCAAAATTTAAACAGGTTCACATTTAGAAAACAGGCTTAGCTCATAACATGTAACAAGTGATCAGAAGAAGTCTAAGCCGCAAGCTCCAAGTGACATATACAAGTCATACTAGCAAGATCATGAATGTAATCAAAAACTGCTGTAGTCATGAAGCTCAACAAAGGTAATATGATACATGATGATATGCAATATGATACACATGTAAAACTAAACAAAAGCAAAGAAGAAAACCAAAGATCATACTATACATCAAAATATAGCTACCCTACTCTAAAAAGGGTAGCAAATGCCCAACTCCGCTCTCAAGTGGGCAAACTGGGTTTGATCGAGGGGCTTTGTGAAGATATCGGCAAAGTTTGTTCATGGGTTCTCACAGTGAAGGTCTATGTCTCCTTTCTCTTGGTGATCTCTCAAGAAGTGATATCGGATCTCAATGTGCTTGGTTTTTGAGTGGAGTACGGGTTCTTAGCAACGCTAATGGCACTAGTGTCACACGAAAAGAGGCACTTTCCTAAAGTTCAACCCATAGTCTCTCAAGGTAGCGGCCACCCAAAGCAACGAGAACAACACGCGACGAAGAAAGCGACATACTCGGCCTCACAAGTGGATTGGGAAATAGAAGACTGCTTGCGAGAAGACCAAGAGATCAACGACGAACCCAAAAACTCACAAGTTCCCGAAGTGGACTTTCTCTTAATTCTATCACCCGCATAATCGCATCGAATAACCCGAAAGAGAAAGAGATGAAGAGGTCGAGTACCATAGACCAAGCTCGGGAGTGAAGCGAAGGTACCGTAAGATGTGTTTGACAGCCTGCCGATGCGAAGTGCGCGGTGAAGACTAGAAACGTGCGCAAAGACAGACGGCGAACTGGATGTCGGGCCTTGTCGCCGTTAGGTACAGCAACGACCCGATCATGCTGCGGTACTCCTTCTGGTCCACGACTTCTCCTTCTAGATCGGCATCCAAGGCAGTCGTGGTCGACATGGGAGTTTGAAGTGGCTTGGCATCACCCATGTCGAAGCGCTTCAGAAGATCCTTCGTGTACTTGCCTTGATGTACAAATGTCCCTTCTCGAGTTTGCTTGATTTGCAAACCGAGAAAGAACGTCGGCTCACCCATCATGCTCATCTCGAACTCCCCGCTCATCATATCTGAAAACTTTGCAACAAGAGCATGTGACGAACCACCAAAAATGATGTCATCGACATAAATCTGCACCAAGAGAGTGTCACCGCCATGCTTGAGGAGAAACAAGGTTTTGTCAACCGACCCCATGGTAAAACCCTTGCCCGGCAAAAAGGACTTCAATCGCTCATACCACGCTCTTGGGGCTTGTTTGAGACCATATAGGGCTTTGTGGAGTTTAAAAAACATGGTCGGGATGCTTGGGATTTTCAAAGCACCGGGGTTGCCTCACATACACTTCCTCATCTATGTACCCATTCGAAAAGCGCTCTTTACATCCATTTGATACGGCTTGAACCCTTTCGAAGCCGCATAGGCTAGGAAGATCCTAATGGCTTCTAAACGGGCAACAAAAAAAAGTTTCCTCATAATCTATCCCCTCTTTCCGACAGTACCCCGAGCAACCAACCTAGCCTTGTTTCTCACCACAACCCTATCTTCACTCTGCTTGTTCTTGAACACCCACTTGGTTCCTATGGGATGACACTGAGGTGGAGGTGGCACTAAAACCCACACTTGGTTTCTCTCAAAGTTCTCAAGCTCCTCATGCATGGCATTTACCCAATCTGGATCGATTAATGCCTCAACCACTTCTTTTGGGTTCGAAATTTGCAACAAAAGCGGGAATGTGCAAAGTGCGAAATCTCATAAGATCTGTTGCGAGTGACCCGCTCATTTATGTTACCGATCATGGTTGAAGGAGGATGGCGATGCTGAATGTGTCGCGGTGCTTCTCTTGATGAAGACGCCTCCCCTCAACTTGTGGAGCTCCCTCGGTGCAGCTGGAACAAGCCGAGGAGCTGGTCGTACGGTCCCCATGTGGTGGAGGATGTAGCGGTGGGGCCGTCAACCGAAGTAGTCGTCGCGGGTCAACTGGGCAGCCGGTGGAGTCGGCTCGGATCACCCCAATCGGCATCGTCCCGCTCCTCCTCCACAAAAATGCTCTTGTTCATCTCCTCATCACCCGCACTTTCAAAGACAGGAGAGGAACAAGGTGCGGTCTCGTCGAAGGTGACTTCACAAGTCTCCATGACACGGTTAGTTTCAAGGTTAAGTACTCGATAAGCATGCGAATGAGATGCATAACCAAGAAAAATCCCGTCGAAGATCTCGATTCAAATTTGTCTAAGTTTCCCTTCTTCAAGATAAAGCACTTGCACCAAACACCCGAAAATGGCTCACTTTGGGCAAGCGGTCAAACCGCAACTCATAAGAAGTCTTCTTTGTAAAAGCTCGAAGGAAGATGCGATTTGAAACATAACAAGCCGTGTTGATCGCTTCGGCCCAATAGCGCCTAGGAGTCCTATGCTCATCAAGCATCGTCTGGCCATCTCAACAAGGGTCCGATTCTTGCGTTCAACAATTCCATTTTGCCGTGGGACATACGGCGAGGAAAACGATGTTCAAGACCTATGGAAGAGCAAAAGGTCTCAAAATGAGTATTCTTGAATTCAGTGCCATTGTCACTTTGCGAATAGCTCGCATGGCATGCTTTGGTAACTCATTTTGCAACCTTAAGATCAAGTCATGAACATGAGTAAAAACCTCATCTTTGCTCTCCATGAAAAAGACCCACGAATAGCGAGAAAAGTCATCAACCACCACCAACACGTACCACTTTCCACCATCTGACCGGACCCGAGCTGGACCTACAGTGTCCATATGTAAAAGCTCGCCGGGCCCCTTGGTCATCACTTGGTTCACGGGAGGATGAGAAGCTGCAATCATCTTCCCGTGATGGCACGGATGACAAACAAGATCCTTCTCAAACTTGAGCTTGGGCAAACCCCGAATTAGATCAAGTGAGCTCAATCTTGCAAGCAAGTCGAAACTCAAGTGACCAAGTCTGCGGTGCCACTTCCAAAGCTCTGAGGAGGAGTTTGCCATCAAACAGCGGGAAAGACCAAATGAGCGAGAAAAATCAGCACGAAACACTTTCCCAAAAGGCACAATCTTGCAAACGAGGTTTTCCCGAGCATCAAGAACACGACAAAGTCGTGGCTTAAACCGAACCTCAAAACCGTCATCAAGAAGCCGAGAAACAAAGCGATTGAAGTGCAAATTTGAAACCAAGGCCACATCCTTAAGCACAAAGTTCTCATTCGAGACGGATGGACCCACGTGAAAGCACTTTACCCTTCTTTGTTATCCCCAAATGTAATGTATTCACTACACTTCATTTGGGTGAGGCCGGAGAACCATTTTGAGTTCCCGGTCATGTGTCGAGAGCAACCGGAATCAACTAGCCACGTGTTCTCCGGCCCTTCATCTTGCATCAATAGCGAGACATGGGATGAGCAAATGATCCAACACTTGGGGTTAGTAAGCGAGGAGAAAACCGGTGTTGGCTCATTTGCCCACGAGAAGTGTTAACAAAAGCATCATGCATGCCATGTCCATTTGAGTAGAGCGATCACCACGACGAGAAAAACGTGGTCCGCTCATCTGTAAGACTGAAAGCCACGGTCACGAGATCCAAGGTCATAAGAAAAACCCTCATCCCGCGGCACGACCACCTCGTGGTCTCACACCTTGAGGCCTAGGTCCTTGAGGTGTTGCACCTCTTGGCCTAGCACTCTTTGTGCCTCTGGAAACGTGGAGCAAACACACCATGAGTAGAGTTATGGAAAAGCTCATACTCATGCCGCTCATCTCTCTTCCTCCGAAAGCAAAACTCAAACAAGTGACCATCATGGTGACAATAATCACGAGTGATACACCTCTCTTGGGTGGTGGTTGACTCACTCTCTCATGGGTATGGATCACTCTTTGGGTTTGCTTGTTCTTTGGAGGGTTTAATAGAGATGTCGGGAAGTGTGTCAAGTGGGTTCCTTAGGTGGTTTGGTTTTGGAGTCCACACTTGCTTTGGAGGTGAAGTTTTGGGAGGTTCCTCAAACACACCATCTTTCACATTGGGCTTGTTAGGCTGAGGTGGAGTGATTTTGATCAACTTGGGAGTAGTGGAAGGCTTGGTGGATTTCTCAGATGCACTTATACCACTGTGTTCACCAACCTTACCAAAAACATTTTCACCCTTCCCACCTATAGCAAAGCCTAATCCCGTTGTGTCAGTTCCCCTCTTGAACTGACTCATCATCATGCCAAGCTGTGGTTCACTGCAAGACAACCAGCTGAGCATGGACCGAAGATTTGTGATTTCTTCTTCGGCCCTTTTCTTGTCATGCCTACAAGAGTCTAGTTCTAGTTCCAAAGCTTCACAACAAGCACATCTAGAAACTTGACTAGTTTTCTCTAGCATGGCAATCCTAGTCATTTTCTCACCTAGCTCAGACTTCAGCTCATCACAAGATTTGCAAGGACTCACGAGAGACGCAGACCTAGCCTTAACCTCATCAAGCTCATCTACCAAAGCCACATACTTGGACCGCACATCAGCTAGGTTCGCCATATGAATGGCACAAGCATCACACTCGGACTCATCGAGAGATGTGCACGAGACTCACTAACGAGACTCTAGATCTTTGACGACAAGCTCCCACTTAGCCTTGAAATCTTTTCTCTCACGAAAAGACGCTTAAGCAAAGCATCTTGACTAAGCAAAGTGGTAGTCAAGTTTTCAACCTCAGAAGAAGGGACTCGAGATTTTGTTCTACCTCGGGCTCGGTGTCGTCGTTCTTCTCAATGCTTGGGGTAGACTCGTCGAGTGCCATGGTGCGGTAGCCTCCAAGCTTGGAGTCGGCGAAGAAGCACGGCCCGTTGAACTTGTTCTCGACCTTTTGCTCGGCCTCATCATCACTTGGGGGTGAGCCGTTGTCGGAGTCGTCGTCGAGATCGGCCGAGGATGCGAGGAAGGCTGTTGCTTCGCCTCTTGCTTCTCCAGGAACTTCTTCTTGACCGCCTCCTTGTCGAATCTTCCCTTGTACTTGTACTTGTACTTGGGTGTGGAAGACTCGTGCTTGTCCTTGCGCTTGCTTTGTAGTCGTTCTTGTTGTTGTAGTGGTTCTTGTCGGCCTTGGGACGGTTGGCGACGTAGTGGTCGGGATCTCCACACCCGAAGCATCCTTGCTTGGTGATGCCACGCCGGTGATTCAAACGGTTGTTGTGAAACCGTGAGAACCGGCTAATCACCAAGGCGAGCTCGTCGTCCCCAAGAGCCTCCATCTGCTCCTCCGTAGCCGAGACCGAGAAGACAAGACAAAAGACAGTTTGTGAAGGGTTAGTCACGAACTTGAACCTCCCCGTACACGAGACCAAAGCCATGGTAGGGGCGGACGGATTTCGATCCTCGCCCAGCGTCGGTGGTCAATCTCGGTGGACTTGAGCTTGCGAACGGCTCATCCACGGTGAGAGTCTCATAGCCGGGCGATTCAATGATCGCCGAGACCTTTACTTCCCAAACCCTCCGATCTAGAGCATATAGAAGCTTAAGCGCTCTCTGATGATCGTCATAGGGCATCTGAGGGTTGTTTGCCCTCATCTTGTTCACGATGGTTTGAAAGCGAGTGAACAAAGAATCAATAGATTCACCATCGATTTGAACAAAGTTCTCATACTCTCTCTTGTGTGTCTCATAGAGTCTCGGTCTTGACATGGGCGTACCCTCATGGTATTTCGAGCCTCTAGACCGGATCTCTCGAGCGATGGTACAATCGAAACACGCTCAAATTCCTCCATAGAAAGAGCGAGAAAACAAGACAGGTTCGCGGTGTTGTTCACCTTGTGTTGGTCGATCTGTGCTTGGTCAACATGGGCAGCAAGTACCACGTAGTCCGCATTCTCACGGATCTCCCAAACACGCGAATCAATCCCTTGGAGATGCGCCGACATGCGGATCTTCCAATAGGGATAGTTCTTGCCATCGAAGTGCGGTGGCTTTCCAAGCCCACGGTTGTCCATGATGTCGCCTTCGGGGATCACGGACCGATTAAGGTGAAGTGATCTTTAACCGGCTCGATACCAATTGAAGGACCGAAAACGGCGACCGGAGGGGGTGAATGGGAGCCTCAAATTTCTTTTAAAATATTTGGCCTATGTCCCAAAATCATCACCAAACAAATAAAGTCTTCAAATCTAAGATACTCGCACCAATCGGTGATGTGAGTATCTTGATAAATTCTTTAGAGCGATAGAAACCCAACGCAACAGAGACGGAATTGAAATCGGAGTCCGAAAACCAAGTTACACGCAAAACAGGAAATCGAGCTAGTGAAAATTCACTGAAAAACAGCAGAAAATTCGTTCATCCATCGGACACGATTGTGCTTGGCTATCTGTCCGGCAAGCAAACACGGGGAATAGCTGACCACAAAAATTAAGGAAAAAATCCAAGAAAAATAGTGAAGAAGAACAGGAACTCAAGATCCAAAATCAAGACACCATGATTGAACACAAGAGGGAAAAGAGAGCTCGAACGGTCTGCTGTATACACTGGCCGGCCGTACGAGATCTCGAAAAACACAAAAACAACTCAATAAAAATCAAGGAAAAAATCCAATAAAAATAGTGAAGAACAGGAACTCAAGATTCAAAATCAAGACACCATGATTGAACACAAGAGGCAAAGAGAGCTCGAACAGTCTGCCGTATACACTGGCCGACCGTACGAGATCTCGAAAAACACAAAAACAACTCAACAAAAATCAAGGAAAAATTCCAAGAAAAATAGTGAAGAACTGGAACTCAAGATCCAAAATTAAGACACCGGATTGAACACAAGAGGCAAAGAGAGCTCGAACGGTCTGCTGTATACACCCGTCGACCGTACGAGATCTCAAAAACCACAAAAACAACTCAAGAATCACGAGACACATGATTAAACCCGGAGGAAACAAATGTGAGACTAGGCGCTCGGCTTGCCACGCCACTTGGTTCGAGTACAAGTCACGAGACTTGCAGACCTCTCTCTCACACGGCGGCTAGAGGAAGGGAAATCCTAAAAGGAGAAATGGAAATGGAAGAGGTGAGGGGAAGGGAGACCCTTATCCTTTATTTATAGGGGCAAGTCTATTTTACATTCCTTCTTTGCCCTTGGATACATGAAGAGCCACACCACTTAGCCAGGGGCATAAGGGTCCAACTCAGGCTTCACTTGATCCGACGGCCACCGCGCCTCCTCACCGGTAGCCTTGCTTCCAAGCAATCTCCCCGATGCCGCCACGTGTCGTCCGTCCGCATCGGGACCTCCGCCCCCGGTTTTGAGGCGCAAATCAGGGAAACCCGCCGCCGATGGTTTTGAGGCGAAAATCACCAAACCCTCTGCGAGTAGCGTAGCCCATACGCATCCCCCGCCGTGTACACTTGCGCTCGTCGATGTCCCAGCTGTCAGCCACCACGGCTGGCCGCCCGGTCCTCAGGTCCCTCGATCCAAGCCTCACGTCCGCCCTTCACCGCACCCGGTCCGTCGGCCACGGCACGCCCTACTTGATCTTCACCGACCGTCGACCACCGTCTCCGAGCTCGACACTGCCGAGACAACATGAGCCAAGAGACACCATTGTTTGACACGAAGCCGCGTGCCATCGGTTAGTAAGAAACACACGCACACACGCCATGTGTTGGCATGTTGACAATCACTCATCACAAAAAGTCCACACTATGGTTATGGTAAAAACCATGTGTCCTCAACCATAACCATGGGTCCCACCTCTATCGAAGAGCGAAGAGACGAAGCAGCCCACCGCGCCTCGATTGTTGAGCGAGATAGGCATGAAGTAAAGAGATAGACTCTTGTGTTTCTTGCTTTCTCTCTCTTCCATATAAGCAAATTGCTGATGTGGATTCCTATAAGCTAGCTGAAATGACACTGTTGGAGACACCCTTATATCCTTCCCAGCCATCGTAGATCAGCAGAACGAAGAAGCCAGCAAGCCACGCACGACTCTGTTTTAACAACGCCTTGCATGCAAATGCTTCGTGTTCCATGCATACGATTAAATGCCGCACAACTCTCTAACTCCACCACCTCGATTAGAATGAGACGCCTAACAATAAATCAAAAACCCAAATCTACAGAACGCCCTACAATTCGTAATGGAGGGAGTACACACTTAGAGCAACTCGGCCGGTTTGATAAAAGCACTTGACATCATAGGATTTTTTGTCAAAACCACAAAAAATAGCCTACAACAAGTTAGCAAAACTACTTGGCATTTTTGTGAGCTTGGCAAAATTCTTCCTTCACCGAGTCCTCCATCGCTTGCATCACGTGTATCCGAATTTGCCAACTAGTTTTGCCAACTTGTCGGAGGCTTAATTTTGTGATTTTGGCAAAAATCCTAGAATGCCAAGTTCTTTGCCAAGCCCAAATAGCAAACTGTTGGAGAAGGCCTCTTTTTTCATTTGTCATTTGGTTTTGAGACTTGGGCAAAACTATAGATTTGCCAAGTGCGTTTTAGCAAACTGTTGGAGTTTATCTTACAAAGTAGAACGATGTGTGTGACAGTGAGAGAGAGAGAGAGAGAGAGAGAGAGTAGCCACACATTGCTGGCACCAGTTGCTCCATGTTCATGTGATGTGGAATAGCGTTCTTCAGAGGTGGGTTGGCTAAGACTGAGGCAGCTAGTCACTGGTGGAGCCAAGGGAGGTAGGGCCTATGCCCCCTCCCCCCAATACAGTTTAATATCTATATTTATATCGGGAAAAATACAAATGATAAACTCTCCAGAAACACATTAGAATAAAATATTTTGTTTAATCTAAACTTGATTGCCTATCATATTAGAACATATTTAATAATTTTTAGGTTCTCGCTGAATATATATACTTACATTTCATTATATTTTACATTTTACTCAATGTGCACTTAACTAGTAGTAATAGCAACTTGGGTGTGAGGTTCCTAGGGAAGGATCCCTTCAAGTTTTGGCCATAGGTGAAGAAAAATAAATGAAAGAGGTAGTCTTAAAAATGCCAACAATTGCAGTGATGGACACAAGACGAGGTCAAGTAGGGACAGATTCTATATGTTTTCCTCATCTACATTTCTCCGTCTATTTCGTTATTTCTATTGAGATGTACTCTATGTGTGTGTGATGGTGATATGTCGTGTAGTTGAAACTCACCTTTTACCAACTATAGGCAAATTTGTGTCATTGTGTAGGGGGAAGAGGAGGGGGTCTTAAGCCCTCGAGCTATTCCGGTGGATACACTCATGGTTCATGTTGACAATGGATGGTAATGTGTGGCGCCTAACTGTGCCATCATATGTGGTGGACTATGTTAGTAACAAAAACTGGTTGAAGAATAGATAGTGTGTGCTGATAAAAGCAGGGCCTGCTATCGCCACTCGAAGCATGGAGCCCTACAAATTCATTCCTATGGAGGCTTCGAAGGAGGATCTAGATATGAAAGACAACAGGAGAATGAAGGCCCTCCTAACTTACTTTTTGTAGATCCACTACTGGACAGAGGTGTGATGTAATTTCATTTATGATGTGCAGGATAAAGAAAAAGAAAGGTGAATGGGTAGAGCCAAAAAAAACAAAAAAAAGAAAGAAAAAGAGAGGAATGATGATTGGGTAGGTGAATCCATGGAAGGTCATCATTGAATTAACTAGTTTTTGAAATAGTTTTTTTTAGCTTAGCCCAATTCATGCATGATTCCGGATAATCCTCTTAGTTGGAAAACTAAATAGTTCGAAAGGCGTATGAATATACAACCTAGAGTTGTAGGAGAGAGAATAGACTATATTATGGAAGAGGTAAAGTATATATGCATTCGGGGGCGAGTCGGGTTAGATCTATATCCTTAATGCCTATAAGACAGTCATCTTTTGTGTGGCTTTCTAAGGAATGATTTTAGAATCGGATTCAATAGAAAATAAGAAAATACGCAAACAAAATAGAAGAAACAAATGTATATGGGATTTTTTATTCCTAAGTTAGATTCATTATCTAATCCGATATGTAGAATTCCCTTCTATATGGAACTGGATTCCATATCAAGTTCTATACAGCATATTGTTATCAATTGTATATCTTGATTTGATTCCTATTGGATTTGGATTAGTTCGATTTCAATAGGGGCTCTTCTTGTATTTCGTCTTTATTATGTTAGATGAAGGGGAAAAATGGGAACTCAAAGATATAGAAGAGTAAAAAAAAAGGATGGAATAAAAGAGTGATTGGTTGAAAAGAAAGAGAAATAGAATAATGAGAATCATATGGATTTACACAAACCTCTAATGATTAGAAACTGAAAACGAGATCTCAAAGTAATTCGAACGATTTCGATTATCATTTATTTATACTTATTAGTTACTTCTACCCGATAGAGCTTAGAAGTTGGAAGTAATAATTTCTTGGTTGATTATTATCTAAATCGATCCACTTTAAATAAAATAGAAAAATCGAAAGAAAAAAAGAACTCTATTTTAGAATTCTAAAATAGAGTTCTTTTTTTAGTATTACTCCTCATTAGGATGTATATATTAATCATCCGATTTTAATTAGGTTCTAATCTAATTAGTAGTAAGTTTTTTTCTTTTTTATTTAATAGTCTCGACTATCATTAAATAATAGAAGGGAAATCAAAAAGAAGGGAGGTGGGGATTACATTGGATGAATCCTTAAGGAAGACATATCACAAAAGAAACAAAGGCTAAAGTAAGCGCTCCTTGCCTTTGGTTTGAGCAAAACAGATTCTTGTTTCACTGAGGAAAAGAGAGAAGTTCTGGATAAATTGACAATGTCAACTTGAATTGACTAATTCAGTTCCGCCTATTCCACATTAATGGGAGTACATTTATGTTTCTGCTTCACGAATATGATATTTTTTGGACATTTCTAATAATAGCAAGCCTTATTCCTATTTTGGTATTTTGGATTTCAGGACTTTTAGCCCCGGTTAGTGAAGGACCAGAGAAGCTTTCTAGTTATGAATCGGGTATAGAACCCATGGGGGGGGGGGGGGGGGGGGCTTGGTTACAATTCCGAATACGCTATTACATGTTTGCACTAGTTTTTGTTGTTTTTGATGTGGAAACAGTCTTTCTCTACCCTTGGGCAATGAGTTTCGACGTATTGGGTGTATCCGTTTTTATCGAAGCTTTCATTTTTGTGCTTATCCTAGTTGTTGGTTTAGTTTATGCATGGCGAAAAGGAGCCTTGGAATGGTCTTAACTGAATATTCGAGAAAAAACAAAAAGAAGAAAAAGATTCCATTGAGACAATTATGAGTTTGATTGAGTTTCCGTTACTCGACCAAACAAGTTCTAATTCCGTTATTTCAACTACACCAAATGATCTTTCGAATTGGTCAAGACTCTCAAGTTTATGGCCCCTTCTATATGGTACCAGTTGTTGTTTCATTGAATTTGCTTCATTAATAGGCTCACGATTCGACTTTGATCGTTATGGATTAGTACCAAGATCAAGTCCTAGACAAGCGGACCTAATTTTAACAGCTGGTACGGTAACAATGAAAATGGCTCCATCTTTAGTGCGATTATATGAGCAAATGCATGAACCGAAATACGTCATTGCTATGGGAGCCTGTACTATTACAGGGGGCATGTTCAGTACAGATTCCTATAGTACTGTTCGAGGAGTTGATAAGTTAATTCCTGTGGACGTCTACCTGCCGGGTTGCCCGCCTAAACCAGATTTTTGGAACTGATTAGAATCAAATTTTGGTTGCCACGACGCGGGAATCGGAAATGTTGCTAAACACCTCATTGTATCGATGACTCTTTTTTACTGTGCAAGGCTTACCCACTGTGAGAACTAAGAAAATACCCCATGCGTTGCCATGGGATTTCCTAAAATTATATCTGTTATACACATAGCATTATTATATAGTGTTGAGTATAGTGTATAGTATATATGAATTTGGCTTGCATGTTATTTTATTGTATACCAGGTAAAAAATTGATAAGCTAATCGAAGAAAAAATAATAGAATATTTAATTAATTACATTATAGAGTAATATATAGGTGATGAAACAAATTGTGTATTTAGATGACTTGTATATGTTAATTAATAGCTTAAGCATTAAAAGTATTGCACATGATAGAGTAATTATTTTTTATAATTAATAAGGGGTCATATGGACTAGTGGGAATGATATGAATGAAGAGATAGAATATCTAGTGGGATAACTTAGTGGAGAATGATGTGGACACGCCGTTGCATGAAAAGAGAAATCTCTAGTGGAGTTTAGCTTTATAAGAGTTATAGATGAATGAAGTTTGATTTCTCATACGATATCTCTTCGACCGCAACTCCACTACCGCATCGTGTGTAGTCACATAATGTGTATCCAACAATGCCTATAGCCCTAGATATAGGAACAATATAATGGGAAATACTATACTTCATTAGCTTGAACATAAAATCAATTTGCAGTGACCAAACTTCACAATCTGGCCTCAGTTTGATTATCTATATTTCTTCTTTGTGCCACTTTATAATGATATTTTTTTTCCATCCTCCGTCCTCACCATCACTCTTCCTAACCTACCATTCCTCTATTGTCGACAACGTTCAATGGCTTCTTCCCATGACCACCTACAAGTTGGTGGCACCTTGCCTCATTTGTCATGCTTTGACATTTACCATCCCAAACATTGCTTAAACCCATGAAAGCACATCAGAATCTCTGGTGATCCCACCCTAGGCAGAGGGAAATAAACTTATGGGTAACATTCAAACCTCATTCCATGGTTGAAAATTTCAGCAAAATATCATGACTTTCGATAATTTCAGGGATGGATACACGGGAAAAAAAATCCAAAATTTTGTATTAGACTAATAAATGTGCTATATAACTCTAGACTTATATTCTATACTCCCTTCATTTCAAATTATAAGACGGTTTAACTTTTCTACATAAGTAACTTTTGCTATGCGTTATATCTAGATACATAGTACAAATAATCTATCCAAGAAAGCCGAAACATCTTATAGTTTGAAACAAGTAGAATATTTGTTTATGGTAGAGTATTGTTTATGTTGCATATTCTTCAAATCAATATTTGTGTAATCATAAATCATTCTAATATTTTATTTAGATCTATTTTATAAAAAATATATACTTTGGAAATTTGGATGATTTTAGGGGTGTGGTCGAAAAAAATTCTAAAACCCAAATTTAAAAACTTGCCTCAGTTAACTAAAAGTTTCTCCATTTCTATTCGAGTGAGCAATATATAGGAGCCTAGGAGTTGTGGATGACCACATCAAAATGTCTAGAATTTTAGTTAAAAATGACTTATTTAGGATTCCCCACTGCAGAATTTAATATTAATAGAAAAAATTGCAATTCGAGAACAAAATAAAGACACGCTGACCATGCATAACTCCTAGTAGTATCTTTGTGCTTTTTTTTCACACAGGACTCCAGACAGACACCGAGGTCAAAGGCCTAGATTTCCAGCACAACGCAAGCCTGCCGTCGTCGCCATGGACAACCCCAAACCCTCTGCTGAAGAGCCCCGCCAGCATCCTGCCCTGCGCGACGCTGAAGCTGCTCATCTCGCGAGCTCTAAACCCCTCCAGCTCCAGCTCCACGCTGCAGGCCCCACCTGTCATCGACGGCCCATACTGATACTGCACCACGGCGTCCTGGATCCTCGGCCCCAGCGCCTCCTCCTCCACGAGCGCCTGGCATGCGCCGTAGCCGCCGTCGCGGAAGCAGCTCGCGAGGGACTCCACCACCGCGCCGAAGTGGTGCAGCGCCTCCCGCAAGAACTCCGCCAAGGAGCCGGCGCCGCCGGGGTTTCGGCCCATCCTGAAGAGCTCCTCCTCTGTCGTGATCACCAGCTTTGGCCGGAGGATCCTCACGACGCTGCCGGCGACGAGCAGCTGCACCCTGGTCAACGAGCTGTAGGACTGATCCGTCGTGTCGCACGAGACGATCACCGAGGTGCCGGTGCTGCCGCCGTTGCAGCAGCAGCTCGCGGCGAAGCCGTGCAGGTCCTCGTCGCTGCGCACGCGCAGGGAGCTGTACTGGAAGGGGACGCCGAGCGACGCGGCGAACTCCGACAGCCGCCGCGCGGTGGCCGCCATGCGGTGCGCGCCTGCGTCGGCCTCGGCGTCTGCCGTGACGACGAACGCTTCCGTGAGGCGGAACGGCTTGCTGCTGCCGCTGCGGGCGAGGTCCGACATGAGGGACGCCCACTGGACGCCCTCGCCGACGTTGAGGTCCACCACGTGGACGGCCGGGTCGTCCGCGGTGGCTTCCAGGATGGCCTGGTTGGCGGTGAAGTGCGCGAACTTGATGAACGGCGACAGCTCCTGCAGCATCCGGTTCCCCGGCGCTGGTGCACCGGCAGTCGGCCGGCATTCGCCGGAGATCCGGGACCGCAGGCCCCGGGCGAAGTAGCAAGCCAGATGGTCGGATGAGCTGCTGTTGCAAGGCGCGCCGGGGATGACGCCGTCGATCCTCGACAAGATGGCCGAGGCGCTGATCGTGTCCCTGGACTCGACTGCCCTGGCCGCGGCGACAAGAAGGTCGCCTAAACTGCTCTCCTCCATGAACTCCTCCTGGACTCCCAGCAGCAGGCTGCCATTTTCTTGCCTTCCCAGCCTCTGAGCGGAACCGTCCAATGATGGATCACCATCGGAGAGCTCATCTTGGAGCAGCAAGACATTGGCTTCTTGGAGCAGCATGTTCATGAACTCAGGGGAAGGATCGGCATCAGCATCGCCAGCACGCATGTTGCCATTCTCAAGGGGGATTGGTACCTGAGGAGACCACAAGAGGTAGCTGCTCTCCTCATGATGTGTGGGGAAGGGGATGAGAGGGGACAAAGGGTATGCCATGGTCTCCATCTGGGTTCTATCCTCAGGAAGAACTCCCTGCCGGGACCTGTGGTTTCATACAGCTTATGTACACAATGAGGACAGAAGAGGGTTAGGACCATTTCTCAAGAGGATGGAATTTTATATGTGGACCTTCATGGATTGTGTGAGCTAATTTGTCTCACCTCGGAACCCCCCAAATCGGGGCATTGTTCCACACAAGATTGTGGTTTTTGTACAACTCTGTACCGACTTCAGATGATGTGTCACTACTGTGTCATTTTCCTGTTCAATCAGAGTGAAACAGAAATAATAAGGTCGCTTCCTGCTAGGTGTCAGCATGTGATAAGGTTCTGAATCATATGCAGGATGTATTCCATGCATCTTGCAACAGCCATGACAGGTGGTAATGTAGATAATTGTCCAAAGCAAACCAAGTTGCAACCATAAGAAAGACTTGTGATCTAGACATCTAGTTAAACTCCACGCATGCCATTGCAGATTTTACCAGTCTGATATGGAGTCAGGGGATTTTGGGAGAACTGCAATGACTAAATAGATATTCTTCAGTCAGCTCCAGAATTTTAATGTTCTAGTCTATAAGCCAGCAAATTTACTCAAGACTATATTTTTATGGAAAAAATAGCTAAGATCAGACCAAGCACATTTACTTTCTTATGCCTCTGGCTGTGTCCTGTTTTATACTGATTGGCCAATAAGCGTAAGACACGAACCAGCTTCCAGGCCCAATTCTTTTATGTGCAAGTGTCACCAGCCATTCTGTACTGATGTTGCAAATTATTATTAAACTCTTTGCAGTTTCATAATGTAGTTGGTACAGCATTGATTCTAACACCACATCAATTTTTAAGAGATGCAGGAGAGGTAGCCAATAGAATGTAACTGGAAGGGAACAATGCTGCTTGTCTGCAGGGGTAGAGTTGATGCAGAAAGGGAACTCACGCAGAACAAATGTGGGCTACTGAGATATTCTTGGTTCCAAGCTAAGCTACCTCTCGTTTTTCACATCAATCTGCACTGGAACTATTCTCCCTGGTAATTTTCAATTACAGTTAGCTCCAGACAGGCTGAAAATCTGCAATATAACTTAGTGAGATTATTGTGAGCAGTATATCAAGGTAAAAACACGTTAGTGATGACTGTAAAAATGTAAACTAGTAGAGCAATAGAAGAACAGTTTCTTGCTCACTTGCCGAGTGGCACAGGAATGCATGGCATTAGAGGACAAGCTGAGATGTCATCATCCAAGACGTCAACAAAGGGTGCCTTGTGATTAGCCCCTCTGTCAGTACTCCCATGCATTGTTTATCACCAAGTATTAGCTTTGTTGTCATTACTAACCAGAACAATAGGATATCAAAGTACAATAAAACAAACACGAACAGTTCGAAAGTGAAGTATTTATTCTTTTATAACAAAACATTCTTGGCAGCTTACAACATATGCAAGCTATGCACATGAATTCATAATTTGCAGTGGTGGAGCATGGAACCAAAGGCAGCGAAAAATGGGTGACGATCTCGAAAAAAAAAAGAACCAAAGGCAGCAAGGGCCAACTAACAGATTATGTGGAATTTATGGTATAGCAAAGGAATATATAGTATGTTGGCCATGGCCCATGTTGGCCTCAACAAAGCTTCACCCCTGATAGTTTGTTTTGTCAGTGAAGAAGGGAAGAAGCTCACTGCAATTGTCACAGCCATGAACCAAACCAGGAGGAAATTCATGATACAAGTTTATAGACCAGTAAACTCTGAAGAAAAAGTAATATCCATAGCAAAAACTTTCATGATACCATTATTATTAATAGAGCACGGCAGTAATTATATTGAAACTGAGAAAAGAAATTACAACTGCAGAGTCCATGTAGTATAGGTTTGACTGTTTACCATGCTTATGAAATACTCTACCAACAATGACATCAAAAGAGTCAAGGCCGGCCGATGGAGACCTTGGTGGCATCCTAATGTTACCAGAGAAAGAAGCGAAACATTATTTTAGAGAACGTAACAAATCATAAATGCAAATCAGGACGAATGATTCCACCAGACCAATGATTCTGGTTGGAAGTCATCGAATCAGCATACTGAAACAATTTTATATGTGATATACAAACCTAGTTGTTTGGTTCTCCC
This sequence comes from Themeda triandra, assembly GCA_018135685.1. Classification (NCBI taxonomy): domain Eukaryota; kingdom Viridiplantae; phylum Streptophyta; class Magnoliopsida; order Poales; family Poaceae; genus Themeda; species Themeda triandra. The sequence goes on along the minus strand of JAENPR010000207.1, from coordinate 441,581 downwards.
AGGGAAGGTGCCAAAATGATGATCACAGAATAAGATAATTAGAAGATTTCCATATTAAAAAAACATGACTTGATATGATTCTTCAAATACTTGTCAAAATGTGACTGGCGGAAAAGTTTTAGTGGAAAACATAAGAGTTCTTGAGGGGAAATGCAGGATGCACCATGTAGGAAGGAAAATGTGACTGGCACAATAACCTGTTGCCATCTATTTTATATAGCTATATGGTGCTCCTATCCTTCTAGGAGTGCTAGAGCTTGTGTCAACATGATTTGAGTCCTAGGTCCAGCTCAGTCCCCCTCACCTTGTGGAATGAGTACCATACTTCCAATCAATTTTCGAAACAAGAAAACCCAAAAAGAATACCTGAAGCAAAAATGCATAACGCAGCAATCTGGCACCATATGGTATTTGTACCATTAATCTGAAGGGCAGGCACTTAAAGATGCAAAGAATTGAGCAAGAGGCAAGTTGACATAGAAAACAGCAGAAGTATAATGAGCTCTGAAAGTGAAACATAGTTTCAACCACTCCTTACAGCCAGATTCAGAAAGCGAATTCATTAAGATTGCACGGAACAAGAAAGCTAAATTGCAGCAATGAAACTTACAGCAAGCTGATAATCCTTAGTAAGCTAGATGATTATTTTCAATGATCTAGCAATCTGTAAGCTCAATTCTTAATGAAATGGCACACAGATTTCCACAGTACTTTGAGAAAAAAAAAGCTAGATGATCGATTTGATCATCGTAGCAAATTCAATGCATGTGTGTTCAGTAAGAAATAAGGCTTTGGAAGCTGCAAAAGAAGGTAGCAAAATGCTGCAGTGACATGTTTGCCATAAATACAATATGGCCTATGGTTCCCACTGCTTGGCAGCCTAATCAGTGATCCTGCGCCAACATGATGAGGGTCACTGCACTAATTCTGAACAGCTAATGCAATGAAAAGACTTTCTTAGGGAAAGCATGCACTTTTGTTTACTATATTGCCTTTGATTTCTCCACCTGGACTTCAAAAACAAGTGTCCACCTTAATGGTGTGCCATCCAGTGTGATAGTAAAGCACATTACTAAAAGATAAAGGAGCCTGTTGTAGTGCTGTTCCTCAAAACCATATATGTATGGTGAAATTTCAGATCACGCTATAATACTGGTTACTGTGTCATCACTGATACTAACACTGAGGGAAATTCAGAAATTCTTGTTAGTGCTGGTGCTATATACTTGAACCTACTAAAGTTGATAGTCAGTTTCTAGGTTAATTAACACAAGTAACATGTTAAGAAACCTTTATGCAGAAATAATCCAGGATTGACAAATGTCAATGATAATTTTCACCTAAAAACTAGCAGGCATCAACTGTTCTTATATGGGGGTGGTAATAACCTTATTCGAAACACCGCTATGGTTTTGTTTCGTAAATATAACCTATATAGTCATGTTAAGTAACATGAGTCAAAAGAATGTGGTTACGGATAGCAACCGAAGAACAGAAGTGGCCCCTTTGAGCATGCCCCACCTTGGTGAAAAAGAAGAGCAACATGATGGGGGGTGGGGGGTGGGGGGGGGGGGGGGGGGCTTTTATTACATATATAAAAAAAACACAAGTGCAATTGTCCAGTCATTTTGTGAGAGTAGACAGTTTTGTCCAAATTAAAGGTTAAAGGTCTACTATCGTTACAGAAAGGTGAGATGTGTCAAACGAGAAAGAAAGGTGACATGTGAGAAGGATGCTGTTTCTGATTTGTCAAATGACTGAAAGAGACAAGCCACCAAACCTGCCTGAACGGTGAGGTCGAGGCGAAGTATTATTATCTCAAAGCATATCTTGCCTTTGAGCTAGTATGCAACTGCCTTAGGTTTAACCCTTTTTCTTCATTTTGGTTCTAGGTAATAATAGCTCACTGATGTTTAAGATTGGTCAAACCTTTTAAACTCCACTCTAAAAATAAGTTAACAGGTATGTATACATGGATATGGATTCGTCTCAGCTGGTAATTTAAACATGTCGCTTTACATACAGTGTAATATGCACAACACTTTTCTTTTGTGATTCGAGGGAGCAATCATTGGTGGCCTATATGGGCCATCAGTATTCCAGTCATCGTGTCTTTTGCCACTATTACTTGATTAAGACTTGACATGCTAGCGCTAATTTCACGTTATCGCCTTGCAAACTAACTGTATCCCATGCTACAACACTACATAGTAGCTGTGGAAAGCAGAAACCCGAGACAGTGAAGGGGCACAGCATACAGATGGAGCACAACAATGACAGGTAACAATAGCCATCCACCATGGCACCATGAAAAAAAAGCTAAACATTTACATAAATTGTTAAAGGTAGTTAGGTCAGTCTAACACATTACTCCAGAAACCAGCAAGTAGAAAACAAACAACATTTTTGACATACAGGAGCCACATTCAGATTAATGATGATACAAAGAAGAGCTAACTACACTACCAATGAGGCATATGCATACATTGTACATTAGCTTCTTTACAGTGCTGAACTGCAGTTGGTATATGATGTAATATTGGCCCTGATATTGTCCTCAAATGAAATCCATGGAGTCGTTTAGGGACTGACCACTGAGCGACTGCCCCCCATTTGATGGACTCTGGTGACGATGGTTTTGATTGTGATGCTGAGCCTGGTGGCCACCAAAGTACGACATCTGCTGCTGTTGCTGTTGCTGCTGCTGCACGAAATAGGATGGGATCTGCTGCTGGAGTCCACCATTGAAGGGGTTCCCATTCATGTTTCCAACTTGTCCTGCGGCTATCTTAAGTCGCTGGACTTCTTCTCGCAGGGCTTCATTCAAAGCTGTGTGAGGTAGCAAATGAAATATTTCAGTGAGCTGATTCCCTAAATAACTAGGAAATTAGAACTGTTCTATTTCATCAGTAACAGATAAATAAATTCGTCATCATAACCAAAGATCTTGGCAAGGAAATTTTGTGTATCAAAAGCAATCAATGATGACAACCAGGAGATCTAAAAATGTTTCAAAGGAAGAACAGAGCATACCATCTCGCAGTTTAGCTTGCTCTTCCATGGATTGCAACCGAAGCTTGAGCTCTCTGTTTTCAGTAGTCAGACCAGTTGTATCCCTCTGGATATGAAGTAAAATACAGTATGTCAGACATGACAAAATATTCTCAGACAAGGGAAAAGAGCATAAAAACCGTTGGTTGGTGGTCTACAATAACAATACCGTACCAAACATTCTCAGACATAAAAAGAGAGGTTGTGCGACAGCCACATGAAGATATCAATAAAGCAAGAGTGCAAGACTATTGAAAACATTACTCCACTACGGCAAGCACGGAAATTACTAAAGTAGGAAACTAAAGATATTCGTTTGGAAGTGTTGAAGGTCAGATACTGGATAAAAGATAAAGACAGGACTTGTACAAGCTATTAGAGTACGGGTATCAGTAGCAATACAAAGTTGTTCAGAAGCACTGATTTCTTTCTTTATTGCATAGTGTTACTCCTGGCATTGTAAGCTGACTAACCTTGCCTAATTAAATGATAGATTACTAGCCAAGTCGTGATAGAGAATATCTTCTATCTGTGGCCACTTAATCTTCACCTTAACATTAAACATCTGATTCTATCCACTTCAATCAAATCATACTCTGGAATGGAGCATCAATGGCCCATTCGTGGTGAGTAGTGACCTATCGGTCCCCTAACATCCACTTTTACCTCTAAAGAGTAACAGGTACATTGAATCCTACCCAGCTTCATTTGCCACGCCAACTATAACTCCATAGGCAGAAGAGCGCACAAAGGAAATAAATGCTAAGATCTAATTAAATCTCAAAAAAAAAAATGCATATACATGTTGCCTCCATACACCTGGAAGTAAACACCATATAACCTTCCAAAAAAAATCAAAAATGATTTGAGCTTAATAGCAAACCAATTTACCATAACTTTCTAACTTGCCATTAACAGATCAAATTTAGTGCATGGCACGCAAACAATGCATAACAATATGAAACATTCAAACACTAGGTGCACAAGTATAAATGATCATACATAATATAGTCTGAATTTTTTTTTTTCCAGACATAGGTTGCATTCTTGCATCTGCATCCTTTTCTAATACCTTTCACTGCACTTGCTTCAATCCTAAACCATGTTCCGCATCTAAGTGCTCACAAATGCAAGCTGAAATGATTAAGCTGTGACAGAAGTACCAAAACCCAATCCCAGTTCCCTGTTACAAGGCATGCTACATTCCTTATAAGCTGCTGGGCTCTGGCAAAAGTGAAAATAACAAAGCCACTTCAAAGTGATTATTCGATGAGACCGTAATCATTCCCGAATTTAATTTCGAAACAAACCAACTACTTGACTCAAAAACAGCAATAAACAAATGCATTCCAACCAAATACGAACCAAGCCCCCCACATAGAAATCGACACAAGCACACAACCAAACACCTATCAGAAAGATGAAGCTGATTCGGTGTAATTCTTCACACCAATTCTCGTCAAACTCAACTGATTTCGAAACAAAATATAACCCCATACCTGGAGCAGGGTGAGCTGTGCTGACAGCGTAGTGGCCTCCGTCTGCAGCGTCTGGACCTTCCTCTCCAGTTCACTAGTGTACTTGATCTTCCTCTCCTTCGACCTCGCTGCGGACTGCCTGTTCGCCAGAATCCTACACGATAGCACACCATCCGCAAAACTTAGCTCAAATCAACAACCCCTGGATAGGGGATAGATAGCTCGGAGACACCAAAGGACCCAAAAAATCGCGCAATAATTGCCATTAAAACTAGGCAGACAGACAGCTGATAGCTCAGATGCCATAGCACAATACTACCACTAGAAGCAATCATCAGTGCTAAATTCTCATCAGGACCCTTGTTTGACACGCTAAACTACTGTGTCGGATAAGGATTCTTCCCCGTCCGGATCTATCTAGTAAGCATCGAATGCCAGAAATATTCCCCACCCCCACCCGACCCACCTCTTTGCGCGCTTGGGGTCGATGAGCGCGAGCTCGGCGATCCGCTCGGCAGGCATGGCCTTCTTGGCGTAGTCCGGGAGGCCGCCGGCGGAGAGCGCGGACTCGCCCTCGGACCCGTCCATGGACCCGCTCCTCTTGTGCCCTGGCGCACCCCCGCCGCTCCCGCTGCTGGGCCCCTGGAACGAGAGGCCTTCGAAGAAGGCCGCGTCGAGGGAGAGGCTCCGCGTGTGGGCTGGGGCTCCCCGCCGCCGCCGCCGGGCGGGCGCGGCGCCGGGGCCGCGGTCGGGGCCGGGGTTGGGGTTGTGGGGTGGTGGGCTTGAGGGAGAGGTGGGGGTGGTGGGGTGGGGTCGGAGGCCGCCGGGGAGTCGTCGGAGAAGGAGGGGAAGTCGAGGTCCGAGAAGGCGAAGTCGCCGTCCGGGTCCAGGAGCAGGTCCGCGTCCGGGAAGCGTAGGAACGACGACTCCGAGTGGGCTCGCCGGTGGTGCGGCCCTTCGACGGCGCTGGCGCCGCCGGCAGCGGGAAGCGCGGGTCCATCTTATTCGCCGCCGGCAGCGGCAGCTACCTCAGAGCTAGCTCGCGAGTGGAACCCTCGCGGGTCGCAGCGGCGGCGGCGGCGGCGGCGATGGGCTCGCAGCGGTGCGGCGCGTGGAGAGAGAGAGAGAGAGAGAGAGGGGGAGAGAGAGTGAGCAGCGGGTCGGGTTGGTGCGGCGCGGGTGGGCGAGGCAGGAGGAGAAAGAGGGGGGAAGCGGGGGTCGGCGCCCGCGTGGACCCGGTCCATGGGGGGCGGCTCAGCGGACACGTACCCCGAGGCGGACGGAAGGCGGGGACCGTGAGGAGGGTGCAGGGAGCGCGAGGGGAATCCCGGGGGTGCTGCGGACGGCCGACGAGGGGGATGTTGGGTGGACTCGGTGTATGGGCCAGTGGCTCTACGGGCGTGGATTTCGCGGGCGGTCGGGCGCAGACTCCCTAGACAACGATGCGTGGACTGGGTCCAGGCAAGGTGGTGGAGTGTGCGGAGGAGGGGTAGGGGCGTCATTTCGGCGAGGGAGGAATGCCTTGCCGCGTTGTCCCCATCAGGCAGCCGCGTGGCTGCGCTGCTGCAGCGGGGCGTGGGCCCCGGGACGACTGTTTGGCGGTGGCGTCCGGCGTCGCGTACTATGCCGTGTGGGTCCCGACGCGGTCTGGGTCCACAAGGCAGTGGGGGTTTCGTGTAGTGGTGCAGTGGCCATGGGTCTGTGTCGTGTCAGTTGGATGGCGGTTGGGGGCCTGGCCTGCGGTTTGAGGACGCGGGGCCCAACGTATACGGCGGACGGCGGGCGCACGGCGGTCCGGCTGTAAAGCGTACGTACGCGGCCACGCGGTGGCACCGGCGGCCACCGCCACGGCGCCGCGCCGGCGGCAGTTGGCGAGACATGCGCCGGCCGAAGGATCCAAGGTGGCCTTGCGCAGCACGGCTACCTTTGCGCTCTGCTATGGGACGCATTGTGTTGAGAATTATTATTTAGTGCTCACCGATTAGTCCAAGAGACGGCCACCCCCTCTCCCTTTTTCACACTTCAGAATCGCCCGGGGATGGGGCCAGATATATACGTACACACCGTTTATTGGAATACAATAAGACATCATTTGCATCAACTCGTTGTCTCTCGTTCTCTACTTTTCTAACACGTTATCACGCACTTGCTCTCCACGGAGAAGTTTGAAGCCGGACGACGCGTTCGTCCGAGACATCGCCGCCCTTTCCGGGCCGAGAACGGAAGGCCACGAAGACGTCGCTGGCCGGTGATGAAGCAGTTTCACACGGCCGGAGAGAAGTTGCCCGGTGCAGTTGTTGCGGAGTCACCGGAACTCAACAATGATGGCGACAAGATGTTTCTTCATCGGCGCCATGGCCTCGTGGGCTCCGGCAAGGAAAAGAACGAACTCATGGAGGAAGAACACACAGGACGGTAACTACTGAAGTACTGATGTTGTGTTCTCCGATTGAACATGTTCTTACCTCTCTGTCTAATGGTCGTCGCGGCGTCGTGGTACCCGACCGGTTTTGAGTTTCGCGGCGATTGCATCCGGGGGCCCGGCTGCGGCGCTCGGCCATATGTGGATGCATGCTTGCCGGTCCGAAGCGGCCATGACGGCCATGACCAAGGCTGGAAGCCTAGAAGCGGCCAGTGCCCCCTGCGGACTGCAGTGCAGGCCAGTGCTTGTGGCCGTGCGGTGCGGCGGGGGACTGCCCCTGCTGTGTCCTCGTGCGGTGGCCGAGGCCAACCCGGCGGCGGCGCGGCGTCACGGCAGGGCCGAGAGGCCGAACCTCATGATGGCCGTAACCGTCCGTGAGGCTTCCAGGAAAGGGATAAAATTTGTGTGCCCTTTTGCACATAAAGCCCTTCTATTTTTTTTTTTTGAATTACATGCTAAACATGTTTATTCTATTTTATGTTTAGCCTCAATGCATCACGATACTTTATATTGCAGTTGAATTTACTGTGGTCTATGACAATATGTTTTAGTCGAGAATTTTAACATTTTTTGTACGGAAGATTTTTTACTCCTGTACATTGATCGAGACCAGAAAATTATATATGTCTAAATATACATAGTTTGTCGATTTTGTTGCTTGACAACTAATTTTAGTTGCAACAAAATCAGATCCTCTTAATTACTTGGTTGTTAATTAAGGATGGATTTTGGCCCAAGTTGGCCTAGTTTGGAAAAGCAAAATGGCAGTCACACCATTTTTGCTTGTGAGGCTAACATAAAAAGTGCATATTTTGCTTCTATCCTACCGGATTTTTGCAATAATTATGCCACCCCCATCTATAGCACTATGTGCTTGTTAAATTTAGTACAGTAGCATGTTTATTCCTGTACTTTGTTAACCTTGTTAATTTGATAGTTTTCCGTAAACTTGCATTTTAACAACGGTTGATTCTCTTAATTAAGATTTTCTTAATTAATGATGGTTTATGCAAAATTGTTATATTCATATCTTAGATATATTTGGGATAATAACACAAATGATGGAGATATAGGCATTGACTCTCTATTATTTTGAGATGAGAACATTAGGTAATAGAGACCGTGCCATCGGCCGTGATTTAATCACATATTACTAAAGGTCTACATCATGTCCATTGGACTAGATGATTACCTATATAATGTTCATTCCAAAGTAATAAAGTAAATTATGGTTTACACTATTACAAAGTGATTACCATTGTTTAATCATTAATTTGTGCTATACATGGTGTAGTAGAGTACTAAGCAAAGGCTGCGTTTAGTTCAGAAATGAATTATTCTGCCTAGAGACCGTGCTTAGGCAGCAAATTTATTTGCCTACTACTAAAGATCTACTCTATGTCTTTTGGCATTTGAGATTATCTAACCATTTATAGACAATTAATGAGAGTTATTGAATCATTCGGCCCACTGACCATGCCTATGGCGGTGAGAATTCACCCATCATTGAGAGCTCTACATCATGTTTGTTTAAACTTGATGACTACCTACATTGTGTTGTCCCAAATTAGTGTTTTGGAAATATACGAATGGTACACCTTTGTGGTGACTACCATCATTCATTATTAATTGCTAAGCACAGGTGGTAGAGACTTGGGCATTGGTTGCGGTATATTCATACGATTATATTAGCCCAGAGACTGTGCCTATAGCAGCAATTTATTTGCCTACTACTGAGAGATCTACTCTATGTTTTGGACACAGAGATTATCTACAATGTGTGTTCTAGCATTGATAATGATTGTTCATGAGGTCTACATATCTTGTGATTACCTCTAATTGTTGGAAGGTTTTTGTTGACTACCTCCAACAATCCAAAACAAAGTGACAAGATATGAAATTCTCTAAATTTTGCATTAGAAATTACAACATCACCATAGTGATTTTGAGTTTACCGTGGGTGTAAATTCATTAAATCAATGGTTTGTCACATGATGTGGATATTGACTTCGAGGAGGAGTCTCTTGTACTCACTCTTGATGGCATCAATATCCCACATGGACAATGGACATTAACATTGGTTTATCCTATAAACTAATAATTTTAATACCCTCAATTAAGGGTTGTTTATTATAGATCAAAAAAAAATTGTGCCTTACTTGTTAAAGCACTACATCCATAAAGATTATCCATTGGAATATCTTATGGAAGGAAATGCACATACTTTATGGCATACTCTTAATGAGTATTATGAACAATAAATAAACTCATTGTCGGTGTTTCGTACCCCGGGGGTATAACACCAACGAGTAAATTTCTATGCGTGCTCCCTAATTCGGATGGTGATGCAAGAAGGACACAAGTGTTTATCCTGGTTCAGGCAAAGAATGCCCTACGTCCAGCAGAGGGGAGAGATTTGTATTATCTTGCACCGGGGTGCTTGTACAGGGGTGACTACAAGCAGGACTTAGCCGTGAATGAGTGTGTGAAAATGTGGGAATGTGTGTGAGTGAAGGCGTGAAAACGTGCCCTAGGCTAGGTCCCGGCATCCCCTTTTATAGGCCAAGAGGAGGCTCGGGGAGTACGAGTAGATAGGGCTATCGTATGTGTGACGTCGAGATACGGTCGTTGGGTCGTGTCGTCGGACCGTGGACGCCTTCCTCGATCCGGTACGAGCCTATGGATCCTCGCTTTTACCCGGGTCGAGCCCAGTAGCGGCGTGGGCGATGATGGCTTGCTCGTCCTCCTCGATCGTGGGCCGAAGTAGTCGAGGTACGGTGCGGGCGTAGACGAGCACGTGCGCCCGGAACCCCGCGGTATGGTCGTCGAGGTGGGAAAGACAGGCACCGTGCGCCCATGCTCGGTCGCGTCCATCATCACTCCTCGAGCGGTTGGGGCCGCCTCGAGAGGGCAACGATCCGAGCGACGGACGGGATGACGTAGTTGGTGGTACGGAGAGTTGACAATGGCGTTTGGAGGGGTTGCCGTACGAGGCATAGTGTAAGGTATGGCATAACAAGGTGGCGCTGCGCAGGTCCTCGAATCCGGGGCATGGGCGGCGTAATGGTGGAAGCGACCCGCGTACGATCCACTGTTACGAGCTCTGTAGCCATGGATTTAGGCGGGGCAGGCGTACTACGACGCTGTTCGAGCCCTGTAGCCATGTGCGTGCCACGGGTTGGCAATTATTGCAGGCAGACCCGAGCGGTTGCTCGCTCGAGCGCTTCGCCACGTCTCGAGCGGTCGCCCGCTCGAAGCGGTTTCCGCATTCTTCCTCGAGCGGGCGGTGGGTCGCTGCTCGAGCAAGTGGGCCTTGTGGCCGTGTGACTCTTGTGGGCCCGACTCGCATGCCGGCCCAACACGAGGAGGGTTAGAATTTCCTTGGTGAATTCTTTGGGGAGTTTAGAGGTGAATTGGGCTGGTTCTTTTTGCCTCTAAACTGCCCAATTTGGGGCCCCCTAATCTAGGTACCCGACAGTAGCCCCTGAGCCCTTGTTTGATTGTGGAACTTCAAACAAGGGATCATGAAGTGGAGTCGAAGTACCTAGGATTGGGGTTATGTCATCTTGTTTTTTCCGTGGGGGCGCGCGGCGTCCCCCCGCGGTAGCCTCGAGGCCCCGGAGGAATGAGGCATTCCTCCGGGGGCTTTAAAATGAGTCGTCGTGAGTAAAGATGATGTTAACTGGAGTTGTAGTAGCACAAGGGAAGGGTGTTCAAGGGTTTTTCGAGCCCCGAGCGTCCCATACTCCTCTCATGTCGAGGAGGTCGTTAGTATGACTCGAGCCCCGCGCCTCGCGCGCCGAGCTTGAGTCATAATCCCGTTCCTCGCCGAATCCCTTGGATCGGATCAAGTGGCGGGAAGTCCGGTGCTACTCATGTTTGAGCGTCGAGCGCGACGTCCCCGTGAGCCGGTAGCGGGTAATCCAAGTGAGAGCTCACCTCCTTTCGAGGAGACGGCTTCGTGGCCCGGGCGCTCTCATTAGAGCCGGGCGCTTAGTTTCCGGAGGACCGGCCCCGTTCGAGGGGACCGGCGGCTCGAGTGCCTCCCGTCGACGGGATCTCTTGGATACCTAGTGCCCCGCCTTGGACACGCCATCCGGGTTCGAGGGTTCGTTCTCGAGCGGAACCTTTCGAGGGTTCCTTCCCATAGGCGCCCTAACTCGGGTGCTCGAGGGCGGGCCGTTCGAACCCATCCGTGGGTCGGCCTCCGCTCCTCGAGACTTACTTGTGGGACCGGGGTCCCTGGTTTTCTTACCGTGTAAGGAACCATCTGTCGAGACGTCCCGTCACCGCGCCTGTTCGAGGTGCATCCGTCCGTTGCAAGCGGCGCGTCTTTTTAGGCGGAAACCGACGCATCATGATGATCGTGGCTTGGCGACGGTTCCGCTCAGTCTCGCGACGCGTGCGCCCTGTAAGTGGAGGTAGGTGGCGGTTTGTCAGGGCAATAAATGCGGTTACCTTTTTTAGCCGAGTCCGCCGGGGGCGCGCGGTCGTTGGATGGTGCAATGCGGGCCGTCGATGCGATTCACGCGGATCGGCTTGAGCTCTATAAATTTGGAAGAGTGGGCTCCCGGTTCTTCTTCCCCGCATTCTCGCCCTTCTTGCCGCTCACGCCGCCCGGTTGCGCTCGCTTTAGATCCAATCCGCCGGCCGTCATCATTCGCAACCACCGCCGCCGCCGCCGCGACCCGCGCCGCTCTAGCCCACGACCGTGCCTCGCTTTCGCGCCACCGTTCCCCGCGCCACCGTTCCTCGTGCTCCGCCGCCGTCGTTGCTCCACCGTCCCGCTCCGTCGCCGACATGGGGAGGTCGAGGCGGAAGACGGGTCGAGCTCGGTCGGGGTGCCGGTGGAAAAGGCAAGGGCAAAGGCAAGGAGGCCGCCAAGCCTCCCACGCCGGTGGTGATGGAGGAGGCGCTTCGTGGCCTCGGTCCACGGTGACCGAGGCGATGCTGATCAACCTGGTCAATGGCGGATTGCTTCCGCCCAATCCGGCGGAGGGGACACCGGAGTGGCGGGTGCCGGACGACGACCACTTCGAGCCCAATCCCTCACCGGGCTACATCCTGAGTTTTATCAAGTTCCACCGGCGGGGACTTGGTGTGCGGCCGAGCCGCTTCATGCGGGCGCTCCCCCACCATTTCGGGGTTGCGCTCCAGCACTTCAACCCCAACTCCATTTCGCACGCGGCTAATTATGCCGCCGTGTGTGAGGGGTATCTGGGTATGGCGCCGCAGTGGGACCTGTTCACCCACATCTTTAAGGCGACGCTCTTCACCAAGGCGGTGAAAGACAAGGAGGCCGCCGACGACGACGGTGACGACGGTGACGAGGAGGAGGAAGAGGAGAATGAGGAGGAAGAGGAGAAGAAGAAGAAACCGAAGGTCCGCCGCTACGTTCGAGCGGGTTCCTGCTCGATCGGGCTGAAGAGGAAGGAGTGCTGGCTATCCGGCGCGTGGGCGTCGAACAACGCCGGGCCGGGACCGGAGTGGTTCTACCTCCGCAACGAGGAGGGCCTCTTCCGGAGTACACCGGCGCCGTGCTAACCGCGCCGGTTTCAACCGGATGCATGGCCGGCCGCGGGCGCGCCGGCCCCGCATGGACTCCCCGCTCAACGCTATTTCGAGCCTCCGCAACCGGAGGTCCGGCAACCTCTTCTTCAACATCGCGCACGTCGTTGCCGAGTTCCACGGCCGCCGGTGCTCCCGCTCGCCCGAGCGCCCGCTACGGCTCGACCCGGATGACGGAGGACGCCGATCTGCGGCGCTCGCGGCCCGCCAGGATGTCGGACGCGCCCCCGGTCGCCACAATCGTGGCTCGGGTGCGCGACGCGATTGACGGCGGGAGGAACTTCGGCGAGATCCAAGTCGGCCTCTTCCGCATGCGTCCGGCCTTCAACCCGCTTGGGCTTTGTGAGTTTTTTCGAGATCCTCTTTCGTCGTTTCTTTTACTCGAGCGATCCTTATCGAGGCCTGTTCTTTTTTTTTTTCGAATGTCAACGACCACGCGGAGTCGAGGCCCCGGTGAAGGAGGACGCGCCCGACCGTGAGGTAAGACGCCCGAGGGCGAACGAGAACACACCGCCGTGCTCTCGAAAAGGGAAGAGAGAGCAAAGAAAGCTCGTGACTTAGAGGAGACTCGAAGCGTAAGGCTAGGCGCCGCCGGCGCGTGAAATGCGTCCGGCGGCGGACCCGACCGGCCCCAGCTCTAGTCTCGAGTCGACCGACGAGGACGAGGGCGATGATGACGGGGAAGACGACGAGGCGACCGGCCCGATGGCGCCACCGCCACTCGAGCCACGACGCCTCCTTGCTCTCGCGTGCGGGAGCTAACTTTGGCGCCGAGGCCTTCGCGCGACGACTCGTCGGCCCCGGTTCGAGCAGAGCCCGAGCGGGAGGAGTCGTCGAGCCGCGGCGCTCGAACGCCGTCGCCGGCCCGGGCAAGGCGGTGGGGGCGTCTCAACGCTCCGGCCACCGCGCTCGCTCGCCGTCGCCGGCTCAAGCGGGGGCGGCGAGAGGAGTCGCCCGCCGCTCTAGCCATGGCGAGGCGGGCGCCATCTCCGACGCGGCGGGACTCTTCCTCCCGCCACCATTCTTCTTCAACGGGCGCGCACCCGGCGGATGAGGCTGAAAATGTGCGCACTTCAACTTTTGCGCGGCCGGCGAGCAACGCCGGGCTCCTTCCAGCGACCGCCGGGCCGAGCGGACCTCGACCCGCAGGACCCAGGATCCCGTAAGGGACGCCGTGCCCGACCCGGCCAAGGAGTCGGCCAGAACGGGGGTGCCGCCAAGGTGTCAGAGCCCCCGAGCGGCACCAGCGGTGGGCTCGAGGCTCCCAAGTCCTCGAGGGACTCGAGGGGGGCGCCTGAGGCTCGAAAGCTCCCGAGCACTTCGAGCAAGCCGGATGGCTCGAGCGCGCTACCTCGACCGCGGGGTAAGTCTTCGGTCGACCTATCCCTTATTGCACTCTTTTGTTCGCGTGTGAGTGTTTTGTCATAGTGAATTTTTGTTTTTCTCTTTCTTCCGGGACTAAGCGCTCCTGCAGACGTTACCATCCCTCCCCCCATGCCGCCTACTAAAAGGCCAAGACCACGGGAGGGTCGAGCGGCACCCCGTCAATGCCGGGTGGAGTGATCCTTCCTCGTTCTACTCCAATTTGGTTAGAGCAAGCCAAGGATGCAATTAGGCGTGGCAAGTTGATGGTGGCCGCGTCTCGTGCGAATGCCGGGGCCGTGACCAAGGCGGCGGGGAGAAGGACACCACCACCATCACGGCCTCAACCGTCCTCCCGCTCGAGACCCCGTCGTTGTCAACCGCGCGGGAGACGCGCGGCGGCGACAAGGAGGTGATGGTGCCGGAGCCGACGCCTCGCTCCGGTGATGGGGGCTGGTCGGAGCGGCGGCCCATCGAGCTCGGAGACGAGAGCCCGAGCTCGGGCTCCAAGACCTCCTAGCCAATCGGCCTGCGCCAGCTCGAGGAGGAGCGCAAGGAGAAGGAGGGGGCAGAGCAGACGTCGTCAACCACTGTCCGGCCGGTGGAGGACGTGGAGATGCAAGAGGCGGGCCCAGTGCCTGAGCCTCAGCCGAGCCGGGCCCCAACCCCCGCTCGGGATTTGGAGGTCGACCCTTCCGCTGGGCGACGGGTCGAGGTGCCCCAAGCTTTCTCGGTCGAGCAAGGGGTGGCCCAAACCATGGCGCAGGAGAGGGCGTCCGAGGAGCGCCCCGCCGCCGCTCAGGAGGAGGAGAAAGCGAGGGAGCGAGTGGAGCGGCGGGCGGAGCGACCGCCGCCGCAGCGTCGAGGGGGGCGTCGGCCGCCGGTGGAAGCGCCGGGCCGAGCTAGAGGAGCGGCGAGGCCGCAGGGGGCGCGAGCGGAGCGCCCACCGCCACGGCGGCGATGAGCGCGCGGGGCGGCGAGCGGGAGCTCCGCCCGGTGCCATACCAGCGCCGCCGCTGCGGCCTCTGCCAGCCTGGCCGGGGACTGGTGCCCCACCTCGTGCCCGACTCGGAAACGGGCGAGGTGTGGTTCGAGGACATGACCGACGCCGACCAATGGGAGGAAGCCCAAAGGAAGCGACGGCGGCGGCCATCGTCGATGGCCACATGCGGTCGGTTGGTCTCGGCCTACCGAGCCCACCGATGTCTCCATCGAAGAGCGGAGGCGGGTCGAGGCGCGGCGCTCGCCCGGGCGTCCTCCTCCTGGAGCCCGGCCCGCAACGCCCGACGACCTTGGCCGAACGGGTGGTGACGGCGGGCGTCGATTTGGAGGCGGTGAGGAGACTCCACTCCTCCGTCGACAAGGCGATGCGGGAGGAGTTCCCCTTATGGGAAAGGCCGCCGCTGGTGCTCCCCGACCCCCTCGACCACGAGGCCCCTCCGATCGTGATGAACGATCAGAAGGATCTCGAGGCACACGCGGAGACCGAGAAGCGCCGGCAGTGGCTCGAGAACGCCTTGAAGACCGCCTTGTCGCTCGTCTCTGAGGACATGCCCCGGCTTCTCTCTGTGAGTACTTTAGTTGCCCTTCTTTTTAGTTTGTCGTGATTTATGATCTAATGCTTCCCCTTCATGGTTCGGACGACGCAGGCCGCTCATACGCCAAATCTACGCACATCCGGGCCACGCAAGAGAGCGAGCATGAAATCCGGCGTACGTGCGGATGGGGCAAGATGCGAGGTTGAGCGGCACCGCTTTGCTCGGCTCCTTCGAGAGGCCAAGGAAGGTGCCAAGAACGCTCAAGATGAGCTCGCTCGGGTGGCGCAGGACGCCGAGGCAAAGACGGGATGCGGGCGAGAAGCTTGCCCAAGCCGCGCAGAGGTGGAGGCCGTTCGTCGAGTACGCGCGGCCGAATGAAGTCTTCGAGCGGCTCAAGAAGGACACGGCCTACGGCGCTACAAAGCTATAGGGCCAAATGCCGGGACATGGAGCAGCTCCAGAAGGACAAGGCCAACGTCGAGGCATATACAAAGGAACCGCAGGCGGCGGTCACCCGGGAAACTGCCGAGAAGGAGGCCCTTGCCAGCGCGCTCGAAGCAGAGAAGAAGCGGGCGAGCGGTCTCCGGACGGAGGTGGTCAACTTCCGTCGTGTGGTGACGGACAAGGACCTCGCCATCCGGGCGCCGGCAAGGCTTATGAGGAGCCGCGGACGGAAAGCGCGACGTCGAGCGCGCCTCCGGAGGAAGGAGACCGAGCTCGTGCGGGCACTCGAGCGCGAGCAAGGGCTCTCGACCCGCTGCACCCGTAAGTAGTCCGAGCCCTCTAACCTTTTTTTTTCTACGCGGTTCTTGCGCGTTGCTCGAGTATCTCATTTTCATCGTTCTTTCTCAGGTTTGGAGGCGGACCTGGTGGAAGCGCGTGAGGACGCAAAGTCGGCCCATGCGCCGGGCCGACGGCGTGCTCTCGCCAAGGCCCACATCACCCCGCCATCGACACCCTTAGCGCCAACCGGGCTTCCGCGGTGGTGGACGTCGAGGGGCCGGATGCGGCGAGCTACGCTAGCCGGTCCGTGAGTTCGGCGCCTCTCTCGCGGGGTCATATCCGGAAGCCCTCGTCTTCGCTGCGCGCGGACGATGGCCGTCTTCTACTCGGGGTTTAGCATCTCGAGGGAGGACGCCCGAGCCGGGATGGAGGCCGTTGCGAGCGGCTTCACCTACGCCGAGGGCGAGCAAGAAGGAGGGGTCAACCCCCGGATCGAGCAACTCAAGGCCGAGGCTGAGGAGCCGGGCGCCCGTCTTGGAGGCGATCTGCTGCGAGAAGTCCTCCCGCCTGATGTGGAGTAGTTTTTAGCCGGCCTGCGAGCCGAAATCTGGGCAACAAGGCCCTTGTAAGAAAACAAGTATTTTGGCCATGGAAATGGCCCAAGTGGCCTTAAATCGTGATGCTCAGATGTTTATTATTGCTCTAGTTTTTCCCTTGTGCTCCATATTACTTTTCGCTTCCTCGCCTTTATTTTTCTTTAACTAAGTGCTAGCGTTGCGCTCGAACCACTTCGAGGGGAGATGAGTTGGGGTGCCGTAGCTCGGAAGCGTGGGAAGCCCTATGCTCGATCGTCCCGACCCGAAGAGCTCGAGGTGACGCTGATGCTTAGCTTATGAAAAATTTCGAGGCGAGGAGGAGAAAGGTTGCATCGAGCGTCTTTTTGGAAAAAACTAGGTGCGTTTTTCGAGGACTCCGGGGGTCCCCCCAGTCTAGCCCCCCCGAGGGGGCTTGGCTTTGTGAAAACAAAGTCGAGCCCACCTTGCATATGAACGAACAAAAAGTAGGAAACCGGTTTGCGGGGTTTTTATTCATTCATACTAGCGGTACATTTGGAGCGAGAAAAATGTACAAGGCATCGAGGCCTAGGGAAAAAGCGACGTAGCCGTTCGATGTTCCACGTGTTGGTGAGGGTCGAGCCGTTCTCGTCGGCTAACTTGTACGTCCCGGTTTCGGCACCTCGACCACGATGAACGGGCCTTCCCAAGGAGGAGTGAGCTTGTGGCGCCTCTTGTTATCTTGGCGTCGACGGAGCACGAGATCGCCGACCTCGAAATCCCTCTTGCGCACGTTCTTCTCGTGATACTGCCGCAGCTTTTGCTGGTAGCGCGCAGAGTGTAGGAGCACCGTGTCTCGAGCCTCTTCGACCTGGTCGACGGCGTTAGCTAGTCTTTCCTCGTTAGTTTGCTCGTTGTAGGCCTTAAGTCGAGGGACCCGTACTCGAGATCGGTGGGGAGGACGGCCTCGAGACCCATAGACCCGGGAAGAACGGGTGAACCCGGTGGCTCGACTTTCGGTCGTTCGTAGACTCCACGGGACGGATGGGAGTTCAGCTACCCACTTCTTGCCGTGCTTGTTGAGGCGGTCGAAAATTCTTGGCTTTAGCCCCGCAAAATCATGCCGTTGGCACGCTCGACTTGGCCATTAGTTCGAGGGTAGGTGACCGCCGACCGGTTCACACGGATGTGGTACCGATCGCGAAGTCCAAGAACTTTTGCCTGTGAACTGGGTGCCATTGTCGAATGATGACGTTGGGGACTCCAAAGCGATGGACGATGTCGGTGAAGAACTCGACCGCTCGCTCCGAGCGGATGTTAGTGATGGGCTTGGCCTCGATCCACTTGGTGAACTTATCGATGGCCACGAGCAAGTGGGTGTAGCCTCCCGTCGTCTTTTTGAGGGGTCCGACGGATCGAGCCCCCATACCGCAAATGGCCACGTGAGGGGGATCATCTAGAGTGCGTGTGCTGGAAGATGCGTTTGCTTGGCGTAGAATTGGCATCCTTCACACGCTCGAACAAGCTTGATGGCGTCAGCAGTTGCAGTGGGCCAGTAGAAGCCTCGACGGAATGCGTTCCCGACAAGGGTTCTTGGCGCAGCATGGTGGCCATAAGCCCCCGAGTGCATGTCTCTGAGCAGTTTCCTGCCCTCTTCGATCGAGATACACCGTTGAAGTATACCGGTCGGGCTGCGGCGGTAGAGCTCTCTGTCCTCCCCATAAAGGACGTAAGTTTTGGCTCGACGAGCTAGTCGCCTCGCCTCCGTTCGATCCTCTGGCAACTCCCCTCGAACAAGGTATTCGAGGAAGGGTGCACGCCAGTCAGTTCGTGGGCTCGTAACCTGGTCGATCTCCATGACTGTGGCCCCCGTCGAGGGGGGTTCGGTCGTAGGAGCAGGCTCAACGGCTGGTCCCGCCCACTGCCCGAGTCCCACTTCACGGATGGCTCGTGAAGATCTTTCGAGAAGACGTCGGGGGTAGCGGCGCCCGAGATGAAGCGATTTTGGCCGGTTCGTCCGCTGACCTCGTTGAAGCGCCTTGGGATGTGGTTGAGCTCGAGACCATGGAAGCCGGCTTCCAACTTGCGCACCTCATTGCGACGCTTCCATCTTTTCATCATGGCAGCTCGAGGCTTTCATCACTTGATCGATAACGAGCCGCGAGTCGCCTCGAGCATCGAGGCGTCGGACCCAAGCTCGATGGCAATGCGCAACCCGTAACGAGCGCCTCATACTCGCCACGTTGTTCGAGGCGGCAAAGTGGATGCGCACCACGTAACGCATGTGTACTCCGAGGGTGAGATGAAGAGCAGGCCCGCGCCGCTCCCCGTCTTCATAAGTGACCCGTCGAAATACATGGTCCACGGCTCGGCCCGGATCCGGGACCGGGGGAGTTGGATGTCGGTCCATTCGGCGATGAAATCAGCCAAAGACTTGAGACTTGATAGCTTTTCGTGGGGTGTAAGTGATGGTCTCGCCCATGAGCTCGACTGACCACTTGGCGATTCGACCCACTACTTCCCGGTTTTGGATAATTTCACCAAGTGGGAATGATGACACTACCGTCACCGGGTGGCTTAGGAAATAGTGCTGGAGTTTTCGACGGGTGAGGACGATTGCGTAGAGCGGTTTACGGATTTGAGGGTACCGAGTTTTGGCATCCGAGAGCACCTCACTGATGAAATACACCGGCCGCTGGACGGGGAGCGCGTGCCCCTCTTCCTGCCTCTCGGCCACTATGACTGTGCTGACCACCTGAGTGGTTGCGGCAACATAGAGGAGGAGGGATTCGGCGGGTATGCCGTCTCGAGCCGGCCGAGGCGGCACGAGCACAGGAGGAGATGTGAGCATGCTCTTCAGCTTTGAGAGGGCCTCCTCTGCTTTAGGTGTCCATGCAAAGTGCTCGGATTTTCCGAGGAGCCGGTACGAGGCAAGGCTTTTTCTCCCGTGCGCGCAATGAACCGACCGAGTGCGGCTAAGCATCCAGTGATCTTTTGCACCCCTTTCAGGTCTCGAATTGGCCCCATTCTCATGATGGCCGTGACCTTCTCGGGATTGGCCTCGATGCCACGCTGGGAGACGATATACCCTAACAACATGCCTCGAGGCACACCAAAGACACACTTCTCGGGATTCAACTTGATGTTTTTAGCCCGGAGGCATCCAAACGTCAACTTGAGGTCCGCGACAAGGTTTTCTACTTTTCGAGTCTTGACAACGATGTCATCGACGTAGGCCTCGACGGTCTCTCCTATGTGTTTCTCGAAGACATGGAGCTGACATGTCGCCTCGACGTAGGCCTCGACGGTCTCTCCTATGCGCTGATATGTCGCCCCGGCGTTTCGAAGGCCGAAAGGCATTGTGACATAACAATACATGCCCATGGGGGTGATGAATGAAGTCGTGAGCTGGTCGGACTCTGTAACATCCACGATGTTAATCATGGTTTAACTCTGCACATCACCAGCATAATCATACCATTTGCAGTGCATCACAGTTTGACATGCATTTCACCTTGATGCTTGTTTATGCTTGAGCCGCTGTGCTTATGTTAAAGTAATACAAGTGCTTGATGATTGACCACTAAAATAATCTAGACATGATTAGGACACCAAATGAACCTAGGGTTATGTTAACATCTTTGGTTAACCTTGCTTCTTTGTGTGGTAAGCATGGTAGGTCTATAAAAGTGCTTGCTTTGACCGATTCAAAAGAGTTAGATAGAAGCTTTGCATGGCGATGCACCTTAAACCTTTTCTGAGTAGAATTTTATAAGGATCAAAAGTCTCAATACTCACTTTTTGTGAAAATGAGTGCACGATTTCCAAAAGGGCAGAAAAGGACTGGTTTGGGAGCTGTTTTTCTATTTTAGGGAATTTTAGAGGTATTTTAATTTGGAATTTTATATCTCCAAATCTATTAGGAATCTGACCAAACTCCTCTAAGACCAAATAACCTACTCTTCAGGAGGAGTAACTTTCATGTAGAAAGTTTCTTCTAATTCGGCTTAGTTTTTGAGATATAGAGTAAGAAAGTTTGTGTGCCGTGGAGTGGAAATACTATTCCCGTGACGGACGGTCAATGGCCGTCACTAAAATAGGCGAAGAGGAAAATATCCACCGGCCATCGGCGAGCTCGGTTGCCGCGTGTCCCCCACGCGTCTACCACCTCCCCGCCGCGTCCGGCCCTTGGCAATGAAGAGGGACACCGGTCCTCCTCCTCCTCTCTCATTTCCACCCTCTCTCTCTCTCGCTTCCGCTTCCCCCGCGACCAAAGCCGGGCGCCGCCGCCATGGCCAAGCACCGGCCGCGGCTCGCGCCGCATCACCACCGCACCAGCCACCTGCCCAGCCTTCTTCCTCGCGCTCGCGTCGCCGCGCCGCTGTGCTTAGCCGCCCTCGCAGCGCCGCTCGCCGCCGCGGATGGAACGCCGCCGCCGCCTAAGCTCCGCCGAAGCACCAACCCGCCACCGCATCCTTGCCCCTTGAGCCTCCTCTGCCGCTGCAAGCACCACCATTAGTTTCGCCTCTCCACCGCGACCCTGGAGCGCGCATCCGCCGCCGCCCACACCGCCCGAGGCCGCGCTACGCCGCGCCGCGCCGGGTTCGCCGGGCCGCCGGCCGGCGTGGCGGGGCTGCCCACGGGGCACCGCGAGGCGAGCCAAGGCCTCCGGCGTGTGCGGGGTGCCCCCCGGGACCTCGCCGCCACTCGCCCGGGCCGGAGCACGCCACGCAGCCGGCCGGAGCGCGAGCTCCGCGACCTCCCCGTCTCTCTCCGCGCAAGGGCCTCGGGCTCAAATTTGACAGAGGTGAAGGACCTGTCTGCAAAAGAGCCAGGCACATCAGTTTCCAGATCCGGGCCTAGTTAATTTGTAGGAAGTACAGGGGCTTATCTGCAAATGGCTTGTCTCATTCGGATTTAGGAAAAAGGATTTCCAGATTTAGGTTTATTTCTTGCAAAATTCATATCTGGAGCTAGGAGTGTCCAAATGGAGTGATTCAAGTTGCATTATTTTTCTTATTAGATGAACTATGCTTGAAAAATATGAAATGGCATGTTTGAGATACTTTTATATTGAGTTTAGATTTAATTCTTAAAATGCAAGTAATCTTTGGAAATGCATAGTAAATCATAGGTTGATCTGAAAAATGTGGTTCTTGTTTTGTTAGCCTTGTATTATCATGCTTTATCTATGGTAATTATATCATGCATGCCTTCTGTATAAGATTATGAAGTTGTAGTTCAAGTGGTCTCATTGCTTGTTTCTTGAGATAATTCATAAATGATATATAGAGATCTAGTTTAGAGTCGGTAATTTTTGTAGGCTCATTATATGCCAGTAGGTAGCTCTATACATGATTGATATCATGGTTTGACCAAGTTGGTAGTGCAAAGTATTTTTAGGTCCTCCAATTGGTGCTGCCATGTCATTTTTGTGTAGGATAGTAGGGTCATCCAAATAGGGTGAAATTTGGATGATGGGCTTTTATTGCCATGTGTATCCTACTGTAATTTTTATAGGATTTTAGGATGTGCCCAGATATGGGTTGCTGTTCAACCCATAGGTGGTATAGAGTCGATTCCAGAATGCCATGCCTAACCTAATGGTAGGTTGGTTTTCTGGGAAACATGTCTTCATATGATAGGTAGCTGATTAGTGTATTTGTCTACTGTCAAAATTTGGTGGTCATTGGATCAATAATCTAGGAGTTATAGCTTTTGCAATTTGGTTGGCAGAATTGTTCCAATGCTGTTTTGTCAGGACCCAGTCCTGATATTCTCTGTTTTAGGCCTAGTTAACTTGAGAATTAGGCTCTGATGTCTTGAGATGATTTATGGGCAATTTTATAAGCTTTTCAGATTGTCCTCTTTTGTGTTCATAGGATTTATAAATCTGTAGTTATGATTTATTTACTAGACTGCCGCTTGTAGGTCTAAATGCTAGTGAAGCTTGAATGAGTGTTGCTTATATGTAGGGCTTAATGCTAATGGCTTATATGGATTAGGCTATGTATGAATGATTGTTTATTAGTATGTCATGAGGAATGGTTAGGATGATTGAGTAAGTATAGGTCTTTGGCTTTACTGGCTTGTTTGCTTGTGATAGGTGTAGAATGATTAGACAAGCTACTTATTCATGAGCATCTATCATCCTTGATCATGCATACACCGACAATCATGTATTCATGCATATGCACGTGCATCATTCCAGGATCGCGTGTAGAACATTCGTCGTGGAGTCGAGGATCCAGAAGGACAAGTCGCGAACGGAGATCCGCACGAGAAGTGATCCAAGACCGGAACCCGACATGGAATAGTCGAGTACCCGGGGCTCTAACTCGCGATCTTCTAAATAAGGCAAGCCCCGGAGCATCCCTCCTAAGTTTGCAAATGATTTACTTTGCGTCCTTTTATTCCTTATGATGCATTAAGTTTATAGGCGATGCTTGAAAACGTAGTTGCATCAGGACTACCTTGCCACAGAAATATCCTACTTTTACGTACAGGATCGACTACATGCTTAGGCCTGCTATTAAACGGTAGAAGCCGAGTGATCGACTATCACTCGCGAGGTAGGTGTTACTACCCCCTTTGGATTGAGATTGGTGAAATGTTGGATATGAACATAACCATGTGGCCATGATAAATCACCTCTAATATACTATGGCACACGAGCGTCCTCGGATCATTTTGAACAGTGCCTCACATATAGCTGGAAGGGCGTGTAGTGCCCAACCGCGAAGCCTTGAATCTACTTGGGCCGGGTATCAACTTCCAGGTATCCATGCCGGCGATGGGGGTGGTAGTAAACAAGGGCCCGGTCGTGAGTCCTTAAGATGGGGCGGTGTCATTTGATGGGCACGCTTACCTGTTGGGCACGGAGTTTCCTTGGTCATGGTGGTGAGTTGTTGATCCCGCGTTTCCCGAGTAGATCGTGGTGACCTATACCTCACCTTAGCGGGTGAGTGCGGTTTGTGTGAGGAATACCCCGCCACTGGTTTGCAATCGATTATAATCGCCATCGGTCCCGGATAGCGACTAACTTGACCGAGCGCTTATGGTGCCGCCAATAAGATTTGAAATGCGAGTTGGTTATGTTCACACATGATGGTTTAATGATTACTCAATCAATGCGGTTATGATATAATGTTGATTGCTTTTACCTTAAAATGATGAAGTAGTATGCGGGTGCTAATGTAGTAATGGCGGGATCCAACTTAACTGGATAAGTTAGAGAGTCCTTTTGTCACTAAATGATTATTAATAAGCTCATCTTTTGGCAAAGAAAAGGAGTCGGCTAACCCACTATAAAGCCTGGCATCCACCAAAGAGTCTTTATTTTCTTTTAGTCGGGTAAGTCTTGTTGAGTACAATGTACTCGGGTGCAATTCCCAATGTTGTTGTTGTAGGTTGGAGAATTACTACCGTGGTGACACGGTGGACTTATATCCCACTACGGGAGGATTAGACTTCGGGCAAGTCACTCTTTTACCTCATCTACATGCTGTTGATGGAGTCGACCCTGAGCTGGCACTGTATTTAAAAGTATAGGTGTGAGTGTATTATCAAAAGAGTTTTTCTTCCGCTATTATTTCTATTTGGGTTGTAATAATCCTATGTGCGAAATGTAAATAAAACAGGTGAATGGGAACTGCTGAACTTTGGATTCAGGTTTGTTGTATAGTTGTTTGAAATCCTTCGAGGTTTCACGGACTACCGGGCTGGTTTGGTTGCTAAGTACTAATTGAGTTGTCACATCAGCTTGATTAGTACTTCGTAATTAAATTAGTTGGTCGGTTCTGTTACAGACTCCATTTTGATTTGGTGGTAGCCAGAGTAGGCGTCGAGAAAGGAAAGTTCTTCGCAACCCGCAGTGGAATCAACGATTTGATCTATTCGAGGTAAAGGAAATGGGACTTTGGGACATGCTTTATTTAAACTAGTGTAATCTACACACATCCTCATTTTTCCATTCTTTTTCTCTACCAACACAGATTAGCTAACCACTCGGGATGATGTACCTCCTTGATGAATCGGCTTTCTCGAGCTTCTCGACCTCCTCGTGGATGATCCCGCGCTTCTCCTCGTCGAAGCGCGCGGCGTTGCTTGACAGTCTCGAACCGGACGGATCTCCAAGGCGTGCTCGGCGACATCCCTCGGTATGCCGGGCATGTCCGAGGGACTCCACGCAAACATGTCGGCGTTTGCGCGGAGAAAGTCGACGAGCACCGCTTCCTATGCACCGTCGAGGAGGCGCCGATGACCAGCGTCTTCTCCCCGAGGAGCTTGGATCGAGCGGGATCTTCTTGGTGTCTTCGGCGGGCTCGAAGTTGCCGGCTGTCGCTTGAGTGTTGGAGCGGAGGGCTCGGCCGCCATGCGATCGAGCATCATGGCTAAGTCTTCGATGCTCCCATCACGTTCGTCGGTGATTCCCGTACTCGACGCACTCCACATCGCGGTGGTAGGCGTGCTCGTACGTGGAGTTGACGGTGATGACTCCTTTTGGTCCCGGCATCTTGAGCTTGAGGTAGGCATAGCCGGGGATCGCCATGAACCGGGTGTAGCACGGCCGCCCAGATGGCGTGGTAGGTCCCCGAAACCGGGCACGTCGAAAGTTATGACCTCTCGACGGAAGTTCGAGCGTGTCCCAAAGACGACGGGGAGGTCAATGCGGCCGATCGTGAGCGCTTTCTTGCCGGGGACCACTCCGTGGAAGCCCCGGCGCTCGGGCCGGAGGTGAGCTCTTGTGAGGCCGAGCAACGTGAGGGTCTCCATGTAGATGATGTTGAGGCCGCCGCCTCCATCCATGAGAACTTTGGTGAAGCGGGCGTTGAGGATGATCGGGTCGACGACGAGAGGGTATGCGCCGGGATTGGTGACGTGCTCGGATGATCATCACGGTCGAACGTGATGGGAGCATCCGACGAGTCGAGGAATTGAGGCGTGGCGGGTTTCAGGGCGAAAACCTCCCTGCGCTCGGCCTTCCGCTCTCGACGTGTCATCTGGGTGGTTGGGCCACCGTAGATCATGTAGCACTCGGTGATGGGCGGATACCCATTGTCGTCATTGTCGTTGGCTTGATCGTTTCCACCCTTGCCCTTCTTGTCGTCGTCCTTGCCGATGCCGAGCTTCTTGAAGTAGCTTCGAAGCATGCGACAGTCCTCGAGGTTATGCTTGGCCGGCTCCTTGTGGTAGGGGCACGGCTGCTTAAGCATTTTGTCGAAGACGCCCCCATCCGGAGGGGGTCTAGGCTTCTTGCGCTCGGCTGCGGCCACCTCGCCTTCCACGACCGCGCGCTTGCCTTGCTGGTTGCCTTTCTTCTTCTTCTGACTCTTCTTCTTGTCCTTGCTCGGGCCCTCACCGTCCCCTGGGGGCGGCGCGGGCTTGTTCCCAGCTCCGCCAAAGAAGGCTCCCACGGCCTCGTCGCCGGCAGCATAGTCGGCGACGACGTCCATGAGCTCGTCGACCGTCTTTGGGCGGTTGCGCCCGAGCTCCCGCACGAGCTCTCTGCACGTGGTGCCCGAGACGAACGCCAGGATGACGTCGTGATCGGGGATGTGCGGTAGCTCGGTGCGCAGCTTGGAGAAACGTCGAGCAAAGTCTCTGAGGGACTCCGTGGCGTTTTGCTTACAGTTGCGGAGATCCCACGAGTTACCCGGTCGGATGTATGTACCCTTGAAGTTCCCCTCGAAAATCTGGACCAGGTCGGTCCAATCGTAGATTCGATTGGGGGGAAGCTCCTCGAGCCACCGTCGAGCGGTGTCAGAGAGAAACAGAGGGAGCTGGCATATGATCGCCTTATCCTCTCGAGCCCCTCCCAGCTGGCAGGCCAGCCGGAAGTCGGCCAGCCCGAGCTCTGGCTTGGTCTCCCCGTTGTACTTGACCACGCTCGTGGGGGGTCGAAACGGGTTAGGTAACGGTGTGTTGCGGATTGCTCGACTGAAGACTCGAGGGCCCGCCGGCCCGCGTCGTTGTCGTAACGCCCCCCTCGATGGGCCTTGTAGCCACGGTCCTCGGCACCCGCAGCCTTGCGTCGTCGGTTGTCGTTGATGTCATGACGCGCATCTTGAGGCGCGCGGTTGTCGAGGATGCGATCTCGAGCGGGGGCTCTACCACCTCGAGGGGTGCCTCTTGGTGGACGGAACCCTCCCGCTCGTGCCGTGGTTGCTGCCGGGCTGCCTCACGCCGTCTCGAGGCCGAGCTCTCGGCCCGCCGGACGGCCGCGACTTGAAGGAGCCCTGGGATCTCATCTCGCATCCGCAACGCGTGCGGATTCGAGGGCGCCGGCATGTCTCGCAGCGGATGGCCGCCGCAAGTACATTCCCGACTTGCTCGAGGGAAGTGGGCGAGGCTCGGGCGGCACTTCCGGCTGCCCATCATTAACGATGCGGTTGAGGACGCCTCGTGCCTTCCTCGAGCACCCGAGCTCGAGGAGGGGGCGGATGGTTCCGCTCAAGCGCGCGCTTGAGCAGCTCCGCATTTGCACGTTCCTCATTCATCTTGGCCTCGATCTCTCCGAGCCGGGCCCACCGTGCCGCTCGAGCATCGTCTTCGTGTCGCCGGTTATCTTGGGCTTGTGGTGGCGGTCCGCGCGGCTCGATCACCCGCAAGGCTCCAGCTGCGATGTTCCGACCGCCGGTGTCACGTCCGCCGGTTAGGCAGTAGGACAGCCGCGGCGGCGCCATCTCTCGGTCTCCTCATCCGACGGGCGTCACCGTCGAGATGAAAACACTCGTGAGCCGGGTCATAGCATCCCGAGTCCGAGTCGTCGGAGTCCGGGTTAGCGGCGGACGGCGCGTCCAGGGCCTCCCCGTGCTCTCTTCCTCGATCCAACGGGCGCATATCCCCGACCGTGTTGCGGCGTTGCGAGCCGTGTGCTCGCCAAACCCGCGGTCTACGACGCCGGCCATACAATCTCCAAGTCCATGGTGGCACGCAGGAGGGGGCCGGGGCTCCCTCTTGCGGTCCCATGGCCGTCCGGATCTCGTTGGCATACGTAGTGGCGGCGTTGGTGAGCCCAACCGGAGCCCGTGACGTGCTCGGTAGAGCCCGTGCGGCAACAAAGTTGGGCAACGTTGGCCGTGCGCGTGCTCGAGGGGCCACGCCGGGCTCTCTCGGCGAGCGCATGGCGAACGTGAAGCCGGGTCTACGTCAAGAACCCCCGCCCACACGCTGCGCCCGCCGCGCACTCGGCATCCCCGCCGGGTGTGCAACGGCGTCCGACCGGGAGGGTACGCGAGCGGCGTGCTCGAGCCCCCGTGGGCCGGCGACGAGGCTGGTGCCGGTGGCACCTGTGCCTTGGCGGCGAGCCATGGTGGCGTGGCCTACGCGCGACTCCACCAGCACGTGGAGGTGACGCGCGTCCCCCACTTGGTTCTCCGATCGAGAGCAGAGCCATGTCGTAGCCTGAGCCGAGCGACACGAACTCTAAACTCCCAAACCAGATTACCGTGGCAAACGGAAGCGAGGAAGCGGGTGCCGCCATCCGGAAAATGGTGGGAATCGGCGAAACACGCGGCTCCCCTACAGGCGCGCCAACCGGTGTTTCGTACCCCGGGGTATAACACCAACGAGTAAATTTCTATGCGTGCTCCCTAATCCGGATGGTGATGCAAGAAGGACACAAGTGTTTATCCTGGTTCAGGCAAAGAATGCCCTACGTCCAGCAGAGGGGAGAGATTTGTATTATCTTGCACCGGGGTGCTTGTACAGGGGTGACTACAAGCGGGACTTAGCCGTGAATGAGTGTGTGAAAATGTGGGAATGTGTGTGAGTGAAGGCGTGAAAACGTGCCCTAGGCTAGGTCCTGGCATCCCCTTTTATAGGCCAAGAGGAGGCTCGGGAGTACAGAGTAGATAGGGCTATCGTATGTGTGACGTCGAGATACGGTCGTTGGGTCGTGTCGTCGGACCGTGGACGCCTTCCTCGATCCGGTATAAGCTGTGGATCCCCGCTTTTACCCGGGTCGAGCCCGTAGCAGCGTGGCGATGATGGCTTGCTCGTCCTCCTCGATCGTGGGCCGACGTAGTCGAGGTACGGTGCGGCGTAGACGAGCACGTGCGCCCGGGAACCCTGCGGTATGGTCGTCGAGGTGGGAAAGACAGGGCACTGTGCGCCCCATGCTCAGGTCGCGTCCATCATCACTCCTTGAGCGGTTGGGGGCCGCCTCGAGAGGGCAACGATCCGAGCGACGGGACGGGACGACGTAGTTGGTGGTACGGAGAGTTGACAATGGCGTTTGGAGGGGTTGCCGTACGAGGCATAGTGTAAGGTATGGCATAACAGTGGCGCCCGCAGTCCTCGAATCCGGGGCATGGGCAGCGTAATGGTGGAAGCGACCCGCGTACGATCCACTGTTACGAGCTCTGTAGCCATGGATTTAGGCGGGGCAGGCGTACTACGACGCTGTTCGAGCCCTGTAGCCATGTGCGTGCCACGGGTTGGCAATTATTGCGGTGACCCGAGCGGTTGCTCGCTCGAGCGCTTCGCCACGTCTCGAGCGGTCGCCCGCTCGAGCGGTTTTCGCACTTCTTCCTCGAGCGGGCGGGTGGGCTGGCGCTCGAGCAAGTGGGCCTTGTGGCCGTGTGACTCTTGTGGGCCTGACTCGCATGCCGGCCCAACACGAGGAGGGTTAGAATTTCCTTGGTGAATTCTTTGGGGATTTTAGAGGTGAATTGGGCTGGTTCTTTTTGCCTCTAAACTGCCCAGTTTGGGGCCCCCTAATCTAGGTACCCGACACTCATATAGCTTGAGGCTAACCATGAGTGGATCATATTTCTAGTTTTAAAACTAAGAAGACTATGATCCTATTGTTCAAACAATTTGCTTCCAATGACGAAAGCAAAAGGCCTAATGTGCAAATGAGTCATGACAAGGTTGAACCCCGAAATGATAGAATAATGTCATATAGGTGGTTGTGTTTAGCATAGTGCTAAATAATGTCATACTCTTAAATTTGAAATTGATCTATATCAAAGTCGATAAGGGATAAAAAATTAGCTAAGAAAGAAGATTTGAAGTATGTTTCAATCTTAATCTAAAGCTATTTAGGAGGTTGATTTTGTTGGATCTTTCGAGATCATGTCACAAAGACTCCTCCTTTTTTCTCATAAGAGAATATCAAATACATGGACAACATATGATCATCGAATATACTTCTAATGACATGTTTTGAGATTTGAAATAATCTCATGGTCCATTGATATTATTTGATAATGTCCATTGAAATATGTTGTAACACTTGTTGTCAATGCATAATTGCGAGTATCATATTGATGAATTTGATACTCGACAATATTTATGAATTTCTATATATTAGACAAGAATTTCGTTGATTTCTTGTCATATATAGATTGTACGGGAAACATTCCAACATGGAATGATGTGTGCCTAGTGGACTTTTGTACCACAAACTCTATAATTAAGGAAGCAAAATGTTCCTGGTTCTTATGACAAGAAGAGGGAATAGTTTTGGCCATCATCGATATGATGCAATGATAGTTTGGCCTATTTTGCCACTATCATTCTTCTTATAGATATTGAGTTAATAGTTGAGGATATAATTTATATCCTAATTAAACTCATACATATCAATATAGAGATATCCAAATGTGTTTTCATTTGGAAACACAAAAGGACAACATTGGATATGGCATATAAGTAATGAGAGATAAGTCTCATTTTGGTTGTATTATGCATACAACCATCCCCCTACTACATGTTGCGTATGAGAATTTTTCACATTGTTGATGCATTCAAGATTTGAAATGATCAACTTGGCCATCCAAAGGGATGCGTGAAAAATTATTGGCAATTCTTTTGGTCATTTGGTTCTCCCATAGTGTGGATACAATATGTGCCACAGGAAATAGATTTTAAGACCCTCTTATCTTAAAATCGATTAAATTTCATAGATTCCTTGATCATATTCGAGAGAATATGTATGGGTCCGATACAAAGATTGTATGGACAGTTCGTGCATTTCATGGTTGTAAAGATGCATCTCGTGCGATGATCTAGAGTGTGTGAAGTATTATCCACACTCGGCCATGCATTTGGTAGATAATAGCTCTTATTGTGAGCATTATCCCGAACACTACCGAACTTTTGTGCCTACAATGATGATTGCAAGGTATAAGAAAAGTTTTGTTACATATCCAAAAGGATAATTGGAATCTACGAGTATGACAACAAAGTCATAGCATGACCATTGTTAGTAAATTGCTATTTGCCAACTTCGTGTTGGGGTCAGGTAGATTTACACACTCCTGACTTATGATTAACTGCATATCCCCTATATGCATTTAGTACGTGGGAATCCATGAAGATTTCCTATTTGCGTAAGATTGGTTTACGTTATATACGTACCATTCTCACCACCGCAACATACATTGATGGGTTTACACAGGAAACTGGGGATCAACGAGAGATTTCAATCTCCGTCGATTGTTAAGTATTTAGATCTCTTATGGAGAATCTATTTACAACCAGTATGTTGGTTCTATAATAATGAGCTTTTCCAGGCATTAGGGGGAGATTAGTACCATATATAATGCTAGAAAAATATTTGGAATGCATGACATTTCAAGCTCAGGATCACGTACTAAATGAACTGAATTTTGAGTTCAAAGAATTGATGATTTGCATAGTATTGCAAATAAACCGCCAAATACATTTACTCGGTCATTAATTAATCTATTGCAAGCATGTGCCGTAAAGAGTGTTGGTACCAAGTAAAACCACTCAACTCCCAATTGCAAATAAGAGGGGGAGAAGTATGGCCATAAAGCAAGATTATTCATGCTAGCAATAGAAGGTTTTCCTTCTAAGATAGTAAATGCAGGTCAACCTTTATGGTTGGCAATATTTAATGGGTAATATTGGTTATTACCCTGTGGATGAATGTCATCCACAAACCTAGCTCAAAGGTGCACCTAAATACTGATGCTAGGATATCGGAAAGCCCTGACTCTTGTTTCGGGAAGTCACGATGAGTCATTCAGGGAATTTTGAGTTTTAATTGATAGTTGGAGAATTACATATCATATAAAGGCTACAAGTGTCGACACATACTTCTCTGAATAAAATGTATACAACACTCTAAGTCATCCAGTGAATAAGACCATGGCAGAGTGCTTTTCACTCTTACTGGAACTTGTTGAGTGATGTAGTACATACAGAGATAGTCTTGCTCACCTAAAAATGGTGTTTTGAGCTGTGATGCCAACACCTTGTGGTACCTTTACTGTGGGTACAAAATATTTTCATCCTAAATTGGATTGAAAACAATGTGGTGGTGAGATACAAAGCAAGACTAGTAGCACAAGGGGTTTACGCAAAGCCCATGCATTGATTTTCAATGCAAATTATTCTCCATAGTAAGTTATAAGTTTCCGATACTACCTTTTGATTGGCAAACAAAAGCATCTATCTTTTGCGAGTTGATAGATGTAGTGATCGCATATGATCACTTGATTTGGAGTATTTGTGAAGCTTCCGGAAGGAGTTCACATACTCAATCCTCATATACAAAATCGCAACATATATTGTGTATTGCTTAAGTCATTATATGGCTTGAGGCACTTAAGTCGAATTTGGTACATTCGACTTTGTGTATTCCTTGATCAATTGAAGGGATACAAGATCTCGATTACACGTGTTGTTCATTTTTGAAGTCCCCGATTGGATTTCATAGTGTCATATGATTATAAATAATCTTGACATCATTGGTAATAAACCATGTTGATAGCACGTTGTACTCGAAGACGGAGTTTTGAGATGGGAGATATGGTCTAAACCAAAATTTCATTTTGTGTTTAGGATCTAAGTATCTTCTCCCGTGGTTTTTTATTAAAGCTATCTATATCCACATCATATTGAATGATTCAATATGAAGGTGTCCTATGGTTGTTCTACCTCATGATAGAGGAAGATTGTTTTATGCCATAGTGATATAAATGAGATATTGGGACATGTGGTCCATTATCTCTCGTTTATGTGCTAATATATCTTGCAAATTTCCCGGCCGGATATTATTTGCAATGATTTGCTATCTAGTAGCAAGCACTAATCGTACCAAATGTTGGTGGATTAAAGTTAAGAATATCTTTTGATATTTTAAAATAGCACAGGTGGTCTTGGTGTAATCCATGATCCGATTGCGTGGATATAATGATTCTGGGCATTTATAAGATCCCCAAATTCCGATCATTGAAACCGGCTTTACATAAACATAGAAAGACCATTTTGTGATAGTCTTTAAATAGACATAAGTGGTCATTCTAGCAACCATTCTGATATTGTGTTTACAAGGCTTCACATGAATGTGTATAGCTTGACAGAATGGTATATCACATATTAAAATTATGTGGTATTGATTCTATTGAATCAAAGGTCATTATCTTAAAAGGTAATGTAACTTGTGTTGTGTAGATAGAAACAAGTTATACTTAGCGCGATATTTTTGCACTAAGGTGGTTCAAATCTCATAGGTAATATGGGCATATGAACATTTGCAAACTAAGTCTTGTGATAATCTTGCATAGATATTCACAAAGTATACCATATTCCACACTTCTTATATGTGAGTATATTGGTATGAATTTAATTATTTTGAGGTTTGCAAGTATCGGGGGGAGAGTCTTCCCGATCAATAATTTGATTATCGGGGGAGAATCTCCTTGATTAATAACTTGTTGCTATATCATATTGCACTCTTTTCTTTGTATGAGTTTTTTCCATTGGGTTTCTCATATAAAGTTTTTAATGAGGCAATATCAACACAAGGTTATGTCATATTATCCATATTTTTCCTATAGGGTTTTTTTGGTGGATGATATTGGAACATAAGATACATTGTACTCTTTTCTTTATGTGAGTTTTTCCTTTTGAGGTTTCTCATATAAAGTTTTTAATGAGGCAATGTCAACATAAAGATATATGCTATATCATCTAGTTTTCCCCACCGGGGTTTTGAAAGATGATATTTGAGGCATATTGACCTTATATGGTCAAGGTGTTTTTTAGACTAAGTTTTTTGAGTTTGTCTCAAAGGGGTCTAATAACATTGGTAATTGTATAACATGGTGTTTCTCCTTGTTTTTCCCATTGGGTTTTAAGGAGTTTTGCCTCGCTATACCGGTATTACTTTGGTTTTTTCCACGGGTTTTCCAAAGATTTGTAATGATGCATAATACATGAACAAGAAGATTACAAGGAGCAAATTGATCAAGGGGGAGTGTTGAGAATTATTATCTAGTGCTCAATTTGGGATTAGTCCAAGAGATGGCTTTCACCCCCTCTCCCTCTTTCACACTTGTAACCGCCCAGATGAGCTTGTATATATATATGTACACACTGTTCATTGGAATACAATAAGACATCATTTGCATCAACTCGTTGTCTCTCGTTCTCTACTTTTCTAACACATTGCACATTTTGCTTGGGTATTTTTTTTTCTCTTCACTTGATCATCATCAAAGAACGCTTTAATTAATCCTTGTGAAGAAAGGAAAAAAGAACCTATAAGACAGGCGTGTTTGCATGGTGTCCAACGCAAGTCGTAGGTCACGCTGCACGTTGCCAAAAGGCTCGGCGGCTGTCGTACGTAGCTATTAGTTCATTTTCGACGTCACAACTCAAAAACCGTCTCTGCTGGCAATTGATTTATCCGCCATGACATAGTAGCTACGGCGTTGTGCGGCTGTGGCGAGAGCCAAATGCGCCCAAAAGTGGCAATGACGGGAATTTTATTTCACTTGGATATATGATACAGGACAGGGCGATGGCAATGGCCTCCATATCAGCACGATCTATCCTTTTTCAAAATCCTCTTTCATGAAGTGGTGCTATAGCTACTACCGATGTCAAGACATACTTTGACCTATGCAATGCAATAGTAGACCAAATATCTTGTCTCAACACTGCCATGCATTGAGTCACAAAACTACACACATCATCACAAGTTGTGTTGTATAGAAGAATGCCATGGGCCAGATTGTTAAACTATGTCAACTATATACCACACAATTTCCATTCGTTTCAGAGCATCGAGTTGCTTCCTACATTTGGTATTGATCTTTGTCAGATCTCACAAACGTACACCTTGGCTGCAAAAATCAGGGTGCGTCTTCCATTGTTTGCAACCAAGTTGACACAAAAGACCACGAGAATGATAGTTGCAAACCTTGTCTTCAAATTTTCCTATCAAAGTACACCTCGATTATTTGTCAAGTGTCTATTGCATCATCACTTTGAATCCTTCAAATTGCTTCACGAGTTTCTCGACCGACTTCATCGTCTTGCACGAGCGTCTTTTTTTCGCGACCGGGTCTTTTACCCCTATTTCATTAAAAGGAAGGGCCAAAGAAGGGCCAAAGCACGGATACAAAGAGCTCCCAAGTAATCCAGAGATTACCGGCGAAGCCCCAAAGACAAAAACAAAAAAAAAACAAAAAAAAAAGAAAACACAAACAAACAGCAAGAGTACACCGGGAGGGGACAACCCCGCCTCCACACACCAACCAACTAAGCCTGCAAAATAAAATTATCCACGCAATGGTCGCCAAGCTGGTAGATCTTCCTCAGCGACCAGGTAGCCGCTGCGGGGTATGAACAACGAGTGCGCCAACGACCAGGTAGCCGTTGCGCAACAGAGAGCCTCTCCAGTGACCAGGTAGCCACTGCGGGGTACAACATCCGTCAACGACCAGGTAGCCGTTACGGGGTAGAGCGACGACGACGACACCAAGCATTGACAAACCCTTGCGAAGATGACAGGAAGCACATACAGGCACAACCAACGAACGACACTAACGAGGGTGGCAGGAGGTACGCGCGACAGCAACATGTTCTTCAGCGGTGCCTTCACGAAGGAGTTGACGCCGACGGCGCCATCACCGCTGGCCTTAGAAACTAAGGCGTAGCTTTCGCCCAGAAACCGTTGCCGATGGCCATGGCATGAGACATGAAGAACGACGCCTCCAGGGAGGTAGTGGCGCCGACGGCGTCACCGTCGTCTGCTCGAGCACCGTCGAGCTAAGCTTTCGCCCTGGTCTACATGCATAGGCACGAGCGCCACCGGACCCGACCACCGCAGGGGGCGCGGCACCCAACCACCGAATCTCGCGGACGAAGAGGACCGAGTAGTCCCAGCCGAAGCACAGGGCGGGCCCCACCCCAGGCCGGCCGCCGCCAGATCCAGAGCCAGGGCTCCAAGATCCGGCCAGGCGCCAGAGAGCCGACCGACAGCCCGGAGAGGCCACGCCCGTCGCGCCGCCGCGGGCAGGTGGGGGTGGGCGGCCGCCGCCGATCGGGGTCGCTGACCTGCACCCCGCCCGCGCGGCGGCCCCGGCCGCGCGCCGGCCGCGCCGCTGCCAAAGGCCCCGGCGGACGGGGTGAGGGCGGAACCGGGCTCGGAGGAGTGGATCCACGAGCCCCGTGGCCGCCAGGCCCGTCCCCGTGCCGGCGCTTTAGCCGCCAGCCGGCCCACAGCCTGTCACGGCCGCCCGGATAGGGAGAGGGCGGATCCGGGTGGAGGAGGAGCGGATCCGCCGGATCCCGGCCGCCGGGGCGAGGAGCCGGCCGGCCGGCGAGTGACGCGGCCACCAGGTCGCCTGGTTGGTGGTGATGGAGGTGGGGGGAGAAGAAAGGGGGTGGGAACGCTGAGGGCAAGCGACGACACCCCTTTTTGAGGGCACCAGCCGCTGGCCGCCGCCGCCGCCGAGAGGAGGGCGACGACGGCGGCCGGGAGGAGCTGAGGAGGGGGCTGACTCCGGTGAGGTGGGAGCCCCCCGAGTCGCCCGTGCGGGGGCGCCCGTGATGGAGGAGTTGCACGAGCGTCAGCACGACGCTCACATTATCAATAGAGAAAACAAATTTGAGAAACTTGGGTGGATCTAGATACCAATTGTTACACTTTAGCCACTGTCAATGGAGATTTAGAGCTAGAAAGAGGGAGTACAAACGAAGGGAGAGTGTCTAGATCTAGGAAGCTAACAATTAGTTATTAAAATTAGCTCTAGTGGGTCTAAATTCTACCTCTAGCAGCCGAACACTAAATTGGCTAGAAATAAACTAATCAGATAATGAAAAGTTGTTAACAAGTTATGGTGACTAAACACAAATAAATGTGTTAGCTAGAGAATCCCAAATAGATCATCATATGTAATAATAAATAACTCTAACTAATAAATATAGCTTTTCATAGCTAGCAAACACCAAGGGGCCACGTGGCGTCAACAAAAGAACTTGCATTGCAACAGCATCAGTCTCCATCTTGGCTCTATCCCCAAGGACCAAAGATTTTCGTTTCCTCCCACCTCTCTTCTTGACCTCACCCGAGATAAAAAAAATGCCGCTCACATGCCAATGTTGAAACAATAGTTTTTTTATGTATATACATGACTTGC
Source organism: Themeda triandra (assembly GCA_018135685.1). Taxonomy (NCBI): domain Eukaryota; kingdom Viridiplantae; phylum Streptophyta; class Magnoliopsida; order Poales; family Poaceae; genus Themeda; species Themeda triandra. The sequence continues at coordinate 404,477 of JAENPR010000207.1, read as the reverse complement.
TATTACGAGTGATTGAGAGAGGCGTTTTTTTTAATAATGCATGCAATCGTGTACGAACCCAACGACCACGATGTGTTAAGTATAGTCCCACATAAATTCGCTTCCGTACGACGCAGCTACAAATGCTCTCAAGTAGATGTTGATTTTGTCCAAGCTTTGGCTTACCTTTTTTTTTTTGGTTGAGAAACCATTCCATTGCACGCTTGGGGGTTGGGAGTTGGGACCTTCGATCTGACCCGGTCAAAACTTCAAATCAAGACAGCAAGTCAGCAACGCACAAACCATGGCCCACTTGCTGGATCCACGGGCCACCGAGGTCACAAGCCCACACCACCCGGTCGAAAAGGCCCATCCACCTCTCGGCCCAGGAACGTGCCCGGGATCTGGGACGAGATCACGACAGAACATCCCACGACATCCTCAGGTTCCAGAACCGCTGACGTGGCGCGCCTCCTCCACCGGCGATCCGCCCCCTCCGCCCTCGCCGCGGCCACGCCCACGCCCTCCCCCTCCCCGCGCCTCCGCAACCTCTCGCCGCCGCCTCCTCCGACCCTCCACGCCGCGAGGAGGATCCCTCCCCGATGAGGTGAGGCCCGCTGCTGCCCTCCCGATCCCTTCTCGTTCGTTCAAGAATCCCATCTCGCTCTCCCGGGGCCGGGGAACTCCGATGCGGCGGGATCCCACGGCCGCGCCGCTCGCGAGTCGCGGAGAGAATGCGGACCCGTGCCTGCGGCGGCGGTTCGGCGGCGCACGGGATCCGTTTCTCGCTTGATTTTGATTTCGTGCCCGCGGCGTTGGTCGGGATTGCGATTCGCGTGGCTCCAGCTGAGCTGTGATCCGGTGATCCTGCGCGGGGAAGTGGTCCGTTTCCTGTTGTTTTTATGGGATTGGATTTTGCTCCAATCGGAAGGGGAACTGGGTGGGTGGTGTGGTGACATCCGGTCGTGGAAATTGGTTCCTCGTGCGCTGCGGTCGTCGGTCCTGACCCGCTTCTTCTCGGTCTTGTGCAGCTCGGAGACGTGTTGATTTGGACAGCTATTCGTCGACTGTGCAATGGTGGACTTTGTTCGACGGCTCGCCTCCGCCCTGCTCAAGTGCTGCGACCTCGACATACCGAACCGGCCCAAGGGGCTCGAGGACCCGGAGCGCCTGGCTAGAGAGACTGTTTGTATGCTCTTTTTACTCCCTTAATCGCTTGCTTCAAAGGAATCAGTCTGTTTGTTCAGACGCTTGTTTCGTGTCTGTTGCCCTTTACTCAGCAGTGGATTTACTGTTTCTTGCAGTTAATGTGAATGAGATCGAGGCTCTGTATGAGCTGTTCAAGAAGATTAGCAGCGCTGTGGTTGATGATGGCTTGATTAACAAGGTCTGTAAGTTCTACTAATTTCTTTGAGGGTGGAGTGGAAGTGAATGACAGTTTTGTTTCCATAAAGCCATTATGTCTGATCTCTCCTTGGGTCTTTGATGTATTATCTGCAGGAAGAATTCCAGTTAGCTCTATTTAAGACCAACAGAAAGGATAGCATGTTTGCTGATCGGGTATGTCCACTGGCTTCTTATATACATTTTGGCAGTTGAAATTTTGTTGTCATGATTCATGAAAGCTAAGCGCACTGCTGAAAATTTGGCAGTATTCAGTCTCTTCTTGCCCAATTATCGTGTTATTTTTGTTATCTAGGTCACATTATGTTTCTAGTTTTGTTTTGTATAAGGATGAACAGTACACTGTTTGTTTTGTGAACATTAACATGAATCACGTTATGCCAAACTATCTAGAACAGTGGTAGGATGTCATAGACCCTGAGCCTTTTAAGCTTCAATCATATGCTCTCACACATGTTTCTGTGGGCATGCTTTAAGCTGTTAATACATTTCAATGTGTCTGCATGTGTAAGCATGCACCTGCAATCCTTGAAAGGAGATGTGCTCAATGTGAATTCTCTGTCTTTTTGATACAAATCGTTTGATTTTCAAGCTATGCATATTCTTTTGGGTTGATCTGAAATAAACACTAGGTATCCTGTTTTTGATTCATTGACTTAGGTATTTGACTTGTTCGACACGAAGCACAATGGAATTCTTGAATTTGAGGAATTTGCTCGAGCCCTTTCTGTGTTCCATCCGAGTGCACCAATTGATGACAAAATTGATTGTAAGCCTTCATGCTTAATTTCTTCATTCATTTATTTATTCTTGAAAATGCTGTGCAAGTGACTGAGTATCTGGTTAACGAATTTAATATGAGATAATAATTCAAGATAAGATGTTGAGTCTCTACTGTTACTAAATATCCACGAAAACACTTGTGGACATGATAGGCAGCTGGAACAATGCATGTGATGCCCTTCAGCTTTACAAAAGAATGGACATTGTAAAAAATTGGAACATACATTCATTACTGATGTGGTACATGGGTTAAATGTATAACACTAACTCCTTTTTGTTGCGGCTAGAAATAGTTTATAGTTTATTTTTGATTTTGTTACCTGCTAAGGTTCTGTTGGGAGGCAGAAGCTTGTAGATAGAGTATGTTTGTTTGTGGCCAACCTGCATCTTTACCATGCAGATACAAAATCTTTGAAGTTTGGAAGTTTTCTATGATGAACTATTTAGAATAAGTTTGTAGTTAACCAATTCAGTTTATTCTATTTTGGGAAATCATGCATGTGTCACACTAATCATTCACTCTCATGATCTTGTTTCCTATCAACTTGCAGTTGCTTTCAAATTGTATGATCTCAAACAACAAGGTTTCATTGAAAAGCAGGAGGTACCTTCCACATGCTTATCCTTATCTTGATAAATCATGTCTTCCATGTATTAGTGCATATGATTGTTTTGCATGTTCCATGTTGCATCTATTTTTCCTACATGTGCTACAGTAGCTTGTACGTGAATACAATTATTCACCCTCTGAAGCCAGGTTCTAATTTAGCATATGACTTTATCGTCAATGGAAATTTATTTCTCAAGTTCAATTGAACTAAGCTGATGATGTTGAATATCTATGAGTCTAAACTGAAGCCCTCATACACAACCCTTTTTGAGGATTCTTATATTTGCTTGCATGAAGTATGTCCCATTTGACAATAAATGTAGCCGTCAGTAATGAAAATGCTGTTGTGTTTGTTCTTGATTGTCAGGTTAAGCAAATGGTGGTTGCAACACTTGCTGAATCAGGAATGAATCTTTCAGATGATATTATTGAAGGCATTATTGATAAGGTAATCGAAGTGCATGTATTTCTGTACAGGGTATATATCTATCGAACTTATGCTTGGTTGCTCATACTTTTTGATGTTCATAGACATTTGAGGAAGCAGATACAAAGCACGATGGGAAAATTGACAAGGAGGAATGGCGCAACCTTGTCTTGAGGCATCCATCTTTGTTAAAAAATATGACCCTCCCATATCTCCGGTCAGTACTCTTGATGAGTTTTCCCTTTTCTTTACAGTTTGAGTTTTCTTCCTGAACTTCTACTTGGGTTCTAACTTCCTATGTGAAGCTCACAAGCTCAGTATTGTAGACTCTATATTTGTTAACCGCACAGAACATACACCACCTGCTCCCTCCATTTCTCTGTATTTGTCCATAGTCTCGGAATATGTTGTTTTAGTTAATTGTTCCTCAGCGGGTCAAAACTATTGTGTTTTATACTTTCATTGTGAATATTCCCAAATTAAGAGTTTTTTATAGTTTGTGTCAACCTGAGTTTGGTTAAGTGCCCGCCTGCCTAGATAGATACATAAGTGTCTGTTTGGAAGAAGAAATGAGGAGCTACTAGCCGATCACGAAATTCATGTTATGATGTACATGACGTGCACAGGGTACTTTTGCTGTTTCCGACAAGCTATAATTCAAGTGCCCTTTGGTATACTGTTTAATGTCTTCTTAATCATGATAATGAAGATATTAATAGCCTTGTTGTTTAGAGAAGAAAAAGGCCACAAGAACAGATGGATCTTGTGTTTTTAGGACTATAAGGAAAAATCACAATAAAACACCCATTATTTCCACCCTTTGAATTGAAACAGACAAAGGCATGGACAAGTATATAGTGAAATTGAGTGAATATTATCATAAAATCTTTACTTGCCAGATCATTTGTTCTTCTCCATCAGATCCTTATCTGGAGAAGGATGACGGGGGATGATTGTTGCTAATTGAAACTTGGACAAAAAAACCAGTTTAATCCTTCTTCTTCTTCTTTTTTTTTGGGTGCTGTTTTTACTGAATCTGTGTATGTTAGATGAAGTAACAGCATTTATTGGAATATTGTTCTTATCGTGGTTTAATTTTTGAACAGGGATATCACCACAACATTTCCAAGCTTTGTGTTCAACTCTCAAGTAGAGGATGCGTGAGGTCCCAGCGTCTAAGGAACCATTCAAGTTCCTGGGACACAGCGGTTCATGTTCTCTGGGGGCACTAGTGTGTTTTTGTTTCCTTGAAAATGTAAATTCTATGTGGTGGCACGTCCTCCTTTTGTATAGTGAGTTTTGCTATTGTGCACAGAATTGCAGCATGAAGCTTTCCCGCCATGTGTTTAGAAAATGTTCTTCAAACAAGTTCATCAAAAGCTACGCAAAGTAAGATTTGAATTGAGTACAAAACTACTCAAAGTAAGAATTTAATTGAGTACAAATGACACCACAAATTTTGAGCATGGGTCATAACTCACGAATACGGGTCAAATAAAAAAATTCTTGACAGAAAAAACTTTTCTACTGTTCTGGTAGTTAGGAGATAACTTTTGGCTCTTTTATAGTATTAGGCATGGATTTAGTTTTATATTAGGCATGGATTTAGTTTTGTCTTCAAAACTGTATATGTTCTTTCTGTTTGTAATTTATATTCACGAGTTAGAAGATTATTATACTTTCTAACATTCACAAACTGTGATGTTACTTGTCATGTTATTTCACAAAATTAACTATAAAATTACTTTTATCACTTGTATTTACCAACAAGTACAAAATTTCCTTTTTCGCTATTAGCCACAAATTGAATAAATCAACCTTTTTTTTTCAAAAAAATAGCATGATCATATTTCTATTTTAGGTTAGGTTGCTTATGCTGTAACTAAGAAAGTTAAGTGTTATACTTTTTTCCCTCTATGTGAGCTTTTACTTGAAGGTTTTTTCACACAAGGTTTTTATAATGAAATAACATGTCCAATGCAATTAATAAACTAGGAGGATTCCCCGTTCGTTGCCACGTGTATGCGGTGGTGGAGAAATCAGTTTCACATAGCATTCTTGCCTCTTTGTGTCATAAGTTTGCGTAGTGGTGGGACCTGTGGATGACATGGCGTAAGAAGATGTTAAATAATTATGCTAGTGGGGGTTTATCTTTACAGGGAGATATAGATAGATGTGATGTGCTCTTTTCTCTCATCTATTGTGGTGGGGCGACCTTGCTTGTTCTTCGCTAGCGGCGACCTCTCGTCCACTCCATCCCTTAGTCCTTGCTCGTTCTTCGCAAGCGCCTCGTGTTCTTGCCACTTCTTGCTTCAAGTTGTCTTTGGCTCCGACAGTGTCATGGTGTGAAGCCAACACTACCTATAAAAGGCGACTGTCATACGGGCAAAAGGTAGCGAAGAAGAAGAATACATGGTGTTACATGCCTTCTAGCACCACCTATAAAGGCGATGTCATACGGGCAAAGAATGGCAAAGAAGAAGAATACATGTTGCATGCCTTTGAGTTGACTCTAGTTCACATCACAGAGACCATGAACACAAGACAAAAAGCAAGTAAACTGACCTAAGTTGAGGAAGGCGACATGATAACCAGGGGCGGACCCACAGGGTATGCAAGGTGGTCCACCGCATACCCTGTGGGCCATGGTAGGTACGTAATACTATGCTCTTAGTTGATAAGGACGCTATTATAACAAATGTGCCAGATTGGCCTAGTGGCAAGCATGCTTCATTTTGAGCAAGAGGTCAATGGTTCGATCCCTTACTGCCTCATTTTTCTTTAGTTTTCATATATTTTTTTTGTCCCGTGCATCATATGCACATATGCAGGGGGAGTGTTCTCTACATAGTTGAGGTTTGAAACATTTATTCATCCTAAACCATGTTCTTCATGCTATGGATAAATGGTTCAAAGCTCTCGTTCAAGCTTACAAAGTACCTTGTATGGAGTTAGCTTGGACTTTCAATTATTCAACTACTTCTTTCTTAGGTTGTCATCAATTACCAAAAAGGGGGAGATTGAAAGGTCTAGGCCCTTGTTTGGGTTTTTGGTAATTATTGACAATGCTTGTGGACTAACCTTGAAGTTTAGTGTGTGAAGGCTAAAATGGTTGAGTTCACAAGAAGGATGGTTATCAGCATTGGGTTGAATGCTAGCATGTTGGAAAGATCAAATCAAACATAGCAAGCAAGTGAAGACCATAGCAAGCATGTGAGGGTGAAGGGCAAGTCGGAGGCTTGGAAGCGAAGGACCATGCGATGGTGAAGCTTGGGCAAGACTTGGCGCCGAAGGACCGAAGCAACGGTGAAGAGCAAGTAAAGCTAAGGTTGATGGACTTGGAGTCTATGTGGCGATTTGAGTCATCCACATCATTTTTGATGATCAAGCTTGGTATTGATTGGTATATCAAGTGGCTTGGTGAATGTCGGGAAAACACCTTCCTTGTGGGCATCAAATTGTGAGATTTGGATTGGCACAAGGCGAAGATATGAAACATAGGGTGTTTCATTTTGCTAGCTATAAGGTGTGTAGAGAAGCTTAAGATAGCCGGATTTAGGATTGATAGCCGTACTATCAAGGGGGGCAGTCATGCTTTACAATTCGGTTATCTAGTGCCACTTGTGAGCTCTAACGTCGAGGTATGGTTAGTGGAAAAGTGGCGATGAATAGAAAAACCTTTGTGAAATGTTTTTCAAAAGGCTAACCTTGGTTTGTTGGCGTATGATCTCTGTAAATCATAGTTTGGTGTTGGCCGTTCTTGAAAAAGGTTTTTGAGAGCGCTGGGAACTAACTTCGCATTGTTTTGGGCCTGTCCATGGAAGGTGGATTGGTTGGTCAAAGCAATGAAGGCGTTGCGCTTGAGAGGTTGTTTTTCTGGACACCCTCGGACTGTCCGGTCTCGGACCGCGGACAGTCCGCAGGTTAAAACTGGAAAACCAGACAGATTGGAAACAAACTGTTGGTTGTTTGTCGTGGTAACGGCGGACTGTCCGGGCTGAAACTGCGGACTGTCCGTGGGTCTGTTTCTCTCTGGGAACAGAGTGGTTCTGGTTCTGTTCGGTGGTCCACTGGTGGACCGCGGACTATCCGGGCACTTGGCCGCGGACTGTCCGCAGGTCAGTTCTTGCCAGCAGACAGGTGGCGCCGTGGTACAACGGCGGACGGTCCGGGCTGAGGACCGCGGACTGTCCGCAAGTATCGTTTTTGAATCCAACGGCTAGTTCCTTTGAACCACGGACTGTCCGGGTTCTATACCGCGGACTGTCCGCGTGTGACGCAGAAATAGATAACGGCTAGTTTCGGTGCCCTTCTCTATATATAGTTGGTTGCCCGGCTTGGAGTGGTTCTCTTGGCCATTCCTTCTATCTATCTCGAGGGAGAGCTCTCTTCTAACACCTCCTCTCATATTCTTAGCTTGAGGGCAATATTGGAGAGTGAGTGTGATCCACTAGTGCGAATCTTTGCGTGAGAGATTGCTTGTGGCACTAGGTGGTTGATTTGTTGGTGTTATTGCTTGTTACTCTTGGAACTTGCTGGTTCCTAGACGGCTTGGTGATTGTGTCTTCGTGAAGCACGCAAGAAGGATTTGTGCGGTGCTCCGTAGCGTGGATTTGTGAGGGGCTATTGAGTTCGTCCCCGCCGGTGGAAGGCAAAGAACATCTCTAGTGGAATTGAGGCGTGAAGAGTACCTAGTGGATTTGGTTGGCTCGAGTTTTAGTGCTCAAGAGGAGCCTACCTTGCGGGGTAGTCCGAAGCTTGCGGGCTTGGAACTAAAAAGAGGAGCAACAATCCTAGGACTTGCTTCAACTTGGATTAAGTGACCAGCAAGTCACCGAACCAAGTAAAAAACATAGCGTGTCAACCTCTCCATTGTGGTTTGCTTATCTCAACACAAGTTTACTTCATTGCAATATATTCTCTTGTGTTGATTTGTTTTCTTGAGCTGAAATTGTGTTAGTTGGCTACCGCTGTGATTCTTGCTTAACTAGTTTGCTTAGTAGAAATTAAGTTAGCTCAAGCACCTTGTTTCTTGCTTTACCTATCTTGTTTAGGTGCTTGTAGAGTTATAGTTAGAGGGGTGAAGTCTTGGTTAGACCGATAGTTTTAATTTTCGCACTTATTTCCGCACTTATAAATGGTCCAATCCTAGGCCCGCCACTGATGATAACGACATCTGTTGTCGCCATTGCGGCAAAAACAAAAACTAACACCAGCCACAACAAATCGAATATTGTGGTGGACATGGTGTGAAGGTGTCGTATTGGACTAGCAAGGCTCTCTCTCTACCTCTTTCCTGGTAGCAAGGCTCTCTCTCTCTATCTCTTTTCTAGTAAAGTAGGTCGCTGCAACCGTCTCTCCACCTCGAAGGCACTCTACTTTCTCTCTTTTCTTTGAACTTGCTGCCTAGCGAAAAAATATTGGGTTCAAACCACTCTCTAGATCAATCCTGAAAATATTTTTAAAAGATCTACTTAGAGATTCCCAAAAATTACGAAACAATACATATTCATAGTTCATCGATCTGTGTATGTTGTTGTAAAAGTTGGGAGACAAACTTATTGTGTTAAAATCCACACAAGAATGCGGTGGTCTGCTTTGCCGGTGTGCAAGCGACCGGTCGGGAGTTCCACTCCCAGCCTTGCACCTCGGGCTATTTCCGCTTGGACTGCCAAGCGTCTGCCTCTCACGCGTGAAGCCACAAAGGGATCATGACGTGCCCGTCACCTAGTCGAAATCAGAGGATTTTGGTGATCTCAAGAAGGACGCGGTCTTCATGATCTGAGTGTAGTTATAGGTTTTTTTGTACACGGGTGGTGTGAGTTGCGTGCGTGTGTCGATGGGCGTGCGTGTGTACGAACAGATGCTATAGCTGTACCCAGATGAGAGGCGTCAAAAAAGAATAATAAACTTTAGGTGCAAGTGTACTAGAAGACAAAATTTTAGGCGCAAATGCACATGGAATTTGTTATTTATATATGAAATTTTCTAGATTAATGTTGTTTTTTCAACTTTTTCTACAACGTACATCTATGAATGAACTATGAATATGCATCGTTCTATAATTTTTGAAAACCTCTAAGTATGGTTTAAAAAAGTGTTTTCACAATTGCACATAGAGAGTAGTTTACACCTAATATTTTTCACTGCTCTAGAGAGGTGACAACACGAGATCAGCTTAGTGGTGTGTGCCTGCGAGAATGATGGAGATCAGCTTAGTGGTGTGTGCCTGCGAGAATGATGGAGTGGGTCTTACTGGTGCAGGTGCAAAGGAATCACTGACCGCTCCGTGCCAGGGTGTTAAACGTGACGTGTAGGCTTGATGCGACAGCCTCGCCTATGTGGGGGCCTCATCACAGCGGATCAGCTGCAAGCCTGCAACTGGCAAAGCCACTCCTTGAAGTACGCGACCAGACGCCTCAAGTTTGGGAGGAGGTGGGGGAGGTGGCAGTGTGTGAGCGTGAGGATGAGCTTGAAGGGGACTACCTCCATCATGACCACCAGCGGAGCTGCGAAGGGCCAGATGCGGCATGAGTTGGAGAAAAGGAGGTCTCTGACTCCCCGTCCTCCTTTTAGATTGAAACCTTTTCCCTAGCACTCCATTTAGAAAAGAATAGAGGAGGTACCATAGCTAAGAATTGCTTTTATCCATGAGATCAAAATAACCATGATGAAAAGATTACAAAAAGTAATGAAATCCCGAGGTGCCAATATTTAGGAATTATTTAATGTATTGCACTGTTTCCCTGAACAAATTTATATGTCATTGCTTGCGCCCACGCAGTAGGGATGGATATCGAGCCAGCTCGGTTCATCATGGCTCGACTCATTATGGCTCATTATACAAACAAGCCAGAAAGCTAGCCCAGCTCAGCTCGTTAGTGGCTCGAGCTAACTCATTTTGCTCACGAGCTAGAGCACAAAAACATATACACAGAGGGGAGCGTATGCTATGAAAACTAGTTTTTTGTGAAAACTATGCAAACTGTAATTAAGTCCACAGAATTCTAATCCGATGGCCTCAGTTGAAGGTGGGTTAATTAATCACTTAAACCCTCCCACCAATCTCTTTCTAATCTTTATTTAATTTTTTTTTTTTTTTTTGCAAATGACTCCGCCAGCGCCTGTACGTTCCGGCTCTGTTACTCCGGTCCTCGCGATCCCATCACGCGATCATGCTCCGTTACTCCAGACTCGGCGCCACCCCGTCACGCGATCCCTTCCTCGCTATCCCGTCCTCGACCCAGTCTTGCGCCACCTGAAGACCGGTCGCCGCCTGAAGATCGCCGCCGTGCCAAATGGTGGGCGACAGCAGCCGCCCCCTGCAGATCGAAGGCCGCCCCTGCAAACTACAAGGCCAGCTCGTCTCCATGGCCCAACGATCCACCGAGGGCAGGCAGCACGTCTCCACGGCCCGACGATCCACCGAGCGCAGGCAACACGTCTCCACAACCCGGCGCTCCACCGAGGGACGTCAACTTCTTCCGCGTGCTCGTCTCCATGCCGGTCGCCATGGCTGCCATGCGGCTGCGCGCGGGGGCCAGGGAGAAGTGGAGGTCCTGCGTTGGTCTGCACCTTGTCCGCGTCATCATGGCGTCTTCACGAGCCACGCGCGATCGCGCCGGAGGAGCCACGGGGCAGCGCCGGGACGGCCACGAGCCACGCGCGATCGCGCTGGAGGAGCCACGGGGGCGGCGCCGAGTCTAGAGTAACGGAGCCGGATCGCGTGACGGGATCGCGAGGATGGGAGTAATGGAGAACGTACAGGCTCCGGTGGAGTCATTTGCAAAAAAAAAAAAAAATGATTAGAAAGAGATTGGTGGGAGGGTTTAAGTGATTAATTAACCCACGTTCAGCTGAGGCCATTGGATTAGAATCCTATGAACTTGATTACAGTTTGCATAGTTTTTACAAGAAACTAGTTTTCATAGCATACGCTCCCTACATGGAGATGATAATAGTAAATTAAAAAAACACATCACATGCATATTTAAAGTGAAATAAATAAAATATGTATGAATTTATAATGTAAAATATAAGTATGCTATCGTCTATCGCCATGATCAATCATTATCCGTTTGATCGATTCCACTTATTCATACAATATTTATTATTTATTTATCTTGCCTCGTTATAGCTCGTGATTAGCTCATGAGCCTGGCTCATTACAAAAAGAGTTGGCTTATCGTAAAACAAGCTAACAAGTTGGGTTCGAGCCGAGTCACTAACGAGTGAGTCGAGCGTGCTAGCGAGTTACAAGTTTTTCGTTCAATGCATACAATCTGCAGATAATACCAGCAGCAATATATGCCCCTTATGTTCGAGTCTGACCCATCGTCGTCTCGTACACTGTCGACCAACCCATCGTCGTCTCGTACACTGTCGACCTCGAGAGGTCTGCTTCATCTGCATCTGTCTCCAGAAACATGGCCAATATTCCACTGCCGACCAGGGGCGCCGTGGGCTCAACAAGCTGCTGCTGTGTGCTGGTGGAGCTGCTGCTTAGCATCTTCACAACCTCCGACATGGACGGCCGATCGTCCGGATTTTCCTGGACGCAAAGCAGCCCAACGTGGATGCACCTGCCCAGCTGACGAAGCTCCGGCATGGCCGGCGCCGGTGGAACCTCGGCGTCGAGGAGGGCCGTAATGTTGCGTTCGGCCCACAACCTCCAGGCCTGCACCAAGCAAATGTTGACATGCACTGGCTATCAGTAACTGCATTTCTCTTCCTTCAGATCATTCCCGGATTGGATAGCAGAACTTAATGAAGAGAAATGAGTAGAGTGAAAGAAAAGGCTATCATCACTTCATCAGCGATTCCGCCTGCTTACTTCTGAAACGAGGCTGTGCCTGCACCGGTTCTTCCGGCCACCCAGCGTCTCCAGCAACGTGACGCCGAAGCTGTAGACGTCGCATTTCAGTGTCGTCTCGCCACCTTCGCTCTGAACATACTCCGGAGCCATGTAGCCACTTTGCAGGATCGACATATTATTTTAGGAAGACAGTTAGTTTACAGAGACGGTAAGAAACTAAAGAATCATCAGTGGGTATTGTTACTTACGGTGTGCCGATTTTTGTCCGAGTTCCTGTAGCTCCGGCAGGGAGCAGGAGCTGTTTGGCTGTCCCAAAGTCCGCCACTTTGGCCTTCCATCCACCGTCCAGCAGCACATTGGCCGGCTTCAGATCCCTGTGGATCACGTTGCCCAACGATCCATCTCCCTCGTGCAGGTGCCTCACGCCCTCGGCGATCCCCTGGATTATCTGCAGCCTCTTTTGCCAATTCAGTAGCGCGCGTTCTTTTGTTTTCCCTGAAGGTTCAAAGGAGTAGTGGATTCATGTGAACAGAACAAGCTGGGGCAGTGTTCAGAAATCAGAAGGCCAAATTTATCTGAATTCAGCACTAGGTGTGTTTGTGTACCAAATATGTATGCATCCAAGCTCCTCCTGTGCATGTACTCGTACACCAGAATTCGTTCACCGTTTTCCTCGCAGTAGGCAAGAAGTCGGAGCACGTTCTGGTGCGGGTTCAGCCCGGACATCACCTTTTAGATTGTACTAGTTAGTTTGCAGTGCCTTCGGGCATTTTTCTTATTCCTTGTTTGTAAATGACGGTGGATGCTGGGTAAGCTTAGCCTTACTATTCATCCTCGTGTTTTATTGTTTCCAAAATTGCATTTTTTTAATGAAATACATACAATTGCTTGATCGCAAAAAAAAGCCTGGACATCACCTGCTTTTCTCTCATGAAATAGCTCACGCTCGCCTCCGGAAGATCACTGATTGGTTTCAGCCTCTTCACTGCGATTGTTCTCCCGGATAGTCCGTGGAGGAGCGGATGTCTTCTGGGTAACTTGCCCTGCAGGGAACACGGATTTTAATACACCAGTTGTACACTCTGTTACCAATACCAATACTATTTTTTTACATTGAAACTACCAATACCTATACCAATATTACATTGAAACTACCAATATCAACTTTATATATTATTAATGATCAAAGTTATGAAAAATAGCTTCGGAAAAAATAGGATTTTAATTAATTGTGACCGTAAGGACAGTCTCAATGGCTAGTTTTCCTCCCAATTTCATGCAATTTTATGCAAATGCTGACATGACAGTCTATTTAATGTGAATGACACTCCCGTAAAACCTCCATTGAGACTGGCATAATAACGAGCGGTAAACTTTTTGATCTGTTGGAGATAAATCAGACCTCGTATACGATGCCAAAATGACCTTCACCAACCACATTCCGCCCGGAGAAGTTCCTTGTTGCGCTCTTGACAATGGCCAAATCAATGGGACCGACAGAGGGACAATTGGCGGTTTGTACTGCCTCGGGAATTTGAATTATCAAGCTCGGACCTGTAAACGAGAAGATAGCTTACAGCATTTTTTTTGTGTGAGATAGCTTACAATAATTTTGTCCCAATTTCGTTCGACCGAAATGAGAAGAAAAAGACGATAATAGTATGGAGGTCATACGTCTTGTATTACGAGCCGCCCTCACAGCAAAGAAAACCAAGGAGAGCAGAACAATGGAGCCCAGTATTGATCCAACTGCTGCTAGAAGGGCCATGTGTTTCTTCTTATCCCATTTCCTTGCTCCTGTATCAAAAGGTAGAGTATATTTTTCAGCCTCAAAATTAGACCTTATTTAGTAGAGGCTGCTTCAGAGGAGCTGAAGCTGTATTGAATAAAAAAACAGTTTTGATCTTTTTTTTTACTACAAAAATATGTCCATAGGGCTCCAACTAATGGCTCCTCAGAAAGGAGCCGAAGCCGGATAGGAGCCCTGCCAAATGAAACCGTTAGACGATAGTTTGATTTTCGACCCTAAACTAGACGCAAGCTTTTCAACCGATAAAACTATTGAAACAGTCGAAATCAGTTGTGAAAACAATCAACCGAACAACCCCTAAGGTTTAAAAGGTTATTTTCAATTATGAAATTAAATTAAAAGTTGATTTGATCTTTAAAAAGTTTCTGATTAATTTATTTTAAATAAAAAAATGAAACTAGTTTTCAGAGATTCTCAGGCATCAATCGACCGCCTTAGAACACCCGTCTCTATGAAGTCGGTTTTCAGATATACCATATATGAAAATGGATTTGTAGAGATGGTTAATCTATAAATTAAGAGGCGAGTGTTTGATTGGATGCAATCTGGCCATTTACAGAGATGGTCTCTAAATATGTCCATCTTTGTTTATCTCCTATTTTTCTGTGTTTGTGAATAAAGAAATGATGTTTTTTTTGAAACAATATAGAAATGATGTTTTCTGATAAAAAAAAAAGAAATGATGTTTGAGTTAGGACAAAACTAATATGACATTAAAAAAAAGCAGAGGTAGTATTTTATTGGAAACATTGTATGGAAAAGGTTCATCCTTATCGCGGATGTATACTTTTTGTTACATTTTGCATGTCAATTATTATTTAAAACGATAATACCATGTATAGCTATCGCAATAGCTTGCCCTTTATTACGTATATTTTGTGAATCCGTATTACCATGAACCATAATCGATTTATCTATGAGTTTGCATAGAAATAACTCAAATTTGAAAAAGAAAGCATACCACAAAATTAAATTCATCATTATAATAAGAACTCAAATGATTTTTTTTCAAAAAGAAATCAAATCCAGCTTGCAGAAGCAAGTAATATCTGAAAGTTTAGAGACACAAAGTAAAAAAAAAAACCCTAAGATGAATGCTTGCAATAATGCCCTTCAAAATTACAAACCACATATATATACTACTTAATCCGTTCCAAATTATAAGATGTTTGACTGTTTTGATTCCAAGTTTGACCATTCATCTTATTAAAAAAAATTATGCAAAATATCACATCTTTTGTTGTGACTTGCTTTATTGATAAATATTTTTTTAAGAATGACTTAAATTGAACTATGCTTGTAAATTTTTTTGACTAAGACGTGTGTCAAATTATAGGTTAAAATAGTCAAACATCTTATAATTTGGAACGAAGAGAGTTGTAGCCTTGTAGATAGGTAAAATAAAACATGAAAAGTTAGACTGCTAAATAAAAGAGGAAAAAATATTTATTTGTTAACTGCTTGTGGTGCGTAACGCTGCTCACCTGGTAGTAGTGACATGGGCAGCCTCAGGTAGAAATCCTGGCCCTTGTCTATATAGCGCAGATCAGTGAAAGAGTCCGTCCAGATAATACAGCCACTGCCGCCGCCTCCGCCGCCTCCTGTTGTTAAATTGGCGGCAGCTGCAGCATACGCCACACAGGAGCAGTTGGCGACGCACCTGAGCCTGCACTCATCAAGGCTGATGGCCATGTCGACCGTTGCGTTCTGTGTGTCGGGGAGCTTCACCAACGGTACCACAAGGAACCCGTCCGTGCTGCCGCTCCGGCTCTGGTTACTGCTGCTGCAATCGAGCGAGACGTTCCGGCGGCACCCGCCGGAGTACTCCCTCAAGGACCACTCCTTGGGAAACGCCGGGACGAAGCCCTTGAAGCAGCTGCAGAGCGACGTCGACGGGGAGCTCCTATCGCAAATTCCGAACACCCCGCATTGGGCGTAGTCGTCGCAGTCGTCCCTGGGCTCCTTGAGGAAGGGGTTCCACTGCCGCTTGCTGTTGTCCCACACGAGGCGCTGCACCACACCGGCGTCGTCCAGCCTCAGCTGGGAGTACAGCGCGCCGGGCTTGGCGTTGTAGCTGTAGGTGGCCTCGCTTGGGCTGACGGTCACCTTGTAGCTGAAGTTGCTCGCGTAAGACGCCATCTCCGGGACGCCGTCGAACCGCTCGCCATTCCACGGCCCCGTTCGGTACTTCTTGGTACCATTGCTATCCCACATCACGTTCTCTGGCGTGCCGCCGCCGAGCTCGGTGGTGTAGCGGTAGCTCCCCGTGCCGGGGTCGGCGGCAGAGAGCCACGACGAGAGGGACCACTCGTCGCCATTCCAGAGGTTGTGGCCGATCTTCATCCCGGGCAGCAATGCGTTGCAGGGGTGGTCGAACGACTGCCACT
Source organism: Themeda triandra (assembly GCA_018135685.1). Classification (NCBI taxonomy): domain Eukaryota; kingdom Viridiplantae; phylum Streptophyta; class Magnoliopsida; order Poales; family Poaceae; genus Themeda; species Themeda triandra. The sequence goes on along the minus strand of JAENPR010000207.1, from coordinate 388,262 downwards.
GCGCCGTGCTGTTGTCCTGTTGCACGACGACCAGGTTGCCCGACTCGAGCAGGCGTGCGCCCGCGGGAGGTGTGGAGCTCGTGGAGCCCGAGGACCATACCGTGCTGTCGTTGTTGGAGCCGTTCAGCAGGACAAGGGTGCCGGAGTTGGTCAGCACCAGCACACCGGAGGTGTCGCCGAGAGGGGTGTCTCGATTGGCCACCCAGTAGATGGATTTGGCTTCCGGAGACGGGGAGAAGGAGAACCATGTCCCCACGTACCGCTTGGTCGGCTCTCCGGGTGGCGAGAAGAAGCCCAGCGTGAATGAGCCCCCTGCCGAGACTAGGGTATTGCCGTCCGGAGCTATCATGTCGGAGGCTTGAGTTCCAAGAGAAAGATTCAACAGTGACAATACGACGTGGACGCCGATAAGAGGACTGCGGTCAATGTGTCTGCGAATCGACATTTTTGGGAATACTAGCTTAGCTTGTTCTTGGCCTCTTCTTGATTCTTGAATTTGCTGATGAGTGATGGTATATATAGGAGTAATGAGTGTATATGCCTACCTTTAGCTAGCTAGCTTTGTTCATGGAAAATTCATACTCCAAACTGAATTGTTTTCAAGACTATGGTAAACGCGTTACGGAGTATTCGACGTCAGGGAGGGTTCAAAGCAATCGTCCATTAGGGACCTGCCTAGCTCGATGGTTCCACTGCATTGGATTGGACTCCTTGTGTTGCACTATTATAAAAAAAAAAATGGGTTTTAACAAGGAGATAGATATGATTTCCTGACTAACCGAGGCAGACAGTTTTAATATATAGGCACACTTATTGAAATGGTTACGCAGTTTCAAGCAAAGCACCTGCCTCTGTTAATTGTTTTGTAGAGACAACATTTCCAAATGAATAATCTACCTATGTATGATAATTGATTATTTAAATGGTCATTTTGCATGTATTTTTTAATCGATTTATAAAGACATATAGAGTATAGCTTAACATGTTCGTCTCTAAAAATAGCTATCAATAGAGACTATGGTCCCAAATATATGTTTTTAGTTTATAGTTTTTAAAACTTAAACTTTTAAATTTTGAAGTAATGTTGAATTTTATTAACAAATTTATACAAACCGAGATACCGCTTGATCGCCGGCCTAGGTGGGGAGAGAACCCCGGCGTGAACGAGCCTTGTTACCATTGGTGAGATTGCCGCCATTAGCTGCTGGTCCTGTTCGGATGATAATGGTTTCTATGGCTGATAAATCAACTAATATTATTTTGTTGCTAGAGAAAAACATTATACTATGATAATGTCAAGCGAACGGGATGATCATGTCAAAGGCCAGAGTTCTGCCAGAACTGAGACAATACGATGTGGAGGCCGATAAGACAACCGTTAAGGTGTCTTCAAATCGACATTTTTTTTTTGGGAATGCTGCTTCCTGCACCGCTACCAAGTGAAGACGAAGCAATGGTCTGTGGGAGATGCCTAGCGATGAAGATGCTACTAAGTTCTCGTCTGCTAGCGGCCTGGCCGGAAGTGGAAAGTTTCATTGATATTTTCACCTCGATCCAATTGGAACAATCGCCTAACGGTCTTTCTTGTCAGCAAGACTAGCCTATATAACGTATCTTTTGATGCCGACGAGGCGATGACGTCCGCCTGGTCGTCAGCGTTCCTTTTAGATGAAATACAACTTTCTTTTTATCACACCAAAGACCAGTTGTGGTTACTGGGCAAGTGTTACGTTTCTTAAGTTGGTTAGTTTGTTCTTTAATTTGGTCATCACTAGCTCTATACGCAGAACCGACCCCTTGTGCAAACTTGAGAGTATAGCTCATCTCTACTTACTAGGTTCGTGCCCGTGCGTTGCTATGAGTTTAAAGTTTTTTAAATATGTTTTTGAGGGCTTGAATCATTACAAATACAATAATAATTCTTTTTTTACAAAGTAAAAACTGAGAAGCAAATTGTGTTTGACTAAGCTATAAGCATCTTGTTTGAGTTTCTTGGGGTTGTCCTATGAAAACCATGTGTACGAAAGCCGCGTATGCAGAATACAAAAGAATTATAGTTTAACCTAAAAACAATACAGATAGAATAGTTTTTCCGTGGTGATATATGTGTGCACCTTATTATCATACTTCGTTTGTAAGTTGACCCATCCTTTGATCACATTGTTGCAACGAGACACGAATGGAATAGATAATAGGCACATGTATTCAATAATGATTAGATTGTTGCAACCCACACAAAAATATTTGGGTGCTCTAGTCATATATTTCATGGCACAACAACCATTCCTCTTGTTGTCAAAAAAGAAAAACATCCCTCTGAAAGCACATGATAAGGCATGACTAACTCTCCGCCACCATCAGTAGCAAATAGCAATCACTTGCCGAAAAAATAAAATAAATCTCATTACAGGGAAATGTGGACACCATAACAGACTATCAGTGCAAAGACAATTTTCAGTGTCAATATAGGAGGAAATGAGAGGAATTTGGAGGGAAATTATGTCCTATGCCGTTAGCCATGCAAAGGAAAGTAATACCGAGCAGGATGGGACGATGTTGGATGCATGACTGTGAAGATGAGCCCGTACTCCACTTCAGGTGGCACTGTGGCAGATTGTCAAGGAAGTAGCAGGCCACGACGTGTTACTGGACGGAGATCATGATGGAAACTCTGCCAGCAACTCAGTACCTTGTCGCCATGGGATCAGGACTCGCCCATCTCCTTCTCCGCAGCTAATGGGTCCCAACCTCCTTCTCCATGGATCCAGCTATCATCTGCTGCTTTACCCTACCATTTTTAACTATCAAGGATCAAACTGATAAGGCAAATACACCGAAATTACAAGAATTACAGGAATATATGTGATCGCTGATGCAGAGAAAAAAATAAATTTGCTCATTGTGATCCTCTTCTAGAGAGGCTGCAAAGATGGTCAAATCAACCAAGTACCATCTAAAATACATATCATTCCAAGTACAAACCTCCAAAATACTTGCAAGCAGTAGTGAGCACCTGATGGCAAGAAAATAGAAATTTCAGAATATAAAAATCATCTTAATTTTCAATTACTGAATGGTTCCTCCACATGATACTGATCACATCAGCAGGGCTGCAAAAAAAAAAAAAAATTGATATTGAGATTTATATATCACCTGATCAATATCAGGGATGAAACTAAACCTTTAGTTGCTCCATGTTCTCATCTCTCCCCAGGTATATATACGTCGATACCGATCAAAAGTTCAGAGTATAGAACAACTGAACTTGAATAGTCATAGCATGATAAACATTTGAATCTCATTTTCATAATAACTATAACTACTGCTTGTGGCAGAATTTTTTTTTTCCTGTAGCAAAAAAACATGATTTGCAAATCAACTCGTTTGTGCCATTGCTCACAAGACAAAATAATGGCATACCAAAAGAAAACCCTGCTACAACAGGTCTTATATATCTAGTGCAAATTCTAGACAACTGAAAAATAAATATGTAGAAATAGTGATCATTTAGCATTATTATAATCATATAATTAATACTACTTTCAATAAGTGTGAAGCAAAAAGAAGGTCATATAGCCACAAGAGCTTTAATTTTAGTGCATGTGCACCTGTAGTTCTGCATCAAACCTTACACTTGTTGATGTTGATCTCCATGACGGATAGGGAGTTATATATGCGCACATGTTCTTCCCACCACCAACAAGAGACAAGCACGTAGACGTGTGGCATTGCCAAGAAACAAAATCACCCGTGGGAAGTTAAAGGCATTTCCTGCTACTGCTAATTCCAGATATTGTCTGCTTGCAGTCAACATGATTGTCAGAAGATTGATATGACAATTCAACAAAAGATACTTAGGCTCGTGAACATTTAAAAACCAGGTTCACTTCTTCTAATCAACCCTGATGTGATTGCAAATCTCTGAACATTCTATTAGAATAGGCGCATGAACAATGGTTGAATTTCAACTCACTTTCGTCATAAGTAGAAAGAAGAGAGAGCTGCAGGTACCCAGTACTTCTAATCAACCCTGATGTGATTGCAAATCTCTGAACATTCTATTAGAATAGGCGCATGAACAATGGTTGAATTTCAACTCACTTTCGTCATAAGTAGAAAGAAGAGAGAGCTGCAGGTACCCAGTACACAACGAAGGGCCTGCGCACCTGTTGAGCCAATCAGGATCCAATTCCTCCTGTATACAGAAACTGAAGACTGAACGCGAGCTTTAAATCTATAATCAAGACTTACTGGATCAGCAACTCTGCTCTGTCATCCTAGTAGAGAATCGATTGAGAAAGGAAACTCACCGTATCATCGATATCCTGGAGTCGATGAACGCCGCAGAATAATCGAGGTGGTGCGCCAGGCAGCGAAGCAGCAGGGTGTCGTGGCCGTGGCCCGTGGATGGTTGGCGGCGCAGGGCAGGGACGTCGGTTTCGACGGCTGGGTGACCGACTCGTCGCCGCTGCTGTGTCCGCCATTCCCTTGGCCCGCATGCCACCAAAATCGCAGCCCCCTCGGCCCACTCAGAACGGGCGTGGTAGCGTCGGCGGCGGGTAAAGTTTTCCAAAAGGGCCGAGCACGCTGGGCCGGCCCAGGCACGACACGGGAAAGCACGGCCCAGACACGGTCCGGCACGGCAGCCTGCGTGCCCGTGCCTGGCACGGCCCGCACCCGTGCCCGTGCCTGGGCCGCCATTTCAGCCCACGGGCCAGCACGAGCACGGCACGACTAAAAGGCCAGCACGATGTCGGCCCGGTAATTCTCAGTCGTTGGATGACCTCAGATGAATTGGAACCGTTGGATTGCGGTATATAATAAGAAATCCTAACCCTAACCTCTCTTACCCCTATTCCCAGTCGCTCAGCCTCCGCCGCGCCGTCCGCTTCCGGTTCCCGTCCGTCGTCCCTCTGCCACTCCACCTCCAAGCTCCAGTCCATTGCCCCTCTGGCACTCCACCTCCAAGCTCCATCCTCACTGTCTCCGAGCTACCACATGTTGATTTGCTTGCCTCCTACACCGAGCTACCACATGGTGATTTGCTTGCCTCCTACACGGCCACGAGAAGGCAAAGGGATGCGGCTGGATTTGCAGCGACACAGTGTGTCTGCGTAGCGACGGCGCGGTCGCACAAGACGGCAACGGCGAGGATCAAGGCTGGTGGCACGCCCGTGCGGCGGCGACGCGAGGGTGGGGCGCGTCCACGAGAGCAGTGTCCACGACGGAGCGACGACGCGGCCGCAGCCACGACCTCGGGCCAACACGGTGCTGCCGTGCCGTCGTGCTCATGGGCACGGCACGGCACAGTTGAGTCCTCCTAGTGTCGTGCCTGGGCCGCTGCCTCGGCACGGCGGCACTAAGCGGCACGGCACTGCGGGCCACCGTGCCGCATCGTGCCGTGCCTGGCCGGGCCGTGCCTCGCCGTGCCCGTGCCCGTGCCGTGCCGGGCGGCCCGTTTGGAAAACTATAGCGGCGGGGCCGTGGATGGCCATCAGTGGCGGACATAGAAATTGAAAATTGGGTGTACATATCACAAACAAAATCAAGCCAAATACGTAAAGTTAAATATCCATCAATTCAAAGCAAATATAACTAGCGCAGAGTATATTAGTACAATTAATTAAAACATACAATATTTGTGAAGTCTCAACTAATAAAGGAACATTACAAATTTACTCGACGAGGCGGCTTTTGGAATCGAGAGATGATGTCTTCATCAGTAACAGATAGGAAAAATTGTTTCTCAATGAAAGTAACCAAGCAATAATTCAAGTACTGATCCCCCATGCTATTTATTAGCTTGTTCTTTATGAAGTTCATAAATGAAAAAGCTCTTTCAACGAGGAAACAAGATTTAGAACAAGAAACGGATCGATCGATGAATCGCCGATCTCGGGATTCTTCATTCATTCTTGACCTGATGAGAAATTGAGAAGCGAAGCAATGTTGAATCGTGTACCTTCCTGGTTCCCTAGGCGGCGGCGCGGCGCGATCTTTGATCGAGAGTAACTCTAGGCGACGACAACGGCTCGACTACTTGACGGTTCCCTAGTACCTACGTGAGTACGTGACTTTCTTGCTTCTTGGGCTATAGCAAAGTGGCAGGCCGGCCCAGCTGGAGAAAGCCACGGACAAGATACGTGAACTTTTAACACTTATATATTATAATATGTATTATACATGTATATGTGAAGGACCTGTTATTTTTTTCTCAAAAATATTGGGTGTACATCAGTACACCCATATCCACGTACTGTGTCCGCCCCTGATGGCCATGACAGCCGCGCAATACCGGTTGTGTCTATCCTCTATCGGGCGGACGAGGACGAATCACGGTGAGGGAGGTTTCTTTTTTTTGTTTTGCTTGCACACCGCATCGCGGGCGAGGCAAACCGGCGGCGTCGATCGTCTATCCTCAACGGCGAGCGTTGGACGACGCGATGGATCGGAGGAACTAGCGACGGAAGTCCGCGGCGGCGTCGATCGTGAGGGCGTGGGTCCTGAGCTCCAGGGTGCAGTTGCTACTGAAGATTGGGGGCCAGGGGAGGCGGCGATGGACTCGTCGTACTCAACGGCGCGGAGGTACGGTTGGGACGGCGGAGGGAGGATGCGATGTGCAGGCGTGCAACTGATGGCCGGCCATCGCGCGGGCGGTGGTTGCGTACTGGACGTCTGGATGTCGTATGCGCTTGCGGTTCCGTGGACGCACGACACAGGGAGCAGGGTCGGGGATTAGCACGGGCGAGGGGTCATCAGCGCGGGGACCGGAGATTAGCGAGGAGATTATGATACAATTTGGGTTTTTTATAGTAAATAATATAAGTAAGATTATGTTTCTTGTGGTTAAGGTTTAATAGTCATGGATGTTTTCTATTTTCCTAAATTAAAATGCTAGACAACGTGCCCATCAACAATAACGACCCTGCACGGCGGCGGTATATCCAAAAATACGTATCTCTATTAATTAATTAGAAGAAGGCCTATCTTCTGAAATCCTCTTTATAGCGATCTTATCGATTTTTAGATTGAAGCAATTAGAAGTTCTGTCATTCCCCTCCTCCATATTGGCCCTCAAATTCTGTTGAATTGCTCATCAGCAATTGATGTATCTTCACGGTGCATGGATTTCAGTACTACAAAAGCAAGTTTTGAAGACAACCTATTTTCTGTTGGAGAAAGTATGCAATTTAATGATTAATTTAAGAATATAAAATCATAATGAACACACGTTGTTAGAGTATGTTACATGCCTATTGGACGTTAGGGTTAATTAGAGATAAGGGTTGCTTGCTTAGGGGTTAAGCAAACCTCTCTATATAAGGAGAAAAGATGTATTAATCTAATCAAGCAAGCATCAATAAGGAAAAATCCCTTTTCTCTTGCCAGGCTGTGGGTGAACACCCCACGGCCGGATCTCTCTTGCCCTCGCAACCTTAGCCGTTGCCATAACAACCATTCCCGTGAACAGTACCCCGCCGCGGTACTGTGTAGCACGTCAGCCGCAACCCTAACAGCCACGTAACACACATACTGCCACATAATTTTTTATAACATACTAGTTGAACTGAACAACATTATAAGAAGCAACAGCATAACGCAAACAAAAAACATATTGAAGTAACACAGATTAGATCATGGTGTGCGTACCTCTCGTTTGTAGATATAGTATCCTGGCTAGTGGTGGAGGAGCGATATTTGTTGATGATATTGGTGACGATAGGTCGAAGGAGCCGATGATGCTGGAGACAATGGTATGTAGCGCCATAGGATGATGTGTGCCGTGGTAAAGACCACGAGCATTGCAAGAGGTGAAATCGTAACTTCACAACTGTACAGTTATCATCACCAATTTCCTTAATGATTCAATCTCAATCTCCATTGCATAACATTGAATAATTTCTTTTTGTATCACTACCGGACCGGAACAGAGTGTTTGCCGTCGGCCCAGCTCTTTGCCGATGATCAACGAATAAGCCATCGGTAAAGAAGAGGCTTTGCCGATGACAAAGTAAAGCCATCGGCAAAGTCCTCTTTGCCGACGGCCGGGCCATCGGCAAAGAAATCCCATGGGCAGAGGGTTTCTTTGCTGATGGCCGAGCTGTCGGCAAAGCCAGACAAACGGCAAAGCCAGACTTTGCCGATGGCAACGGCGTTGGACCACCATCGGCAAAGTTGGCCCGTAGCGGACGGCGACCGACACCGTGCCCTTTGCCGATGGCCGCGCCGTCAGGCCAACGGCAAAGGACTTGCTCTACCGACGGCCGGCCATCGGCAAAGAATATTTTTTCTTCACATTTTTTTCTGGTGTCTTCCTACACCAAATACAACCCAACTTCAAAAGTTGGGACAATTTTGAGTTTTTTAGCTATATTTCGTTAATTACTCCCGTTTCTTTGAATTTTTCCGGCGACTCTAAATTTGAACTGCAGGTATATGAAATAATGGAATTTTTTGATTCGAAACATGATATTCATAATGCTCGGAGTATGTTGAGGCCGTATCCAGGACCTCGGATGAAATTACAACCGTGTTGACGTCGTAACATGGGGAGTTACGTGCCCGAAAAGTGTTTTTAAATTATATAAAATCCAAACGAAGTCCAAAATTGACGAAACTTGACGAGTTGTGTGGCCATCGCATGTCGAGACCGTGGTAAAAATTTTAAATAGTTTCGAGCAAGTGGTGACGTCGGATGGCCAAAACCCAGACATCTCCACATGTGATCACTTGTGGTTACATGTTACATGTGTGGGTTTTAGGCATTCGACGTCACAACTTGCTCGAAACTTTTTGAATTTTTTACCACGGTCTCCACATGCGATGGCAAGACAACTCGTCAAGTTTCATGATTTTCGGACTTCATTTGCATTTTATATAATTAAAAAACACTGTTCACGCACGTAACTCGTCATGTTACGACACCAACATGGTCGTATTTTTATGCGAGGTCCTGGATATGGATTCAACATACTCCAAACATCATGAATACCATTTTTTGAATTAACAAATTCCATTATTTCATGTATCTACAGTTCAAATTTGGAGTTGCCTGAAAATTCAAAGAAACAAAACTTGAGCGTTTATACCCCTCGTTTCGTGACCGTTTGTGATTCTACCCCTCCTTTTTTCAATTTGTGTTTTTACCCCTCGTTTTTACAAATGAAGGATCAGTTTACCCCTCTTCGGTTAACAGCCTGTAATGGTGTTAACTTTTGCACAATTGGACAATGTTGCCCACATGTAAGGCCCACATGTCAGCTTCTCCTTCAACCTCTCTCTGTCTTCCTCCTTCAACCGCAACAAAACAAAATCGGAGGGGAGGAGCTCAAAAGGGAAGGGAGGGGCAGGCGGGCGCAGCAAGAGACGGTCTGAGCCCGACCTCCGGCAAGGGACCTCTGGCCAGGCCTCTCCCCGACGCCGGCAGCCATGGCCGGCGGTCGCTCGCGCCATGGCTGCCCTGTTCGTGAACCCAGCCGCCCTCTGTAGCGGCTCGCGAGCCCAAATCCTGCACCGCAGGCGAGCCGCCGACTCCATGGCCGGCCGCAGGTGAGCCGCCGGCGCTGCAGCCCTGCGGGCTCGCGAGCATAACCTCCGCGCGACGGCCACAACCTCGCGTATCTCAGCCGGCGCCGGCCACGGCGCCCCTCCCCTCTCTCCAACCAATAGACACACACGTCCTGCACTCCTGCTCCTATTTTTGGCCAACACAGCACTCGCACAAAGCTTCCAAAAAGCTCCCTGTTGTTGCTTGCTATTGGCCAAGAGAACGCATGCAATCTTCTCCTATATTTATCTCTCCCGGTCGCATGCTGTGGAGGAGGATGAGGCTGGAGATGAAGGAGCAGGAGGCCGGGGAAGGAGGAGGGGGCGCCGCCAGTCGCTCGTCGGGTGCGGGTGCTCGTCGCGGGCGCTCGCGCGGCCAGGAGATCGAGCGCTCCGCTCGATCTGTTCAGACCGGACCAGACCGATGGGAAGACAAGTGAAGGGAGGGAAGGGTATCTCCATCTTTTTCCCTGCTGTTTTTTCTTTTTTTATTTTTTTAATCCTTTAATCCATCCATGCCCATGGTGTTACAAAAGAGGGGTAAACGGCGGCTTCATATAAAAAAATGGAGGGTAAAAACGTAAGATGAAAAAATGAGGGGCAAAATCACCATTAGCTTCTGAAAGAGGGGTAGAAACACTAAAACCCCAAACAAAAATAATTAACGAAATATAGCGAAAAAACTTAAAATTGTCCCAAATTTTAAAATTGGGATGTATTTACTCTAGGAAGGCACCAGAAAAAAATAGGAAGAAAAAAAAAAAAAAAAAAAAGTTTTCTTTGCCGATGGCCTAAGAAGGCCATCGGCAAAGAGAAGGCCATCGGCAAAGAGCCTTTGCCGATGGCCGGGCCCAGGTGGCCGTCGGCAAAGGATTTTTTAAAAAATTCCAAGCCCATCGCCACAAATTAATCCTAGCAAGAGGCCCAGTTAGGCCTGCTACCGGGACCAATATAAATTGTGGACACTTAGGGTTTCTTTACTCTCTCCCTCAGCCACTCCCTTCCTCCTGCAGGCGCTCCGCCTCCGCTCCCTCAGCGAGCGAGCGAGCTCCGCCTCCCCTCCCTCACTCTCTCCGCCTCTCCACCGCACCCCTCCCGGCGGCCTCCTCCTCAACGGCGCGGGCCGGCTCGGCTCCCGGCGTGGAGCCCGGCATCCCTCCCTTGCGCGGCGTGGCTCTCCACCTCCACCTCCAGCATCGTCTCCTGCGCGCGGATCCGGGGGCATGCCACCTCCACCAGCGCGCGGCGGCACCCTTCTCCAGCGTGGCGGCTCGCGCGTGGCCTTGGCGGCCCGGCGGCGCGGGTCTCGCAGGCAGAGGTCGGTGCGGGCGCGCAGGCAGAGGGCGGCGCGGCGGCGCTGCTCGACCTGGGCTCGGCCTCCTTCCCCTTCTCCAGTGTCCGCGGTGCACGCCACGATGGATCCGGCGAGGAGGAGCTCCCTGGCGGCGGATCCGGCACGGCGGAGCTCCCGGTGGCGGCGCAGAGGAGCTCCCACAACGACAGCGGCGGCAGCGACCTCGATATGGCGGTGGTGGCGCGTGGATGGGCTCGCCGGGCCTGCTGATGGGCTCTGTGGGCTTGTCACGCATTTTTCTTTTTCTTTTTAGTTTTTCACAAAGTCTTTGTTGATGGCCACGTGGCGTCAGCCATCGGCAAAGCCGCCGTCAGCCTAATGACGCGACGGCTGACGTGGCGTCTTCATCGGTGGCTGACATGGCCATCGGCGAAGGCTTTGTCGATGGCATTACACGTTCTTTGCCGATGCCGCCTTTGCCGATGGCGCTTTGCCGATGGCCACGTGGCTTTGCCATCGGCAAAGGCTTAGTCGACGGTTTCCAGGCCTTTGCCGACGGCATGCTGCCATCGGCAAAGACCATGGATCCGGTAGTGTATGTCTGGGCTAGCCAATGTACAATTACCTATCATTCTTCAAAATAAACTTGTCCACCTCTTCATTATTTGCTGCAAGCCACTTCAAAAGTTCAATGAAGCTCCCTCTCTGTTGCTAGACTCTTCACTTTCGTCATGCACACAGAATGCTAATCATTGTTGCAAAAGAAACCTCTAACATCTAAGACAACACTCCTCATTATCCACCTTCACAATTTTGCATCAGTTGCTCTAGGGGAGTCATCTTTCTTGAGCTGCGTCGTGAGCACTTGCTACACCACCCACATGTAAATCTGCATCATTTCTATTCCAATTTTTCCAACCACCTTGAACAAATGCAGATTTCTTAGTTCTCCTATTTTCAAACAAGTAGCACACAAAGCAAAATGCTATTTCCAATTTTCCTACTTTCAAATTCATGTGCATAAGGTTGGTATGGGCCTTTAATAATATAATATGATCACTGAAACTGCATCTTGATCATTGACGGGATAATTTGCAATGGGCTGTCTTTCTCCTGGATCAAGTGGATCAAAATTGGTTCTTTTTCAGGAACTGGTGGTGGACTTTGGAGGCATTGGAGTTGAAGTCACATTCTGCTCAATTACTCTTTCTTGATCGGGTCCACCTTCTTGATCGGGTCCACCTTCTTGTTCTTCAATTTGTTCTTCTGGATCAGCTGCAGCCACAGAAGGAGATGCATAAGATGCCTTATTCTTTGCTTCATATTTCTGAAAAAGAGAGGCAATGTCACAACTCCTCTTCATGTTTCAACAATTCTGCAAGAGAATTATATAATGATTCAATATATCAAACCAAAGCCAATAATCCAATACTGGGAAAAAATCATATATTGAAATAAAATAATTCAGTTTGCACTTCCAAAAAAAAAAAGTTTTCCATAATACCTTATGGCTTGTGCCCTTTGCCCATCTGACTGTCAGTGCAGATTGCAACTGGCAGCAGGCGATAGCAGATAATCGAACCGATCATATATTGAAATTTAAGAAATTGACAGGAAAAGAAGAAACGCGAGTATGTACTTGTGCCTAAAGAAGTATAGGGATAGACGGGTAGGGCAGCAGCCGCAACCGCAAGCTAATTAACGTTAGCTAAGCAGTTCAGACTTGGATCCGCTAAGATTCAGAGTACCTGCTGGGCTGTGTTGCTTAGCATTTGTCGTCGTTTAGATGCTGATGTTGGAATCCAATGGGCGATGGCGGACTGGTGCTCGCCGCCGGGCGCCGGCAGCAGTTCTGCAGTTGCGTGGCGGCCGTCGACCCATCCCAGTACCCCCACGATTGCACCCCACACTACGGGAAAGACGGAAACAATGCGACGGCTGCCAGAAGGACGCGCTGAGCGATTCCTCTACCTATGGGCCTTAGTTGGGCCGAGCACAGGGTGGTCCATGGCCCACAGGGACCAATGTATAGCTCCGCCCCGGTAAAAATGAGAACCTGGCTCTAGCTTTTTGAATTTTTAGCAAATCTCTCACAAATAAAAAGTAAGAAAGTAAGACTGTCTTTTCATGCGTAAAAATTTTTCCGTCTGCCCGTCATCGTTTCATGCGATCCATCCCGCCAAAGGAAAATCCCAACGTGGATTTAGAAAAAGGAAACCCAGTCAAAAAAAAAGAAACCCATTTTCCATGATCCACGCCTCCTCACTGGTGCTCCAAATTTAGAAAGGGAAGGCGCAGGCATGCAATCCCGCTCCCACCCGCAAGCCTAGCCCTGTGCGATGCGTCGCGCTGCCTCGCCGCACCGCCGCCCCGACGCCTCGCCATGCAACCACAGCATCCCGCCGTGATCTCACCTCCCGGTCCGACCGCAGCGCGATGCTGCGCCTCCACGCCGCCGGTCGTGTCACCGCCTCGACGCCGTTGAGCGCATCGTCACCCCGTCGTGTGTCCGTGCGACCTCGCCGCCGGAAACATCGCCGCAGCCTCCATGACGACTGTGCCAGCGTCCTCGGCTGCCGTGCCAGCGTCCTCGGCTGCCGCGCCAGCACCTCGACGACACCTGACATGTCGGCACCTCGACGACATTGAATGCGCTGCCGCACGTCGGGATCACCGCTGCCTCCGCGACCTGCAGCATCGTCCCCAAAGGTAGTGAAGCAACTCGTCGTAAGGTTTGAACTCTCCTGGACTCCGACATGTTTCAGTTTTCTTGCACTATGCAACCGCTCGAGCGACGCTCTCATGGTGTTTGATGAAATGTCTCTTAAAGCATGGCTACCTTAATCAATAGCAATGGCCAATCTTATTTGATGAATCTTGATTTATATATTGCTGGGTGTACATTGATGGCAAGCCATGGAAATATTTTCTTTGCAATGGTCAGTTCTTCTGTTGAGACATTTATAAGAACTTATTGTGATACTATCAGTCAGGACTCACGTAAACTATTCTTTCACTGAAGAAATAATTTCTTCACCACAGTTCCTTTGGCATGGTCAGAATTCATAAAGACATGAATTCCTGTAGGTATGTTGGAAATAATCCTACAAGTCATTAGTTAGAATTTCTATTTTTCTGGTAACATTTTGTTTTTGGGCTATTTTAATTCAAGCATAAAAACCTGTGGCCTATGTCTGTTTGTACTGTACATACCAATTGTTTGTCATGAAAATTTTAGAACAAAATTGAGGAAAGATACTAAATTATCACAATGAATTTAAAAGGGCAAGAGTTTTTTTATTATTTGACTTGTTCCTATGTCAGCTTCAGTCATATTTCCATGATCAGTTAGCTACCATTATATAGTACATATATAGAACAACTAAATTAATATCATTGTACTTCTAACTGTAAATTTGTATCATGAGCCTGCAAAATAGCAGCATGTTGACCTTATGAACACAGTAATCACACCAATATGTCTGCACAGTCCACTTATGTTATTAGATGCAGAATTGTGTCTATGAAAGCTTAATTTTCCATTTTGCAGAGTGTGATGTGTCTTTTGTTGTGTATGCAGAGTTCTTGCTACACAGGGTGGTGTTCTTTGTCCCAGGGTTGGTGCCCATGGTGGTGGCACACACATTGAGCGAGTTTGTAGTGTTCTACTAAGATGGAGCAACGACGATCGACATTTTCCTTGTGATACCGATTATACTCTTTCAGGTAATTTATAATCCTCTTCACTTTGCTCTATATAGTAGTAGTTGAGCACACAAAGCTAATGGTTGGTATTGGTAATGGTGATTGGTGCCATTCTTTTAATGGTTCCATCGAGATCACTTACCATCTTATTTGAAAATACCATTTGGATTATGGAATATTTGAAGATTAACTATCGGTTTTCTCTCTTTGTATAGACAACTAGCTTAGTTTCTTCTTCTTTCGTCATCCTTAGACCTCTTGCTCTTTCTATTTTGATGGCTGTTGTATAGTTGTACAGCCTTGTTCTCCTTTCCTCGTTTTTTTAATAATAATAATAGAAAAACTTACAGTGGGGGCTTCCACTACTGTATTCTCGCTAAAAAAATATATAATTTGCATTTAGAAAAATCCTCAATCAGCAATACACTTAAACTATTAAAATATATACCTTTGGCAAAAGGCTTCCTCAGTGTCAATAGGGATTTGTCGGTCCTCTGTTTTTTTTCAGATGATAGTATTACTGTAGTTGATTAGCAATGTTGTGTGCCTACAGTCATAAAGTCTAATCTTTCCTTAGCTTGATGCTATGTAAGTCAAGTTATTTTATACCTGTTGTATGCAGCCTTACCAAGTGTATCCATGTTTTGCTTGTTGGTTTACATGATCATCAGGTTTGAGTTTTCTATGGTCCTCATAAAAAAAACCTTTATCCATTATTGAGTTTCAGGATCACCTGAATTGCAAAATGGCAGTTCTTATGTTGGTGCAGGGCAATGTTTCACCCTGCTTTTGTTCATTCAGTAACAATTTTTGAAGAGAGTATTTTGGGAGGGTTCTACAAGGTTTGTGCTGTGGCAAGGGGTGGTGGTGTTGTTGATGTGGTTGATCTTGATTATGAACTGGCTCCTGTGAAATTGAAGGGACCTCCTCGGGCAGCTATTTCGACATGAGTTCAAAAGGAATTGAACTTGGAGATGGGAGTTATAACCAAAATAAGTGAAAAGGATCCCTCTTGACTAGAAAATGGTTGGCCTGCAACTGTATCTTACTATCTTGCAAGGACAATTTAGTTTTGATTGGGAATTAGTTTGACAGGAAATGATACCATGCAATAGGATTGAACAAAATGGTGGTCTTCAGTAGGTGTTTATGTATTTGATTAATTGAGGAACTGTAAAACTTTTTTTTGTGAACTAGAATTGTAAAACTATTTAATGAAGAAGTTCATTGTATGCGCAACTATTTTGCTTCCACTATTTTCCATGTATCCTTGAGGAAGCTCTCCATGTTGCCTGTTTCAATCATTCCATCATAAAAATTTTGTTACGAGACAATATAATATTGCCATCATTCCCTCTTCTGTGCAGCCAGACACGCACACGGCGCTCGGATCCAGTCGGTCGCTCAACAACGGCACTCTCCAATCCGAGGTGAAGGGTGGCACACAGTGGACAACCACATGGTGCGACAAAAACCTCGAGTTGTCGGTCTACTGAAGCTGTGATCTCGCCCTAGCGCTCCCCTAACCCTTTTGCTCGAGATGCCACTCCCCGTGGATACACCCCAAACGCTTAATAAGGAAATACCACCTGATAAATATGAGAGATTTCTTCTGGTCGATATAAAACATTATCTTAGCTGTATCACAAAAAGGTCTATATAGTAGAGTTTGTGAGCCTGTGACGTTATGCTCTGTGTGGCTATGTTAATTTCATGAACTTTGCTTTTGATTAAGTGTCACTTCAACAACAGTATTTAATTTTACAGTATTGTTATCTTAACATGCGATCAATATGTTTTAAGTATAAAAGTTTAGTCATCCCGTGGCAATGCACGGGCATTAACCTAGTGATGTTAAGTTTCAAAGTCCAAAAATCAGAGGTGAAATTAAAACAAACATGCACGTAGCATCAAAGATGCGATACGATGTCATGGTGCTTGCACCATATTGATTCCCCTTCCTGTAAAGGGGCTAGGGATTAGAGTAGCTGAGCTGCAAGGTAGTGGATAGGATTGGGGTGTTTAGTTTGAGGAATAAGGTGATCCATCTTCTCACTCCTCACTCTTTTTTTTGCAACTCTCTTTTTTTATTTGATTTGAAATAATGGAATGTGTTGATCGATCCATTGCCACCTTATTCTCCACAAACTAATAATTAATACTAGCAGGAGAGCACGCGCAAAGCGCGGGCAGCAAGCTAACATTGTACACATCTTCATAATAGACAGTATTAAAAAAACGAAGAAGAGGACTGATATGGGGTACATATATAAGGGTAGACCTAAGGTGTATGAAAAGCTGATAGTGTCGGCAGATTGCAAATAATGGCAGGTGGTGCGTGAAGAGGTGATGGCGTACGAAGATGATGATGTTTCGCCTTTCTGAAACGAACCCGATGAAATTATTATAGCAGTCAGCAATGGTTGCAGGGAAGAAGTTTGTAAGTGTAATAGGTATAATAATAGGTAAGTTTGGAGTATAAGGCTCACCATGGAGCACGGTTCCAAAATCATCAGTGTCCAAGAACTCACCTGCAAAATAATATTGTCATTATGGTGGTAAAATTAGAATGAACAGCTGACATGGTAAAATTCGATATTTTTGTAGGTGCAAGTAATTACAAAGTTTTGTAACAGATGGAGTGTGGATTTAGGAGCTTACAAATTAAAGCATGTATGCGAAATTAGGTGTAGGCTGTAGTACCTGAGTTCACTGGTTGTCTATTGATACGTCATTTAAAATCTCAGAGTAGACAACATTATGAGTTTCATTTTCATATCCATTAGGGCTGTTTTCAATGAGTACTCGTAAGCCTTCAGGTGATGTTACACGTGAGAATGCAACATAAAGTTGTCCATGCGAAAACACTGGATTTGGCAGGTAGACACCAACTATATTGAGGGTTTGTCCTTGGCTTTTATTTATTGTCATGGCATATGAGACACGAACTGGGAATTGTCGTCGTTTGATCTTGAAGGGCCATCTGGGATCAGATGAAGTGGTGACTATTCTTGGAATATAAGTCTTAGTTCCTTTAGCCTTTCCAGTAATTATCTATGATATGATGCGTCAGCTGTGTCACTATAAGTCTAGTTCCGTTGCACAAACCTTTTGATGGGTTGAAATTTCTGAGTAACATTATGGGAACACCAATTTTAAGCTGGAGATGGTGGTCTGGAAGACTACCCATTGTAATAGTGTTGAGGAACTCTGTAGGATAAAGGGCTTCTTGAGTGCAGTAGTTGGATGTTGAATCATCAATAGAATCTGAGCTGTAGTATGACATCTCCTCACTGGCTATTTGGCTAATCATTTTTGCATTGATAGCTGCAGCCACTTCATTTGTTGGTGCTAATATTGCTCGTTCACATAGATAAGTGGGTAACTGAGAGTTCTTTGTAGGTGATCCATACACAAAGGAAATCAGATTGTCAACCGTTCTCTGTCCTGGTGGCAGTAAGAGATTGTCTGGAATCAGTACCCAGGAAGTGTTAGGTACAGCTGTGGGTCTGCTGCCCTGAGCGGTGCCGTCACCAACTGATAGAAGCCACTTAGCAAAATTGTCCAGCTCGATTTTTTAGATTCCGACAGGTTAGGGCTTTTGAGTCTCATGTTTTCGGTTAGCTGAAGCACTTTGCAATTCCACCATAATTTAGATCGAGTGATTAATGCATCTAAGATTTGTGGTTTCTTTGCTTTTGGAATAACTGGCAGGGTTTGTCGGAAATCACCACCGAGGACAACTGTTATACCACCAAATTGTTTTGTTGCTGCTTCATTGTTGCCGGATGATCTGATATCTCTGAGTGTGCGATCAAGTGCTTCAAAACAGTGCCTGTGGTTCACCGGTGCTTCGTCCCATATAATCAACGTTGTCTGTTGTATCAACTCAGCCAGCTGTGTGTCCTTTTGTATTGCACACATAGAGTAGGGCTGGATTTCTAGAGGAAGGTTGAAACGTGAGTGTGGTGTTCGGCCTCCTGGGAGCAATAGTGCCGCTATTCCCGAAGATGCAACTACTAATGCTATCTTGCCTTTGGTTCTGACACTGTTCAGCAAAGTGTTCCATAGGAAGGTTTTGCCAGTTCCACCATATCCGTACACAAAAAATGTGTGTCCTAAATCATTGGAGACTGAATGTTGTATGATATCATAAGCATGTTTTTGTTCGGTGTTAAGCTGGCTGATGCATTGTTCCATTTCATTCAGTGTATGGACTGTAACATATGACAACTCTTCCATTATCAATCTATTTGTAAGTATGTCGGTGCAATTTGTAGCTGGTTGGGGCAAATTGAAGTTTTCAAGCTTGGATCCTTTATCTTTAAGTAGCTTCTGTAGTTCCTGCAAGGCACATGATCTGATATGTGATTGTAAGTTTGCATCAATTGAATTTGGAGCTAGCTGTTTTGCCCGGTACAACATGTCTTCTCCCATTGTTTTCACAAATTCATCAAATAATCTGAGGGGGTCTCTGACCTCACAGTAAAGTAACAATGTAACAAAGAGTTGTCGTAATTGGCTTGGAAATGCCCACCGTGATGCATCGGACATGGCATGGAACCACTCCTGGTCATCACCAAGCAAGCCCAACGCTTCACATGCAGCACGGAATGTTGGATACTGATTGCCAGCAATGTTCCGTATCTCAGAGAAGGATTGTGGTCCTTTGACTATGTGAAGCAACATTCGTAGGTAGAATCTCTCTCCTTGGTTTGGAGCAACATTAGCAAGGCGACCAACCTTCGGACGATTATTGCGACGTTTGTCCCAAAATTTACCATTCTGGTGCCATGTCCAATGTTCTGGGAATTCTACATAAGTGTGTTGTCGAGCCTGTGGATAATGTTGGTTTGCATATAACCATGCTGTTAGTTTAGTGGTGAGCTTAGATGGATCATTGATTATTTCATCATGATAGTCATCCTCTGTGTACAGCACACCATTTTGTAGAGGAAGATGGACAGGAAGTCGCTCTACAGACGGATCAGTGTAGTGTATGTCGAACTGAAGTAGTCTCCATGCAGCGTCATTTGGTGTGACACATCTACACTCCAAATACTCTTTAATCTCATTGAATGGTTCAGCATTGTGGAGGCACCTCTCTTCCTCTGAAGTGTAGCTTTAGCACAATCTGGGCCCTTGTTTGTGTATTTGAATAAGTATCTTTCCATTCCATTTCGGTTGACACTCTCCACATTTATGTGTGCCTGGTATTTGACCAGCAGGTCCACATTATGGGGGACTACAAATGTGTTATCTACTCGAATTCCATTTTTTTGGACACTGATGCCATTGTTTGGGCGAGCATACTTGACGCAGTTGTTTGGTATTACCACAGTGTGTTCACAAAATTCTTTTGGGTAGAATCTATCACACTTTCCATTTTTCATGCAAGGAGATGACGGTTGTAGAGGCCCACAGGGTCCATGAATCATGAATCTTGACACTGCCTCAAAACCTATGGAGTCGGTAGCTGGGTCTGGAAGCTGGGCTGATATCATGGCATCTATTTGATCAGCTTCAAGAGGCTTGTCCTTTTTCAGCCATAGTATTAAGTGTACATGTGGGAGACCTCTTTTCTGGAACTCAATAGTATATACAGCTGCAGAAATGAACATTTACAAAAGAAATTAGGGTTACTGCAGTTTGAAGGGCAATCCATTTCATTTTTTTGGAAGGTGATAGTGTAGTGTTAAAGATGGTAGGAAAAAGATTTTGGGAAAATACCTGCAAGTGTGGTTCCAAAAACATCATTCTTCTGTATATCGTCCATGAGAATTTTAAGTTTGATGTGGAAGACTCGGTTAACAATGTCTGGTCTTTTAGAAGACTGCTGGCCTGGTACGAATGATAAGGCTTCATCAATTTCTGGCCACAAAGCATTGCATGTGAATGTGATAAATAGATCCGGACATCCAAACCTATGGCAGATTGCAACACAATCTTGATAGTTCTGGTAGTAGTATCTTGGGCTTCCTGTGAATGAACCTGGTAAGAAAGTTGCTTGGCCGACGTCGGAGCCATGTGCGATGCCTCTATTAGCAGCATCAACTAAAGCCTTGTACGGACTTGATCTGTATTTCTTCTGGAAAGTGTCTTTTCGAAAAACTCTGAGTCGCTCATCTTTAACGCAGCAGTAGGCATCAACCATATATGCCTGTGTTAGTCTGCTGCAACGCAGAGGAGTGTTGAAATCATTGCTTCTATCATGCAGCCGATATGAGTAGTATTCTGCCATGGTGACTTTCTTCCGTTTTATACTGTTAGAGCGATGACCTGACGTGTAGTATAGTTCCTTATGGAATCCATCTTCTCCATATGGAAATAACAATGGATATTGCATGGACATGAATTTGCAGTGAGCTTCACTTATTTTTTGGAGCTGAGATGAATGGTCTTGTACTATTAAGTCCCTGCCCTCCTCACGGGTACCTAAATCATCGACAACCAAACCAATGACCTCTGATGCAATTGGGTCGCTGTAAACATTTCCATGTTGTTTAGGTGCGGAGAATAGCTTGATAGAGTAGTGATCCTCGAACTGTTCGTTGAAGTTGTTCACAGACAGCCTATCACGGGCGGTCCGGAATACTTGTACGATGGGGTTGTGTGTATCAAGCATGGCAATCAAGGCGGTTACAATTTCTTCGTGTGGCTAGAAGTCAGTTTCTTGCCTCTGTGTAGTTTCTTGCCTCTGTGCAACAGCCATTCGATTTCTTATTTCATTTGCGGTGTCAAAGATGTATAGCTGGCAAAACTCTGGTTTTCTTCCATGGGTTGGGAGTAGTGAACCGATCCTATGGCAGAGTTGGCCACTTATCTTGAAGACATAAGGGCCATGGCCGTCATTGATATCATCTATGACTCTGACTCCCATGGAGGTCATGGCAAACATGGAGTTGTACCGCCTTATGTTGTCAAAGAAGTGTCTTGATAGTGCTGGTGATTCTCTCTGTATGAGTCCTAGCAAAGGTTGCGGAGGCTCCCTGTATGCAGGTAGGGAGATGCTTCCTCCTCTGCAACATTTGTTGTATTTTGGAGAAGATGTACTACCTTTGCTACGTATGCGCTCGTGTAGCTAGAACCGTGCACCGCAATTTTGGCATGTGCAGGTAGGTCCCCCCAAATAGAGTGGAGTAAAAATGGTGCCTACAGGTGTTGGTATTGATAGGAAAATGGTCAGAATCAGAAATAGCTACATGGGGTGCGAAGCAAATAGGTTTGAAACTATTGCGTATGTACACTATTTGTTTTTTTAAAAATTAACAGGGAACGTAAATATTGCATTTTTTCAAACTCTGGGTTGGATGAATATTTTTTATTTTTTTTTCCGACGTTGCATGAGGTAACTATGGTGTATGTCGACAATATGAAATGTGGTACATTAATTTGCCATTTGACAATATGACGTCTGGTCTATAAATTTGTTTTTTTGTATGTAAGAAATCAGGGTTGCGTAGACTTACGGGTATGGTGAGAGCGAAGTGTCCCATTTGAACTTTGGTGAAATGTTGAGGAGTTAGCCTGTGGAATCATCGAAGCGGAAAGCAATGGATCACGGAAACGTCAAGTTCGGAGGCAGCGCATCGAAGCCTCGGCAGGTTGAGAAGGAGTAGTGTCGCTGTGTTCATATGCAGCAACAGGATTGGAAGGGCCAGCATCAGCGTGGTCAGGTGCAGTAGGTGTTGTACTGCTCCTGCGTCGTTTGGTGTGGCGTTTGCGCCCTGTATCCATACTGCTAAATTTGATTTCTGGAGAAGAATAACACGTTCAGGCATTGTAAAATTAGTGACAGTACAAAAAGTTTGTGATTGCTGGGGAAAATTCAATTAATTTTGGGGAAGCTATCCAAGGACTGACGTATGATGTGAGCAGAAACCCACGTGCAAGAGCTAGTAAGATTTGATGCATAAGTCCTATTCCTAAGTGGCATTTTATTCAAGGATGATTTGAATTTCAGAAGGTTATGACAACTTGCAGCAATACTAAGTCAGTGAAGCAGAAACAAAGCAACCATGTAGGATCTGTTTTGAAAGAGTTAATGCAAATATGAGCGCAAACAATTTGGATGGCTATGTTTATGAGGAGACAAATTGGATGACAACTTTCAATGTTTTCTGCGCATCAATTAACATTCCTAGAAGCATTGTTTTGGCATTCCATCAAACATCTTTACTGCTCTTTGATTAACATTTTTGGAAGCACTGTTTGGAACTCACCTGATAGGTACGAACAGAGGGATGAGGAGCTGCGGTTGAGGTCGCCTCGTGCTGGTGGTGGTGGCGGCGAGGAGGGCGATGGATCGACGGTGGCCGTGGAGTCACTGCGGCGCGACTTGGAGCGGCGCCGGCGGCGGTGGCACACAGCGGAGAAGAGTCCGCGCAGCCGGCGCAGCGGAAGCGACGGGTGTGGCGGGGCTAGGGGCGGGGGAGGTGGTGGTGGAGGTGAGGCGTGGACACCCCTTGGCGGCATGCACGGGCATTGGCGGACGTCGGAGAGGGAGCCGTCAGGGCGGGGTGGACGCGGCGGAGAGGGAGCGGAAGTTTCGAGGGGGAGCGGAAGAGAGTTTTTTTTCTCTTATTATTTTACAAAGTGGATACAGACGGAGCCGTAGTTGGCTGATGGGCTTGGTCGGAAACGATGGGCCTCGCAGCGATGATGGGGTTCTCTGGAAGCGACGGTGTGGGCACCGAGCGAAGCGAAGGTTTGCTGTTTACTGTTGCCATAACAGTGATTTGAGTCATGGGACGGAAATCTCAACGTCCACGCTCTTTATACTATTCTATAGATATGTATGGGGAATGTGTTGATTCCACCAGATCATGGGTTGAACTCATGATGCATCATCCCATGAAACATGGCCGGGTTGATTTCACAAACCAAACACACGACAGGAATAATATAAGAGCAATAATCAGAGAGCAGAAATACTTCTTGGAGGAGCATGAAGTACAGTAAAGGGGAGAGGAAATCCATATTAGATCAGAGACGTAAATGCGTTGCAAATTCTCGATGCCCTTGTCTTAGAAAGCTGCTCTGAGGAAGCTTCTCTGCTTTTAGTATATAAAGTGTAATAGTTACAACTTTTATCATCTTAAAGAAGTGTTAGAAATGTGTTCAATATTTATTTGTACGAATAGGGTTACAATGCACTTGTGTTAACCAGCGGTATATGGGTAGGTGAGCTAGAGGTTGACTCTTGTAACTCGGCCCCTCTATAAAAGGAGGGGGCTGCTTGTAACAGAACCGACCAACTAACATAATTACTGTTCACTAATCAAGCCACGTTGGCAGCTCAAGCGAACGGCAATTACACTAGCCCGGTAGTCTGGAAACCTCGAAGGGTTTCACCAACGTCACATACATCTCGGATCGTTTTCCAACGCATGCCATCACAGATCATTACAACAGGTTCTCAAATTATTACATAAAGTGCTCAAATTTGGTTATTACAGACCAGTTCTCAAATTCAAAGTGCGGAAGCAAATTTAAACTCTGTTCTCAAACACACCCATGAAGTTTTTCCTCAAATAGTGACAGATTTCCATCGAGATCCACTATAGCAAAAGGTACGAGAGAAGGAATGATCGAGCCCACGATCTACTCATCTCCAACTGCCGGATGGAAGCATGTCGGGCAATAGCCGTAGAACATCTCACCATCTGCAACAACATTGGGAATTGCACACCGAGTACTTGGTACTCAACAAGACATACCCGACAAAAAAAAAAAATAAGGAAAAGACTCTTTGATGGATGCCAGGCTTTATGTGGGGTAGCTGACATTTTCTTTGCCAAAAGATGAGCTTATTAAATAATCATTTAGTGATAAAAGGACTCTCTAGCTTATCCAATTAAGTTGGGCCTACCAGCTATGTTAGCACCTGCACTACTTCACCATTTTAAGTAGAAGCAATCAAATATAATCATATAACGCATTGATTGAGTAATCATTAACCAGCATGTATGAACATAACCACTTCGTACAAAGAATTCTTGTTTGCGACCATGCCGCTGTCCGTCTCAAGTGTTCACCGTCCGTAAATGATGGCGATTATAATCGATTACTACTCGGTGAGGGGTATTCCTCACACAAACCAGGCATACTCCTCGAAAGCAGCCTTAGTCACCATGATCTACTCGGGAAAGGACGCGGGATCAACGGCTCATCACCATGACCAAGGAAACTCCCAGCAGCCAACAGGTAAGCGTGCCCATCAAATGACACCGCCCCATCTTAAGGTCTCACAAACCGGGCCCTTGTTTACCCCACCCCCATCACCGGCATGGATACCTGGCCGTTGAAACCCGGCCCAAGTAGATTCTTGGCTTCGCGGTTGGGCACTCCGGCACCTTCCAGCTATCTGTGAGGCGGCCTCCTGCGATCCTGTATGATGCGATGTAAGTATATAAATAGTGTGCAAATGGAGTGAAGTTGTATAAAAATGATGTCATGGTGTATATGCTTAACAACAGAATGGAAACACCACTTTAATTACTCATATTTACATCTTGATCTAGCCAATATCATCAAACATCCTTACTCGCAACCTCATTGGAAACCGACATAAAACCCTATGCTTCAACAGCAAATACCAACTCTGCTGCTCCTAAAATTCTACAAAAATTACAGCAGCATCCCCATAGCTAAACTAAGCTACCACAGAAATTTCACCTCAAAACTCCAAGTATACAAGTCTACACAAAATCCACAAGCCAGCTGCCACACATGGTCCAGAAAATACTTTGTATTACCAAAGTAGTCCAACATCAGCACCAATGGCATGTGGACCTTCCAAACAGCATATAAACATGCCCCAAGAAGTTTCATGGCCATAGCATCAACCTATAATTTTCTACGAATTAATCTAGCAAAGTGCCAACCAATGCACTTGTACTACAACTCTCAAAATCTCCATTGCACAAGTCAATTCTAGACATCACAGAGATCAAGCATAGCCTAACTAAGCCAACAAAGCAACCCTCACATTTTTCTGAGCCTTCGAGAATTACTTATGCATTTTACAAGATAAAAGCATTTCCCAAATTTAAATAAAACAGTACATGAAAGTATTTCAAACTTGGCATCTCATAATTTTCTAGCATAGTTCATCCCATAAGAAAAATAACCCAACTTGATTCATCTCATTTGGCCAAATAATGAGGGAGATATGAAATTCCCAAGATTAAAACTAAATCTGGAAATCTATTTCTATTTTCCAGAAATCCAACCTAAATGCTACGCGTACCCCGGCGTGTACCCAGTTCAGATCAGAAGCGCTAGGTGCACCCGGCTGCGCGTACCCAGACCTCACTCGCGGGCTGGGGTGGCTGACGGCCGAGCCCCACCTGTCATCACCTCCCGAGCGGAGGGTGACGATGGCGCGCGACGGCGGCCCGCCGGCGGCGGCCCTCCGGCCCAACTGAGGGCGCCATTGGGCGCGCCTCGGCGCGGCGCACCTCTAGCATCCCCTAGCGGTGGCCCTAGCGGCCTGAGACGAGGACGACGGTGTGCATGGCGGCTCGGTGGCGGTGGTGCTCGGGTGGAAGCCCGACGAGTCCTCGGTGACGGTCATCGACACGCGGACGCACTCCACCTCGACCCCGCGAGTGAGCGACGCCCAAAAATGGAAAGAAACGGCGACGCTTGTGGTTGCCATGCCCCACCGGCGCGGCGGCGGCGCTCTCACCGGCGCGGCGCGCACTCGGCCCTAGGCGAACCCGAGCTCTCCATTAGCTCGAGCCGCGGCATCTACGCACTCGGCCCAGCGCAAGAGATTGCGACGTCGTGGAGGGAGGAGAGAGCAATGGCTCGCCGGAGTTCGTGGTGGCCATGCTCGGTGGGGGAGAAAGAAAAGGCCAATGCGGCTCTACCTCGCCGTCGTTCGGCACGTGAAGGGTGGCGATGACGAAGCGGAGGGTGGCGAGTCGTTTGCCGCCCTCGGCGTCGAGTTTCGCCGGTGGAATGTGGAGCTAGGCGGCGGCGGAGGTGATGGCCATGGCGACGGTGGCGGAACGGGAGCGGGAGGGGAAAGAGAAGGGGGACGGCGCGTTAATGCGCGACGGGACGGGGGTCTCCCCCTTTCCCGTTCGGGCAAGTGCCCACGGTGCCACGCGTGGCGCAGCGCGGCGGCCACCGCCACTGCCAGGCGGGGCCCGCGGGGGTCGCGTGGCGCACGAGCACGTGTCGACGCTGCGCGGCGACGGTGTGGCTCTCCGTGTGGCGGCCGCACGGGATCCGGGACGGCAGAACAGCGAACATCGGATCCGGCCAATCGAGATCGTGCCACGTCGCTTGAATTGAAATTTGAATTTCAAAGCCCCATAACTCTCAAACGATTGCGAATTAGACAAAACTTTCAACATGAAAGTTTCTCCAAATTGGAAGATGAATACTTCATTCAACTACCACTTTGGCTAATTCGGCCCAGTGATAAAAAGATCTAAAATTATTTTTGAAAATGGAGTATAAATAATACTTTTAAAATTCCCCCTAAGGCTGTTTTTAGCTATTTTGAAGCCCTTAAACCCATTTTCACAATTTAGTCAAAGCACAAAGTTTTCATAAAATATTTTTCTGCACATTTCTTCCCAAAACACCAAATTCAAGCAAGCAATCCATCTAGCACTTCTAGTCATACCTAAGCTAGCACAACAGTTTATTCCCAACCAAATTATGCAAATGATGCTTATGCAAATGATGACATGCTTAGAGATAATTAATTAATGCTTAACACTAGAGGTGTTACAGCTCTACCCCCCCTTAAAGAAATCTCATCCCGAGATTTGCGTGTACTAACCATTTTCTATGGAATTCTGGGTAGGCATCTCTCAGGTAGTCTTCGGTCTCCCACGTTGCATCGTCATCATCGTGATGATCCCAACACACCTTGTACGTGATCACCGAACTGGTTCGGGTCACACGTTCCTTAACATCCAATACCTTGACAGGTTCCTCTTCATAGGTCAGGTCCGACTGAAGCTGAATGTCCGCGATCTTGACTTGCTCCCTAGTCACCTCAATGCATTTCTTGAGTTGTGACACGTGGAATACCGGAAAGACTGCACCGAGATTCTCGGGCAACTCTAACAGGTAAGCCACTTCACCCTTCTTCTCAAGAATCTTGAATGGTCCAACATATCGAGGTGCAAGCTTCTGCTTGGCTCCAAATCTCTTCACTTTCTTCATAGGAGAAACCTTCAAGTACACATAATCACCTTCCTCAAAGAACAATGGCATCTTTCGCTTGTCTGCATAGCTTTTCTGTCGAGACTGGGCTGCTGACATGGGCTTCATCTCCAGCATGGCCTCCACCACGTCCACCACCACCCATAGGAGCACCGCGACCACCACCACCGATGGGAGCACCGTGACCTCCACCGCCAATTGGAGCACCACGGCCACCACCACCATTGGGGGCACCACGGCCTCCACCACCACTGCCACCAGCGGCCTGGGCAGCGGCAGAACTCTGGGTATCCACCATCTGTAAGTGCCAACGGTAATATTGGGGTAATTAGGAGTTGAATCGACATGACAAATAAATATAATCATGTTGCACTGAACAATATAGAGAGAATATTAACATTCCATCAATCATTCGCACATACACAATAATTCATTTTCCACATCACAACCACACTAATAATATTATGTTGCACATCACAGAAGTGTCAAATATACATGGATGCCAGCATACATACACTGGACTTTTAAACGCGTTCAAATTACATCGCAACCCACGATTCCAAAGGTCTCATCATCGGACATACTTAGCAGCGTACCATATTACATTCCCAAAAGAAAAAGATCAACGGTCGCTCAAAAGAAACGCTAGGAGCTATCACGCTACCACTAGTCTAACTACGCACATCGGTCGCCCTAAGCGTCCTGCACGTCCATGTCCACCGCGTGGCTACCAGCACCACTGTGGTGAGACGACTCTGCCTGTGCAACTGCTCCTCTCTGAACCTCAGCCTGCATCCCATCAATGAACACCTCCTTCTGATGCAGCTCGCGCCTGAGAATGCGCGTCTCCTCTCGAAGATCGTGCAACTCGGACCAGGCTACATTCCTCTGCCTAGTGATCTCAATCAGAGAATCCTCCGTGTTCTTCAGCACTGTCTCACAGTTCCCCAACTTCTGCTCAAGCACCTCCAGCCTCACATTGTACCAATCCTTCAGATATGTCAGCTTCTTCTCATACTGCTCAACCTCCACCTTGTGCTCCTCCTGGATAGACTCCAGCTCATCATACCTCATCAGAGCAAGGTCCTCCATGTCAGAGTAGGCCCTCATAAGAGAGAAGACCACACTCTGAGCAACTGAGATACTGCTCTCAGCCTCCTGTGTACCAGCAAACAGAGACGTCCCCTTCCTCTGCTTCCACTTGTCAGCACGAGGGTCAGCCCGGGGAAAGACTCCAGGCATCTGTTGACGGTCGTTAAGTATCAATTTTATACCGTCAACGCAGCAAGAGAAAGGACTAATATGAGTTCATCTGTTAGATATAGGGGTTACACCGACGTAATTCCAAGAGTTTTGGTGATTGTCTATTTCTGCGGGGGTTATCGGAAAGAGAACCAAAGGAGGCCCACATGTCATGATTACATAGAGATAAAGACCGAACGGGTAAAATTGTATAATCTAGAAGACTCCGAAGGCAAACCCCGGAAGCCGGGCCCACTCGGGGTGGCCGGTCGGCCGACCCGGGGGAGTCGGCCGACTCCCCACCTCCACCAATCGTGGAGTCTCGTGGATCCCGCCTCCACCGCCTTTGAGGATGAATAATTATCGTCCATTTAGGTCGGTTTGATCCGAGGGCATGTGGTTAATCCTAGGGGGCTATATATTCGAGCCCCCGGCCCCCCGGGTGAAACCCTAATTCATACAAGAGTTCATTCTCTCATCGAATTCAGAGAAGCCGAGCCACCATCTCAATTAGAGCTCCATAGTTTAGTAGCATAGCTACATAGGAATAGATCTAGAGGGAATCAAGCCTAGCTTGGAGTCCTGGATCTGTCGGAGTTCTTGGTAATTCCCCTCTACATTCTTGTAATATTCATCATTGTTCGTGATACTATGAGTAGTACTTTATTCTATTCTATTATATCGAGACTTGACTTTGCTCTATTTGATTATGTTCTCAATTATATCGTTCTTAGTTTACTTTGATTATATGTTTAGCATAGTTGGACTAGAATTATGTTTATGCATAGGATCGTATAGCGCTTGCTCATTAGGCCAATGGGTGAGTGGTAGATATTGTGTAGGCATGCCGCCTATACCGTATTTATCTGCGATTGCACCCTATATTCCGGATCGTGAGGTAGATCGCGGGAGTGACAGTCTGTTGAGTCCTTTGTAGCCCTTCTCCCGAGTATAGGTCTAGCAGAACAAACCTATTACATTGAAGTCATTGCTATGTCTCTTGTCTTCTCACGGTAATATCACTATGCATAGATGTAACCTTTTCCCGCCATGATTGCTAGATGTTCTTGCACTAATCATTGTATGCTTTGACTTTATAGTTAGAATAACATAGGATTATACCCTAGATCGTCCTAGTCCATGCTAGTGTTATAAGCTTAGAGTGCTAAGTTGAGATGGCTTATTACTATTATTTTATGTGGCTAAATGCTCTCATTTATCTTATGTCATTTATCATTCATTCCTATATTTTATGTGACACTTACCCCGTATGAGATGATCGATACGTACAAGGTTAAGCTCTCCATTATCGCATGTGCATTGCTCATCACTCATTATCCAAGGCATTCCCTTCCCAAAGGTAAAAATATAAATAACGATACCTGGATTACTCCGGTTAAAATGCTACGATGATATATTCTGTGCACTTGCGGAACCTTCTTTATTTCAGTTGCACTTAATAGACATCAACAGTACCCCTCATAATCATTTTCTTATCACCATCATCCTATCATCATCTCATCCATTCCATTTCCTCATTCACATGCACATATGACTTTATTATTATTTTAGTTCCTATTGGATCCATGTCTTAACCGTGCAATATATGCAAGTGAGTTTGAGTGTCTCCCCACCTATGAGCTCCACATAAGCCTATTAGAAAGTAGGGTGAGAGAGAGAAGGCACTTTTCACTATGCCTTAGTTCCACAAATACCACATATTCTTGAGAGAAGAGAGAAGGCATACACTACTCATGCCTTAGAAAGGATCCGTAAATACCACAAATGAGAGACTTGAAAGGTTCATACAAGGAACTCGAGTTTTATTTCAAAACCTTGCAAAAACTCGGGATAATAGTTGATCAAAGAGCGAGAAACATGGTGCTTGACTTGACCTGTTCTATCTTTCAACTACTCAAGACCCAAGTGACAGCTTACAAGCCCCATGGTGAAAGGTAATATGAGTGAGTTTTGAGTCAGGATAGTTCACTCTAATCCGGAGGAGAGTTCTTGTTTGAACGCATGTGTACTTGTGAGGAGTGAAAGCATTGTAGCAACTCCTGATCCATCACTGAGTCTATCTTTGCTCAGGGACGAGCAAAAGGTAAGCTTGGGGGAGTTTGTTGACGGTCGTTAAGTATCAATTTTATACCGTCAATGCAGCAAGAGAAATGACTAATATGAGTTCATCTGTTAGATATAGGGGTTACACTGACGAAATTCCATGAGTTTTGGTGATTGTCTATTTCTGCGGGGGTTATCGAAAAGAGAACCAAAGGAGGCCCACATGTCATGATTACATAGAGATAAAGACCGAACGGGTAAAATTGTATAATCTAGAAGACTCCGTAAGGCAAACCCCGGAAGTGGGGCCCACCTCGGGGGTGGCCGGTTAGCCGACCCGGGGGAGTCGGCCGACTCCCCACCTCCACCAATCGGGTGGAGTCTCGTGATCCCGCCTCCACCGCCTTTGAGGATGAATAATTATCGTCCATTTAGGTCGGTTTGATCCGAGGGCCGTGGTTAATCCTAGGGGGCTATATATTCGAGCCCCCGGCCCCCGGGTGAAACCCTAATTCATTCAAGAGTTCATTCTCTCATCGGAATTCGGAGAAGCCGAGCCACCATCTCAATTAGAGCTCCATAGTTTAGTAGCATAGCTACATAGGAATAGATCTAGAGGGAATCAAGCCTAGGTTGGAGTCCGGATCTGTCGGAGTTCTTGGTAATTCCCCTCTACATTCTTGTAATATTCATCATTGTTTGTGATACTATGAGTAGTACTTTATTCTATTCTATTATATCGAGACTTGACTTTGCTCTATTTGATTATGTTCTCAATTATATTGTTCTTAGTTTACTTTGATTATATGTTTAGCATAGTTGGACTAGAATTATGTTTATGCATAGGATCGTATTGCGCTTGCTCATTAGGCCAATGGGTGAGTGGTAGATATTGTGTAGGCATGGTGCCTATACCGTATTTATCTGCGATTGCACACTATATTCCGGATCGTGAGGTAGATCGCGGGAGTGACAGTCCTGTTGAGTCCTTTGTAGCCCTTCTCCCGAGTATAGGTCTAGCGAACAAACCTATTACATTGAAGTCATTGCTATGTCTCTTGTCTTCTCGGTAATATCACTATGCATAGATGTAACCTTTTCCCGCCATGATTGCTAGATGTTCTTGCACTAATCATTGTATGCTTTGACTTTATAGTTAGAATAACATAGGATTATACCCTAGATCATCCTAGTCCATGCTAGTGTTATAAGCTTAGAGTGCTAAGTTGAGATGGCTTATTACTATTATTTTATGTGGCTAATGCTCTCATTTATCTTATGTCATTTATCATTCATTCCTATATTTTATGTGACACTTACCCCGTATGAGATGATCGATACGCTGCAAGGTTAAGCTCTCCATTATCGCATGTGCATTGCTCATCACTCATTATCCAAAGTGCATTCCCTTCCCGGTGGTAAAAATATAAATAACGATACCTGGATTACTCCGGTTAAAATGCTACGATGATATATTCGTGCGCTTGCAGAACCTTCTTTATTTCAGTTGCACTTAATAGACATCAACAGCATCAGACGTGCCAACTCAGCAGGCATTTCTGTCACCATCCTCACCAACACCTGGAAGGTAGCATCCTCAGCAGCACGGAGGGTGTCCACGCCCTCGCCCTTCTGTGACCAACTGTGCCACAGATCACTAAGGCCCAAGAACGGAACCTCAACCGTCACTGTGATGAAACTGCGCTCCCTGGTGTCCTGAGTGTCCCAGTAGTACACAGGATAGGTACCATTAGGATACCCAGCGGCGTGCAAGATCCTCCAGAGAAGAGTGGGCAAGCCACCCTGCGTGAGGAACGTGTTGGACATCCTACGGGGGTTGTCAGGCCTCCGTCGGATAACCCAATCCGCACCTGCTGGAAGAGAAACACGAGGGGTGTCAGGCTCGCGGGTACTCTTGCGTCTTTGTCCTCGCTAGTCCCGGCCATCGTAAAAATTTTAATTACGCCCATAAGCACAAGTTTTAAGTATGGCAATTTAATTATAGGAAAGGAATGCTTGATATGCATGATTGTAGCAAAATTTTATAATTCATGATGCATGCACGTTCTATTCGTTCTCACTCATAAATATCACTAATACGTCTAGTCGATGGCATAGAGTTACGTGCTCTCATCATACGTACTTTGCACATCGTTCTACACGAATTCGTGGTTAGTGTACCTGCAGAAAATTCATTTCAGCCCATTCCCAATGAATGCAATCGACGAACAAATTCGGCACCTTAAGAATAAGGCAAAAACCTCTGATTCAACCAACTCCTATTCAACACCCTACTCCACACAGGCATACCCATTATACCTGCATGTAGGCGCATGCTAGTCCCAAATCATCGCCAGAAGACGACATCCCACACATGGAGTACCGTCATATGGACATGTGTAAAACATGAGCATATTTCAGCACTATATAAGCACTCCCCTAGACCAGCATTGCATCCGGTCATGCTCTCACAACTCCCCTTACCTTGGTGTTGATTCACTTACCAGAGTGTAGAGGAATATGAAACCAATCATAACCATTCAAGTGAATGGCCCCCATACATATCTGCCGTGTATGAGCGCGACAAATAAAAATATGATGCAACCCTTGTTAGCCTGTTAGATAGCCACCTAATAGTCCTTAACTGGGCATAAGAGACCCGACGAATCCTTGGCACACTTATAAGTTTTTGAAAACTCACGCATTTCACAAACCTACTTAAGTGTATATAAGTTCAAGATCACTTTTAATGTCAAGATTAGTATTTATAATGATCTAGATTAGCAAGTTGTTGGAAACCGGAGGCGATGCCAGGCGTACTTGAACCGACCAACTAACATAATTACTGTTCACTAATCAAGCCACGTTGGCAGCTCAAGCAGTAAACGGCAATTACACTAGCCCGGTAGTCTGGAAACCTCGAAGGGTTTCACCAACGTCACATACATCTCGGATCGTTTCCCAACGCATGCCATCACAGATCATTACAACGGTTCTCAAATTATTACATAAAGTGCTCAAATTTAGTTATTACGAGACCCAGTTCTCAAATTCAAAGTGCGGAAGCAAATTTAAACTACGTTCTCAAACACACCCATGAAGTTTTTCCTCAAATAGTGCCATTTCCATCGAGATCCACTACAAAAAAGGTACGAGAGAAGGAATGATCGAGCCCACGATCTACTCATCTCAAGCTATGCCGGATGGAAGCATGTCGAGCAATAGCCGTAGAACATCTCACCATCGCAACAACATTGGGAATTGCACCACGAGTACTTGGTACTCAACAAGACTTACCCGACAAAAAGAAAATAAGGAAAAGACTCTTTGGTGGATGCCAGGCTTTATGTGGGGTAGCTGACATTTTCTTTGCCAAAAGATGAGCTTATTAAATAATCATTTAGTGATAAAAGGACTCTCTAGCTTATCCAATTAAGTTGGGCCTACCAGCAATGTTAGCACCTGCACTACTTCACCATTTTAAGTAGAAGCAATCAAATATAATCATATAACGCATTGATTGAGTAATCATTAACCAGCATGTATGAACATAACCACTTCGTACAAAGAATTCTTGTTTGCGACCATGCCGTTGTCCGTCTCAAGTGTTCTTTGTCCGAAACGATGGCGATTATAATCGATTACTACTCGGGTGAGGGGGTATTCCTCACACAAACCAGGCATACTCCTCGAGCGGCCTTAGTCACCATGATCTACTCGGGAAAGGACGCGGGATCAACGGCTCATCACCATGACCAAGGAAACTCCCGGCAGCCAACAGGTAAGCGTGCCCATCAAATGACACCGCCCCATCTTAAGGTCTCACAAACCGGGCCCTTGTTTACCCTACCCCCATCGCCGGCATGGATACCTGGCCGTTGAAACCCGGCCCAAGTAGATTCTTGGCTTCGCGGTTGGGCACTCTGGCACCTTCCAGCTATCTGTGAGGCGGCATTCAACATGATCGGGGATGTACAAAGCCATATTTCTTTAAAAAGTGATTTATAAGGCCTCATGGTTATGTTCACTACCAACCTACACCAAGCTCAATCCAAGGGATAGTAACCACCTATCCGCGCAGATGATGGTCGATCACCTGTCTTCTACCGATTAAGTAGCAGGCCTAAGCTCTACGTAGTCCTGTACCTACTATAGGATAACTTCTGTGGTGAGTAGCCCTAATGCAACTATGTTTCCGAGCAACTCCTATAACGTAAATGCATCATAGATAGTAAAGGACTCAATAAATATTTCCAAACCATAGGAGAATATGCTCCGGGGCTTGCCTTTGACGAAGGAGCTAGGGACGTGGTTAGGACACTCGGGCAGCTCAACTTCTGGATCCTCTCCCTCGGCTGCCTCCTGCAGCTCCTGCTCCTGCTGCTCCTCCACGTTCAGCTCTTCGCGAACGGCTTGGTTGTTGGCCTCCTGCGATCCTGTATGATGCGATGTAAGTATATAAATAGTGTGCAAATGGAATGAAGTTGTATAAAAATGATGTCATGGTGTATATGCTTAACAACAGAATGGAAACACCACTTTAATTACTCATATTTACATCTTGATCTAGCCAATATCATCAAACATCCTTACTCGCAACCTCGTTGGAAACCGACATAAAACCCTATGCTTCAACAGCAAGTACCAACTCTGCTGCTCCTAAAATTCTACAAAAATTACAGCAGCATCCCCATAGCTAAACTAAGCTACCACAGAAATTTCACCTCAAAACTCCAAGTATACAAGTCTACACAAAATCCACAAGCCAGCTGCCACACATGGTCCGAGAAAATACTTTGTATTACCAAATTAGTCCAACATCAGCACCAATGGCATGTGGACCTTCCAAACAGCATATAAACATGCCCCAAGAAGTTTCATGGCCATAGCATCAACCTATAATTTTCTACGAATTAATCTAGCAAAGTGCCAACCAATGCACTTGTACTACAACTCTCAAAATCTCCATTGCACAAGTCAATCCTAGACATCACGAGAGATCAAGCATAGCCTAACTAAGCCAACAAAGCAACCCTCACATTTTTCGAGCCTTCGAGAATTACTTATGCATTTTACAAGATAAAAGCATTTCCCAAATTTAAATAAAACAGTACATGAAAGTATTTCAAACTTGGCATCTCATAATTTTCTAGCATAGTTCATCCCATAAGAAAAATAACCCAACTTGATTCATCTCATTTGGCCAAATAATGAGGGAGATATGAAATTCCCAAGATTAAAACTAAATCCTGAAATCTATTTCTATTTTCTAGAAATCCAACTTAAATGCTACGCGTACCCCGGCGTGTACCCGGTTCAGATCGAAGCGCTAGGTGCACCCGGCTGCGCGTACCCAGACCTCACTCGCGGGCTGGGGTGGCTGACGGCCGGGCCCCACCTGTCATCACCTCCCGAGCGGAGGGTGACGATGGCGCGCGACGGCGGCTGCCCTCCGGCCCAACTGAGGGCGCCATTGGGCGCGCCTCGGCGCGGCGCACCTCTAGCATCCCCTAGCGGTGGCCCTAGCGGCCTGAGACGAGGACGACGGTGTGCATGGCGGCTCGGTGGCGGTGGTGCTCGGGTGGAAGCCCGACGAGTCCTCGGTGACGGTCATCGACACGCGGACGCACTCCACCTCGACCCCGCGAGTGAGCGACGCCCAAAAACGGAAAGAAATGGCGACGCTTGTGGTTGCCATGCCCCACCGGCGCGGCGGCGGCGCTCTCGCCGGCGCGGCGCGCACTCGGCCCTAGGCGAACCCGAGCTCTCCATTAGCTCGAGCCGCGGCATCTACGCATACTCGTGACCATATCCCGCGCAAGAGATTGCGACGTCGTGGAGGGAGGAGAGAGCAATGGCTCGCCGGAGTTCGTGGCGGCCATGCTCGGTGGGGGAGAAAGAAAAGGCCAATGCGGCTCTACCTCGCCGTCGTTCGGCACGTGAAGGGTGGCGATGACGAAGCGGAGGGTGGCGAGTCGTTTGCCGCCCTCGGCGTCGAGTTTCGCCGGTGGAATGTGGAGCTAGGCGGCTGCGGAGGTGATGGCCATGGCGACGGTGGCGGAACGGGAGCGGGAGGGGAAAGAGAAGGGGGACGGCGCGTTAATGCGCGACGGGACGGGGGTCTCCCCCTTTCCCGTTCGGGCAAGCGCCCACGATGCGGCGCGTGGCGCAGCGTGGCGGCCACCGCCACTGCCAGGCGGGGCCCGCGGGGGTCGCGTGGCGCACGGGCGCGTGTCGACGCGGCGCGGCGACGGTGTGGCCCTGCGTGTGGCGGCCGCACGGGATCCGGGACGGCAGAACAGCGAACACCGGATCCGGCCAATCAGATCGTGCCACGTCGCTTGAATTGAAATTTGAATTTCAAAGCCCCATAACTCTCAAACGATTGCGAATTAGACAAAACTTTCAACATGAAAGTTTCTCCAAATTGGAAGATGAATACTTCATTCAACTACCACTTTAGCTAATTCGGGCCAGATAAAAAGATCTAAAATTAGTTTTGAAAATGGAGTATAAATAAATTCCCCCTAAGGCTGTTTTTAGCTATTTTGAAGCCCTTAAACCCATTTTCACAATTTGGTCAAAACACAAAGTTTTCATAAAATATTTTTCTGCACATTTCTTCCCAAAACACCAAATTCAAACAAGCAATCCATCTAGCACTTCTAGTCATACCTAAGCTAGCACAGCAGTTTATTCCCAACCAAATTATGCAAATGATGCTTATACAAATGATGACATGCTTAGAGATAATTAATTAATGCTTAACACTAGAGGTGTTACACTGCTTGTCGACGAAATATCGGTGATAGTCCGACCAGGGGTATGCCCTGACCGGTAATGGATTGGCGGAAGGCGTACGAGACTGCAAGCAAGACGTAAACAGGGAACAATGACACGAGGATTACCCAGGTTCAGGCCACAAGGATGCGTAAAACTCTAGTCCTGCTCTCTATTTCTTATTATGGATGTGTGAATTCTGTGCGTTATGCTAGATTTTGTGTCCCATGAAGGGGGGTCCTTGCTCTCCTTATATATCACGGGGAGCAAGGTTACAAGTCGGATCTAGCCTATCTGGTACTAAGTTTTCGTGCTTTACATGATATTACAGAAACTTTCCTATTCCAGCTAGGTCTATCCTCCTTGTCGGTGTTCGGGTCAGCTTGTCCGCCTAAGACTGTCCGACCAGCTCTGGGCCGATCGGTCTTGTTGTTGATGGGCTGGTACGGTGTCCTGTCCAGGCCCAATGTAGGCCGTGAGGGTATATGGGGTTTATACCTCCACAGCTAGTCCCCGAGCATCATGGATCTTGAGGGAAAACATCTTCTTCGTTTGATCATGCAAGAAACGAGTGGTCGGATACACGTTCGACATGTGGTCCGCAGTGCTGGAGGACCGTCTTGTGTTTCCGACCAGTTTGTTTCTCTCCTCATCGACGTTTGGATTTTGATTGAAAGAATTATGATGCTTCTGAAAAAAGAAAAAGAATTTTGAGAGGGCCCCAATCCAGAGACGTGGGCCCACGTTAGTATGTGATGCCTGCCATCACGTGGTGTTTTCTTAGCTTGATCAAGGTTTATCGTAGCTTAGTTTTGAAACTAAACTTTGTTATAGAAGAGAGAGTTCAGGCCAAGTCACGCAAGTGACGTGGGCCCACGTAGTCCCCGAGATTTCTGTAAGACAGTATGTGTTGCGGCAAGCTCTAAAGAAGGGTAAGCCCATGTCACCTCTCTGGTGACGTGGGCCCACGTAGTCCACGAGCCTGAGATGAGATGGAACACGTTATGTCAGGATCTAAAAAGACAATTGTTTCGATGACATCTTACTTTACATGTGTCCGACCACATTTTAGAAAAACCGAACATGCCAAATTTCATTTGGATTGGTCGGCAAAACCATGCCATGACTTTGTCATGATCAAATTAAGACAGCTTTGCTTCTTAATTCAGTCCCCAGCGGGGCTGTGAGACCATGGTTGTAAATCTAAACCCGAGAAATAGTTTTGCTATTTGTGTGCCAGAATAACCGGTATCATTGGCAAAAAGTCCCAGCTTAGCCGACGGACATGTGGGGTTGAAAAAGAAACGGGTGCTATGCCACGACTTCGTCGTAGTGGGTTGGAAC
Organism: Themeda triandra; assembly: GCA_018135685.1. Taxonomy (NCBI): domain Eukaryota; kingdom Viridiplantae; phylum Streptophyta; class Magnoliopsida; order Poales; family Poaceae; genus Themeda; species Themeda triandra. The sequence continues at coordinate 349,096 of JAENPR010000207.1, read as the reverse complement.
AGCTTTTGCTTTGTGAACCCGATCTGGCAGCAAGGCTTTGAGACTATAGCGAATAAAAATCAGACTTAAATGGTTGTCAACAGCTTTGCTATTGGACCAGGTCCCAGGTTGGCTGGTAAGCTATGCGTTTGTCTTAGGATAAATTTTTTTCTTATTAAGTTTTTGAGATTCCAATTATCCTGTTATATAAAAGTGAATTAGTGAGTATAAAACAAAAACTGACCGAGGGCCTTTTATGTGAAATGGCCCATCTTCAACAGCCCATTTAAGGAGAAAAAACCTAGCGCGGTTGAATAAAACTTCCATTCCGCCGTCACTCGAGTTTTCCCCTTCCGCTCCATCCGCCCCTTCTTGCGCCTTGTTCGTTCTGCCGCCTGCTCTTTTTGTCTAGGGTTAGCAATTGGAGTAGCTGTGATCGGTTGTGCCCTTGCTTTTCTGGGAATCATGACGAGGAGAAAGCAATCTGCAGCAGAGAAGAAAGAAAAGAAGGAGCAAAAGGAGTATGAGAAGCAGATGAAGCTGCTTTGATCACCTACGCATCAACGACTTCTTTGAATGTTTTGGCGGATGGCGGCATGATTACGCGGCGGCATTTGGAGTGTGGTGTGCACCGCCGCGAGGTGAGGCATTCCTCGTCCTTATGATGGTGAAATCGTGCTTTTTGAGGATTATTTCATCAGAGGTTTGGGCGTTCTAATCCACACTTTCCTTGTCGATCTGTGCATTCTCTGGAAGATTTTGATCTGTAATTTGCATCCCAACTCCATTATGACAATCGCTCTGTTTGTTTGTTGCTTACTGTGAGATGTACCTTGCTATCCCTCCCAATTTCAATGTTTTCGTCATTTCTATGAGTTGAAGAGAAGGGGAAATTTGGGTGGATGTCCAATTGCTGGAGGATGTTGTATATCTCTCCGTGATGGTATGCGGCCTCATTGGCTGTCTTTTACACATCTCTACTATAAAGGAAAACTTCTCCTAAGAGTTAGACGCGGACAAACTCACCCCTGGCCCACGGGCAGTGTCAAACTCACCCCTACGAGAACCCGCGCTTCCAACTCACCACGGGAGGGCGAGCGATCGAATCCCCACCTCGCCACTGCGACTGTGTTTGTTCGATCCACATTATATGGAGGTGCTCTGCTCGGTGCTCGGGCTCATTAGCATCGCCGTCTGGCGAGGGGCGGCGGCGTCGCACTCGCACGAAGGTTGCTGCATGTGGGCGCTGGCCTGGGCGGCTCGCCGCTGCTGGCGACAAGCGCGCAGGAGCATCAGCTACCGACACTATGACGACAAGGACACGATGGCCGCGGACGCGGTAGCGGTGGCGGCGGCCATGCCGGACAGCCACTACGAACCCTGTAGGGGCGCTACCGTCAGGACGCGGCTGTTGTCAGAGTCCTCCTCGACACCTCCTCCCACGACACCGTCGACATCACGAACTGCCTACGCCGGTAAACCTTCGAACCCCCGCCTCCTGTTTCTCTGCCGCTCAGGGTGCACAGATCGATCTACTCTCCCCAATCTGTTGATCCGTAAATCGATCCACCATCGAGTTCCGATCTGGTCCGCTCCTCGCCGGAGGAGGAGCTAGAGGAGACGAACACGCAGTGTGCGCATGCAGCATGTTCGATCAATTTCCTCTTTACATTTTTCGTTCAGTGTTGAGGTCATTGCTGATTCTCCACTTCGAGTTTTCAAGGCTGCTGTCACAGGATTGATCGGCTTGCCTATGGACTGACTCCAAGCGTTTCTGAATGAATTTGGGAATTCTTTCTTGGTTCAATAAATGCAGATTCAGAAAGGTGCATCATTTGATTGATTGAATTGTGTGTGTACAGGTACTCGATCATTACTATTTAGTGGCCACTTTTTATCTCTGGTCACGCTAAGTCTTATTTTCGATGATTTGCCCGTACAAATATGAGCACTTGAGTACAATGAGATTAGCAGGGACAAGCAGTACTCTGTGTCTTGTCTTGATACTCATAAATTGCTATGTTTTTTCTCATGTATTCCTAAGATTTTTTTTGCAAGTATTTGAGTGACGCGTTGTTTTCATGGGGATTTTGTTTGCATTGTGTTGGTGCAGAGGATTCATATCCAAATGGGCGTAAAAAATATCCAAATGAGATGAAGCAGACCACCAAGCTGTCGGTGCAGTTGGGGCTCACAGATAGGAACTACAGATGTGGTTTTCCCATTGCCAGCTCAATAACTCGAAAGCTCTGTTAGCCAAGATTACTTGGCCGGCTCAAGGAATGTAGATGTGAAGTGGAACTATGTCACTTTATCAGCCCTGTGTGAATTTCCTCCTAACATACTATATTATTTGAGCAAACATTTTCCTGCTCAAGCTCATATGCAAAGGGGCAACTAATTTAATCATGGCCTAGATAGCTTAGTTAAGTTGCTTGCAACAAATTCATTAAGTTTGCCCTTCAGTTATCCAAAAAACAGTTTTTGCCTTTTCAAGTGTGCCTTATGCAGCAAGTTCTTTTAAGTTAATTAGAGCTACCTAGACAATATAACATATTACCATATTTTTTTGGTTGTACTAGAACTGGATTATACATTTCTTTTTTTTTTTGCAAGCAAGCGTCACAATTCAATTATTTAATAATTGTGACAAATATTCTCTAAAACTCTAAATTACCAATGCAACGTGGTAGCCTTATTTTTTTTACTTCTTTGTGTTTTCCTCTGTTATCATCATCATAGCATTCTTCCCCTGAAATTGTCGCTTTTTGATAGCATGTACATAAATAGTACTCTTCATACAAAATTCACTGCAATGAAGGTTACTCTGATGTATATTGACTACTACTATTGATATCAGGTTTCTCTATTTGTACTACTACCATTGAAGTCAAATCATTGTGATGTATATATTGACTTTTGATCTTTACAAATGCAATGGGAAAAAAGTCAGTTTGGATTTCATCTCATTGGCAAAAGGAATAGCCATAATGACAGGAGCGCTGCAACAAGAATTATTATTCTTTTCTTGGTTTAGAACTACGTTCTGTGTATGCGTTGCCAATTTATTTGAGAATGGAGTATCTATATATACATTCTCCTGTTGGTAAAGAACAAGGTAGACAAAATGTACTTCTTTTTCACTTTTAGACTGCATATGTTTGGTATGTTTGATGATAGATTTGCAACCTGCCATTGGTCAATCTAATTTTGTTCTTTTTTTGGGGTTGGGGGGCAGGGTCGGCTTTTCTGGTCTGTATCATTTCTTGCCTGATGACAACAGTCCTCTCATTTGATCTGTGCTGCTCTACAGCCGATCTAGGCACATTTCTTGCTGGGAATTAGTGTGTTTTGTGGTGATTGAAGTTATGTTTGGTCCTGATATGCATCAACATATGTTTGATCATATTTCCATTTTCATGTGTTGTAATAAGAAGAGGTTTTGGTTAGTATGTTTTCAGTATGTCACAAAATTGTTTTAGTTTACTATATTCGAAGATGATACTTTGGGATGCAGCTCAGGCAAACATCTATGCTTTTTTTTATGTGTTGGTCGATACAACAACGTCATGATTGGATTCTCAACACAATATGATACTTTGTAATGTGGCAATTGTCTGGTTCCATCTTCCTTAGTGTGGTTTTGCATGTTTATGGTCGCTTAAATAAAAAAAATGGCGAGTATTGATCAGGATGGAATCCTCAACATATACTGTAGTATTACCTATTTAGGTAATGTGCTCACCTTCTACATCAGTAAGAGATTATACTGTGCAATTTCTCTATAAGTTAGTAACCCTTGTATATGAATTTTCTTGCCTCAGCATGGACAAAGTCTATATGTATGGCATGGGTGCAGGCGCTGGTGCAAGTGAAATCAAATTGGAGAAGATTGGTATTCTGAATTATGCCTACACAAAGCTCTTGTACCTAACCTAAGGTGGAGTATTGGTGTGGCTGAATAAGGTGAATCCATGACTGCATGGAATTTGGTTTTGTTGGCAGTCTCTTCGGATTGTTTAGTTTAGGTGAACATACCTTCGAACAACAATCATATCCTTATCTGAGGCTTATCACATAGGTTTTTCATTTCAAATGTTGCCATGTAAAACATTAGGATTCACTCTACGTTTGTTTTTTTGTCATAAATGGAAAAAATATGTTATTCATTTGTTTTACGTGTGCATCTTTGAAATGGAAGCCGTAGCGTTAGCACGGGCACTATACTAGTACTGATAATGTTAAGGACTGGTTCAAGAAATGGTTTTATGTAAATGGCAATACCAATGGCAGAGTCGTTCCTTGTGATATTACTCAGATTCCAGCGCCTAATCACCATTGGTCGGACAAACTGAATGCAACAGAGATGATTGAGGTGAATGAAATAATTGCGATGATGGATTTCAAGGGGCTGAATGGATTTACAGTTGCAGCCGTTTTTATTTCTCGTCGCATACAACCTTTGAAGGAAAGGATCAATTTTCTTTGGGGATATCGAGGGGAAGAAGCCCCTGCTCGTCAAACTCCGGAGCCTATTGTTGCCGATGATATTTCATTGAGGCTCGCAAAAATGTTCAAACGGGGAAATGATACTTATATTCCTCGTCCGACCATTAAACCATATGACTGGAGGATGCCACTGCCACCGGTATTTTTCTTGTATCTTTTGCCTGCTTATTTTAGCATTTTCTTGCTATGCTTATTTTGATTGGGTTCCTTTTTGTAGGGTCGTCATATCTATATTTCGCGTGTTCCGCTTGAGGAACCGCTGCCGGAGAAGCTTTGCAATACCAGCAGACCGGCTTTGAGCGAGGCATTGATAGGATGAAGGCGGCTGATGTTTCGGAGCCCGAGTTGGGTGGTGAACAAACAAAGGCCACCGGGAAGCGGAAAGTTGTATATGAAAAGAAGAAAAAGAAAACTTCCGGCATTTTGACAGGAGGTGCTTTGTCTCTGCAACCCTGTGCTTCTGGCGCTCAAAAGCGTCGTTATCATCAAGTTGTGGAATCATCTTCTGATTCGGAGGATAGAATGTCTCTTGCTGCGTTTGCTCAGCGTAAAAGATTACGCACTGGAGACGTGGTGTGAATGAGGAGGGTGGTCGGCAGAAAACTCCTTCGCGGTTGTCGCCGTCGTCTCAACTGGCGGATGATTCTAGAAACCAAACAGCTGTGCATGATGCTGTTGCTGCTACTTTGGGAGTTAGTTCTCGAGCGGGTGATCTGGGCCAGGTACCAGAGGCAAGAAGCGCCCCTGAAGTGGTGTCGACACAGGAAATAGTTATTCCTGTAAATGCTGATCGCCCCTCGACTCCAAGAAATTTGGATCAGTTGCCATTACAGGGCGAATCTGCGGCTGACCTTGGTGCTTCTGTCTCGGCCTTGGGTAGGGATGAAGATATGTCTGATTAGTTTAATCATCATTTCGAACAATCTGAACTGTAAGTATCAGATGTTGTTTTTTGATTGGTTTGCCATATTCTACTTGTTTTTATTATTAGTATTTTGATTATCGGGGCCCCCGAAGTGGACGACCCAATTGGTGAGCCTTCTGGTCCTGAGGATTTGCTACAATCTGGAAGTATTGTTAGGGACCAGGAGGCAATTATTAGAGATGTGAATCCTGTGGAGCCTTCTGCTGATGTCCAAACATTAGTTCCAGAACTCTTGCTGGATCGCTCCATTGTCTCGTCTGCTGAAGGAGGCCAATATCCTCTTGGGATGTGTTTAGATTGTCATGAAGGAAATTCGTCAGGTGCAGGTCATCCTGAGATAATGGAGGAGATCCGAGGGGGCTCTTCTTCTGGCGTGAACATTCCTAGAGGTCGTAGCTATATAGCTTGTCAGGAAGATGGTGGTAGTTGGCGCCTTTTTGAGAATGTTACCAGGGAAACTGCCTCTGATAGCATTGAGCAGGTTCTGACGGACCTTAGAGTCCGTATTAAGGTTAGCTTTTAATTTGACCTGCTTTCAGTCTTTCTGTAAGGTGCCCATGATAATGCTATATTCTGTAGGCGGTTTAAAATGTTGCTGAGGAGCGCCACCTCTGTATAGAAAAGTTTAAGCCGACCATGTGTGAGAACGGCCTGTTGCGGAAACAGAATGAGGACCTACATCGACAAGTTCGCGTCCATGAAGGTCGCAAAAAACTCTGGGAGCTTGAGAAAGCTTCCTTAACCAGGCGTGTTGCTGAGCTTGAAGAACAGAAAGGAGGTAAGGGTGGTCATTTTCTGTTTTGCATGTTTTTGACGAGGTGTGAAATAAATTGTCTGTTTTCACAGCTTTGGTAAGTGAGAAGACTTCGATGACTGCCAAAATTTCTCGTTTGACAAGGGCTAAAAGAAAAACTCAAGCTAATGTTGAGCGACTGGAGCAGGAGGCGCGAGGTGTTTGTTCGCTTTCTTTCCATATGCTCCGTCCTTCATTTGTATTTGTCCATAAGTTTGTATTTTTCTTTGTGTAGAAACACATAACCGCCACATGGCTCGGTTTGGCGTCTTGAAGGATGAAAATCAACGACGACGAACGATATATGGCTATGGCCAAAGGTTTGTGTCCTATGTTTGCAGTTCTGGCGAGGGGTGAGGAGCGGCCGTCAGATCCTCTGACTACCCCAGAATTTGTTGTTGATCAATGCCGTTGTTCTTGGCGGTTGTTGAAAGATTTTGTTGGGAAGGGGAGCCGTTTCGTGACTTCAAGTGTTCGGCACTTGTTCAATCTGATTTTCCCGGAGCGAGACTTGAAGCGACTGAGTCTAGGAGGCCGAAAAAACTCGGGGATTTACGAAAGCCTCCTGGAATACAGCTGTGTTGTTGCTTGATAAGATAGATCTTGTGCCTGAGCGGTGACTTGAAATTGTATTGATGAATTTCGTTGTGGTGCAAACTTTTTGGGTGTTTTTTGACACCTTTTGCTTGTTTGTGAAAATGATTCTGAATTTTGTTTAAATATCATTGGATGACAATGTGATGATAATAATTTGTACTACAGGATATATTACAAAGATCCTGATCTTATGCATAGAACTTGATTAAATGCTCTATATGCCAAGAGTTCAGTAGATCTCTTGGAGGATCGTCGATAGTACATAACTTATAAGTTGTGGGTCTTGTCACAGCTTTGACTAAAAAAGATCCTTTCCAATGACAAGGTCTTGTCACAGCTTATAATTTGTGGAGGTCATCTATTTTTTGAATTCGCTTAAGGACAAGGTCTCCGACCACAAATTGTCGCTCCTTTACGTTCCTGTTGTAATATCGTCGTAGGGTGGCCAGGTATTTGGCCATCCTCGGTAGTGTCTCCAGGCTTCTTTCTTCTGCTCAATCCGTAATGGTTTCTCTGACGCTATTTGAGACTTCCTCGTCATAATTCTGTGTTCTTGGAGAGCCGAACGCTATCTCGTCTGGTAATACTGCCTCGGAGCCGAATATCATGAAATAAGGTGAAACACTAGTATTTTTGCTTGGTTGGGTTCGGAGGCCCCAAATTACGGCTGGTAATTCATGATACCATCTGCCTGGATGTGTATCATTGTCACGGTATAGTCGTTTTCATAGAGCGTCTATTATCATTCCGTTTGCCCTTTTGACTTGTCCATTTGGCTCGTGGGTGAGCTACGATACGTATTTTACTTTTGTGTTGAGATCTTTACAAAAATCCCAGAATTCTCCACCGGTGAAGGTGGATCCTAAATCTGTGATGATGTTGTTAGGAACACTAAAACGGTGTACAACATCCGTTAGGAATTCGACAGCTTTTTGGGCATTTGCCTTGACTAGGGGTTTATATTCTATCCATTTTGAGAATTTGTCTATTAGTATGTAGACATATTGATATCCTCCTTGCGCCTTTTTAAAAGGGCCTATCATATCCAGTCCCCAGCATGAAAAGGGCCATGCTGCTGGTATTGTTTGAAGCTCATGTGCAGGGACATGAATTTGTTTAGCGAAGAATTGGCAGCCTCTACAGTGTTGAACCAATTTCCGAGCATCGGTTAGTGCAGTTGGCTAGTAAAAACTGCTCGGAACACCTTTCCGACCAGTGTTTTGGATGCAGCGTGATTAGCACACATGCCTTCATGAATTCGTAGCAGTAGTTCTTCTCCTTCTTCGAAGGAAATGCATTTTTGCAAGACTTCTGTGCTTGCGTTTTTACGCATAAGCTGTCCATCGACTAGAATGTAGTGTTTGCTTCGTCTTATCAGGCGTTGTTTTTCCATTTTGTCTTCTGGTAAATCTTCATCGATTAAATATCGAATAAAGGGGATCCGCAATCTTCTTTTGGAAGTTTAGGCTGTGCCAAAGGTTCAATTGGCTGTGTAGGTGCCTTGATGACTTCTGTTGTCGGTATGTTCTGTTTTCTTGGCTTCTGTGGGGGGTATAAATCCGGTATACCACCATGGACAGTTCCAGGGCTGCTCGGCAAGACGGCCCAGACCAGACAAGACCCAGCCCATTACCGACCAGGCTGGTGGGCTGGACTTCAAGATGATGACGTGGTCCGCAACCGATCAGGAGGCGGATCGCGCACAAGGGTGCTTGTCCCGCAAGTAGACTTAGTTGGTTAGGCTAGATAGAGTCCTCCTAGGGCACGATTTGATGTAACCGACCACCTCACGTGTACCCTTGGCTGCTCGGCTATATAAAGCGGCCAAGGACCCCCCTAGAACGTAGGCTATTCTCTGGCATCCTAACCTAGAGAGCTTAGCGCTTCATTGTAACCCGACACTTGATCATACAGCATAACACGAGAAGCAGGACGTAGGGTATTACGCTTCCGAGCGGCCTGAACCTGGGTAAACCTGGTTGTCCTTGGTTTGTCTTATTTCTCGAACGTCCAGATCGTAGATCGTAACACGCCCTTGCCGAAACTCACCGCCGTAGGATACCCCGTGGTGGACTGCCGGTTATCCGTAATCGACAGTGGCGTGCCAGGTAGGGGGTGGAGTTTTCGATCTCAAGGCGATCCAGATGGTTTCCTTCCCCGCTTCCATGAATCTCAAGGCCAGCAGCGCCTTCACCTTCGGATCGGTCACCTGGACCACCAAGATGGCGGCGCCCCTCGCCTCCGTGGAAGCATCAGGGCCGGTCTCGCCACGGCCCACCGGCGAGCGTCCCGGACCGCCCACCGTGCGATGGTCCCAAGCACCATCCGCTCATCCGCCACGCGCCAACCACCTCGTCGCCGGTCGCAAAGACACCGCCACGCAGATTCCCCTTGCCCTCGGCAACGCGGATACAACAGATCTCCGAGCACTTGTAGATCGGCTATCTTGCTACAAAAGAAAACCGATCGACAACTCAGATCTGATCGATCTCATTGGCCAGCAGGGTCGCGGGTTAGCCGAGATCACGAAGCTAGTTGAGGCCACGCAGGAGTTGATCTGCAAGGGGCCAGACTTTTCTGATTTCACACCCGTCCGACCACGCCGACGAAGTTCTGTCCGTCACAGCAATGCAGAATTCGTTGGCGACAATCAGCCCGTCGCTCGACCAGCTCCCTTCAGATCGGCTAGAAATCCCCGTTGGTTAGATCCCAACCAGGACAGCCGCCTGATTCCGACTGAGCAGATCCAGCGCAGAACGAATGTTCCTCCTCTCCCTAGGTTGAACGAGTTTATCGAAGCACGACAAAACCGCCGAGCACCTGACCGACAGTGCCAAGAATGCCGTGCTCCGCCAAAACAAGTTACCTGCAGCAGATCCACCTGCTCCGCCGCGTGATCCAACCGTTCTGTCCTTTGGATTGAACAACGCGGCGTCGACGTACATAAGGGACATCCAACAGCAGTTCGATGCGCTCTTGATCCAGGACGTTATCCCGAGGAATCCCGTGCACGTGATCGGGATGGTGGAGATCTAAGAGTTAGGGGACACGTCTCAGGATGCCAACCCGGACTCACCAACCATCTCCAAGCTGCTCGCAGGGTACTCCTCCGACTACGCCGATTACCTCTCCTCGGACGAAGATTACCTCATGGATACGGAACTCAATCCGACCACCGAGGACACACCGATCACTCCCGACCACCGGACGGAGACACCCAGCAGCGCGCTGGATTTTCCTAAGTATCCGCCTGGTTTCGGACCAACGATTTTGATGGTCAGCAATGATGAGCCCCCGGCTCCAAACGAGACAGACGCCCAGCATCAGGCAAGGGAAGATCGTAACAACGATCGTGCTCAACGACGCATTGCCGAGCAGGGCCGTCCCAACAGAGGCGCCGGGCCACGGCACCGACCCTGGCGTCGCAACCTCAACCCCGAGTTCGACGGTGCTGGCGACCCAGTGGTCCACGAGACCCCCACGGCAAACATTGCTGTGGCCATGGAAAAATTGAAGCAGCTTCCCCCCGAGACTCCTGGACTCAACGAGATTCAGGAATTCCTCACGGTGGCCGAGGACCAAGTGAACGACCTTCGTTCCATGGGCTCCATGGCCAGCTCTTACCGATCCCGCCGTTCTCGGCAGAACCGGAATCGACGTGAGCAGTGAGTCGAAAGTGGAGGGGACAATTCGTCCTACAACGGCAGATATGCCTATGAAGACAGAGGGGACTACGACGACCGTGTCGAGCAACCAGGCAAGGCTCCACGACGTGCACGCCCTCAGAACAGTCGTCGATGCCCTAATCGCCAGCAAGGCAATCAGGGCTGACAAGACGACGAAGTAATCCAACCCGAGCGTCGGGACCTCCGAGAACGGATAGATGAGCGTCTCCGAGCGCGCAGAAACATTAGCGGCATCCCACCCTTCTCCGAGGAGCTCAAGGCAGTCATATGGCCTAAAAATTTCCGTACCTCGGAGATCCGGGCGTACGATGGCAAAGCAGATCCAGCCCATTGGATCATGCTCTACGAGGTGGCCGTCCGAGCAGCAGGGGGCGACGAGTACGTCATGGCAAACTACCTCCCCATTGTGCTCAACAATACAGTCACCACCTGGCTGCTCCGGCTACAACCCGGGTCCATCCACAGCTGGGCGCAGCTCCGTCAAGTCTTCGTCGACCACTTCAAGTCTACTTGTGTCCAACCAGGGACCAAGTACGCCTTAAAGCAGGTCCGCCTTCACCCAAAGGAGTCCTTACGGCAATTCATTTGGCGCTTATCGGACCAGTGGAATCGAGTACCAGAGATCTCTCAGGAGACGGCTGTCGAAGCTTTCATCGACGGCCTGGTCCAACCACTTGGCCGAGACCTCCAAAAGGCTCTCCTCCTCCGACAGCCGAAAACCATGGAGGAGCTACTCGCCATCGCGCATGATTACACGCTCCTGGACGACGGCCTAAACCGGGGTGACGATGGCCCGTCGGACCGCAATTACCGTCGGAACAATTCCGACGACGAAAGCGACGCTGACCGACCACCGCGCCGACAAGAGGAGCGCCGCAACAATCAGCGTTTCATCCGTGGACCTGGTCCACGCGACAGCGAATCTAACTTCAGACGATGTGGCCAGGACAACTATGGTGGCGGCAAGCGTAACCGAAACCGCAACGACAACGCTGTCAACGCGGTTAAGGGGCAAAAGCCAATCGGGGATGAGGTGCTCGACAAAATCTTTGCCCAGGACTGTCCTCGGCATCCTGGTAAAGGTCACACCATGGGCGAGTGCCGAGTTCTGACGGATGCTCTCATCAAGTCCGCTTCCAAGAGGCCTCGACCCAACCCCAAGGCCAAAAGCAAGCCCGCCGACAAGCCAGAAGAAGAAGAAGAGGACGAGACACGAGATGTCAACCCTCGCCACGCGTTCAAAGAACCCGAACGGAACTTCACCGCCGTAATCTTTGGCGGAAAAGTCGGGCTTGAAACAAGTCACGACAGAAAGTTGTTGACTCGCGCCATCATCGTGATGCAAGAGCCCGATGGCCTTGTTGCCGATGTCAAGCTACCGGCGTGGTCCGAGCAGCCCATATCTTTCAGCCGCAAAGATATGTGGGCACGCATCCCAGACGCCGGACGATTTCCACTGGTCCTCAACCCAGTGATAGCCAACATCCGCTTCGAGAAGGTACTGGTCGACGGCGGCAGTTCTCTGAACATCATATTCTACCCAGCCTTCAAGGCACTTGGCATACCGCAAGAGCAACTACAGCCGTACGACACACCGTTCTGGGGCATCATGCCCGGAAAGCCTTCTTACCCACTCGGGCAGATCACCCTCGACGTGCAGTTTGGGACCAAGCAACACTTCCGTACCGAGCACATCACCTTCATCGTGGCCGACTTCGAAGGGACCTACCACGCCATCTTGGGCCGCCCTGGTATCACCAAGTTCATGGCTGTCCCCCACTATGGCTACTTGGTGTTGAAGATGCCCACCGAGCAGGGAACGCTCTCCCTGCGTGGCAACGTCTTCATGGCTCGTGAGTGCGAGACTGCCGCCTATGCCACGGCAGAATTCCAAGACCTGCAACACGCTTTGCAGCACACCAGCTTGGGCGTCGACGACCTTCCGCCCGCAGAGCTCGAGCAACCTGTTGGATCTAGTCGGCGCCCGTCCAACAAGGTAAAGAGCGCGAAGACGGTCAGCCTCTCCGACAACGACCCTTCCAAGGTCACTAAGGTTGGAGCTGAGCTTGACCCCAAATAGGAAGACGCGCTCGTCCAATTCCTTCGGGACAACATCAGCATATTCGCATGGAAACCCTCCGACATGCCAGTTGTTCCCAGGGAAAAGGCCGAGCACTACCTCGATGTCAAAACGACTGCCAAGCCAGTCAGACAGAAGATGCGCCGGTTCGCCCGTGACCGCAAGGAGCTAATTAGGATAGAAGTTGCCAAGCTTTTAGCCGCTGGCTTTATCAAAGAAGTGTACCACCCGGACTGGTTAGCCAATCCGGTGCTTGTTCAAAAGAAGAATAAAGAGTGGAGGATGTGCGTTGATTATACAGATCTCAACAAACACTGCCCCAAGCAGGCATTCAATCTCCCTCGAATCGACGAGGTCGTAGATTCTACTGCCGGTTGCGAGTTGCTCTCGTTTCTTGACTGTTACTCCGGGTATCACCAGATAGCCCTCAAAAAGGAGGACCAAGAAAAACCGCTTTCATCACCCCCTTCGGTGCTTTTTGTTACACGACCATGGCTTTCGGTCTCAAAAACACTGGAGCTACGTACCAACGGGCTATCCAGTCCTGCCTCGAAAAAGAGATCACCGACGATCTTGTAGAGGCCTACGTAGATGACGTGGTGATAAAATCAAGAACGGCGGACGCCCTGATCACAAACCTCGAACACACATTCAAGAAACTCAACGAGTTTCAATGGAAACTCAACCCAAACAAGTGCGTTTTTGGAGTACCGTCCAGTATCCTTCTCGGTCACCTGGTCAGCCAGGAAGGCATCAAGCCAAATCCCGAGAAGGTAGCCGACGTCCCTGAAATTACGACCACCCCTAAGTGCGTCAAGGACATCCAAAAACTCACTGGGTGCCTAGCCGCTACGACGAGATACATCTCTCGGATGGGTGAAAAAGGACTCCCCTTTTCAAATTGCTCAAAGCCAAAGATAAGTTTGAATGGACCGAGGAGGCCGACCAGGCCTTTAAACAGCTTAAAGCTTACCTCACCTCTCCTTCACTCCCCGACGGTCCCCAAGCGGGACGAGGAGTTGCTCCTGTACATAGCCGCAACGACCAACGTGGTCGGCCTTGTGTTAGAAGTCGAGCGTGAGGAGGAAGGACACGTCTATGGAGTCCAGCGCCCTATATATTACATAAGCGAAGTGCTCAGCAAGTCCAAGCAGCGGTACAATCAAGTACAAAAGCTCTTATACGCACTCCTGATCACCAAACGCAAGCTGCTCCATTACTTTCAAGCTTTCAAAATCACGGTCGTTACCAACGTACCACTCGGCGATATCCTTCGCAATCGAGACGCCAGTGGTCGGATCGTGAAATACGCGCTAGAACTGTCCGAGTACACACTCCAGTTTCGCGCCCGATGGATGGTGAAGTCACAGGCTTTGCCTGACTTCATCGTGGAGTGGACGGACATCAGCCTACCCCTGGCCGATTCAAACGCCGAGTACTAGACAATGTACTTTGACGGCTCCCTAAACATCGATGGTGCCGGGGCTGGTGTCTACTTTATCTCTCCTTCCAAGGACACGATAAAATACGTCTTGCGTATCCACTTCAAAGCATCCAACAACATAGCCGAGTACGAAGCAGCCCCACATGGCCTTCGTATCGCCGTTGAACTTGGCATCAAGCGACTCATGGTCTATGGGGACTCTGCTTTAGTCATCAAGCAGGTCAACAAAGATTGGGATACAGTCCACGAAAAGATGGACGCCTACATTGCCGAAATTCGTAAACTTGAGAACAAGTTTTACGGTGTGGAATTCATCCACGTTCGCCGCGAAAAGAACGTAGGAGCCGACGAGCTGTCCAAACTGGGCTCATCCGTGCCAAGTTACCCCTAGTGTTTTTGTTCAAGACTTAATCAAACCTTCGATCCCCGATCGGGTAAAACATACACGAACCCACTTCGGTGGTCGGCTACGACCACACCGCCGCTCGCCAACGTCGAGGACGACGATGCTCTCCTCGGCCCGGCGGGTAAATGATGAGGGTACAGAGTCGGCCGACCGAGCGACGCCACTCCAAGAAGACTGGGAGAGAGCCCTTTATCAAATACTCCGAATGACCACCTTGTCCCGGAGGACAAACTTGCTGCCCAACAAATGTCCGCGAGCCAAGGCCTATGCTATGGTCAATGGCGAGTTGATGCGCAAGGCACCCAAGTCCATTATCTTCCGAGAAGTGTATCACTCGGGAAGCCGGATCGTGCTTCTTAAAGCCATCCACGAAGGTACTTGTGGTAACCATGCGGCGTCCGGACACACCTGGTCGGCAAAGCTTACCGGGCAGGTTTCTCTTTGGCCAACGGCCGTTCGCGCCCGAAGATTACGTACGACGGTGCGTAAAGCGCAAATGTTCGCCAAGCGATTCATGTCCCAGCACATGACTTACAAACAATCCTAGCTGCTTGGCCCTTCTCATGCTGGGGACTGGACATGATTGGCCCTTTCAAACCGGCTCTCGGGTGGCCACACCAACGTCTTCATGCTTATTGACAAATTCTCCAAGTGGATTGAATACAAACCGATCAAGAAAGCCACGGCCGAGAAGGCGGTCCGAGTTCCTCGACGAGGTCGTCCACGAGATATGGTGTCCCAAACACCATCATCACCGATCTGGGCTCGCAATTTACAAGTGATGCATTCTTCAATTATTGTGACGACAGCCTGATCAAGGTCAAGTACGTTTCCATCGCTCGCCCGAGAGCTAACAGACAAGTTGAACGTGCTAACGGAATGATCCTCGACGCACTCAAAAAACGAGTCTTCCAGGTTGACACCAAGCTCAAACCTGGTCGGTGGCTCAAGGAGTTATCCGCAGTGGTCTGGGGACTACGTACTCAGACCAGCCGCAACACAGGAGTCTCACCATACTTTATGGTGTACGGCTCGGAGGCTGTCATACCAGCCGAGGTCCAATCCCCACGGGTAGCCTACCACGATGAAACCACCTCCGACGAAGCTAGAGAGGTGGACATAATCGCTAAGGAAGAGCAGGTCCTCGAGTCATGTGCTCGGACTAAGAAGTACTTAGCCACGGTACGCCGCTACTACAATCGCAATGTCCGAGGATGATTGTTCGTGGTCGGCGATCACGTGCTCCGTCGTATTCAAAACACGGACGGCTTCCACAAGCTATCACCAAGGTGGGAAGGACCGTACAGAATTAAGGCTATAACATGCCCAACATCGTACCGGTTGGAGACACTAGATGGAGTCGAAGAGCCAAACTCTTGGCATATAGAGATGCTCATACACTTTTACCCATAAAGATATGTATCTTGTACTTTTTCCTCTATTATCAAAGTTCCTCTTTTGTCGTCTCTTTCTCGTCCTGTTGCAATTTCTTTTCAGAAATTCCGCACCACCTTGCATACATGCGCCCTGCATAAGTCACATCTAAACTTTGTATTTCACTCGCCGAGAACGATTCGAAAAGGTCCTGCGTCTCGGTCCTCTGTCGACGTGCTACAGCTCCGCGCTACACGGCACTAGGAGATCCGGCAGACACCCTCTAATAGGTACTTAGGATCGTACCTAGTGATCCCGGCGTACCGCGCTGTTCATTAGTGCGTCCTTTTGTCACCTTGACAGAGCTAATTGCTTCGAGAGTGGGCGCAAAACTTATTTGTCGACATAATTTTTTCTAAAAAATGTTTTTGCATCGAGTTATGCATAACAATCTAATTAACAAAACGGCAAAATACTTATCACCGCTTAATATGCCTACTTTGTCTGCATCTTAACACGGCCTTAAGTTTTGTTTCGAGCACCCCGTGCTCAGCACCACTTATGTACAAGTTTTAAATGAACAAGTTTAAAACTAGGGCCCTACTGACCACCAGTCTCCGCTGCAGGGTCTTCGATGAGCATCATGTCACCGACCAGCTGCTCAGCGACAGGGATGAAGGTGGTCCGGAGCTCCTCGGCATCAACGTCGCTGAGTTCTGGCGCGATCCCGAGCGCGACGGTGGCCGGATCAGCCGCTGCCACCCTCGAGCGGACCACCGCCAGCGCTGTGGACACCGCATATGTGCCCGCCCGCGAGACGAGATCCTGCAGTGCCGGCCACAGACGTTGATACTGGGCTCCGACCACCCTGTCTTTGCCGACCGGGTCCGATGGGTGCACCTCCTCTGGGAAGACAGCACGGAGAACCGGCTTGATGTGCCTGGTCCTCCGATCAATCTTCTTTTGGAGGTAGGCGCAGGTCTCCCGCATGCACTGGAACTGCGCAGTGTGACGATCCTTAACATCTGCAGCCGGCAACAACGTGGTTAGCATGTGCTGTTAGATCCAGTACATGGCAGACAACCTATGCAATTGATCTAAGTTGTACAACGTACCGGTCAGCTCCGCGATCTGCGCAAAGATCCGCCTTGGCCTCGCTCCCGGCGGCCTCCAAGCGCTGGCCGGAGCGGTTTTCTCCCGCTCTAAGGCGGCGGCCTTCTCCTCCGGCCGATGCGGGCGGGAAGTTATCACAGCTTTCATGGCAACAGAACCGTGCTTAGCCTGGTTAAAAAGGATACGGTCACATACCTTGTCGGCCCTCCTCCAGCACCGCCACCTGTTGCTCCAGTGCCAGCCGAGTAGCCTCCTTCTCGGCGAGCCGGGTCTCATAGACCTGCGCTTGCGCCAGCATGTTGGCCTTCTCCTCCCGGAGGGTCCTGCATTCCTCATCAATCGGCGTGAACCGTTGAATGGTCTGCGCACGCTGGGCATTGGTGGTCTGCAGGGTCTATAGATAACAATACAGTCAAGCATGTGCTCTGCACAACCATTCATCACAAACACCAAAACAACCATACCTAGATCCGGGAGGTGAGCGTCTCCAGGGCCTCCCTAATGCCCTCCTCCATCACCTCCTCAGGCACCTCATCATATGAGGTCCACTCTTTCCCCACCATCCTCGAAATCATGACACGATTCGGAGGAAAGGAGATGGCGGGTGCCTGAGGTGGCTCCCTGTGGACCTCTTCCACAGGAGAGGATGGGGCACTGGGCTGAGCAGTCGCCCCGGGCTCCTGCTGGGCTGCTGGCTCCGGCGTAGCCTGCGCGGTCGGCCCTGGGGTGGCTCGCGCCGGCTCCGTACTCGGCTCGGCGGGGCGACGAACGGGCTCTGGCGACGGGACCATCTCCTGCTCCGCCGGCTCTTTGGCCCGTGGCGTCTCCACATGTGGCAGAGCACTGGTGGCATCCGCCACGCCCTGCTGGGGCTCCGCGCTTGACGCCGCAGCCGCTGCCGGTGGTGTGGCAGCAGTCCCGGTGGAGCTCTGGGTGGGGCCAGTACTTGGCCGACTACATATCATAAACATCGGCATGAACACACAGCTGATTCTCAAGCAAGCACTTACAACTGCAAGTACACAGCTACTTACCGGCAAAAGCCACCCTTGAACTTGGGCACTGTTGATACTAGATACGCACACGAAAGAATCAAAGAGAAATAATCCGCAAGCGCACGGATATCGGTGAGCACTTCACCCGGGAGATATTCCAGAGTATCGTTATTTATTTATCCGCTAGGAGAAAACGTGCATCTGACTAACCCATGTCTATACCTAACCCCTGAGCTACAAACAAGGTAATGAGCGATATAGAGAGGATTACTACCACAGTCTTCTTCCAACCTATGGTAAGCTTTGCAACTACTACTCTATGGGAGCACCTAAGAAAAGACACCACAGAGGATGCTTAACCTAGCACTTTTGGACCTACCTTACCTACTGACGGGAAGTGGATTACAAAGGTAACAAAGGGATTGTCACTTCCCTCGATAATACCATGGTTCCGGCCAGATAGGGAGCATCTACGAGTGAACCTAGCCCAAGCACCACGCTTACGCTACGAACGATTACTCTATTCCCAACCGGAAGCGAATAAAGTAAACTCATAAACCAAAGAGCAATAATAACAAGAACTTACTAGTATTAGAAGTTGAATTGCAGAATGATCCTAGAACCAAGCCTCGGGTTAGGAGACTTGATCCCGCAGGTACAACCGGAGAGGAGACACCGACATGCCGGGCTTCCTCCAAGTCTACCTCCACCCTATACTCTCTCTATCTATCTTGAATGCTAGGCTCTAGGGAGGAGATCCATTCAAGGGACCCCCTCACCTGATCCTCTCTGGAAATAATGAATTAGGGTTTCAAGGGATGCCTCCTCCAGGGTCAGGGGCCCTGTTTATATAGCCCTCTAGGATGCACCACAGCCCTCGGATCAAACCGACCTAAATGGATGATTTTTATTCATCCTCAAAGGCGGTGGAACAGGGATCCGCGAGGCTGACGCTGATTGGCTGAGGTCACGGGGCGGCCGACCCTAGGGTAGAGGCGGCCGACCCTCCACCGAGCCGGTTCGGGCTCCCGTTTGGTCCAGAGCCTTCTCGAACCTTCCAGATTACATAATTTTGGTCGGTACCCGATTATCTCTATGTAAACCTGACATGTGGGCCTTCCTTGGGTATTTTCAGCTGACACCCTGCAGAAACAGACATTCACCAAAACTCGTGAAATTCCGTTAGTGTAAGCCCTATATCTAGATTGTAATTATATTTAGGTCCTTTTTCATGTCTAGTTGACGGTTAAAAATAGGAGTTATCTACCGTCAACAACTCCCCCAAGCTTACCCTTTGCTCGTCTCTCGAGCAAAGATAAACTCAAAGTGATGGATCGGGAGTTGCTATAATGCTTTCACGCCTCAAAAGTACACATGCGTTCAAACAAGAACTCTCCTCCGGATTAGAGTGAACTATTCGACTCAAAACTTACTCATATTACCTTTCACCATGGGGCTTGTAGCCGTCACTTGGGTCTTGAGCGGTTGAAAGACGCGAACGGTCAAGTCAAGCGCTATGTTTCTCGCTCTTTCATCAACTATTATTCCGGAGTTTTTGCAAGATTTTCAAATAAAACTCAGAGTTTCCTTGTATGACCCTTTCAAGTCTCTCATTTGTGGTATTCCGGATCCTCTCCAAGGCATGTGTGTAGCGTATGCCTTCTCTTTTCTCGAATATGTGGTATTTGTGGAACTAAGGCATAGTGGAAAGTGCCTTCTCTCTCTCACCCTACTTTCTAATAGGCTTATGTGGAGCTTATGGGGAGACACTCAAACTCACTTGCATATATTGCACAAGTTAAACCATGGATCCAATAGGAACTAAAATAATAATAAAGTCATATGTGCATGTGAAGGAGGAAATGGGATGAATGATAAGATGATGATGATAAGGAAATGATTATGAGGGGTGATCACTTGGCGAACATCTACTTCTACACTTGCTCCTTTGGGGATAACATGACTCCCTTTATTCGAAACCTTGAACTTCTTGAAAGGAAGGACTTGGCTACTCTTTCTCTTTTTTTTTCTTCTTCTTCTTCTTCTTTTTTTAGAGCAACCAATCCTCTGAAAACGAAACTTTAGCAACGGGGAGTGTATAACTTGAAATGATAATGACTGGAGCTTTTATGTAGACAAATGGGACTGGCGATGATTATTTCTAGATGTTCACTCCCGGGATAGGAGTAGAACCTTTTCGGATGAAGTGAAATGAGTGGCGTATGTATTTTGTGGATGGATGGATGGATGCGTACTCCCCGGGGTAGGAGCAACATAAGCGCGTATCTCCGGGGTAGAAACAAGACAATATGTGAGGGAATGCGTACTCCCAAGGTAGGAGCAAAGATAGGTGCGTATCTCCGGGGTAGAGATAGCACAATATGTGGTGGATGTGGATCTATATGTAGGTGGTACTTCTAGGGACAGAGTAGCACTGAGAATGAATGTAGTATTTATAAAATGGGTGCATGCTTCGAGGACGAAGTAGCATAGATCAATGGATGGAGAGCACATAGTATTGACTTTAACCGCATGACTGTTCCTTATGGGTCCACAAGATAACCACACTCAATGCCTATAAAGACTACACTCAAGCCTACAATATGATCTATATAAATAGATGGGTTTTCCTAATCTAGCAAGCATGAATATATGGTCAGGGTAGGAATTTTGAACTCTCATCATAAAGGAACTCATCATGCAGGAATTTAATATTTTCAAATAAATTCTCCCGAACTCTAGTATCTCTAGGAACAAGATGGACAACAGCTCAAAACTTTCCCATATCATATCCGTCAACTACCTAGACTTAGATCAAGCGTTCACTACCCACAAGTTTCAGGTTCAGAGTAAATCTCAAATCTAAATGGTTGTGTCCGAAACTCGGGAGAGTGCAAGGTTGAAAACTAGGTACTTGAAAGGAATTACGGCAGAGCAACTATTCATCATTTCCATATAAGAGCTTATTCTCAGTAGGGTTCATTTTAGCGAGCGGACTTTTCACATACTCTCCTTTATTTTATTTTGCAAACTTAACAAATAGATAGATAGATAGATAGATAAATAAATAAGCTAGTGACACTTAGCTGGATACAAGGGGGTGCTCTCCCCCAAGCCGGATGTTGGCGTAGTCTCTGTTGGTGTTGCCGGTAGCGGTGAAGGCGTCGCTCCTCCTGGAGTGTTAGGGATGATGACTTGTAGAGACTGACACTACGAGTGTTGAAGACAACACTCCAATAGGGGACAGGACGTCCTTTTGCCTGTTTAGTTCTTCTTGATCCTTTAAATTCTATGAAGCTCAAATAGACAGCAAAGCTTGTGGAACTGATTAAGCGTTAGTGATAAACCTCTAAGCCTTGGATGTCTAGAACCTTCTTAACACATAAATCTTTTTAGCAGGATTCTCAATATTTATATTTTATGATATGCAAACAGAAAAATGCAACTAAGATGAAAACTTATTTTTATGCCACCACGGTGGATATCTTTGTGGGTGTCACACCACAAAATTATTCACATGGGGCTTTGCATTTTCTAGATGCAATGCAAGACAAAATTATTTTCTTTTCTAATGCGAGATGTAGAAAAATAAATATGTAACAAGAATTGATTATGCGTAAAGTAAATATGCTAAAGGAAAAACTTATGCAATGCGAAAATGGGAAATATGGATAACTACCAAGTTACCTTCTTGGCGAGGGTTCGGTGATTTAAGTCCTCGAATAGGACTTCTTGTCATGTTCACTCCTTTGGTGCATCATTTTATCTCAAAGATTGAGACCTTGAGAACTACACCTCTTGAGTTGGTAATTCTTGAGGAAAGTGTCACCCATGTTCTTTCCTTGTCCAACGGTTTGAAGCGAACCTTTAATTGTGATGTTGGCGGATCTTGTTTAGTGTGCATGTTGCAGGTTCAGAACTATCACTGGAGCACCCTGTGATGAAGAGTTGATGCTTCTAGTGGTCCTTTACCCAGACCTTTTGCTCCACTTATTGTTTCTTCACTGTAGAGGATTAGTGCACAACACATACCCGAAGGAATATACAATCAAGAGTAGAGTTGACATAGAGCTATAGGTCATATTCTATGCTACAGAAAAGTTGGGTTGAAAATTTTAATTAGCATAGAACATTTACTCAACATTACTTCTTCTCTTAAGGATTGATTTTACTTTGTCTTAAGTTTGATTTGTGTGTATGATAACTATAGAAAACAATCAAACTTATAGAGGGAAGTAATTGCGAGTGGAGGGATTGCAAACCAATGTGCTAGAGCGACGGAAGCTTGAGAAGAGGAAGAGCATTGTTGGATCATCAATAGAGGAGTCGGCAGTCTTCCTCCCCAAAGCTTGCTCGTCACTTGGAAGCCAAGTGTATGTGTTGAATCATCCCTCGAAGTGTGTTGTAACTCCATGTTCTTTAGACATTGTCCGTCCTCATTCTTAAGTCTCTTGGAGAGGGCTCTTGATTCTAGGTCCGTTGAGTGAAGATCTATTCTTCTTTTCTTTGGACTCGTCGAATCCAGGATATGAGGATGCGGAACAATTGCATGATCTTCTTTTGTCAACCATTCTTGAATATTGTTGAGTCTTGGTTGACGAATTGATGTTTGTTGAAGATGTAGACTTGAGTTCTTCCTTGCTGGTATTTTCTTCTAGCAGCATGGCGAAGAGTCAATTAATGATACGCCATCCATCTTGATGATCAAGGAAGGGATTTCATTAATATTTGTATGCAAGCTTCATCTCCAATGGCATAGGGACATCATCTTGCAAATGTAGTTGTTCATGGTCTTCTTGGGCTTGGTCGGTAGTCAACCCTTGATGGTGATTGGTTGACACAAGGATGCATGCTTCATGCCATGCTTGTCCTTGCTGCCGACGTGCAAGATGGTGGCTTCAAGAACAACGAGAGCGGACCTTTGATTAGCCAAAATGAGGTGAGTTGCTCCCGACTTCTCATTGGTGTCCTAGCTCGAGTTTTGAGCTCATTGCTATGATGTCTTCAAGGTTGCTCATAGCTTGTCGCGTTGTTCATCCACTTCCTTTGGGTGAGTGCTATTGATGTAGATCCTTCCCCGTGGCACTCTTGTCTCTTTCTTTGTTCCATCACCGAAGTGGTGATTTGGTAGGTTCACCATGAATAGGCACGCCACATATTCTTTCAATTCTTTCTTGGATGATGAATGAGCTACGTCTTCTATGCGAAGTTGTTGGAGTTCATCATATGCCTTGCTTCATGTCCGATGTGAGTTCATCTCTTGACTTACCCAAATTTGAATTTGGAAGTTTTTCTCATAGGGGTTAGTCCAACAAAATATACCAATGTCTACTACGTAGTTTTTAGTTCAATAACCGAACTAGACTCCATGTCTAATCAGATTAAGGAAGGCTATTTAACCTAAGCACCACACTTAATTTAAAAGCCTATAGAAGTACCCATATCGCGATTATGAAGCACCTCCAAACCAAAGCATACGATAGCAAACAAAGGCAACATGAGAGCACTATAGAGATTTACTCAAACAGTGATGACAGAGCATGATTAATGTTTAGCAAACTGAGCATGCCTTAAAGGTAGGAACCACCAAGACAAGTGTAGCAACATGTCAAGGAATCTATTTATGGAAGTATATCCCCCAAGCTTGAATTTGGCAGAACTCAAGATTGGATGAATGTAATTCAATGTTGCATAATGATTGGTTGGACATACCTTGCATTTGTTGTTTCTTCGATCTTTTTTGTTTCAAACCTGGAAAAGTTAGTGACACAAATACCCGAAGGAATATTTTCATAATTATAACTCTATGCTCAATTAACAAGGACAGTGCAGTGAAAAGGTGAACAGTCATGCCATGATCTAAGCAGCGCTTGTTTTAGGATACTAAGCTTGTCCTTGGGAAACCTTCAAGATGTGAAATGGTGAAGTGGTTTCCCCTCCAACACCAATCTATGTGCACTAAACTCAGGATTCAACGCAAC
This sequence comes from Themeda triandra, assembly GCA_018135685.1. Taxonomy (NCBI): domain Eukaryota; kingdom Viridiplantae; phylum Streptophyta; class Magnoliopsida; order Poales; family Poaceae; genus Themeda; species Themeda triandra. The sequence goes on along the minus strand of JAENPR010000207.1, from coordinate 325,214 downwards.
GAGATCTGCAATGTTTATGATAAGCATATGTGTCTACAACAACCCTTTCAATGTCTTTAGAAACAAGGAGAATGAGGGGGTTGAAGATCTCGTGTGGGGTAATGTTGGGGAGACTAAGTGAATCAGGAGATTTTTCATATGAGCAAGGTCTTGATGGGGTGTTTAAGAAGTAACCATTTTGCTCATTGAAGCCTCCATCATCTTCCACTTCCAAGGGTGACTCGACATAAATGTCCAAAATTCCATTCAATGGCAATAGCACAAAGGTTTTTAATGCTCTCTAGCCATGGATGTTGCTCTTTTCGATCCTCTATATGATCTTGATGATTCCTATGCATGGGATATCTAGATGGATTTCTAGGATCAACGGGAGGTTCAGGAGAAAGAGCATAGAATGAATCATAGGGGTCAAGGATGGGTTTAAAGTTGGGTTCGTATTCTACATTTGATGTGGGCATAGAAGGGGAAAAGATAAGAGTGGCTTCTAGATGGCTTCGCTCTCCTTCTATGGCATCACTTGACATGCCATCCTTGAGTCTTTCTAAGCGTTCTTCAAAGGGATTGGAGTTGAGACGCTTTCTAAGAGATCTCTTGAGAAAATTTATAATGCATGTACTAAAAGATCTCTTATGAAGTGGGAAGTTTAAACTCCTCCCAAAACTGCCATCAAAAATAATTTCTAAGGATAGAATTACTTCTTTCCTTAGAGAATTTTGGAGTACTACTGGTTTGGGATGGATAGCCGGATCATGGGATTGGAATATTTGGAGTGTGGCTATGAAAACTTCCTCTTCTAGTTTGGGGGATGATTCCTTCTCTACTTCTAGGATTTTATCATGAAGGCTAGTGCAAGGAGTGTGTCCACTAATAAGGACAAACCTCACTTCACTAATGGGTAAAGGAAGAAAAACTCCTCCAAAGGCGATATTATCAAGACCCATAATAAGATGTTGAAGAAGAACATGGTCTTGTAAGGCTAGGTCTAAACCTAAATTTATAGGAAGATTAAAAGATTCCCTAAGTGTAGCAAAAAGTTCATTACCTACTTGATCAAAAGATAGGACTTTGGGTTCATTACCTTCTCCATGGTTAGAAGATAGGACCTTGGGTACATTACCTTCTTGATTAGAAGATAGGACTCTAGCTATAGAAAAGGGTTGGCTTTGACCTATTGCAACCACACATGGGCGCAGCTCATAGCTAGATGTGAGAATCATGGGATCTAGTGGCTCTAAGCTTGTGCTCATGGGTGCAGGAAATTGATAGATAGGCATGGAATTTGGGTTATCTATAAGGATAGAAAATAAAAGGCAAAAGAAAAATAATAACAAAGAGCAATAATAACAAGAACTTACTAGTATTAGAAGTTGAATTGCGAGAATGATCCTAGAACCAAGCCTCGGGTTAGGAGACTTGATCCCGCAGTACAACCGGAGAGGAGACACCGACATGCCTAGCTTCCTCCAAGTCTACCTCCACCCTATACTCTCTCTATCTATCATGAATGCTAGGCTCTAGGGAGGAGATCCATTCAAGGGACCCCCTCACCCGATCCTCTCCCGAAATAATGAATTAGGGTTTCAAGGGATGCCTCCTCCGGGGGTCAGCCCCTATTTATATAGCCCTCTAGGATGCACCACACCCTCGGATCAAACCGACCTAAATGGACGATTTTTATTCATCCTCAAAGGCGGTGGAACAGGGGATCCGCGAGGCTGACGCTGATTGGCTGAGGTCACGGGGCGGCCGACCCTAGGGTAGAGGCGGCTGACCCTCCACCGAGCCGGTTCGGGCTCCCGTTTGGTCCAGAGCCTTCTCGAACCTTCCAGATTACAGAATTTTGGTCGGTTTCCGATTATCTCTATGTAAACCTGACATGTGGGCCTTCCTTGGGTATTTTCGGCGACACCCAGAAAATAGACATTCACCAAAACTCGTGGAATTTCGTTAGTGTAAGCCCTATATCTAGATTTTAATTATATTTAGGTCCTTTTTCATGTCTAGTTGACGGTTAAAAATAGGAGTTATCTACCATCAACAGGCACGCCGCCGCTTCTTAGGGCCCCGCCCCCGAGACCACCGCAGACCGGCTTGGGGGCCTTTGGCGGGACTCCGCCCACCCGGGATCGCTCGGTGCCCTCTCGGGCAGCCGCCCCGAGGTTGGCGTAGAGGGCGGCGACGAGCTTCGGCCGGCGGAGCGGGGTCGGCCCGACGTTCGTGCGGCGACACCCGGCTGCGGCCAGTTGGGGCGACTTAGAGCTGCCACTCCCATCCCCGACGCACGCCTGGCGCTTGTGCCGGTGCTCAGCTATGGTGATGGTGTCGTCGAATTCCGACAACACCGGGCTGTCCGGGGCAGGCCTCTTGCTGCCGACCTCGGCGCCGGCCTCCTTGCCGAGGTTTAATTTACACCCGGTGCCAAGGTTGGCCGGCTTCTCCTTCTCCTTGGGGGCTGCACCGGCCGACTGCTTCTTAGTCGCACGCCGTTGCCCCCTGGTGGTCGCTCCCACCACAATCTCGTCCTCATCATCATCATCTTTAGGGCTAAGGTCCTCGACCTCGCCCTTGTCGGGAGTCCTCTGCGGACGCCGCTGACCACGAAGGGCATCACCCTCTGGCCAGTCCTCCACTGGTACAGCTGAGAAATACTGGTCGCTTCGACTCTACACAAATGTTAAAGTGCTCAGCAACTTATCAGTGGTCAGACACAATACCACATTGCACAGAAAGTAAAACTTTTTGTCGCATTACCTCTGGTGGTGGATTGCTGAGACGGTAAGGCAGCTGCTTGGTGGTCGGCAGAGAAGTATTTGAGTTATACTTCTCAAACAGGGACCGAGAGCGATGGTGGACGTCGTTCTCGTCGGCCTTCTCGTCCGTCTCCCGTCTTTGGATCCTTCACCCCACTGTATTGCCACAGTGGGTTGGTCCTTTCCTTGCACAGTTGGACGCGACGGACCATCCACATCCCGGCCACCAGCGCCCCGTTCACCTTCTGGTTGTCAATCAGCACCAGAAGCTCCTCCACCTGAACATCTCCAACAGGTGGTGCCTCTCCCCACCTGGGATTTGCCTCCAGGATCTGGTGAATGTCGCATGGCACTTTCCTCCCAATGGCGACATCCTGGCTCATATAGAACCAGCTCCTGTTCCACTTCTTGGGGGCGGAGTTGAACTTACTCCCCAGCCAAGACGCGGCCAACCCATCCCAGAGCCGGATGTAACATCCCCCGGCCACTTGGGACCCCCCCGGTCTCCACCCCCTTCTTCCGGAGCACGAAGAAGTGGCGGAACAGATTGAAATGGGGGGGATGCCCAAAAACATCTCGCAATACGCGATGAAGATGGACATGGTCAAGATGGAGTTGGGGTCCAGGTTGCATATGGAAATGGACCACCATATGCATAGGTCCCGGAGGAACCCGTTCACCGGCTACCCCAACCCGCGAGGAAAGAAGTCCTCAAAGACGACGAACTCACCCGGCAATGGCGTCGGCTCGTCCTCACCGCGAGGCTCCCTCCACACTCCCATCTACCGTGGCGGCAGGTACCCATGGTCCTCCAGCGCCTGGAGCGACTCCCGGGACGAGGTGGATTGGACCCAATCCGGCCCGCGCCTCATTGATTCCCCGCCCTTCGCGCCCTTCTTGGTCGACCGCTTCGCTCCCATCTCCAGCGGCGGCGCGTCGATGCGGTGGTGGTGAAACCCTAGCGGGATGAGCAGCGGCGGCGGCTAGATCTACGCGTGAGCGCAATGTTTCGGCGCAAGAGCAGCGGCCCGGATCTCGTCGGGTGCCCTGGCGGTGCCGGCTGCACGGTGGATCCGCGGCGAAATGGACGGCGGCGGCGCGGCGGTTTTTTTTTCTCTCGGAGCGCAGGAATGCGGAGAGCTCGAGAAACTGCTCGAGTGCGAGTGCAATGAGTGCGGAACCGTCTACCCCGGCGGCGCCGCTATTTATAGTCTTCGGATGACGTCCGGTTGACTTCTAGGGTTGGACCCCCTCTGACTCAAGTGGACCGCCCCATTTTTTACCCTAGTGGGCCGCGGTCCCATGGGCCATACTTTCCACGTGCAGCTGCCAGATTTTTTTACTATTTCTAGTAAATTTTTAAATGGGCCCAGCCTTCCTTGGCGCTGCACATGGGCCTCATTTTTATCCCGGACGCCCGATTGACGGCTCCCACGGTAGTCCTTTTTTATGAACGCCTATGTCCTTGGTCCTTGGAATTTTTCCCCGCGTTTCCTAAACGAGAGGCCGTAGGTATTGTTTGGACTTTTTCTTAAAAAGTTCAATAGAACATATACTATCTTCCATCGAACTTGGGGACTACGTGGGCCCACGTAACCTCGCGGTGACTTAGGGCCTACTGTTTCGAACGGTTCACGGTTGATTTTCTTCCCGGCTTACGTTGCGCCCGCCCGACAATTGTCACATGTCAACGTGGGCCCACGTCTCGAGACAATTAAAAGAAAAAATTCTTTTTCTTTTTGAGCACCATGCATCTTTCGACAAGATCAACTTCCTTGACATAGCAGTGGTCGGACATAGACTGCTCGGAAAACCTGCTCGGCTGAACGTGGTTGGCACTACGTGTGGTCAGCACTGCACGTGGTCGGCACTATGTGTGGACAGTACTGTACATGGTTGGCACTACTATGCGTGGTCAGTACTACGTGCTCAGCACATCATCACCAGCGCTCAACGTGGTCTGCATCTATACTGCTCAGCACAGGTCAAGACGATGGACTTTCCTCAAGATACATAGTGCTCGGGGACTAGCTGTGAGGGGTATAAATCAGGTATACCACCATGGACAGTTCCAGGGCTGCTCGGCAAGACGGCCCAGACCAGAGAAGACCCAGCCCATTACCGACCAGGCTGGTGGGCTGGACTTCAAGACGATGACGTGGTCCGCAACCGACCAGGAGGCGGATCGCGCACAAGGATGCTTGTCCCGCAAGTAGACTTAGTCGGTTAGGCCAGATAGAGTCCTCCTAGGGCACGATTTGATGTAACCGACCACCTCACGTGTACCCTTGGCTGCTCGGCTATATAAAGTGGCCAAGGACCCCCCTAGAACGTAGGCTATTCTCTGGCATCCTAACCTAGAGAGCTTAGCGCTTCATTGTAACCCGACACTTGATCATACAGCATAACACGAGAAGCAGGACGTAGGGTATTACGCTTCCGAGCGGCCTGAACCTGGGTAAACCTGGTTGTCCTTGGTTTGTCTTGTTTCTCGAACGTCTTGATCGTAGATCGTAACATGCCCTTGCCGAAACTCACCACCGTGGGATACCCCGTGGTGGACTGCCGGTTATCCGTAATCGACAGCTTCTTCTTTGGATAATTTTCCGCGTGATCATTAATGGATCTTTTGCCAGATCTAGTTACTGGGACGTTTACTCGGAAAGGTGCTGGTCGGATTGAAGCAATAATGTTGTTTGCCTCTGGTCGGAGATGGGTGAACATAATTTCTTGTTCGATGATGGCAAAAATGTTGTTTGCCTCTGGTCGGGGATGGGCGAAAAGAACCTTTTGTTCGATGGCATCTTCTTTTACCTTTGTTTCAGAGGGGTTTGCCTCTGACGTTATCATTTCTTTTGGTGTACCTTTATCTTGTGTAACTGATGGTAATAGCAAATCTTGGACGAAAACACCGGGTGGCATTTGTGCTCTATTGGAGCCTAACTTAGATAACTGGTCGGCGAGTTTGTTCTTTTCTCTAGGGATGTGAGTAAATTCCAAACCATAGAATTGGTTCTCAAGTTTCCTTATTTCTGTTACGTATGCCTCCATCTTTTCGTTGGTGCAATCCCATTCCTTGTTGATCTGCTGGACGACTAGGGCAGAATCCCCGTAGGCGAGGAGCCTCTTTATGCCTAGATCGATTGCTATTTTTAGGCCGTGAATTGCGGCTTCATATTCAGCAACATTGTTTGAAGCTTTGAACTGAATACGAAGTACGTTTCTCAGGGTATCGCTAGTTGGAGCTTTAAAAACAACTCCTGCTCTAGCACCGTTTATTTTGAGGGAGCCGTCGAAAAACATCTTCCAGTGCTCGCTTTCTTTTTGAAACAGAGGTAATGATATATCTGTCCATTCTACCAAAAAGTCGGCAAGAGCTTGTGACTTAATAGTTGTGCGACTTCGGAATTGTATTGTATATGGGCTGAGTTCAATTGCCCATTTTATGATTCGTCCGCTGGCATCTTTATTGCGGAGTATGTCGCCGACAGTGTGGTCTGTTACTATTGTGATAGGGTAATTATCAAAATAGTGTAGCAGTTTTCGCTTTGTGATTAAGATCACGTACAACAACTTTTGTATGTATGGGTATCTTTGTTTGGATTCATTTAGAACTTCGCTGATGTAGTAAACTGGCCATTGCACACCATTGTGTGTCCAAATTCTTGTCTTTCGACGACAATTACTGTGTTGACAACTCGGTCAGTTGCCGCGATGTAAAGTAGTAATTCTTCACCATCTTTAGGTGATGTTAGTACTGGAGGCGATGTTAGGTATTTTTTGAGTTCGAAAAAGGTTGTGTCTGCCTCGGGTGTCCACTCAAATTTCTGTTTGGTTTTTAGTAGTTTGAAGAAGGGGAGGCCTTTTTCGCCCAGGCTTGATATGAAACGGCTTAGAGCTGCCATGCACCCTGTAAGTTTCTGAATGTCCTTTACCCCTTTTGGTGGGGTCATTTTTAAGACTGCGTTTACTTTTTCTGGGTTGGGTCTAATGCCGTCTTGGCTGACGACATTGCCGAGTAATATACCGGATGGTACTCCAAAGATACATTTTTGTGGGTTTAATTTCCATTGAAATTTGTTTAACGCTGCAAAGGTGCGTTCTAAGTTGGTAAACAAGGATTCTTCCTTTTTGGTTTTAACGACAACGTCGTCCACATATGCCTCGACGAGCTGGTCGGAAATTTCTTTCTAAAGGCATTCTTGTATGGTGCGTTGATAAGTTGCGCCGGCATTTTTAAGACCAAATGACATGGTGGTGTAGCAATATGCGCCGAAAGGCGTGATAAACGAATCGCATTAGTGGAGCCGTTCTATCGCTTCATGCTCTTGGGAAACGAGAGGGCCGCGGGGTTTTGATTACCCACGATCTCGTCAGTTGCCTTCTCGGTTCCTCCGATTTGTCCTATAAATTGCGCCCTGTGCTGTGAACTCTTCACTCACAGCACATTCTCTCCTGTTCTTGTTCTCCCCCCTTTGCTACAGTTACAGCCTTAGGGTTTTTGATTCCAACTTCCTCCTCGCCGCCACCAAGATGGATCGTCGCGCCGGAAAGCGCCCGATGGAGGAGGAGGAGTCGGTGAACTCCCCTCGGGAGGTGAGGCCCCGCAACAGGTGAGCTCGCCAGGGTTTTTAGGTTGATTCGTCTTTTCTTTCTTGATTTAATTGTGATTTTTTTCTTTTAGCCGTAGGTACACCATCCTTACGATGGGTGGTGATGCCGGCACCTCCGCCGCCGGCGCTGCTGGAGCAGCAAAGTGGCCGACGGCGAGGCGGCCGGTGGCACCGGTGATGGACGTCGTGGCACCGGAGGCGGCCATTGCACCCGAACAAGCGGCTCCGGGTGCCGGGGTGGAGGCGTTGGCTGTGCTGGAGCAGGGAGCTCCAGATGCGGCGGCGGCGGCGGCGGCGGCAGCCGCTGCGGTGGAGCAGGATGCTCTAGGTGCGGTGGTGGCGGCAGCGGCCGCGGCGGTGGAAAGCGGCTCATCACTGCATTCGCTGAGCACAGGCTCAGTGAATTCTTTGGCGTTGGCGCTTGACCGCTGTCAGGCCAAGCTTAAGTCGATTCGGGAGTTGTACTCCGAGGCGACCAAAAAGCTCGGCCAATTGGAGCTGGACACCGACATGTTCCTGAAGGCACTCTCCTCCGCCCATGAGGAGCTGGAGGAGAAGAAGGAGGAGGTGGCCGACCTCCATGCCGAGGCCAATGCCGCCTTTGGAGAGGCGGGCCTGGGAGGTCTAGGTGGACGCGCTGCTCCGGCAGCGCGAGGCGGCCGACAAGCAGGTCGCCGGTGAGTATGAGATTGTTATTGCTTTTTTCATTTTGAACTCCCGTTTATCTTGGTCTGTCTTTCTGTAGAGTTAACCCTGCAGCTGGAGGAGCTGCAGTAGGCCGGCCACTCCGCGGTGGACGCGGTGAACGCCTAGAGAGGCGATGTGGCCGCAAGGCTGGCGGCCATCCCCGCCCAAGTGGCCGCAGTGGCGCACCACGGCGTGCGTCATGGCACCGCCGCCGCCTATGCCACCGTCAATGCCGTTGCTGGTGTTGACGTTCGTGGCCAGAATTTGGCGATGCCAGCGGCGCATGACGCCATGGAGGGCGGCGGCGGAGGTTATCGTCGCGGCCACTTCTGCCGACTTTGTCGTCGGCAAACTATTTGGGGAGGACTAGATTGCTCTGGATGCAATCAGTCCCTCCTTTGTAAATATGTTATATATTTTTAATGAAGATGGATCTTTTTGAGACATGATTTGTGATGGAATCCATCGAGGTTCCTTTTGTTCTTTATGGTATCTTTGTATTGATCCACGCGTGATAGTATTAAGCTAGGCTGTAGGATTTTCTCGCGTGGATTTACAACCCTTTTTTTTTATTGTTCCTTTCACAGGAGGTGTTAATATCGCTTTGCGTCTGTTGGAAAAAACCAATTCTCACTTTTGGAAAGGAAAATCGTGTGCTCAAACAATTTGACACAAAACTGACTTCTTATTCCTTGTAATATGATACATATTAGATTGTTTTGTCATGTGAATGACTTACAACGATGTGTATGACTGACTCTTGAACTAACACAATGCATTGGAAAGGAAATTATCTAAAATAAAATTTGATAAAGGAGGAAACGCTTGTGTTTGAGTTTAGCGTTCTGGCTCTGCCTCGCCTTCTTCCTCTAAGTCATTGATCATTACCGGATCTTCTTTGGTGCACAGGAGTAGTTCATCATCATCTAGGATCTGATCGTCCCTGCGTCTGGCTTGGTCGGAAATAGTTATTCCGGCCTGAGTAGTGTTGAAGTTGTCCTTTTTTGGAAAAGGTACATCAGTAGAAGAGTCCAGGGGTCCTGAGTTTTTCTTAAATCGATCGTTCATGTTGCTCCTCTCCACTACTTCATACCATTCGCCGTTGATGAACATACCCTCTGTTGTCTTGCGACCTGGTGATCGAACTAAATGTATACGCCGTAGGTTTGCTGGATTTGTTGGGTTAAAGACATGTTCAGTGTGTGGCGGAATCCCATCTTCAGGAGGTGTTGGACTCAGGAGTCTCCAGTCTGGGTCACGAGTTAACAGGTTGCTTAGGAACGGAGTGATAAAACCATTTTGGTTTGTTTGGACACTCAGAACTGTCCGTCCTGGAGGTGGGCTCCGAGCACGCTTGAACACCCTTGTTGTTTGTATCGACTGTTGAGTACAGCTATGGGGTTCATCTATATTGGGGGAATCCCTTGATTTATTTTCCCTAAAGGGTTCCATACCAAAACTGCGATGATTTTCTTCGATGGCAGTCATCTCTCTTTGTCGTTGCTCCCTCCGCCTTCTTTCCGCGTCTTGATGTCGATCAAAAAGCGCTCTGGCCCTGTGGGCTGATGCCCGGGTAGCGGGGGGGAGACTGGCCTTGAGTCATTTGATGTGGTTTTGGCCTGTCCGACCTCTGTTCTGGCACGTCTAATGTGGCCATGGCAGCTAGGATTTCTTCCCGCCGTCGTTCTCTCTGGTGCTCAACTTGCTGAAATTCTTTGTCGCGACGGTAAGCAGCAGCCAATTCTGCATGTCGTGCGAAAAACCTAGTGTTTGATACGTTGTTCCGAGCAGGGCGTTCCTGTTGTGTTGTGGTAGCAGGGACAGTAGGCGGAGTTCGACCAGTTCATCGGGCTTCCCTCTATCGCCGCCGTCGTTCATTACGACGAGCGTTTCTGTGTCGAACCGTCGGGGAAAGGCTTTGGTTCTAGTTGCTTTGCCGAGCAGCTTGTATCGTCGGAATCTGACTAGTGTTGGTTTGCTGTGAAGTCCTATCCCGCAAAGCTTGGATATCAGCCAAGATCCTTTGTCCCACGCCAGCAGATTGACGCCTCCGACCACTGCGTGTGATGGTTGGTCGTGGTCGGAGCCACTGCAACTGTGGGCTTCCCCGAGTCCTGTTGGCTCGGACCTCATTCGATCGTGCACGGTTCCGGTGAGGATTTGTGCCAATACGGTGACGTAGATTTGTTTGTTGCGATCTTGACTGTCCGGCGATCCTGGGGGAGTCACCGTGGTGATTCTGTCGGCGTTGACTTTGGTTGAAACCTGGTCGTCTGCGAATATCGTACTGTCGCGCGAGTTGGCCATCGCGTCGGATGCGTCGTCGAAGTGATTCGACATTGGCCCTAGTTTCTGTTAAACTCATGCCTTGTCGATAGATCAGACGGAGTAGATCCGTGCTGTCGTCACGCCTTCTTTGTGAAGGGCTTGCGTCGACCGGAGGTGCCGGTGACGCGGGACGAATTGTTGAAGGTGGATTGATTGGTACCGCGATAGTGGTTACCGGAACCAGTTGGATCTGATTCGGTGCAGCCATTATTGCAGGTACCGTGGTCGGGACGACTACTAGAGGCACGAGAGTCGTGACGGCAGTCACCGGATTGGAAGCCTAGGTGAACGTTCCAAAGTTGAAGGTGAGGCCAGCTTCGAGAGTCATTGAAGCCGGGAAGGAAACCATCTTGCTTGACGTGAAATCTCGGTGTGCACCCCCTACCTGGTGCGCCACTGTCGACGAAATATCGGCGATAGTCCGACCAGGGGTATGCCCTGACCGGTAATGGATTGGCGAAAGGCGTACGAGACTGCAAGCAAGACGTAAACAGGGAACAATGACACAAGGATTACCTAGGTTCAGGCCGCAAGGATGCGTACGTAAAACCCTAGTCCTGCTCTCTGTTTCTTATTATGGATGTGTGAATTCTGTGCGTTATGCTAGATTTCGTGTCCCATGAAGGGGGGTCCTTGCTCTCCTTATATATCACAAGGAGCAAGGTTACAAGTCGGATCTAGCCTATCTGGTACTAAGTTTTCGTGCTTTACATGATATTACAGAAACTTTCCTATTCCAGCTAGATCTATCCTCCTTGTCGGTGTTCGGGTAAGCTTGTCCACCTAAAACTGTCCGACCAGCTCTGGGCCAATCGGTAATGTTGTTGATGGGCTGGCACGGTGTCCTGTCCAGGCCCAATGTAGGCCGTGAGGGTATATGGGGTTTATACCCCCACACTGCTGCACTTATAACCACTCAAGAGAGGCAACACAAAGTGACAGGCACGATTTGGTCGGCGCCCCGGACAGCCGGTGCCATTGTATCGGGGAGGAGCACCCAAGCATGCCCCCGGGAGGCCGGGACGTAGGCTTGGCCGAACCTCATGACCAAATATCGAGTCTCCGGTGTGGTGTGTGTGATCTCTTGTGTGCACCTCATCTAGATAGATTTAAGCAATCACTTCGCATTAGGTGCAGATATCACTATCATGTTAGCTAGCTTTTCAAGTATGCTCTCAAGAAGCAAAAGCTGACAAAATAAAGGCTCCCCTATATAGGGCCGTTTTGTCTTCTTGGTCAATTTACCATGGAGGTGGAGCTTGATAGCCCTTCCAAACAAAGCCTAATCAGTCTCTTTAAAACCATGCTTCACATGATATATAGTACAATACATCTTATGTTTTTTTTATCCATATCACACTTTATTCAAATTCTGAAATACATGTATACACATACACATACACATATAACAACTCTGTGCTACTTTGTTTCGAAGACTTTTTGAGATTAGATTATTATTAGAGGTCCTTCATGTGGGCTAATGACTTCCAAGGTTCCATAATAGGTACATAGTATAGATGATGACTGTTGTTTTGGAACCTCAAATGGACAATGAGTGATGAGGACGTCGATGATGATGACATCAAAGTTACTACACAGTTATGTCAACGAGGACCACCATGGCCTCGGCAACCTTCGGGCGGGCAGATTGGCTGCCGAGGAGGACACCGGTAAGGTAAACGACAGGGCGGAAAGATAGGGCGCCGCGGAGTCGCCGGAGCTGCAAAACGGAATCGAGTTTATTAGCAATTGGATCGAACGTGGTACAAAACGTTGCCTGTACATACGCAATTGCAAGGCGCATGAGCGCCTTGTAACGCTGTAAACCACGCAAGAAAGGCCACAGGAGCTGGACTCACGGGGAGTGATGGCCGGTGGCGCCGGCGGAGGCGGTGGCAGCGGCGGGGAGAACGGTGTCGGTGGTGGGTTGATCGGCGACGGCTGGTGGGGCGGCGGCGGATGATGGCCACAAATTGGAGGGCTATGGCCTCGCGGTGGCAGCGGAGTCGTCGTCGGAGCTGCTGCAAAGAACGGAAGCTAATTAAGCTAACAAGCTAGCTCGTCAGTTGATCGACTTGTTAGTTGCAGCAAACGTTGCCAGGACGTACATAAGCAAGACCATACATACGGGAGCGGCCTCTAATGCAAAAGACAAAGGAGCTGATGAAGTGCTGAACTCACGAGGAGGTGTGGTTGGTGGTGGCGATGGTGAAGGTGGCGGTGGCGGAGGTAGGGGTGGCGGTGGCGGCGAAAGGGACACCGGCGTCGGTGGGTGGTGGGGCGGCGGACGACAGAACGGAGGACGGAGATAACGACACGGGCGCTCCGGGTACGGGTCCGGGTCCGGGATGGCACTACGGCAGAGGCAGGCGCTCGTGGCCGCCAGCCAGAACGCGACGGCGAGCTGTGCCACCGCCGGGAGGCCGGAACGCCGTGGCAGCACAGACATGGCCATTGATCTGTACTACTTCACATAGACGATGATAGATGAAGTTGTGTTGGGCTCCACTGCCCGGCGTCGTGTGGCATTTATAGGGGACACAATGCGCCGTGTTCTCAGTGTCACAACTCACAGCCGTGGACACACGCATGCAGGCTATGCAAGCAGTACGTGCCACTATAGTAGTAGTGCTCATCGGCATCGTCTCGTTAGTCCGTCCATTTTCCAAGTCCGTCCACCGTTGCCGGTCAACGCACGATGAAAACAGTGGGGGGACCGTGGATTAGAATCTAAACCTAACCGATGGATGATATGACAACGATTAGATGTGTGAAGATCTTTAGACGCACCTCTGTTCAAGTATTTATACAACTTCAAATTTTTTAAAAAAACTAGTACAAATTTCAAGTAAAGAGGTTTGAAGGTGCACCTAAAGGTTATTCTTTGCACCCTCAACAACGATGATGTAAAAAAGGAAGCATATACATTTACGAAGAATAATAGGCAGTGATGATGGAATAAAAATAGTTAGGACATCACACACACAAACTAACACACAAAGAGAGATGGAGAATAGCGCGCACGTCCATCCTCTTCCTCTTGTGCAGCTCCGTTGGATTCTTCTTATTGGTTGAGGTGTGCGGTCGCACCCTTGTCCTTTTTTTTGGAATTGCTAAATTTCAAGTGCCTGAAATTTGAGATCCTTTATGGCCGAATGTGAGCCAATGGATGGATATCCGACAGGCTGTTTCATTTTCTTTTTCCTCCCGCCGTTCTTCCACGTCGCTATGGCGTCCGCACCCCCTGTTCCCGCCTGGCTTCGCCGCCGCCGCCGCCACCGGAGGGAATAGAGAAGGAGGAGCCGCTGCCACCACTGGAAGGGACAAGGGTGGAGGAGCCGTCGGGGTGGTAGGTGCAGGCGTTGCAGATGGGACATGAGCGCTCAAGCATTTGGGAGGACGCGGGGCGCGGCCAGCATTAAAGAGGAGCAGGGCACGACGGACGTTGGTGGGTTGCCTGAAATTTTTCTGGGATCTCACGCGACTGCATTACAAGAATTATGTTTTTCCTTTTGGATCGAGTTTGTACAGATCCTGGCCATACAATGGCAGGAGTTAAATATATGTATGACAACATCACTGATGGGTGAAGGGTGACGCTCTAGCCGGCTGTAGGAGCCAAGCTCCAAGAGTAATAAACACATTCTACCGACTAAAGTACAAACCAAGTGCTCTTAGAGTTTGGGAATTAGTGGATCTGCTCTCTAATCGAGTTTGAAGCCTTTTTTCTCTCAAAGATTGATGGGGAATCAAAAGGGAAGCTTGAGAGCTTTGATCATACCAATGGAGAACAGAGAGAGAGAGAGAGCGCGCGCGCTCAAGAACTGAAAAGCGTTGGTACGAATGAGCAGCCAAGGAAAAAAGAGTTGTAGGACAGAGAAGGTACAAATACCCCCTACTTCACAATGATTAGATAAGTCGCGGTTGCAATTCCTCTTTAGGTGCAGCACTGCCAGACCAGGCTAGACAACAAAGGATGAATCAAAGAGTAGTTTGCTTCCTTAACTGAAAATATGAGGATGTATGTATAAGATTGAACACTTGGTTGCACATGTTAGCTTGAGCATTGTGTCTCACTTAATAGCATGGGTAAATTATCTGTATGCCCTTTTGGAAATTTGATATGCTTTTAGAACAAAATCATGGGTAAAAAATACCCCTTATTTTGCACTTAGCTAACTGAAGATGCAGTTTACATTATTGGAAATAAACGTTTATTGGAGGTCATGGATAAATAGGATAAGCATGATATATCAGAAATATCTGACCAAATTAAAAAAAGTCAAATTGTTTAGAAAAATTTCACGGAATTTGACATGAAACTATTCCTAAGCTATATTAATGAAACATCACTTGTTCACTTATAAAAAAAGAATGACACATTATAAGTGCGGGATCGACACGATGAAAAGGAGAAAAAATTTGGCCGATATAAAATTTTATTGGACCCTGCAGAGAATTTCCGTGGATTTCGATTGAAAAAAAAAACTGACGAAAATAGTTGGGGAAATTTCCATGGTTTTAGAGACTTGATTGAATATAAAGTATGACTTCTAAAAAATTTATATTTTAAAAATTAGCATGATTTATGACCTAACTATAGAAAATATGAGTCTACTACGATAGCAAATTTCGGATTTCTCTATCAACCACCACTGAAATTTGCGAAATTTGGGCGAATTTTTGAACAGTCCCAAAGAAGAAAAAGCCACAGGCCGTGGTGGACTTGGACGTGGATTGGTTTGGTTATCCAATATGCCCCCGCCACCTAACTTCCTATAAATCTGTGCGGGTAACTTCTTTCCTCCGTGAAAGCAAACGTACTGGATTGGCTTGTACACTACACATTACCGCGAGGGATGGATGCCGTGGAGGCGAACGAGCAGCCGCCGACAGAGCCACCCGACGAGGAGGAGGAAGATGGCTTCGTCGAGAAAGACCCTACCGGACGATTCATACGTGTACGTAGGCTTCACCTGTCAAAGCTTCGCTTCTTCCAAAATCAGATCCGTTTTATGTCTTTATATGATTAATCACATATGAATTTGATTGATGTGATCACATCATGAGCTGAGGATGATTATGAATGCAAGATTTACGTGCTCTTCTCTGTTTGGCGACGTGTTTGCAGTACGATGAGATCATAGGATCAGGGGCCGTCAAGATTGTGTATCCTACAAAAATCAGTCGCATCTGTTAATCTTTTTGTTTGTTTTTTATGACTGGATTAAATGCAGTTTTTTTTGAGAAATACGAAATCTAGATCACAACTGTGCCCTAGCATTTAAATAATAAGTCACTAAATTTTAAAACAAATTTAGAAAAAACATTGCATGACAAATCATCCTGTTACCCTAAGCTCGGCTTGTCAGCCATGGTATAATGTTTCTTACGGTTAAGGTGTTGTTTGGCTGATGGTTTCTATGGATGAGCTACACTCTTAAGTTTGCAAGGGACCTGGTTCTGCGTATAGAGCCGGTGACCAAATTAAAGAACAAACCATCAAACTTAAGAAACGCTTGCCGAGTAACCAAATCTGGTCGTTCGTCCAAAAGGAATGCTGAGGACAAGGTGAACGTCATCGCCGTCAAAAGATACGTTATATAGGCTAGTCTTGTTGATAAGAAAGTCCGTCAGGCGAATGTTCCAATCAATGACCATTTAAATAATCATCAATTAATATACTGTACATAGATAGACTCACTGGAAGCTGTCTCAATTAATAACCTGTGCTCGTCACTTTTTTTATACTCTGCAGACGAGCTCGTCTCTATCTGCAAATTATTAATAGAGATAGGTAGGGTCTTACAGACCGTGCTGTTGTTAGAGCCTACCTATCTCTTGTTGATAAGAAAGTCCGTCAGGCGAATGTTCCAATCAATGACCATTTAAATAATCATCAATTAATATGCTGTACATAGATAGACTCACTGGAAGCTGTCTCAATTAATAACCTGTCTGTAAGATGCTCGTCACTTTTTTTATACTCTGCAGACGAGCTCGTCTCACACTGTAGAATCTATCATAGAGTCTAACACTATTTATTACCCTCTGTTGCACTATATTTATTGAAGAAATCGAGATGAAGAAAAACCAAGACTCCAAGTCTTATTAGACTTCAAGTCTATGATATCTTTGAGGTAATAAATAGCTTATTTCTTAAAAAAAGGGTAATAAATAGCTTAGACTTTATGATACTTCTTCCGTTTTAAATTGTAGTTCGTTTGACTTTTTTATCTCAATTTTAATCACTCGTCTTATTCAAAAAAATTATGCAAATATGGCTAAATTTAGGTCGTTCTTAAAGATATTTGGTTAGTAAAGCAAGCCACGACAAAAAAAATAATACTTAATATAATTTTTTGAATAAGGCGAGTGATCAAAGTTAGAGTAACAAAAGGCAAACAAACTATAAATTGAAACAGACTAGTAGATTGCATTGTGAGTTTCCTAAACACTTCAAACCGCCTAACCATAACCATAACCATTTTAAAAAGTGTGCCTACTAAGACTGTCCGCCTCGGTTAGTCAGGAAATCATATCTTCAACCCATTTTTTTACGACAGTGTAACACAAGGAATCCAATCCAATGCACTGGGGAACCATCAAGAGCTAGCAGTTCCTCCCTAGTGGACGATTGCTTCGAACCCTCCTCTCGACGTTGACCTCGACTACTCCGTGCCGCGTTTACTAAGATGTCAGTCTTGAGTAGGGTCTGTCCAAATGACCTGAAAATACCGTCGGGAGCATGTATTTTCTAGGAACTAGCTAGCTAGCTAGCTAATAAAGTGCATATATACTCCTTACTCATATATATAGCATCAGCACTTTCAAGAAGAGCGAGGCCAAGGACAAGCTAGCATTCCCAAAAATGTCGATTCTCAGACACCTTGACCGTCGTCGTCTTATCGGCGTCCACGTCGTATTGTCGTTGTTGAATCTTTCTCTTGGAACTCCGGCCTCCGACATGATATATGTTGGTGGCAACCTCACCGACGGCAATACCCTAGTCTCGGCAGCGGGCTCATTCACGCTGGGCTTCTTCTCCCCACCCGGGGAGCCGACCAAGCGGTACCTGGGGACATGGTTCTCCTTCTCCCCGTCTTCGGACGCCATGTCCATCTACTGGGTGGCCAATCGTGACGCCCCTCTCGGCGACACCTCCGGCGTGCTGATGCTCACCAACTCCGGCACCCTTGTCCTGATAGACGGCTCTAACAACAGCACGGTATGGTCCTCCGATTCCACGAGCTCCACGCCTCCCACAGGCGCGCGTCTTCTCGAGTCCGGCAATCTGGTCGTGCAGCAAGGGCAGAACAACAGCACGGCGCAGTGGCAGTCGTTCGACCACCCCTGCAATGCTCTGCTGCCGGAGATGAAGATCGGCCAGAACCAGTGGAAAGGCGACGAGTGGTACCTCTCGTCCTGGCGCTCCGCCGCCGACCCCGGCACGGGAAGCTACCGCTACACCACCGAGCTCGGTGGCGGCACGCCGGAGAACGTGATGTGGGACAGCAACGGCACCAAGATGTACCGGACCGGGCCGTGGAACGGCGAGCGGTTCGACGGCGTCCCGGAGATGGCGTCGTACGCGAGCGACTTCAAATATCATATGACCATCAGCCGAAGCGAGGTCACCTACAGCTACACGGCCAATCCCGGCGCGCCGTACTCCCAGCTGAGGCTGGACGACGCCGGCGTGGTGCAGCGCCTCGTTTGGGACAACAGCAGCCGGCAGTGGAACTCCTTCCTCAAGGAGCCCAGGGACGACTGCGACGACTATGCGCACTGCGGGCCGCTCGGCCTGTGCGACCGGAACGCCGCGTCGACGTCTCTCTGCAGCTGCTTCGAGGGCTTCGTCCCGGCGTTTCCCAAGGAGTGGTCCTTGAGGGAGTACTCAGGCGGGTGCCGCCGGAACGTCTCGCTCGATTGCAGCAGCAGCAACCAGAGCCGGAGCAGCACGGATGGGTTCCAGGTGGTGCCGTTGGTGAAGCTCCCAGACACACAGAACGCAACGGTCGACATGGACACAAGCCTTGATGAGTGCACGCTCAGGTGCCTCGCCAACTGCTCCTGTGTGGCATATGCTGCCGTCGACGGCGGCAGCAGTGGCTGCATCATCTGGACGGACTCTTTTACTGATCTGCGCTTTATAGAGAAGGGTCAGGATGTCTACCTGAGGCTGCCCAAGTCACTACTACCAGGTAAGCAGCGTTGCTCACAAATCCACAATTGATCTTTTCTTGTTTCAATTACCAATTTATAACTCTTCTTGTTTTAAAGGGCATTGCTTCCATTCACCTTACAAATCATCATAACGAAAAAAAGGTCGTCATAAGAAGCAAATCTTTCTTGGAATTTTTTGACTTTATATGTTACCTGCATTCTGAAGAACCTGCACTTTTTTTTTAATTTCAAAAAAATGGATTTGAGTTCTTACTACAATGAAGTTAATTTCGTGGTACACACTCATAGATAAACCGATCGATCATCATGGTTCATGGTAGGGAGATTCGCAAAAATATGTAACAAAAGGAGAAGCTCTTGTGATGACTAATTCACAGGCAAAATGTAATTAAAGTATACCTTTTCGTTACCTTCATTTTTTCATACAATGTCTCCAGTAAAATGTTACATCTGTTTTTTTACATGTCCTGTTAGAGTTTTGTTCTAACTTCTAAGTAGAACCGATTAATAACGATTACCAATTGCCGAAGGAGGACGTGCTACGTACCCGCCTCTAAAAATTGATAGTTTGACTACCTGTTTTGAAAAAATTGTACGCTAACAATAATAAACTTTATGTTTCAGGTTTCCTATGAGAAATATAGTTTATATATATATATATATATATATATATATATATATATATATATATATATATATATATATATATATATATATATATATATATATATATATATATATATATATATATATATATATATATATATATATATATATATATATATATATATTGAGCATAATGTAGTTTAGATATTGTGAAGTTGGTTAAAGTTAGTAATGCTTGATTTCGGATAAAACCGATATGACATGTAGAAAAACAAAGGGAGTAGACAATTACAGTAATGATTAGGCAGTAAATGAATTAATATGGTGCCATCCATTCGTTAAGACTCGCTTTTGTCAACGATATATAAGCCCTGGTCACATCGGATTCGGATACTAATTAGGAGGACTAATTAGCATGAGCTAAATACAAAACTAATTTTATAAGTCATGGCTAATCCATGAGACGAATCTATTAAGCCTAAGCCTAATTGATCCATCATTAGCACATATTTACTGTAGCACCACATTGACAAATCATGGATTGATTAGGCTTAATAGATTAGCTCATGATTTATCCCTCATTTATGTAATTAGTTTTATAAATATGTTATATTTAGTACTTTTAATTAGCATCCAAACATCCGATGTGACGGACTAAATTTTAGCCCTAGTATAACCAGGTGTGCGTGTGCGTGTAGGGAGAGATACATACATGTATCCAACATGATATTAGATCACTTCTTCCTAAGTATAGTTATGCAGGCATATAACAGCATTTATAAACAGAGAAATGTATACACGCGGATTTATATTGCATAATAAGCATGTAAGATATAAACTATTCTTCTCTACCAACAGGTGGAAATAATAACAAGAAGAAAGTTCCTATCAAGGTTGTCGTAGCTGTTGTTGTTGTTGTGGGTGCATTAGTTCTGGCCGGCATTATTATCTTTGGTATTATTTGGTGGAGGCCTGCAGGTAAGCTTTTGTTCTTTTAAAAACAGAAACTCTGACGTAGATAAGGTTAGCTGTATATATACATTATATATACGTATACGCGCTGGCTGATCCTGCTTTTTTTTTCTTGATCCTGCGGCGTCTTCTACGCCTCAGCACTGGTTGGTCATTGGATTGACTATCAAATCTTAAAAGACGGCACGGATAATTTCGCAGGAGAAAAACTTATTGGTCAAGGATCTTTTGGAAAAGTATACCAGGTATGAGAACATGATCAATCGCTAGAACTGAAATTTTATTCTGTTCGGTTTCGGCATCAATACTCCAAACCTTAAATTACTTCCAGGACTGCGTGTAAAGGATTAATCAAGTCCTAGCGTAGAAGAAGACTAATTTAAAAATTGGCATGGATACTAGTATGGCAACGTATCATGTGTAATCCAGCTTCGTGTGCAACCTATGCAACCACTAATTAAGGCCACAAGATTTAGATCTAATGTCTGAGATTTTTTCACTTAAACCCCTCCACCTATGGGGTTTAAATCTAACCCGTGTGTATTTAGGTGGGAGGGTTTAAGTGAAAAAACCTCAGACGCTAGTATATCCCAATTTTTTCTTTCCTGGTCTATTTTTTTCTGTTTCTCAGTACAGATGCAGGCATCATATACACACAACCGGCCCATACTTACCCTAGAACATCTCCAATGGAAGTGACCAACCAAACCAGTAGATCTCTACATTGATGAAATTACTCAGGATACCTCATTATTGATGGGCATGTTGTAACCACAAATAGAAGGAGCAAATTTAGTTTAAATAGGCTTATATAATTTTTTTTTCTTATGACAACTGCAACAATATAAAGACTCCTCAATTAGTCATATAATATAATGGGTTTTAGTTGCACTAAGTCAAACCATCTTAGGTTTGACCAAACTTTGTTTGGATTTGGAATATCCACATTTTCTTTTTTTGCGAATGTGCTTGGGACACATGCATCATTAAGAGGAAGAGAAGTTTACAGCGACCAAAACCATCGGACTTGGCTAATAATCTTGGGGCAATTAATTTAGAGGATCGATAATGACAATGACTTAGACAATTTTTTAGGTCCTCTTGCATCAACTGGATCTCCTCCCATATTTTTAGGCCCCACAATTTTTTTATACCCACACTAAGCAATTTCATTGTTACCGGCATTTGTAGGACAATAGTCAGCAACATGATCATATTTTCTACCCACACTAAGCAATTTCATTGTTACCGGCATTTGTAGGACAATAGTCAGCAACATGATCGTATTTTCAACCAAATTATCCCTCGGGGCTGAAGCTAGACTCGCCCTGTCCTTTAGCTCAGTATTCTACACACACACATTCTCTCTCTCTCTCTCTCTCTCTCTCTCTCTCTCTCTCTCTCTCTCTCTCTCTCTACACTCTTCCTCAGCAGGTAGCTGCCTCCGATGTGGTGGCTGAGTCCGGCGGATCCGGTGAAAGGGCGTGGCGGTGCGACCCTTTTCTTCTCCTCGTGCATGGCGTCGGCGGGGGAAGCGCAAGGAGTCAGTCCTTCGAGGTTCAGAGATCCCCGACCGTCTCCCTCACTCATCCCTTTCTCCTCGTTGCAGATCGGGCCATGGCGGGTCCAGATTTGCCCTTCTCAGCAGAAGTGTTTGCCCGCCGCGGTAAACCAATTTCGCCCACTGCGTAAAAGTTCTATTTAACTGTCTAATACCCGTTTTTTTACCGAAGTCGGCAAGGGAAACCCGAGCCTATTTTTTAATTTTTTTTAATAATACATCCTGTTTAAATTCACTCCCACGGGGAGTCGAACCCAGGTGCTACTCAGGTGCTCTAACCACTAGGCTAGAGGCTCTTTCACTGTCTAATATCTATGAAAGTATTGATGAACGAAATCCCTTAAAGCATCTAATAATGTTCAAACATGAGGTTATTACCTAGTGAGGGGGTTAAGTAGATTTTTTCCCAATATGTTAAATACCTACGGTTAGAGAGTTTGTGTCATTGCTCTTGACATCCTCATGATCATTACTACAACTAATGCTAGCTGGACATATATTTCTGTCAAATTAAACTTGGTACAGTGTGAGCTACCCCAACGTGAGTCAACCAGGATAGGAGTACCAGGCGGGGTGAATAAGGTTGCTGTTAAGGTGCTGAATCAATCAGTCCTGAACAACTTCGAAAGAGAACTTCAAGTTTTGTTTCGGCTGAGTCATGTCAATCTTGTTCAGCTGCTCGCTTACAGTTACAGCAAGCCTGCAATTGGTTACTGCTGTAATCTTGTTGGGCTGTTCGCTTGCTGCAAAAAGGGTCCACTATTAATATACCAATACATGGAGAAAAGAAGCCTGAACCTCTACATATTTGGTACATATAAATATGCATGTTAACGTCATTTTCCACACACTTATGCGTACACTTAAACTGATATTTGCGTGTACATAAATAATTTTTGACCTGCAGGCCAAGATGACAGGCAGCTGAGTATGACGCAACGCCTAGAAATTATTACTTCCATTGCAGATGGCGTCGTTTATCTTCATGTCGCTTCTGGCAGGGATGTCATTCATAGAGATCTTAAGCCTGCCAACATACTGCTCGCTGATGATTTGACACCCAAAATAGCAGACTTTGGATTGGCAAAATACGCTCCTGATCCGACAGCATCACACACACCTGTTGGCGCTTAGTAAGAATATAATGAAACTCCCCACATATACGTACATTACATGTGCATGCTTCTTTTGATGTATAACTTATCACCTATAAATTTATGCATTTCTTAAAGCGGATACTTGGCTCCAGAGTGCCGAAATGGGCAAACAACAAAGAAGTCCGACGTCTACAGCTTTGGAGTGGTGATGCTTGAGATAATTAGCGGCAGGCAAAACTGTCTCGAGCTCGCGAGGCTACATCCAGAGGTAAGTACACCGGCACTTCATAGAGTTGGCCATCAGCTAACGTCGTCACAATTCTTGGAATAATAACGACGAAGTCGTTACACCGTGCAGGATCTTCTTGACAGAAAAAGAGTGCCTCTATCTCCGGAAGAGGATGGTGATCCCAACTTTTTACCAAGGATACACAGGTACATACAGATTGGGCTGCGTTGTGTGGAAGAGTCGCCCGACAGAAGACCTGACATCTTACAAGTTGTGGAGATGCTCAAAACCGAAGTTAAACTACCGGAACCAGAGGAACCCACCCATACAGAAGAAGGAAAACCATCAACCACAAGGCGCACAGAGGAACCAACCCTTCAAGAAGAAGGCGAAACATCACACACAAGATGCACAGAGGAACCCACCCTTGGAGAAGAAGGCGAAACATCAAACAAAAGGAGCATAGAGGAACCCGCCGTCAGAGAAGATGGCGAAACATCAAACAAAAGGAGCATAGAGGAACCCGCCGTTAAAGAAGATGGCGAAACATCGAATACAAGGCCCACGGATGATGATATTGAACAAAACCAGGAAATCGAACTTGTAATTTCTTGAAAACTATAGGTAGGAGTTCATCAAAACATCAGGCAATAATTGCGCGAGATTGTGCATGTGTTCTTGTAAAATCTCACTGTCATACATTTGGAAGTATTTTGAAACATCAAGAACTCGTGAAATGCAAAGGTATGTATAGTGGTGTAATTATGGGTGTATGACTCCGGTCAGTAGGGTTGAAATCCTTATGTGCGTGGATATTATGAGTTTGCCCTTTTCTTTACAATTTGAATTTACTTCCTGAACTTTTACTTGGGTTCCTAACTTCCTATGTGAATTGAAGCTCAATAGCTCAGTATTGTAGACTCTATATTTGTTAACTTTACAGAACATCACCTGCCCCCTCCATTTCTCTGTATTTGTCCATGGTCTCGGAATATGTTGTTTTATCGTGCTATATACTTTTACTGTGAATATTCATGTTATGATGTACATGACGTGTGCACGGGTACTTTTGCTGTTTCCGACAAGCTATAATTCAAGTGCCATTTGGTATACTCTGTGTAATGTCTGTTTAGTGTCTTCTTAATCGTGATAATGAAGATATTAATAGCCTTGTTATTTAGAGAAGAAAAAAGTCACCCTATGTGGATTGGAAGTTTGTTTTAGAAAAACAGATGTATCTTGTGTTTTAGGACTATAAGGAAAAATCACAATAAAACACCCTTATTTCCACCCTTAAGGCAGTTCCAATAGCAATTAATAGTGGTTTCTATTTTCATTAAATGAGATGACACATAGACAAAAATAGTGATATGACAGGTGAATTAATGAGAAAAGAGAAGCAAACCAGGAAACCGTTTCTTGAGGAAGAAACGAAGTCTTCACTCGACCCGATGCACCAAGAAACGGTGAAATCCCCGTTGGGAAGAAACTACCCGTTTCGATCCAGGATGCGTGCGCTTGCCCTCGGCGTCGTCGGGCACACCGCGCCTCCTCGCAGGCCGGCAGTCCATGCCCGTCGCTCGCCCTAGCCGCGGCGCCGTCCACGCGCTCGCCCTGACCAGCTCGGGAAGAGGAGAGGCCGCCCGCGCTGTCGTCGAGCACGCCGCGCCTCAGCCTAGGCCGGCAGGCCGCGCTCGTCACTCGCCGCGAGAGCCCGCCCATGTCGCGCGCTCGCCATCTGTTGCGAGAGCTCGCATGTCGCCGTGAGGGGCCACCCGCGCCGCTGTGAAGCTCGCCGGTCACCACCGCGTTCACTAGGCCGCTGCAAGAGCTTCCGGTCCGTGCCGCTGCGAGGGATCGTCTCGTGTGCTCGCCTTGCTCGCGTGCCGGCCAGTCACCGACGCTGCGTGCTCGCCCGCGACGTCGCACCGGCCGTGCCTCCGTCAAGGACACGCCGTCGCGCTCGCTATCTGCGCTGGCTGCGCTCCCCGTCCGCGCGTCAGGTCGAAGATGGAGACCGGCTGGGGAGGAGGTGAGCATGGAGCACGGGTGTATTCGGCTTGCCGCAGGCGGGATCTCTTCCCAAACGCTAGGCAAGGCCATGGCCGTGGTGCACGCTAGGCAGGGCCATGCCCGTGGTGCTTGGCTGCTTGGTTGTGGTGTTTCAGGAAGGGAAGGTCGAAGTCGAAGATCACGCCCGTGGTGTTCGCGTGGGCTGTTTCAGGAAGGAATAAGATAGAGATTTTTTTTTTCTAATAATGCAATTATTACTTGAAGACTCTTCCACTGGGTGCGGTGGTTTCTATATATGAAATTTTACTGAGGTGGCTATTTTGGACTTCGTGCGTAGTTTCTGTCATTGGGACTACCCTTAGACAGACATGTTGAATTGAAACAGATAATTCTGAGGCATGGACAAGTATATATATTAGTGAAATGGAGTGAATATTATCATAAAACCTTTACTTGCCAGATCGTTTGTTCTTCTCCATCAGATCCTTACCTGGAGAAGGACGACGGGGGCATGATTGTTGCAAATTGAAACTTGGACAAAAAATCAGTTTAATCCTCTTTTTTTTTTGCTGTTTTTACTGAATGTCTGAATTTGTGTATGTTAGATGAAGTAACAGAATTTATTGGAATATTGTTCTTATCGTGGATTAATTTTTGAACAGGGACATCACCACAGCATTTCCAAGCTTTGTGTTCAACTCTCAAGTAGAGGATGCATGAGGTCTCCAACAGTTATGTAAACTTGGCTATGCATTTGTTGTAGTTTTACAATTCTGAAAACCAAATGGGGAGGATAAAAAGGAGGCATCTCCAACAGTTATGCAAACTTGGCTTTGCATTTGGGAAAAGTGTGGACCCAGGTCGCGAAAACTAGAATGCATAACTGTTGGAGAGTCGATTTCATGAAAACTAGAATGCATAACATTTGGGAAAGGAGGTACCTCACGTTCGCCAAGTCGCCCGGGCCTATGCATATATGTCAAGCCGGCCATGGAATTTGCAAAGTTTCCCAAAATGCAAAACTAGAATGCATAACTGTTGGAGAGTCGATTTCGTGATTTTTTGGCAAAAACAAGAATGCAAATCCTGTTTGCATAACTGTTGGAGATGTGTTTTTGTTTCCTTGAAAATGTAAATTTTATGTGGTGGCACGTCCTCCTTTTGTATAGTGGGTATATATTGCTATTGTGCACAGAATTGCAGCATGAAGCGTTTCTTGACAGAAGAAGCGTTATGGTAGTTTTTTTTGACGGCAAAGCGTTATGGTAGTTAGGAGAAAGACTAGACAATAAAAGGGGAGAAAACTTTCGGCTCTTCTATTAGGCATAGGTTCAATTGTCTTTAAAACTGTATTTGTTGCCTTTTTTCATTGATTGTTCCACCATACATATAGGCCGGAGGATATAATGCGCTAATCAGCTCGGCCCGTAGCTTTTACCTCCATGCAGATACTTAGTAATTCTATAATATCTGAGCTTGCGGCCCCTCAATTCTTCCTAACCTGCCACTATTTTACGCGGCCTACCCTTAGAATGTTTGACGACTGTTACATCTCTCCCTACCTGAAGAATCAGCTCGTCATTGAGCAATTTTGGAAAATATTGCTTGAACAGGCTTAGTTCCTCACATGTTGTATCCTCTGGCGGCATCTCCATCCATTGTATTAATATTTCGATCTTATCACCATTGGTTCTGGCCTCAAGCATTTTGTCTGTTCCATCATCAAGTTCTGGGAAGTCGACTGGTTCTGTTGGAGGAGGTCCATGGTGTGGTTTCACAAAGTGGTCCCGGTTCACATCTGAAATGTTTCGATGAGAATCTAGGTTCCACCAAACGCATCCTATATGTGTTGACTGCAATGCAAAGCTCTATAGAATTGCAGCCAATGAAACTTTAACATTGTTTCATATATCGGTAACATGGGCAAATCCAAGCCGGCCACCTCTGTAGTTAGAAATCCAAGCCGGCCACCTCTGTAGTTGGATGCTTGAACTACCACCGGTGCGCGCACTCACCCAACTGCCTGTCCGCGTCCTGGTCTTTGACCTTGATCTCCAACGTCCACTCTGTCATTGCCAGCTACTAGACGACTAGTTGACCTGGCTGGCAACTAGCTGACCTGATTAATTAAGCAACGTAGCCGGCCAGAGTAAAAAGTTCATTAGCTTCGAGGTCTTCCTTTTGTTTTGATTCCTTTCATGCACAGTTTTCTCTTCTTCCACGATGCGGAGCTGACCTGGCCGAGATACAAATTTCAGCTGCAGTAGTTGCAGGCACGCAAGCCGCCGGGGTTACCGCCGAAACAAAAGTTATGCCACTTTCATTGTATAACCTCAAGTTGTATTTGACACTACATAACAGCGGAACTCTTTGTTTTTCTACCTCTCTTTCTTATAATCGTGAAGACATAGCTGCACTGTCTTCCTCAGAGCCATGTGTAGAACATAAGCTTCTGGACGCAGTCTGTCCGGTGTACGCAAGGAGCCGTCGGCGAAGGGCTCCTTGAAGAGTGGCCGAATCTGCTCGTCTGTTGGAAAAGTACCTCCAGGCTCCAGCCCTGCTACGACGCAGAGGAGGAGCATCTATGTAGACTATCTGGTGGAGCTTCCTATCTGAATTCTGAAGTGGCAACCTCGAAGATTTGTTCCAAGCGGTGACGGTAGAATCGCTCTGGCGCGTCATCCAGCATGAAAGCAGTGTATTCATGCTCGGGATGAATCCACACTCTTGCATAGAACTGACGCACCCACCTTGGCACAATGCGATCAACCTCACTGAAAAGGTGAACGAAGCCTGGGAACCGCTCAAAGAGGGGCTTGATGGGTATACCAGCTGCTCTCTCAAGCTCATCCCACCCCAGTATCCTTTGGTCTGCTAGTGCAGTCGATCTAGCACAGTAGCTCCTGAAGAAACTCTCCCGAGTAATAGTCCAGAACTCCTATTTTGTGCCAAACTCCTTGACACTTGGAAACCAGAAGTCAATATCGCAGAACCTGATGGCCCGTATCTTATTTGAGCTGAAATTAAGAAAGTCATAGAACTGAACCCCTCTGTTGTTGCGAATCTTACTGCTGCTCACACCCCCACTAGGGGGCTTGAAGTATGGTCTCCTGCTCCTCATACCACTAACTCTGCCAGTCTTCGGTTTCAAACCTCCACGAGTGCGCATATGAACATTAGCTGCCTTCTGGATCCAGGAAGGTGCAAGGGGCCAAGGGCACTGGTCTGGTTCTTGGAGTGGTACTCGGTCATCAATTGTTTTTCTTCCTCGGTGAGCTCAGCCTCGTTGAGTTGCATCTCAGCAGTCTCCTCACGCAGCTGGTGTCGGCGGGACGATCGAGTCTGCCAACCAGAACTCGTGGACGCCAGGTCGACCTTAGCTTTGCTTGCTTGGTCCTCGGCTTCGCAGAGACTGCCAGCTTTGCTCTGCCTCCTCGTTGGCTCTAGTGGTGCTTCTTCCTCGGCTTCACGGAGACTGCCAGCCTTCCTCTTGCGATTCTGGGGCTGTGGTGGTGCTTGTTCCTCCGCTGCTCCGAGACTCTTTGCCGTCCGCTGGCTCCTTCTGACTCGTGGTGGAGCAACCGTGCTCGTCCGCGTCATCTGCAACACTCGAAATTTTTTGCAAAGGCGTTTAATCAATCACCATAGATGCATGAAGAATCACAAAACAGATGAGACTGCAGACGACCTCACTGTTCCAAGTCGACAAGGCGATCTCGATCCGTCGTTCCGGCTTGCTCCAAGGAAGAGGAGAATTCCGTGCTGACAGATCGTGGCGCGGTAGATCCCGGCGGCCCCCTGAATTGGGGCTGGGGAACAGGTTTCAGAGTAGGTGGGAAGGGTAGAGGCGGCGGCTCTCGGTGGCGGCGCAGGGTGGGTAGCGGCGCGCCGGACGGTGCGGGGAGAGGAGGAGGCACGCCGACAGACGCGATAGAGAGGAAAAAATCAGGGTCGGGGGGGGGGAGTAAGCGAGAATGTCGTTTGCAGCAGGGCACTGGTGAAGTGGGCCCACTTTTCCGCAAAGTACACTAATCGCTGTCATGGAGTCACTGTGCAAAGTAAACATTGTAGGCCCACTGACAAGTGGGGGCCAGTTGGTTTAACCCACCTCGGTTAGGAGGCATTTACTATACATGTACATTTTCTTTACTGTTCATTTCAAATTTTGGCCTCCGATCACAAGGTAGGGGGTGATTTGAAGGCGCGAAATTTGATTCTGGCACCGCATGCTCAGGGCCGTCAACGCGCACCGAAAATTCTGTTTTGCCCTCCGCACCTAAAATTGGTTTACCACGACATCGAATTCATACAACGACATTTTTGGTACTATGATGTCCCCCGCACATAAATGCCCAAGGAGTCGCCATCTCCGCCTCAATCACCATTCTCCGGCTAGCCGGACAAGCTGCAACACCGTCTACGATCCATTCTCCTCCTGCTCCAATCCAGTTCCTAGCCCCCTCTGCCACCCCGATCCAAACCCTAGGTGCATCGGAAGAGCTACTTGGTTCCCTCCCCACTCTCCAGCAGCAGATCTGGCGCCCCTTCATCGACGCCGGATCTGGTACCCTTTCGTCGTTGCTAGATCTGGTACCAGCTCCACGACCAAGATGACAGGAAGGCGATGCCGACACCGCAGCTTCGCCAGGACGAGGAAGGTACCCAGATTTCATTTATGATGCGTGCTGTATTCTAGTGGTTGAACATTGGATATGTAGATGGTGATGAGGTTACATGTTTCTTAGTTGATTGTAGATCACATGTCCTTGGTTCGAGTATTGGCTTCCGTATAAGCCGTAGTTCACATGCATGCATTTTTATTCAAGTAATGGCTTCCATATAATAAGCTGTAGCTAGGCGCCTAATTTGCACCCTCCTACTCTGTTATGTTGACAAATTTGGACAAATTTGAAATCAAGATCTTCAGACGGGATTTTTTTTGGTTATGCATCTCATTCGCATGCTTATCGAGTTCTTAACCTTGAAACTAATAGTGTCGTGGAGACTTATGAAGTCACCTTTGACGAAACTGCACCTTGTTCCTCTCCTGTTTTTGAGCATGCAGGTGATGAGGAGATTGGCGAGAGCATTTTCGTGGAGGAGGAGCAGGACGACGCCGATTGGGGTGATCCTGGTTCGACTCCACCGGCAGCCCCAGTCGACCCTTCGACGACTACTTTGGTTGACGGTCCCAGTCCTTCTTCTTCTTCGGCCACTTGGGGACCGAACGACCAGTTTCCTCAGCTTGTACCGGCTGCACCTGAGGGAACTCGAGCTGCGGTTGAGGAGGAGGCGACTTCTTCAAGGGAAGCACCTCAGCACATTCAGCATCGACATCCTCCGTCAACCATGATCGGTAACATAAATGGGCGTGTCACTCGCAACAAGTCTTATGAAATTTCACACTTTGCACATTCTGCTTTTGTTGCCGATTATGAGCCCAAAGAAGTGGTTGAGGCATTGTCTAATCCAGTTGGGTCAATGTCATGCATGAGGAACTAGAGAACTTTGAGAGAAACCAAGTTCGGGTCCTAGTTCCACCTCCACCTTAGTGTCATCCCATAGGAACCAAGTGGGTGTTCAAGAACAAGCAGAGTGAGGATGTGGTTGTGGTCACAAACAAGGCTAGGTTGGTTGCCCAGGGGTTTTGCCAAAAAGAGGGGAAAGATTGTGAGGAAACCTTTGC
This sequence comes from Themeda triandra, assembly GCA_018135685.1. Classification (NCBI taxonomy): domain Eukaryota; kingdom Viridiplantae; phylum Streptophyta; class Magnoliopsida; order Poales; family Poaceae; genus Themeda; species Themeda triandra. Next base: position 294,485 of record JAENPR010000207.1, on the reverse strand, counting down.
TCATGTTGCCCGTTTAGAAGCCATTAGGTTCATTTTATCCTTTGCAGCTTTGAAAGGGTTCAAGCTGTATTAGATGGATGTGAAGAGTGCTTTCCTAAATGGGTACATAGATGAGGAAGTGTATGTGAGGCAACCCCCAGGTTTTGAACATCCCAAGCATCCCGACCATGTCTACAAACTCCACAGAGCCTTATATGGTCTCAAACAAGCCCCAAGAGCGTGGTATGAGCGTTTGAAATCCTTTTTGCTGGGTAAGGGTTTTACCATGGGGACGGTTGACAAAACCTTGTTTCTCCTCAAGCATGGCAATGATATTCTCTTGGTGCAGATTTATGTCAATGATATCATCTTTGGTGGCTCTTCACATGCTCTTGTTGCAAAGTTTTCAGATATGATGAGCAGGGAGTTCGAAATGAGCATGATGGGTGAGCTGACGTTCTTTCTCGGGTTGCAAATCAAGCAAATATGAGGTGGGGCGTTTGTACATCAAGGAAAATACACCAAGGACTTGAAGAAGTTTGACATGGGCGACGCCAAGCCGCTTCCGACGCCCATGTCGACCATGACTGTGATGGAACCGGACCTGGAAGGTGAAGCCGTTGACCAGAAAGAGTACCGCAACATGATCGGGTCATTGTTGTACCTAACGGCAACGAGGCCCGACATCCAGTTTGCGGTTTGCCTTTGCGTACGCTTCTAGTCCTCACCGCGCACTTCGCATCGACAAGTTGTCAAACGCATCTTGAGGTACTTACGCTTCACCCCTAAGCTTGGTCTTTGGTACTCGACCTCTTCGACTCTCTCTTTCGGGTTACTCTGATGCTGATTATGCGGGTGATCAAGTCAAGAGGAAGTCAACTTCGGGTACTTGTGAGTTTTTGGGTTCGTCTTTGATTTCTTGGTCCTCTCGCAAGCAGTCTTCCATTTCCCAATCCACTTGTGAGGCTGAGTATGTCGCTGCTGCTGCTTGTTGCTCTCAGCTGCTTTGGATAGTTGCTACCTTGAGGGATTATGGCCTAAACTTCACCAAAGTGCCTCTTTTCTGTGACAGCACTAGTGCCATAAGTTTTGCCAAAAATCCAGTGCTCCACGCTAGAACAAAGCATATTGAGATCTGCTACCATTTTCTGAGATATCACGAAGAGAAAGGAAACATTGACCTGCAGCCCATTCGAACCCATAACCAGCTTGCAGACATCTTTACAAAGCCTCTCGACCAAACCCAGTTTGCCCACTTGCGAGCGGAGTTGGGCGTTTGCTACCCATTTTAGAGTTGGGTAGTTGTATCTTGTATAGTTCTTTGGCTTTCTTCTTTTGCTTCTGTTTCTTTGGCTTTATTTTTCCTTTTGTATCATATTGCATTCCATCATGTATCATAGTGCATTTGCTAAGCTTCATGGATATAGCAGTTTGATTACAATTATGCTCCTGCTAGTATGCCTGTTTATACATGATGGTGCTTGCATCTTAGGCTCCTTTTGATAATATTGACACATGTTATGAGCTAAGCCTGTTTTTATATTTGTGAACTTGCTTAATACACGATGAAATCTTGAAAATGTTCACCATTGAGTTTGGTACCTAGCATGCATTGGTTTATGAGATCCCTTATTCTATTTTGTGTATGCTGAGTGCCTATGGCTCATGCTTTGTTTACTTGACTGGTTAAGCACCTACGTGACCTTGTGGCAATAGTATAGAAAGACTCTTTTCATGGTCATCAAAATAAAACAAAAAAAAAACAACTGAGTGCATAAGGGACTGGCAAGTGCCTACGTGACCTTGTGGCAAAAGACCAAGCATAAGGGACTGGTGGACCTTTGACAAGGCAAATGTATGAGATAGTCCCTTGGGGTACATATGATAGCACCGGGTTGATTTCCAGCTTATGCTTACTATGTGCTAATCTTGATGCTGAACCCCTATTTTTCTGAAAATGCTTAAAACTGATCCAAAATGCTTATGTATCATATTTCGTTTTATTTGATCAGTTTGAGCATTGGCTTTGACATGTGCTTGTGTCTATACACTTGCCATACTTGCTAGAGCATCTTTGTACTCGAACTGCTATACTCTTGAAACTTTGCATTTATGCATCTCATTTTCTTTCATGGCATGATTTGAGGGGAGTTGCAATCTATTCTGCTTCAGTCTTGATAAGTGAATTTGCCAACAAGGGGGAGAAATATCCACAAATCCAGAGAGTTCATTGTGAGGATGCATTTGTCAAGGGGGATTTGCACTCCGAGGGGTTTTGAGTTGGTTTTGAATTGCCTTTGCTAGATGTGTTGAGCCGTTGCCTCTTCTTGAGTGTCTAGCTGTTTTTCAGGTGTTTTGTGCTTTGGTAGTGGTGTTGAGCCTTTTGCCTCTTTTTGAGGGATAGCTTTCGTGTTCTTGGTCGCGTCGAGCCATTGCCCATGTCTTTGGGGACCAAGTTGTGACCTTGCTTTGCTCATTACAAATAATCTGTTTTCTGCTTTTCTTTGGCTCTTGGTCATTTGGATGAGTTGTCTCTAGTTTGTGTTGGTGTTGACAATGCACTCATCAAGGGGGAGATTGAGGACACATGGTTTTTACCATAACCATAGTATGGCCTTTTTATGATGAGCGATTGTCAACATGCCAACACAATGGCGTGTGTGCGTGTGTTTCTACTAACTGATGGCACGCGGTTTCGTGTCAAACAACGGTGTATCTTGGCTTGTGTTGTTTGTAGGTGTCGAGCTCGGAGACGGTGGTTGACGGTTGGTGAAGATCAAGCAAGGCGTGCCATGCTGATGGACCGGGTGCGGTGAAGGGCGGACGTGAGGCTTGGATCGAGGGACCTGAGAACCGAGCGGCCAACCATGGTGGCTGACAGCTAGGACATCAACAAGCGCAAATGTACATGGCGGGGGACGCGTACGGGCTACGCTACTCATGGACAGTTTGGTGGTTTTCCTCAAAACCATCGGTGGCGGGTTTCCCTGGCTTGCGCCTCAAAACCGGGGCGGAGGTCCCGATGTGGACGGACGACACATGACGGCATCGGGGAGATCGCTTGGAAGCGATGCTACCGGTGAGGAGACACGGTGGCCATCGGATCAAGTGAAGCCAGAGTTGGACACTTATGCCCCTGACTAAGTGGTTTAGCTCTTCATATATCCAAGGGTAAAAAGGTAATGTGTAATAGGCCCTATAAATAAGGATGAGGGGCTCCCTTCCCCTTCACCTCTTGCATTTCTATTTTTCCTTCAGGCTTTCTTCCTGTAGTTTCTTGGTGAGAGAGAGGTCTCGCAAATCTTTGATTTGTACTTGAACCAAAGATGGCAAAGCACCGAGTCTCGTTGTTTCCTCCAGGATTATTCATGTGTCTGTGATTTGTGAGATGGATTTTTGTTTTTCCCGAGCTCCTCTTTGCCTCTTGTGTTCTTGATGCAATTTCTTCGATTCGAGGCCGTTTGAGTTTGTTCTTCTTGCACTGGACTGATCTAGGATGTGAGTTAAGTGATTCCACTGAAGGAATTGATATAGCTCCTAACAAGATCGAAGATCCATGGCATGTTTGTTCTAGGTGTGCTCAAGATCCACTTTTGGAGATTTTCTCAATTTCTTCCTCTTCTCTCCAAATCGAGCGACGATCTGCTAGAGATAGCTCTCCAACTGCATCAGAATCATGCCTGCAAAATTTTGCTCCAGTTGGATTTGATTTGGAGAAGAAATCGCGATTTTTGGGTTGTTGGCGATTTTGGTTTGCTGCTGGTCGACGAAACCGACCAGGCCGGTTCATCAACCGGCCAAGCCGGCTCGACCAAGTCAGCCAGGCTAGCTGGGCACTCGGCCAAGCCGGCTGCCAGCCGCCAGCCAGCCAAGTCGGCTGATCCGGCTCAGTGGCTCGGCCAGGCCGGCTGGAACCGGCCAAGCCGGCTAGGCAAGTCGGCCAAGCCGACTGGACAGCAGCCTGTGCTGTTCTGTGTCCAGTTTGTGTTTCCGGACTCCGTTCTGTGTTCTGTTCGTTTCTGTGTTCGTCTATTTCCGTGTCAATCGTTTCGATGTTGTGCTGCTTTCCGCTGACCGTACTCTGGAGCTTTGCTATCTCACTTCTCCTCTATAGTCGTTTGCACCGTTTCGATCTAGTAGTGATCCGCTGTGTTCCTAGAAAACATCCACCTAGGAAACATCCACCCTTCTCTAGGTCGTGATCACTACGACGTGCTGTTGGCTCTTGGGGTGTGAATCTGGGACATAGGCTCTAGATTTTGAAAGAAATTTTGAAGCTCCCATTCACCCCCTCTCGGTCGCTATTTCGGTCCTTCAACTTCCATTGTAAAGTACAATACATGCATCTTATATGTTTTCTCAAAGTATGACACTTTATTCAAATTCTGTACATGCATGTATACACATACTTTCTTTCGAAAGACCATTTGAGATTTAGATTATTATTAGAAAGGCTGCCATGATAAATAGGTACATAGTATAGTATAGTTGACTGTTGTTTGGAACCTCAAATGGACAATGAGTGATGACGACGTCGATGATGGTGACATCAAAGTTACTACACATTTATGTCAACGAGGACCACCATGGCCTCGGCAACCTTCGGGCGGGCAGATTGGCTGCCGAGGAGGACACCGGTAAGGTAAACGACAGGGCGGAAAGATAGGGCGCCGCGGAGTCGCCGGAGCTGCAAAACGGAATCGAGTTTATTAGCAATTAGATCGAACATGGTACAAAACGTTGCCTGTACATACGCAATTGCAAGGCGCATGAGCGCCTTGTAACGCTGTAAACCACGGAAGAAAGGCCACAGGAGCTGGACTCACGGGGAGTGATGGCTAGTGGCGCCGGCGGAGGCGGTGGCAGCGGCGGGGAGAATGGTGTCGGTGGTGGGTTGATTGGCGACGGCTGGTGGGGCGGCGGCGGATGATGGCCACAAATCGGAGGGCTATGGCCTCGCGGTGGCGGCGGAGTCGTCGTCGGAGCTGCTGCAAAGAAAGGAAGCCAATTAAGCTAACAAGCTAGCTCGTCAGTTGATCGACTTGTTAGTTGTTACTACTAGCAAACGTTGCCAGGACGTACATAAGCAAGACCATACATACGGGAGCGGCCCCTAATGCAAAAGACAAAGTAGCTGATGAAGTGCTGAACTCACGAGGAGGTGTGGTTGGTGGTGGCGATGGTGAAGGCGGCGGTGGCGGAGGTAGGGGCGGCGGTGGCGGCGAAAGGGACACCGGCGTCGGTGGGTGGTGGGGCGGCGGACGACAGAACGGAGGACGGAGATAACGACACGGGCGCTCCGGGTACGGGTCCGGGTCCGGGATGGCACTACGGCAGAGGCAGGCGCTCGTGGCCGCCAGCCAGAACGCGACGGCGAGCTGTGCCACCGCCGGGAGGCCGGAACGCCGTGGCAGCACAGACATGGCCATTGATATGTACTACTTCACATAGACGATGATAGATGAAGTTGTGTTGGGCTCCACTGCCCGGCGTCGTGTGGCATTTATAGGACACACAATGCGCCGTGTTCTCAGTGTCACAACTCACAACCGTGGACACACGCATGCAGGCTATGCAAGCAGTACGTGCCACTATAGTAGTAGTGCTCATCGGCATCGTCTCGTTAGTGGGTTAATTGGGGTCAATTTTCCAAGTCCGTCCACTCTCCACCGTTGCCGGTCAACGCACGATGAAAACAGTGGGGGACCCTGGATTAGAATCTAAACCTACCCGATGGATGATATGACAACGATTAGATGTGTATCAAAGATCTTTAGACGCACCTCTAAACCTCTTTAGTTCAAGTATTTATACTACTTCATTTTTTTAAAAAAAGTAGTATAAATTTCAACTAAAGAGGTTTGAGGGTGCACCTAAAGGTTATTCTTTGCACCCTTAACAACGATGATGTAAAAAAGGAAGCATATACATTTACGAAGAATAATAGGCAGTGATGATGGAATAAAAATAGTTAGGACATCACACAAACAACTAACACACAAAGAGATATGGAGAATAGCGCGCGTCTCCATCGTCTTCCTCTTGTGCAGCTCCGTTGGATTCTACTTATTTGTTGAGGTGTGCGGTAGCACCCTTGTCCTTTTTCTTTTGGAATTGCTAAATTTCAAGTGCCTGAAATTTGAGATCCTTTATCGACGAATGTGAGCCAATGGATGGATATCCGACGGGCTGTTTCATTTTCTTTTTCCTCCCGCCGTTCTTCCACGTCGCTATGGCGTCCGCATCGCCCGTTCCTGCCTGCCTCCGCCGCCGTCGCCGGAGGGAATAGAGAAGGAGGAGCCGCTGCCACCATTGGAAGGGACAAGGGTGGAGGAGCCGTCGGGGTGGTAGGTGCAGGCGTTGCGGATGGGACATGAGCGCTCAAGCATTTGGTAAGACGCGGGGCGCTGCCAGCATTAAAGAGGAGCAGGGCGCGACGGGCGTTGGTGGGTTGCCTGAAATTTTTCTGGGATCTCAGGCGACTGCATTACAAGAATTGAGTTTTTCCTTTTGGATCGAGTTTGTACAGATCCTGGCCATACAATGGCAGGAGTTAAATATATGTATGACAACATCACTGATGGGTGAAGGGTGACGCTCTAGCCGGCTGCAGGAGCCAAGCTCCAAGAGTAATAAACACATTCCACCGACTAAAGTACAAACCAAGTGCTCTTAGAGTTTGGGAATTAGTGGATCTGCTCTCTAATCGAGTTTGAAGCCTTTTTTCTCTCAAAGATTGATGGGGAATCAAAAGGGAAGCTTGAGAGCTTTGATCATACCAATGGAGAACAGAGAGAGAGAGAGAGAGCGCGCGCTCAAGAACTGAAAAGCGTTGGTACGAATGAGCAGGCAAGGAAAAAAAGAGTTGTACAAATACCCCCTACTTCACAATGATTAGATAAGTCGCGGTTGCAATTCTCTCTTTAGGTGCAGCACTGCCAGACCAGGCTAGACAACAAAGGATGAATCAAAGAGTAGTTTGCTTCCTTAACTGAAAATATGAGGATGTATGTATAAGATTGAACACTTGGTTGCACATGTTAGCTTGAGCATTGTGTCTCACTTAATAGCACGGGTAAATTATCTGTATGCCCTTTTGGAAATTTGATATGCTTTTAGAACAAAATCATGGGTAAAAAATACCCCTTATTTTGCACTTAGCTAACTGAAGATGCAGTTTACATTATTGGAAATAAACTTTTATTGGAGGTCATGGATAAATAGGATAAGCATGATATATCAGAAATATCTGACCAAATTAAAAAAAGTCAAATTGTTTAGAAAAATTTCACGGAATTTGACATGAAACTATTCCTAAGCTATATTAATGAAACATCACTTGTTCACTTATAAAAAGAATGACACATTATAAGTGCGGGATCGACACGATGAAAAGGAGAAAAAATTTGGCCGATATAAAATTTTATTGGACCCTGCAGAGAATTTCCGTGGATTTCGATTGAAAAAAAAAAAACTGACGAAAATAGTTGGGGAAATTTCCATGGTTTTAGAGACTTGATTGAATATAAAGTATGACTTCTAAAAAATTTATATTTTAAAAATTAGCATGATTTATGACCTAACTATAGAAAATATGAGTCTACTACGATAGCAAATTTCGGATTTCTCTATCAACCACCACTGAAATTTGCGAAATTTGGGCGAATTTTTGAACAGTCCCAAAGAAGAAAAAGCCACAGGCCGTGGTGGACTTGGACGTGGATTGGTTTGGTTATCCAATATGCCCCCGCCACCTAACTTCCTATAAATCTGTGCGGGTAACTTCTTTCCTCCGTGAAAGCAAACGTACTGGATTGGCTTGTACACTACACATTACCGCGAGGGATGGATGCCGTGGAGGCGAACGAGCAGCCGCCGACAGAGCCACCCGACGAGGAGGAGGAAGATGGCTTCGTCGAGAAAGACCCTACCGGACGATTCATACGTGTACGTAGGCTTCACCTGTCAAAGCTTCGCTTCTTCCAAAATCAGATCCGTTTTATGTCTTTATATGATTAATCACATATGAATTTGATTGATGTGATCACATCATGAGCTGAGGATGATTATGAATGCAATATTTACGTGCTCTTCTCTGTTTGGCGACGTGTTTGCAGTACGATGAGATCATAGGATCAGGGGCCGTCAAGATTGTGTATCCTACAAAAATCAGTCTCATCTGTTAATCTTTTTGTTTGTTTTTTATGACTGGATTAAATGCAGTTTTTTTGAGAAATACGAAATCTAGATCACAACTGTGCCACGTAAACATATCATCAGCTGATGGAGCTGAAAATTTTAACATAATTGTTACTCCTGTGAAAAAAAAAGCACTGAACAGGAGTTGCCACTGCTCCTGACCTCATGTGTTCCTAAATTCTGATTGCCCCTGTGTTCCTTAATTCTGATTTGATGGATATAGCTACAGATCCTTCGACAGGCTGGAGGGTGTTGAGGTTTCATGGAGCCAATCAAGGATCAATGACTCTGTCATGGTTTGCTCACAAAAGATGGACCACCTAAACACGGAGATAAAACTGCTGAGGACCTTCAGGCACAAGAATATTGTCAAGTTGTTTGCCTCTTGGATTGATGAGGACAAGGGGATTGTAAATATCATCACAGAGTACTTCACATCAGGCAGCTTGAGACAGTATGCACCTTTTCTTTCTTTCATTCTACTTTGAGTGCTCACAAAAACTATGCTCTGTTATCTCTGAAGTAAATTCATAGATGTCTTTATGATTATTTTACTTGTGGATCCATGTTACTCTTTCAGTTAGCTACTTGATCTTTTTGTTGAACCAATCAATGCTGCCTGAGATAGGATAAAATCTGCCAGAGAGCAGATAGACTTCATTTGTGTCCTCCACAAAATCTGAAGTATCTAGGAACTAGCTTTTTCATATACAGCTCACTCACTCGCCCTTCCATTCAGAAAAAAAAAAGAAGGAAAAAAGTTACCATTAATGTTTACTGATTTTAAGTTTTGTGATTCTATAAAATGAACATTGTTTCGTTTTCCATTTTCCTTTTGAACTATGAAATAACATTTTGATGTTAACATGTTATTAGGTATCGCACAAAGCACAAGAAATTGGACATGAAGGCTATGAAACGATGGGCGATACAGATACTTACTGGATTAGAATATTTACACAGTATAAATCCAGTCATCATTCATAGGGACTTAAAGTGTGATAACATATTCATAAACGGAAATCATGGAAAAGTGAAGATTGGTGACTTTGGTTTGGCGACATTCGTGCAACAACAGAAAACACGAAGTATAAAAGGTTAGTTTTTGTCTCCTTACACAAATCTAGTGTTTCTTTAACAGGTATACAAGCATTTTTAGACCTGTTCTACACTTCTACTTTGAAAGAGCCGAAGGGATCAGTTAGATCATGTATTAACAGATATTCTATCATCAAATGCAGGGACAATAGAATTTATGGCACCAGAGCTCTACACTGGGAATTATAATGAGCTGGTGGACATATATGCTTTTGGGATGTGCATGCTTGAACTGGTGACTTGTGAACATCCTTACAGTGAATGTCAAGGCATTGGCCATATATTCAAGAACGTTTCACAAGTAGGCACTTTGTGATCTACAAAGAATACCTTGTTCCTTTCATACTATTGTATAAAACAAAATCAGTTTTTCTATTTTATAAATGCCAATTGTTATTGCATTACATTCAGGGTAAAAAACCAGCTGCTCTCTACAAGGTTAAAGATGCTGAGGTAAGATCCTTCATAGAGAACTGTTTAGCTCCAGTTGATGAGAGACTCTCTGCGGGTGAGCTCCTTAAGAGTTCTTTCCTCCAGAAAGATGGATCCCTTTCAGCACTTCCAGTTTCCGTCTCATTGGTTGAGATTGAGAATGTGACCAGAGATGGTGATCAGTGTGATAGTTTTGTGTTTCGGAAGGGTGAATTCCTGCTGAGAGGAAATATGGAAGTTACCAACCCTGTCAATCTGTTGCTAAGATTTCCTCATCCAGACGGTAATTTCAGTCCTTATTATGAAAGACAGAAATAACCACTTAACTGTCATTGTGTATATATGCTGATCCATCCAACTCTTTCAGGCGGTTTCAGTGTGGCAGAGTTCCCATTGGACGTGGCTAAGGATACAGGCCTTTCTGTTGCCACTGAAATGGCTGAGCAGGTTCAGCTACCACAAGGGAGCATAGAGATAATTACAGAGTTGATTGGTGCTTTCCTGCTCGTCCTGACTCGCTATTGGAAATCTTGTGTTACCACGCCATGACATAACCTTTGCTTCCCCAGGCGCTGTTACCGCAAATGATCGTGGTTTGCGCATATGTATCTTTATTATTACGTTTTTGTTTCATTGGATATCAGTTGATGACGATGAAATTTTATTAGTAGAGTGGATGCAGCTATTATTGACAGCAGCAGAAAATTGAGAGCAATCTGTTGATACTAATTGTTTTTCTTCATTCGCCGGTATGAATGAATTGGATGATAGCGTGGTAGCCAAAAAAAGATTTGTGGATGTGTTTCTCGATACTTGTCAAGGGCGTCGAGAACGTCTTGTGAACGTCTTCGGGCTTCATGCGCACCTGGTGATATCCCGACCTCAAGTCGAGCTTGGTGAAGAAGTGGGCGCCGTGGAGTTCGTCGACGACGGGGATCGGGAACGCGTCCTTGATGGTGAGGGCGTTCAACGCCCGGTAGTCGACGCAAAAGCGCCACGCGCCATCAGCCTTCTTGACGAGGATGACGGGAGAGGAGAACGCCGAGTCGCTACGGCGGACGATCCCTTGCTCGATCATGGTCGCGCATTGACGTTCCAGCTCGTCCTTGTGAGCCGCCGGGTACCGGTAGGGACGAACGGCGACGGGTGCCGCCCCTGGCTTGAGGACGATGGTGTGGTCGCGGCCGCGCTGGGGCGGCAGGCCGCGGGGCTCGGCGAACACGCCCGCGAACTCGGCGAGCAGGGCGTCGAGGAGCGGCGCACTAGATGTGGCAGCGCAGTCCCCCTGCTCCCCTGGCGATGGCACCCCGGACCAGCACACCGCGTGGCCTTGGTGCTGGAACGAGACCGTGCCGGCGATGAAGTCCCAGGCGAGTTGGCCCAGCGTGGCCATACATGCGGTCCCCAGGACGACGTCGTACCCTGCAAGAGGCATGACGAAAAGGTCGACGGCAAAGTCAATGTTGTTGATGACGACCGGGGCGCGCCTGATGACGCCCGGGCAGGACACCTTCTCGCCGTTGGCCACCGTGGCCGTGAGCCGCGGACGAGGCTGGATGGGCAGCCCGGTACGGCTCGCCGCCGCTTCAGCGATGAAGTTGTGGGTGGAGCCGGTGTCGAGGAGGGCGGTGAGTGATGTCGAGCCCACCACGACACGGATCCGCATGGTCTTGCCCACGGGAACGCCAGCCACCACGTGAAGGGAGAAGTTGGGGGCCTCCGGATCCTTGACCGCGATCACGGCGGCCTCGCCCTCCTCCGCGGCGTTGTCGAGTTCCACACCGTCGAGGAAGAAGATCCGCTTGCAAAACCTGTTGTGGCCGCGGGAATACCTCTCGTTGCAGTTGACGCAGAAGTTGAGACGGCGCCGCTCAGCCATCTTGTCGGGGGTGAGCCGTCGCGGGGCGCCGTCGCCGCGACCCCGCTGGGGTTGGGCGGCCACTGGCGGCGCAGGCAGCACGAGGATGGGTGGAGCCGCCGGAAGTGCAGGCCGCGGTGGTGGTGCAGGTTGGAAGCGCGGGGGAACCCGAGGTGGATTCGGCACTGGGCGGTCAGCCTCCATCAGTTCCACCTGGCGGGCCAGACTCATGGCCGCGGCGAGCGTGTCCGGGTGGTGGATGCGGACGGCGTGACTGATCGGCGGGAGAAGCCCACCCGTGTAGAGTTGGACGCGTTGCTTCTCCTCCAGCTTGCCAGCACGGGGTAGGAGGGCCTGGAACCGGTTGGTGTACTCCTCCACCGTGCCCGTGCGTCGGCACTCCGCGAGCTCAAACATTGGAGCCGATCGGAGTGGGGGCCCAAACCTCAGGTTCAAGAGGTCCTTGAAGTCGCCCCACGTCGGCGTGCCCTCGTCCTCCTGTTGCTGGGTATACCAGAGTTGGGCGTTATCGTCAAGGTGGTACGACGCCATCCGGACTCGCTCCTCCGCCATGGTACGGTGTTGGTGGAAATAGGCCTCACACACTTGTTGAGGAAGAGCATCGGGTCGGTTGTGCCGTCGTAGCGGGGAAAATCCCACTTCTTGGGCCGGGGATGGAACTCCTCGTCGCGTTGAGCGTAGGTGCGATGATCGCCCCCGCCCGCCTACCGAGGACGCCGGCTTGTCCTTCATGGCCGCCATGTCATCCTTCAGCGTCTTCATCTCGGAGTTCATGGTCTTGAGCATGTCCATGACCTCGGCAAGGGTTGGCTCGGACATGGTGGTAGGGCTGGATGTGGAAGCGGTGGAGGAAGATGGAGACGGCGGCAGATTAGGGTTTTGGGCGGCGGCTGTGGTGGACTGGGCGGAGCGGGTGGGTGAGGAACGACGAGACCTGGAGACCGATACCAAGTTGTCAAGGGCGTCGACTCCCAAGGTAGCAGGACCGCGGCTACGGAGCTCGTACCCTCGCTCCGTCCTCGCCGGCGTGGTTATACCCCACAGCCGTCGGCTTATAGAAGAGAGGTAGAGGTTAGGGATAACAATCTTGATTAATTCTCAAAGTGTGCCGATTACAAAATATATATGGCCAAAGGCCCAAGCCAACTAGAGCTAATTGCTCCTATAATTATGGATCACCAAACAAACTAATTGATGCTTTCCTTCTAGCCACTCGAGGCTGGCGCGCCATGAGCCTCCTTGGCCATGCGCTCAGCGCGCTCTGCGGCGCGACGCACGTCATGTGCCCGTGTACGCCGCGTATACGTACGGCCCCACATGACAATACTTGACTGATGTATAAAATCACATACTAATCTAAATTCTTATAACAGTAAAATATTTATAAGGGGCTTGAGCATTTCTACCCCTACTTTGAAGTCCATTTGTGATTTTACCCTCGTTTTTTTAACTTTGTGATTTTACCCCTGTAATTTTTAAACGAAGGAAGACTTTACCCCTAGTTTGTTAAGTCCTTCAAACGATGTCAACTTTTGGACAAAATAATGACTTTGTCCATGAGTTTTTACCCCTGTTTTCCTATGTTGTGTTTTACCCCTATTTTTAGATATCAAGCTCTCATTTTTATTCGACAGATTTTTTTAAAAAAATTCTGCAACACTTTAATTAACAATCCACATAAAAGCAATTTAATATCGCTAGATGTGTGAACTATCGCCTCCCAGTGGTAGGAGAGGGACATAAGAGTATCCTTGTCTTTTTGCGCAGGTGTTTTTTCATTTATTTTTCTTTTTTTGGCTATTTAATCAATCTATCTCAGACAATGTTACATACCGGGGTAAACGGGAGCTTCGTTTAGAAAAAACGGGGGTAAAATCATAAAGTTAAAAAAAAAGGGGCAAAATCACCATTGGACTTTGGAATAGGGGTAGAAACACTAAAATCCCTATTTATAAAGCATACTAACATTTTAATCTCAACAAGAGGTGGTGCAGGCAAAAAGTTTTGAGAAAGTTTTTATAAACTGCTATATCACAAAACCAGATTGAGTGATTCGAGAAAGGTCAGTCACTCACCCAGAGCAACTAGCGCAGGTAAAAACTCCACCAAACAGCTTAGGCCTGGTTACCAGCGATTTAGCTGGCGTTGATAAGTAATAAAAACTCATGTTTCAAAAAAATATTGAGTCCTTGCATCAGCATCTGGGTTTGTTGCCATAAACGCATCAGGTTTTCAGTTCCATCATCACGATCCAGCTGCATTTAATCATGCAAATAAAGAAGTAAGATAATAATGTACTTCCTCATCTATACTTCTTATATAAACAAACCTCACTAGTGAATTCTCTTGCAAGCTATCAACATCAACAATCCACTAGAACTTGCAATTAAATCTAATAACACATATAATTATAATAGCTATCTCTTCATGTAACATTCATTTAGTTGTCCACATCAATGTGTCAAACGTTGTCCACATCAATGTGTCAAACCTTCACAAAAAATAATTCAAAACAGGTTAATTTATATAACTATAAATATATAAGTTCAATATCTTTTTAAATTATCTAGAATCACCGTAGCAACGTACGACGCATTCTCCTAGTTCCGTATACTAAACACTCCTTAATCTCATAGAGAGGTAGAACGTCTATGCGAGAGAACATGAATAATACTCCTGCTACATGCTATGTAAAGTGTTTTTATGTGCTTCAATAAAATTCCGGTTTGTGTGGGAGAGTCTTAATATGTGTGCACTTTTCTCTGTGTAGGCTTGATTTGTGTTTCAAAACATGTTCAATTTACTTTTTAGCATGTGTAGGAGCCACAAATATTCATTAATTGGTTGTTGCGAGTGTGACATGTGTCACCACATATGGCAATTTTAAGAGCGGTTATTAGATCACTTGTCTTCTAGTTGATAGTTGCTACAAATTAGCCAGGATAGGGCTAAGAGGTCTTTATAAACTTAATAAACTAACAACAAAGGGAAAAATAGAAGACAAAAAGGAGAGGTAAAAAGGTTTATTGGGCCGCATTGCTCTTTCTCCTTGTTTGTGACCCAATAAATCATCTTGACTACCATATATGCTATATATAATGAGCCCCTCTTTCCTTTGTGTAATTCCAGGGTTTTCTCTCGTATCAGGCAAGAACCCTCTAGCAAGCTTTGTTGGGCACGATGGTGTTCCTTTGGAGGGACGACTGACCCTTGGGATCTCAACGTTGGATTCTACGTACTTGTGTCAGAAGGGATCCTTTGACCTAAGGTATCACACATCCTCTTTCTTCGATAATCTCCTTTCGCTTGATTTTTCATTGGGAGGTGAAGTATCATGCCCTTTCGCACCCTCAAGCAACTCTAACATGAATATGCTTGTAGTTGTCACTCACCATGTGGCCTTTGTTTCTAGATCTGCCTGGTCGCTGCTTTTTTTATTATTATTTCGCAACCTTTGTCCCTACCATCATATTCATCTACAATAGTGACATGCTTCATCCTCCTTGTAGGAGGTCAATGGCAGTTCGGGCAAGGGCGGGGCGCTGGGGCTGCTGAGGATGAAAACATTGGAGTCTGATTTTTTTCCATGTTCCTAAATCGTTTGCTCATGTTCACCGAGTATATAGTAAGCAACCTTCGCATTCAATAGAAAATGAAAATAGTACATGCATGACCTATCGTAATGTTTGATGGGATTCTCAAACACACATGTGTGCTTATGTGTGCGACAACGGGAGTATAGTAGGTGTTGCACATCTTTTATTATTATTTTTTGCACATGTGTAGAAGACACAAACATGGCTGTATAAGGTGGCCCGAGTGTGACAGGCACCAAACATTTATAACACACTCTTAATTTAATTAGTGTATGGACTCTATTGGTACCAAACACGGTCCATTACCTAATTTTTTGTTCTTGTTTTAAGAAACCCAAATTCGTTTTGATTAAAATCTTTATAGCCAATATAATTAAGATTGTACTAGTTTAATTTATTGTGTATTAAAAGTTGGATTGAAATTTTAAAATATTTGACCCGAGAAATAAACCCAATTTAAAAGGTGGCACGAGTGTGACGAGAAAACCCCTCATACAAGATACTTTGAGAAGCCATTTACATGATGCCGTTTTCATAGAAAACCCCTCATTTTAAAACAATTAAGGAAGACGGACTGAAATAATCATCTCGTCTGGTGTGGTATAGACTCATGCTCCCTAGTGGAATTGCCAATGGAGGTTAAAGTCTAGGGAGGGGAAAATAACGAAAGATCTTTCCTTGGGTGTGGTAGAGGCACATAACTATTGAAATGCATATTCAACATCAACATATGTTGGTTGGCCTTTCATGTATTTGCCTTTGGTGATGGCATGATGAGACCTACACGGCTATAGTGTTGACCTAGCTAATCGAGAGAGTGTCCATGGTAGCATATGTGCCTCCTCAATGGGCACATCCATGGCTAGTTGGCTATACACAAGTAACAAGTGGACGCTGGTAATAATGAAAAGGTGGAGTAGAATCCATGGAGGATTGAAGGGAAATCACCATGTACCTTTAGATCTAAGAGAGGGAGAGATGGGAGGAAGTGTGATGAATGAGACTAGTAGGCCTTGTCTGGCATGTGTTATAATCACATGACATCATTGAGAGAAGGGTAGGGATAGGATCCTGCGAGGATACAGCTAGGGCCCACCTTTTTCGGCTTTATTGGTTGAGACCATTTATTGCGTTCTATGTGATTAGAACTACTACTTTGTTGCAATTTCTCATTAACCATAGATACTATAAGCCACTTGTGAGCCAATTCTTGAGATGCAACTCAACATGCCTATTTAAGTGTTGCCCAAGTTGCAGATGTCAGAAGATACATTACCGAAAGATGTCATATGACACCCCCGAAGATAAATTCAAGAATAGGTTGCTTCAGCAATAGTCTATCAATGAGGTTGGCACCATTACTTGCCCTGCATTTGAGTTGGGTGGCAGCGATGATGCTGTGCTAATTAATTTGATATACACAGCTCCTTCTTGCCAGTTCGAAGATCTTAGTACAGAATGTGAGCTAGATGTTGTAAGGCTACCATTCTTCAACATATGATTGTTTTAGGACTTCCATGTATTTGCCTTTGGTGATGGCATGGATGAGACTGAGATGGCGATAAGTGAACTCGAAAAAGATCTTCCCTATAGTGTATGATGGTGTTGACCTAGCTAACAGAGAGAGTGTCCATGGCAGCGTCTGTGCCTCCTACATGGGCACATCCGTGGATCGGTAACGAGCAGATGTAGGAAATAGTGAATGAAGGTGGAACAAAATCCATAGAGGATTGAAGGAAAATCACCACATACCTTTACATGTAAGAGAGGGAGGGGAGAGGAGGGAGAAGCGAGATGAATGAGATTACTAGGCCTTTTTGGCATGTTTTATAATCACAATTCATCACGAGAGAAGGGTCGGGATAGGATCCTTGGAGGACGTAGGATCCACCTTTTTTACTTTTATTGGGACCATTTATTGCATTTTATGTGATTACACTTGCTATTCTATTGCAATCTCATTTGACCAGAGATCTTCTTGAATGTTTTCTAGCCATCTGTGAGTCAATTCCTCAGATGTTGCCCAACATGCCCGTTTAAGTGGTTCCTAAGTTGCCGATGTCAAAAGATATGTTAACAAAAGATGTCGTGCAACACCCCTGAAAGGTCCTAGTATGGCTAGAGAGGATGGGGGGTGAATAGCCTATTTTAAAAATCTTCAAGACACTAGAGCAAAATATTAGTAACACAAATGGCGATAAAAGCGGTTTGCTTTGGCTCTAATTGTTAGGCAAGCCACCTATTGCAATTCTAATAATTATAGTCTCTATAGCACACAAAGTCTATGTTTCTACTCTATCTAATTAGAGAGCTAGCAAGATAAATATATATAAGTCTAAGCTTCTCTATTTGCTATACTACCACAATATATATTGCAAGTATGAAAGAGAGGAGAAATTGACTTTCATACCAACATTGACGAGTAGAGGATGAAGCCAATCACCAAATAGTCAATTCCAAAAATATATATATCAATCAATCCAAATACACCGGGAGATCGACAAGGGATGACACAATTATTTTTCTCCCGAGGTTCACTTGCTTGCCAGCAAGCTAGTCCCCATTGTGTTGACCAACACCTTGGTCGGTAGAGACCCTCAAGCCACACCCTACAAGGCACCACAAGAACCCACACACAAGTGTGGTAACTCAACGACATAAGCAATCCACTAGAGCTAGAATTAGACACTCCGCCGGGGAACCACAACAACCCCTCACAAATTCACCTTGATTGGGGGTGGACACAATCACCAAATCCCCTCATCAATCAATCCAACACCAACCGTCTAGGTGACGGTAATCACCAAGAGTAATAAGAATACCACAATTGCAACAATCACCTAGTGTCAAGAAATTGAATCACAAATGCATACACCTAGGGTTTCCCACCTCCTCTCATGAACAAGCACCAACCATGGAGAGGGAGAGGAGAGAGAGGAGATCCTCTTGAAGCTCACCAATCGATCTCTAGCAGAAGCTTTCTC
This sequence comes from Themeda triandra, assembly GCA_018135685.1. Taxonomy (NCBI): domain Eukaryota; kingdom Viridiplantae; phylum Streptophyta; class Magnoliopsida; order Poales; family Poaceae; genus Themeda; species Themeda triandra. Next base: position 276,318 of record JAENPR010000207.1, on the reverse strand, counting down.
ACTTGAATGGAGCACCAAATCTTGGAAGTGAGGGAGGAGAAGGTTGGGAGCTTTTTCTTCCACTAGAGTTTGCAAGAAGACGAAGATGAGAGCTCTCTGTCTGATCGTTGGAATGGAATGGGGGGGACTGGGCATGGCACAGGGGCCGACCTCATCCCCTGGCCAGCAACGGGTGGGAGCCCCCCAGCGGCCCCACCACGTGCCCACTTGCTCCTTCAAACGGTCGACGCCACGTAGCAGCTCCTCTATCTAGAATCAGCACAAACTCGGCGAAAATAACCAGGGCAGCCCAATGCTGCAACAAAGTGGCCCATAGCACGAAGGCAAGCAGTGGCAGCCCACGAATGAAAGCAATCAGAGCAGGCCAACCTGGAAGCTCGTGCGCTGGCGAGGCCCACGTGTGGAGCGAGCAGCTAGCCCACCAGCGGCGAGGCACGACCAGCAGGCGGCGGCCCAGCACGCGGCAGCGTGCGCACGGCCGAGTAGAGCGGCGACAGGAGGCAAGCCAGCAGGAGTGGGAGGAGCCGGGCCGGCCCACTTGGCCAAAAAGGCCCGCGCACAGCTCTCCCTTGCTTTTGGCAATGAGCCAAGCCCAGCAGGCCGATCCAGACGGCCACAAAGGTATGTCCAGAATCAAGAGCAATTCCAGCAAGCAGATTTGCCATTTCTTTTCCAAATTTTGAACAAATTCTCATTCCAATTCAAGTGCTATATCATCCAAAACATATCAAACCACAATAGCACAAGAGATAGCAATTCTCCAATACTTTCCAAAGGAATTCTCAACCATTTCATCATACCACTAAATCCCAATGCAAATGCAAATGCAATTCATTTTAGTGGCACTAGATGAGTGAGCAATTATAGTACTCCCCTCTTAATAGTGCGGTTATCAAACCTAAACCACTCACGTCCTCTATGGTGTCTTGAGTGTCAACCGAAAATGGTCCTATGCATTTATACCATTGCCTTGAGCTCATTTTCGCTTTTCTCCATTTCCATTCCAAGGATGAGCACTTGACCATCTTTTGGACCATCACCATCCACCTTGATCCATTTGCTCCATCACTTGGTGTGTACCACCTTGCTCATATTCACAACACTCATGACAAAGGTTAGTACACTAGGTTTCATCAATTACCAAAAACCAAACTAGAGCTTTCAACCGCTCAAAATAAATTCAAGAACATGTTGCATCAATAAGAGTCTATCCATGAGGATGGAAGCATTATTACTTGCCCATCGATTGAACTAGGCGGCTATGGTGATACCATACTGAACTTGATATACGCATCTCCTTCTAGCCAGTCCTAATTGCTCAATTTAGAATATGAGCTACATGTTGTAGGATCATTCTCGAGTGAAGTATGCTCAGGTTCATGGCTCATCTTTACTAGTCTAATAGAAGATAATTGACATATGCCTAGACATAAACCTTGTCCACTTATAGTCTTTGTTGATTCATTTCGTATCAACAAAAATCATAATGGTCAACATAATAATATTTGTGATTGGCCATAACTACATGGTAAACATTAAACAATTAACAAGCATCTAAAGAGTTAGCCCACTGTACCTGTTGTTTGTTTAATCTCCTATATGTCATGTGATATCATCATATAGATTACTTGTTGCCCACGGTTGTACATACCCTTAAGTTAGTCCTAACCTAAAATTATGAGATAGTTTCTGTACTAATCAAGCCATGTGTACACTACACATAGAGAGCAATTATCAAGTTATGTGGACACTACATATCAAAACCTTATTTTTAGTGAAACCCTAAACCACAAATACAAATGAACCCAAAAAAAGACCTAATTACTGAGCCACTAATACAATGGACCTAAAGAAATTATTCCTAGTTTTACCACTCCAAGTGAGTAAGTGCACTTTCATATAGTAACATGTCGTACATCACATGAAAGTTAAGAACCTAAAGAAAAGCAAAGACAAAATAACCTTCTTCCCATTTCCTTCTCAAAACCTACCCATTCCACCTCCTCCACCGCAAATCACAAACCTCCTAGAGCCCCGAGGACGCTAGATATTCTCTCCTCTCTTCCTCTGTCCTGACCATACGAATTCATAGGAGAACATCTCTCCTCCTTGGCAAGCCTACTCTACATCTGCAACTCCTCCTCCTGGTCTCCTAGCACCATCACAAATCTTGAAACCATGTTCGGTGTCGATCATATCTCACAATCTTGGTGGCTTCTTGAGCCCTATTACTAACCCAAGGGCCAATCCTTGCAAGGTCAGTCACTCACCCTAGGACCTCTTGGATGACCTCTACCTCTCTGATCCTTAGGTCAACGTCTCTCTCTCTCTCTCTCTCTCTCTCTCTCTCTCTCTCTCTCTCTCTCTCTCTCTCTCTCTCTCTCCTGCATATCTTCCAACTATCTCTCTCTATCTCTAACCAATACTCTACTCTTGGTGGCTCTGTGAAAGTTCATGTTTCCCAAAGCGCACTGTTGTTGAGAGGTCTTGATGGTTTTATCGACTTTTGGGTTCGGTTTATTTGTGTATTCTAGGGTTGGTCGATAGGTTCAAGATGGAGGTTAGCAAACTATACTAATATGAGGGCCTTGCTTGCTATGCTACTTTAGCTAATATATCAGTATTTCTTCATGGTAATCTAGTCAAGCTATATGTGAAACATTGGAATCTAGATCATTAGCCTTGTCAAACTCTATATCTATGTCCTCTATGTTGGCAAAGTAGCATGCTGAACATTGTTGTTTTTCATGATTGCGACTTGCTACTTTTTTTTGTTTATTTACATGTTTTTTCCATTATGGAGGTGGACTCCAGTGCATGCCACCTCTCCTCAACTAGCATGCTAGTCACCTCCATGAAGAATAAGGAGAGGATAGCCATGGCTACATCTAGCAGTGACAGTGCACAACTACAAACATTGAAGAAGGATGCGATGAAGGAGAATAAAGAGGGGCGGACCCAAAGAATGCAAATGTGAAGAAAGAGGAAGGTGAGGAAGGTGCAGCACAGACTTGGATGTGCAAAAAGGATTATGGCAAGTGTTGGAAGTGCTCTAACAATGCGGGCCACCTCAATTCCCTCTATGAGTATCACTTGTTTGCTTCTCTGATGGACGAAGATAAGGTGATGGTGGTATCACTAACAACAATAACCTACAAGCCTTCCAGCAGCTCCAATGCACAAAAGAAGAACCTGCCAATAACTATGAGTTTGGCCCATTGTAGGAACCTTACAAAGAAGAATAGATGGAAGTGTAACAATCCAAACATGCTTCTCCTTTGAGTCATGCCAAAGTTGAGACGATGGTACCAATAAGAGGGCAACGTCAACATGGAGAGGAAGAAAAATTCATGTAAGCTCTTGAGGAAGTCGGTGAAGGTGGGGAATGGCACTCATGTCTAGTTAGGTGGTTGCACATGGGTTGCAGACAACCAAAGAGTCAGCGCACTGTAAAGATGTCTCTTTAGTTGTCTAAATATCATGTAATATCGTAATATGGACAACTTTTGCCAGCTACAAGGCATGCCCTTAAGACTGTCCTAACTCATAAACTAAAACTATAAGATAGTTCTTTACTAATCAAATCATATGGACACGACACACAGAATAATTATGAGTCATGTGGACACTACATATAGACACTTTATTTTTAGTGAAAATGTAGCCACACCATTATTTCGGACTATTGACATTTTAGTTAATAAACATACTATTGAATGTCCGTGTGTTGCTATGAAAACATAGTAGAATGAAATTCCATTATATTTTTCTTCGCATGACCCATGTTTATATCTGCGTATTTTTCCCTTTTCACAAACTTTATCTTTTATTCAATAATATTTTTGTTTTTGTTTGCTATACTTTTCTGGTCATAATCATTTGTGTAGCCACGCACCTATATAGATTTCACGAACAATTTTCTGTTGAATTCAGGTAAAAAAATGATAGTATACGAGCGTTTACACATTTCACCGCACCGCCCCACCGTTCACACATTTTACCTTCGCTGCTCCACCTGAGCGCTATTAACTCAAAGGTAGACCCACATTGTATATATGCCGAGTGGGCCACAGCGTACACTGGGTCCAGCAGTAAGTCATACACGCAGTAGAGGTATATGTCACGGAAAGTACAATCGGTTCGGCTTCTACGGGACCGGCATATGCCTGCGCGCTCCAGCGCTAGCGCCGCCTCCGTACTCGATGCTCCCATTATTACAGTTGACCATCATCCATTAGGCCATCGGCGCGGCGGTCGAAACTCGAAACCACGCGGAGATGGGGACGCGGCAGCCTCGACCGCCGACTCCTCGTCGCCTCTACGGCTCTATATATGTCGTCCGCCGGCCCGTCCACGCCGAGGCATGCGAGGGCAACTGGCTGCCAGGCGCTAGCCACCGACCGACCAAGCACCGCCGCCGCACCGTCGAACGTGAAGGCCCGCCGGGATTGTGGCCTCGTGCGTCAGAGAGGTCAAGCTAGTGATCGGTCGTCAATCGGTTAGTCTGCTTTCTTTCAAGATTAATCTTCTTCAAACATATGCGTTGTGTGAATTGGACTAGAAATTTAGGCCTTGGATTCATGTGTATTGTGTTCAATCCACAAGTGTTGGAGCGGATTGCAGTCCAATTCACTCAACACACGTGGATTGAGACGAATACCTACACATCGTCGTAGTTAAATTATACCCCAATCCAGCTAAACATGTGTGGATTGATGTCAAATCGAATACATTCAAACAAGCCCTGATGTTTACCTTTCTCATCCTATCATCTGCCTTCTCTAGTTCTTTCAAGTGAAGACAGCGAAGTGGAGATGGCGTAAATGCCTTCTTGAAGTTGGAGTCCCATGCCTCTACTAATCTCTCGGTTTGTGGATTTGGTTTCTTGGGGTCCATCTTGAGGCCAGCTGGTGCTTGTTAGTGGAGAGGTGTCCATGAGGCCGGTCGGCGGAGCTACCATGGTACGTCTCCAATCCCTTCACTCATGATTCCTTCTTCCCTGTTTTATATAGTATGGGATTTGACATCAATTATCAGCGTACCAACTTTGAGCTTTTATCATGAGAAAGAAAAATAGAAAAGATATTGTTAGGGTAAATTGGTGTAGTTTATATACTTCATGACAGTGAAATGAGAATTTTGGTTTGGGGTGATAAATGGAAAAAACTGGGTCATTTAGTAGTGCAATGGACCTTTTCTCCATTTTTTTTTGATAAGTCGACGGAGGGGGCGAGAATCGCCCACATGAGATTATATTAATTCAGTGGCCCTCACGGCGAAATGTTTGGAATACATAGAAGTACATAGTTTAAAGTTCAAAGCTAAGCCATGAAGTTTACATTGCGGCATTTGAAATAGAACACCAATCCTTCCTTAGAAGTCTGACTCGCCACAGATTAAGCCTCTCCGTTTTGCATTCTGTCAAAGCACCAGCTAGTGTAGTCCTATCATCCCAAAAGACCGTGTTGTTTCTGCGTTTCCAAATGTGCCAGCAACACAACAAGAAGAAAGTTTTGAAGTGTGCCCCTTGGATGTGTGTTGGTGGCTGAATCTCCTGCAGCTTCTGAACTCCCCAACTGACATCAGTTTGTATCCGAACGGCTTCCCAGAACTGTCTTGCAGCCGTGCAGCCGAAGATCACATGCGCCGCCGTTTCCTCCACCCCATGACAGACATCACAGTCAGAGCTGTCCACGATCCTTTAGATAATAACCATGCAAAAAATTTTACTCTCAGTGGTGCTTTATTGCCCCCAAACAAATTTGGCCCAAGTGTCCAGGCTAGAGTTAGCCATTCTCAATGTCTTGTAGATCATGGAGATGCCTAAGTCGCCATTACGCTTGAGTATAACTTGTTGTGTTGAGCTTGGTTAAGTTTGAGATTGTACAAGTAACTACTCTAGCTCACTCAAACAAAATCTATCTAGATTATGGCCTCACTGCTATGCTCATGCTAGATCAAACTAATTGTTACTATACAAAGAACTGGGCTATGGTTTTCCTAGACTTTAACTTCTAGCACTTGTAAACTATGTGGCCATTAAAAGGTTCAATGGAGGGTACCTATCTTGAGTGTTTCTTAATTTATATTGCACACAATCAACCCATCCAAATGTTATTGGTTGCAATTGATCTTTAATCATCAATGACTTACATACCTAGTATATCCTCACTCATATTTGGTCCTCGTATGAGTGAGGATCCAGTTGGATACAATGAAACGCAGCTCTCCTGCGGTTTCCAAAAAAAGTATGGATGTTGTATCGAGAAAATATGATAATGCTATCGAGACTATTTTATGGTTTAATTGTTTTGTTAACTAATAATCCCTTGGCATTTCTGCAGAATGCGGTGTGTGAAGTGTGTGGAACTATTGGTTATGAAGATCTCCTGTTATGTTGCTGTGACTGCAAGGAAGGTCATGTACACCAGTATGTGCCTTTTCCTCCTAAGGATACCTAATTTTTAACTTTGCAATAATAGGAACAAATAATTACCTTGTACCTCAGTTTTCTAAAAAAGCCTTATCTGTACCTTTGAACATATTTTATTGAATCCAATATTTATGTTTGCTTTGTGAATGGACATAGTCAACAACAGATTTGTTCTTTTCTTTTCCTCGAACTAAGCGGGACATCTGCGTGTCATTTCATTAAGTAGAGATTTGTTCTTTTTTGAAAGTTTTTGTCATAGGTCACATTAAGTGCACTACTTCTGCAATTTAGTTCTATTAGTACTATATATTTAGTTTTATTTTCTGAATCTAAAAGATAGGCCATCCTTTTCATGAATTCATCATTGGTGCAGGTACTGTTTGGACAAAGTTCTCTTTGACTCAACTTTAGAAGATTGGTTTTGCAACGAATGCAAACAAAGGCATAATGAAGGTTCTCATAGCTGGTCTCTAGAGAAGGTGTCAAGTGAAAGGCCATCAAATCATGCTCGATTTGACTCTACATTACAGCAGCCAATTACCAAGAGACTGGAGTCAGCTACGGTTTTAGGGACATGGGGACAACAAAAAAGAAGGTCTACGGTTGTAGGTGCAAATCTAAAGAAAGAATATTCTAACTTGGGACCAAAAAAGCGTGGACGTCTCATTCTAATTGGTGGTGATGAAGATGAAGATGAAGAAGAAGAGAAGACCGAAGATGTCCAGCGGGAAAATGTCAATAAGCAACCTCTTAAGTGTAATGAACCAATGATGAAGCATCAGATAAACATTGAATATTATGTGGAAGAGTCTGTACAAACTGGAGATATAAATGCCCAAAATCTCATAAATAGTAGGCCAAAGAAGCAGAGGAGAAGATACATAGCTGAAAATGAAGATGAAGAGGACATCGAAGGTGTTGAGTGTGCTCTGAACAATGTTTCAAAGGGGCCTTCAAATGACAGTTCAAAGATGGTGTCACAAACTCCACTTGCAACCGACCATTCTCTCCAATCCAGACAATATGATTCGAAATGTGCCGATCGACAATATCATATTTGTTCGCAACCCCTTGATGAGCCTGTTTGGAGGTATGTTAGATGATCTTTTTCTTCTCTGAACCAAAGTAATATTCTTCTATAACATGTGATGATTTGTACAATAATTTTCTTCTCTGAATAAAAGTAATACTTGTTTTTTGAAAAAAGTGACATTTTTATTTTTGGTATAAAATGTGATGCACTCTTTTTTAATTTGAACAGTGGAGCCTTTAAGATAGACAACAAAGTGTTTCTTAAGTTGGATGCGCACTTGTCAAACAAAGCACACCGGAGAGTTCATGAATTGTCGGGATTGTTGCAGCCAGTAGTTGAAGTAAGGACACTCTCTCGATTGCAAGCCTGGCCAAAGAGATGGATATCTTCAGGACCTACTGGAGAAAGCGTTGGGTTATTTTTCCTTCCACATAGTTCGATGTGTGTTTGCCTCTCTAATTATTTCTTCTTCCCATACACAATGTGGTTGTGGATTACTAATATTGCCATCTCATTCCAGGCAAAATGAGGACTTAACCAGACTTACTAACAGAATTATCAAGAGTGATGATGCCTTACAGGTTACTGTCGGCATTGTGGAGTTACTGATATTCCCCTCTGTCCTATTGCCAGAACAATATCATCGTAAGTGTGGTAGTTAGAAGTTGCTATTGCAAGATCAATATCATTGTAAATGTGGTAGTTAGTAGATGTTGCCTGTCTTCCCACCCCCCCCCAAAAAAATATTTGCTAGACGATGCCAACATCTGTTTCTTTTCATAATTTGAACCCTTTCATATGAACCAGCACTGCTTTATAATCTCCTTTTCTTATGTTGGAATATTTTGCTAACCTTTTCCTATTACTGATGAAATTCTTTTGAACTTCAGTTTTCCAGGGAAACACTACCTGTGGGGAGTGTTTAGGAAAAGGAAAGATAATCTTGGCAATGGTGTTCTTGTTGAAGAGCAAGATGTTTCAATGCATGTGACGAGGGAAGGGCGACATCCAGAACATAATCTTTTGGACCAACGAGATGAAGCATTGTATGAGGTATCAATTATCGAGAAGGTAATGTATGGGGAAAGGTCAGGACTAGGATTTGTGTAGGTCAGAGTGATGGGTCAGTTAAATAGGGAGGCAAGCTTTCTATAGGTGGAAAGGTGGTTGTAAGTAAATGGCAGCAGATGGTGAACCTCTAGAAGGAGGTGAATATGTGCGAGAGCCGTTTATTTACGCTGGCCCTAGAGGAGAGGCAAAAAAGTGGCATTTGTTTGTTACATATTACTTCCATGCTATAAAAGTAGCCTTCAGTGCCTGGAGTCTTGTTGGGCTCTTCAGGCTGTGGTTTTGAATCTGACTTGAAATGGAATTCAATGTAGTGGCTTTAGGATGGAAAGTATTAAAGATTCTTTAAGTTGGACCTGTTCACACTCTAATGAGATCTCCAAGTTTTGTATTAGGTTCAAATTATGTGGGCTGGTAGTTTACATTATTGTTTTCTTACTCTTGAAAGGCGGTTGCTGAAGAACTGGGACTGAACAGCACGCCAGGTGGCGCTGGCAGTATCAGAATAGTGGAGGTAATTTGATAAGATTATTTATTATTTCTATATATATCTTCTGATGCTTACAATTCTTCCCTTGGTGTTCAGAACTCTCAAAAGATGTTGCCCCTTCTTGAGAAGGATCAGCTGGCTATGACTGAGAAAGCTGCCCAGAATGATGCTCTCAAGGCTAAGAATGATGCTCCCCAATGTCAAGCTCTCCAGAGTCAGGTTGAGGAGATCCCTGGGCTTAGATCCCAGGTTAAAGCTCTGGGTGATGTTGGAACTGCTCTCAGAAATGAGAAAGCAGAGCTGGAGCCAGAATTGAAGCCAACGAGATCAGAGCTGGAGAAATGTCAGAATGAGTTGAAATCCTTGAGAGAGAGGATCCAGACTCTTCAGGAGAAGGCTTGGCTTGGCTCGGAGGAGTGTCATAAAACTGCTATTACTGGTAAGCTCTTCCAGTCGGCGATCCGGGTTATGAGTTCGTAAACTATCCTCTTAAATCTTTATTGGTTAATGTTTACAGCTTTTAAAGTCGAGCGGGATAAGATGATCCGGGATAAGTCTATGCAGCATTCTGAAATCGAAACTCCTCATGCTGACCTGAAGAAATTCAAAAACCAGGTGGAGTCCTACAAGTACCAGCTGAAGGCTGAGCTTGAGAAGAAGGCAGCAATGCATAATGAAGGTTCTTACACAAGGTTTCTAGGGAAGGTGTCAAGTGAAAGGCCATCAAATCATGCTCAGCCAATTACCACTGGAATCAATTTTGCTGCTCCTGTACCACCTCAGTCGCCTGCCATTAGAATCACTCAGGTGCATAAACTCCCTAATCCTATTTTGGGTCTTTTCATCTTCCATTATGAAAGGTAGCCCAATGCCTATCTTGTTTATGTTTTTAGATTTTAATTCAATGAATGATTTTTTTTTGAGTTTAAGGGCATATCGCCCCTGTCATTGCCAAGCAAGGACCAAATCGTTTACTTCAGTGAATGAGTTTTGAATTTCTGATCAGCTGCTGGCATCATATACACTAAACATCACACAAACACAGCTTCTGATTATTTACATATTTGCTCTCAGGACCTTGGTCTGCCATCGCATGTTCAGACTAAGGTGATCACGCACAACCAACCGGTCCCAGAACATGATCCACCAACGGGCTCAGATGGAGAAGGACAATGCGCATCGCAAGAGCAAGGAAGGCGGCTGCTAGAAGGCCCTCATCGAGTCTGGCAACGTGCAGACGGTCACAGAGATACCAGGACCTCGGTTCGGTCGTCAAAGATGAACAAGGAACTGACTTTCGAGCAGGTCTCGTGGCACTTCTCCATGCCGATTGAGCAGGTGGCACGGGAAATGAACATGGGTGTCACCGCCCTGAAGAAGCAATGCAGGAAGCTCGGCATCATGCGTTGGCCACACCGAAAGCTGAAGAGCCTCCAGAAGCTCATCGACAACGTCCAGGTCTCTACATCTCTCGCTGTACAATACAACTGACTTCAATCTCACTTCGGCTAGTAAAAAAATTGCTGCAATTTTCATGAATTGACAAGCGTGGAGTGCACGTCCTGCAGACGATAGGGAAGGAGAACGGGCATCTGACAAGGAGCCTGCTGGGATCGATGCAGCAGACGATGAAGCTGTTCGGGGACGATGAAGCTGAGGAGCTCAGGCAGCTGTGCTTCAATGGGAATAATGCACAAGAGGACGGCCATCTGACCAGGAGCGTGGTGGAATTCCTGCAGCTGAAAAAGAAGATGATCGAGGAGAGGCCCGATATGAGTCTGGATCAGAGTACAAAGGACCTGAGACAGGTGTGCTTCAAGGAGAGATTTAACAGGAAGCGCTCATAGGCGGCCATGGCACCTGGTGAAGGATGCCTCTGCTTGCTGATTTGGTCCCTGAACTTTGTGCCGGTGCAGGTCTGATCGCATTGAAAATTTTGTCTGATGACAATGCATCAGTCTTGCAGTTTAATTAGCAGTAATGTTAGCTATAGTGTGATGACCTTAAGATCAGGCTTGCCACTGGGCAGTAAGTTAACTGGATGGCAATTGGTTTATTTCTTCTTGCCTTGCCATCCTCCCACTTGGGATTTTAGTATAGTTCTGCTATGAATTCTGTATGAGAACTGCTAGACGAGGAGTTAAACAATCCAATACATTAGCTTTCTCGTCAGAGTTCATAAACTAAAGATACGGCAAGGATACAGTAATCAGAACCAGGACGGGGGATACATTCATTCACATCAAACTTAGCCATCATCAGCAAACCAATCGAACTGCTCCGAGTTCTCAACAAACTAAAGATACGACAAAGATGCACATGTTGCAGAATCGATCGACAGGCAGCACTTCGATCTACTTGATGCACTAGAGCTTGCACAACCTCTAGCTTTATGGACTGTTTGGTTTGGAAAATCAATTCATTTGATAAGAAATAATGCTAAATGAATTCATCCTTCAAATTTAGTGAAATAACTTAGTTCCTTATACTAGTACTGATTATTAGATTTGTGAGAAATGAAGTGGTGATACATCAACTCATTTCATTCCTCAAAAAGAAATAAGATGATAATGGACTACCTCATTTCATAACCAAATACTCTGTTATTCTTGTAGAGAGGTAGAGCGTCTATGTGAACAAAACATATGAATACTTCTACATGCTAAGTAGAGCGTTTTTATGTGCTCAATGAAATTAGGGTGTGCCTCTTGCGTTTACACAAGAGAGGTCTGGTACCGGCTCCTGTCCATGGCCGGCCTGGAGCGACTCGCACCGGTGCACGACGACTCCATTGTGGACTGGTGGCTACACAGGAGGCTGGAGGCGCCGGGACCACTGCGGCGAGGTTTCGACTCGCTTGTTCTTCTTGTCTGTTGGGAGGTTTGGAAGGAGCGCAACAGGCGTACCTTCGACAGGGTCAACCTTACCACCACTCAGTTACTCGCGCGGATCCTTGAGGAGATCGACTCCTGGACTCTCGCTGGCTACCGTGACCTGGGGACCTTGGTGGCCATCTTCGGCCCGCCGCCAACGTAGCGCCTCGGGTCTCCGCTTCCTCGACGCAAAACGGTTTATTTAGTTAGTACAACTTGTCCAGCACCACCGTTTGAACCAGTGATTTATGTAATGTGTTTTGCTTGCTTCCGCCGCGGCATCTCGCCCCGGGATGACAAGTTTGTAACAAAACCTCCTTTTTCCCTTAGAGCAATACATGCAAAATGCATGGTTTCGAAAAAAAAAATGAAATTAGGGTGGGTGGGGGTGGGTGTGTGTGTGGGGGGGGATAGAGTCTTAATATGTGTGCAGTTTTCTGTGTATTGGCTCAGAGGGTTTCCTAATCTAACTGTGATGTGTTCAAAACATATTCAAAATACCTTTTAGCGTGTGTAGGAGCCACAAATATTTACAATTCGGTTGCTGTAAGTGTGGCATATGTCAAACACTAATGATAATTTTAGGTCCGTTTTGATAACCCATCATCTAATAGTTAGATGCTACAAATTAGCTAGGATAGGGCTAAAGAGGTCTTAAGCACCAAGCTAATAACAATCTCACAATCCCAACCCAGCTAATAGAAAGTCACTTTTGCATTCCTAGCTACATACCCCTATCAGCATGACCTACCAAAAGCCAATAAAAAGGTAGGATGTTACAAGAAAACCGATGCGAGCACCTATTCACTTTTGCATTCCTGGCTACATACCTCTTTTTTTAAAAATTATTGTTCTCTTTATTATTGCCGACTATCATTGAATGATTATAATTTGTGTCACAAGAAAACACTCTATAAGCGGTGCCGACTAAAGCATGCCATTTTTATTGAGCGACAAGTCAAAAGAAGGATCAATTTCTTCAGGATGTATCGCCAGTATTAAATGAATTGGTGCTGGCTACAAAGATGTATATTATTTCGTAAGTCCACCACTACAATTCCCTCCACATCCCTTCACTCTATCAAATCTGGTGCGTCGTGGCGCTAGATGAGTGCAAGGGTCCCAAATATCACTACGTGAAAAACTAACAAAGAGAGCGCTTGCCCATTTGTAGTAGGGGCGGCTCGTGATTGAGCCGCCCCTACAGTGCCTGGCGCGGGGACGCTGGCGGCCAGGTCACCAGCCGCCCCTGCTAATGCACTGTAGGGGCGGCTGGTGATCCAGCCGCCCTTACTACAGGCCACTGTAAGGGCGGCTGGTGATCCAGCCGCCCCTACAGTGGTCTGTAGCAATAAGTGGCTTGCCCACCCTTCTTCCTCCTCGAGCCGCTCACTCTAACTCGCAAAAAAAAGGCTTCGGAGGCCTTGGGCACCTCCCTAAAATTGCTCTAGGAAGGGGGGGAGGTTTTCAACTCAATTCCTTTGGTGGAAAGCTTGTTTAAGGTAAGGGAATGCCATTCTCACCCTCTAATCCAAGTTTCATTGGTTGATTAGTGAGCAATTTACATTCTTGTTTTCTCTCTCTTCAATGGTACTTGAGCCATGTATTGCCCAAATTGGAGCTTATCTTTGATGGTACTAGTGTTGATTAGGTAGAGACATGACCTTGCACCCTCTATTTGATGATATAGCTTGATTTTAGTGGTGATTAATTGTAGTTTTGATGTAGTGCATGTTCTAGATCTAAGGTGGTCTTTTTTTTTATATATATGACATTATTGGAATGTGTGGTTGGCATATGAGTACTTGTTGGTAAACTAATAGTTATTGCTAATTGTTAGCTAATAATGGTAGATAATAATTGTTGCAAAAAAATAATTGTTGCTAATAATAATTATTGTTACTAATAATTGTGCCTAATAATTGTTCCCGCAAATATTTCCCAACACAAATTTGATGCTAATAATTGTTGCTAATAATAGTAGGTAATAATTGTGTTACTAATAATTATTTGGCACTATTTGGAATTATTTGGCATTATTTGGAATTATTTGGCACTATTACTAATAAGTGTGTTACTAATAATTATTTGGCACTATTTGGAATTATTTGGCACTATTTGGAATTATTGGAATGTTACTAATAAGTGTGTTACTAATAATAGTAGCTATTAATTGTGTTACTAATAATCGTTCTCAACTTTACTAATATTATTTAATCTACGTTCATAATTCTTTTTAAGGATGGAGGACGGGGCTACTTGGATGTATTGTTTGCCAAGGCACTCGAATGGCTTTTCGATGTGGTGGACAAGTTTGTTGAAGCCGCGGTGAATCATGCAAGGCAATCGAGGGGGCTAATCGTTCAATTCTTTGTCCCCGCAAAGATTGCAACAACGAAATGGCAACTTATGATGGGGACGTGATCGAGATCACATCTGGTTAGGCGAGGATTTGTTTCGGACTACACGGTATGGGTTCACCATGGTGAAGTAATGGTGGATGACGGCAACGAATGGCACGATGCCGTTGACGACCGGTGCCCGCCGCCGATCGATCGGTGTGGGTTTAACGTGCGGATGCAAGATGATTTGGCCAATGAACAGGCACGTGGTGATGATGGCGGTGGTGTCGACAATGATGATGTTGATGCTTGCGGTGTCGACAATGATGATGGCGGAGCGGTGATGAGGTGATGCGAAAACTTTGACCACTTAGATCAAATGCTTCGGGACCTTGGATGAGAAATACTACAGCGGAAGAACGGTCTAGAAAACCTTGAGCGGGTGAAAGCGTCGTCGAGGCGTATTGTATGGTGTTGATAAGGGCTGCCCAAAAGCGGTGGACACTTTGCTCCGTTTTGTGCTCGAGCTACTACTCCTGAAGGCTAAGTACGGCTGGTCGGACTGCAGCTTCGACGATCTGTTGCATCTTCTGTCATCCGTGCTGCCACTGCCAAACCTAGTTCCCTCCAACACATACCATGCGAAAAAGGTCATAAATCCATTGACAATGGGTGTTGAAAAGATCGATGCATGCCCCAACCATTGTATCCTTTTTCACGGTAAAACGTTCGGAGGCTGGATAAATGTCCTCGTTGTGGGGCAAGTCGGTACAAGGACAATGACGTTTACGGTGGCGGAGAAGCCGTCACCGGGAACAAGAGGAGTAAGAAGGGTTCCAAAAGGCGGTACCACAATCTCAACCTCCGAGAGGACACCCCATTAGGCAATGACGCAAGGAAGAGGAAAATTCCTGCCTTGGTAATGTGGTACCTGCCGGTGACTGACCGGTTGAGGCGTATCTTCCTAAACCCTAAGGAAGCCGCGCTCATGACATGGTGGTACGATGAGCGCCCGGTCGATGACGATGTGATTGCACACCCGGCCGATGGCAGTCAGTAGCAAGACTTCGATAGAAACAACCCGCATTTCAGTGATGACCCAAGGAATGTACGGTTCGCCTTGAGCACGGATGGAATGAATCCCTTCAACGAGAGGACTAGCAAACACGGTACACGCCGGTGATCGACGATGTACAACATCCCAATGTGGTTGTGTATGAAGAGAAAGTACCTTTTCCTCACCGTTCTTGTTTCGGCCCACAAGAGCAACCAGGCTTTGATATGGACGTGTTCCTCGAGCCCGTGATGGAAGAATTCGAGAAACTATGGAGGACCGGGAGCCGATGTACGATGCGTTCCAAAAGGAGACCTTCACATTAAGAGCAATAATATTTGTGACCATCAACGACCACCCTGCTTTGTATGCCTTGTCTGGACAGTTCAAAGGCAAGACAGGATGCCTAGTCTGTCTGGATGATACTAAATGGGTGTTCCTAGATGGATCCAAGAAGGTTGTTTACATCAGGAACCGTCGCTTCCTAAAGCAAGCTCACAAGTACCGCAGCAAGCTGCACTTAAAGTACTTCGGCGACATCGAAGAGGATGAAGACCAGCCTCGGTGAGACGTCATGATGGAAAATATGTGTTCCAAATGGTGAAAAACATAAGCATCGTCTATGGAAAGAAGAAAATAGATGGAACGCCCAGAGACAGAAGCATACCTCCTATCGAAGGCGTGCCTTTTAAGAAAAAGTCAATCTTCTTTCAGTATCTTAAATACTGGCCTGAATTGGAGGTCCCCCATGCCATTGATGCTATGCACGTGCAGAAGAATGTCTTTGAGAGTCTCATCGCTACCTTGATGGACACAGCCAAGTCAAAGGATAGTCTCAGAGCACGGAGGGACATGGAGCAGCTAAAGGTTATGCCAGAGCTTCACCCGATACATGACCCAAAAACCGAAAAATACACCATCAATCAGGCTAGCTTCAACCTAGAACGGGAAGAGAGGAGAGGTATATGCACTTCTGTGAAGGGGACCAAAGTCCCGACTGGGTTTTCGGCAAACCCGAAGAAGCTAGTGTCGATGAAGGACCTGTCATTCGAAAACTGCAAGGCTCACGATTGTCATATGATGCTGACGGTGTTCCTACCAATCGCAATCAGGGCTATCAAGCCAGAGTTCTTGAAGATGGCTATCACCCGCATGTGCTACTTCTGGTCCAGGATAACGCAGAAGAAGATTAGCAAGAACGAGCTGAATGACCTACATGATTTCGTCGTGGAGACCCAGGCCCAACTAGAGATGTGTTTACCTCCCGCTTTCTTCGACACAATGGTACATCTCATGATTCACATGGTTCATCAGATACAGGCGTTGGGCCCTTGCTACTTGCATGAAATGTGGGCGTACGAGCGGTTCATGTCGGTTCTAAGCCGATACGTGCATAATCGTGCTTACCTAGAGGGCTCTATGATAGAGGGCTACACTAATGAAGAAGTCATCGAGTGCTGTCAAGAGTACCTAAAAGTACAGAGAGGGATTGGTATTCCCGATTCTCGCTACAAGAATAGGCTGGCCGGGAAGGGCACAAATGGTAGGAAAGTCTTCATTGATGAAGATTACCAAGAAGTGAGTCGGGCGCACTACACTGTCTTGGCGGGCTCAAAACTGATGGATCCATACATTAGTGAACACTTGGAGATCATCTCGTCGGAGTCACACGGTCGTAGAGGTGATCGGGTCATGAAACAACACAGGCAACGCGTAACTTCATGGTTGAAGGACAAGAACATACGGCTGGAGAAACCAAAGACTCCATTACCATCGGTAAGCTAGCGGCGGGGCCATCAAGACAGGTGACATCTTGGAGTTCGTATGAGATCAACGGGTACACATTCTATACCCACACAAAGGATAGCAAAAGTGTGAACCAAAACAGGTGTTCGAGTAGTGGCTATCGGCGGGGGCAAAAGGTCGACTACTTTGGCATAATTGAGGAAATATAGGAACTTGACTATGGGATAGAGGAACTAAATGTGGCCCTATTTCGATGTCGCTGGCTCAATAAACTCCGAAATCAATGAAATTGGATTGAGGGTCGTGGACCTCCGAACATAGGCTTCAATGATGATCCATGGGTGCTCGCTTCACATGTTATGCAAGTTTTCTTTATGACCGACCCGCTCGTATACAACCCCCAAAGAAGAAACCTAAGCATGTGGTTATCCCCGAAAAACAACACATTATCGGAGTGGATGGCGTCGAAGATGTTGATGCCTACAATAAGTTCGATGAAATGCCGCTTTTCACAAGCTTTACAAAAAAGATCAATGAAGTGGAAAAGAAACTACCCAAAAACATATTGCCATGGGCGGAACGAAAAGTCATCAAGTGGAAAAGCTGTCTCGGGGAGGACTAGTTATGATAAGCGTAATTACATTTATGTATGTGTGTGTGTGAGACTACATTTATGTATGTGTGTGTGTGAGACTATATTTATGTATGTGTCAGACCATATTTATATGTGTACTACATTTTCGCAACGCCGCGAAAAACTGAAGTTTCAAAGTTTGAGTGGTCCAAACAATCCTAGATAAAAAGGTGACCATTGGAGAAAATATGTATCTTGATGAGTGGATCAAACTTGCTGTTCATCACTTTTGCATCTGAGGCCATCTAGGGTCCGGTCAACGTGTATTTTCCGAAAACAAAGGTTTGACTTGGTCAACCTAGGTCAAACGAGGTACCAAATGACCTCAAATGAAAAACTATTGAATACAAGATAGTTACATCTCATCAAGATACATATTTCATACATAGAATACTTTTGCATTTGAAAAAGTTTTAGTAAACTCTTCTCACAAAGGTTTGAAAATCCAAGGCGAGACTTGGTCAACTCTAGTCAAACGAGGTACCAAATGACCTCGATGAAAAACTTTTGAATACAAGATAGTTTTGTCTCATCAAGATACAAATTTCATAGATATAACATTTTTGCATTTGAGGAAGTGTTGATAAACTCTAGTCACAAATTCTTGAATCCCACACGACTTAATGATACTTCATGCGGGACGAGTGGATTTAGAACTACACTTTCGCAACGCTTTGTCGAATGCAAAAATGACCTTTGTATGAATTGTTCGTCTTGACGAGTGGATCAAACTTGATGTTCATGACTTTTCGAGGTGGGCCCGCCTAGGGGGTCGAAACCCGCATCCCAGCCATGAAAAACAAGTTTCAAAGTTTGGGTGGTCCAAACAATCCCGAGATGAAAAGGTGACCATTGGAGAAAATATGTATCTTGATGAGTGGATCAAACTTCTTTGTTCATCACTTTTGCATCTCGAGGCCGTCGAGGGTCCCAAAAACACGGTCAAAGTGCCATTTTTTAAAAAAAAAAACCATAATTCGGTTTTTTATAATTCAAAATTGTTTATTTTTCTTTTTACTAAAATTATTTTACTGAATTTAATATATATTGATTTTTCAAGAATTATTGGACATTTTTATCCTATTTTTAAGTTAATTCTTTTTTTATTTTTATGAATTTATTAAAAAAAGAAAAAAAAAAGCAGCTAGGGCGGTTCTATCCGGAACCGCCCCACGATGGGCCTCCAGTATGTATGGCCCGAGCGGCCAGGAGCGGCTAAGTCTGGGCAATTTTTCTCCTCCGCGACGCCCGTCGTCGCCAAAATCCACCGCCGCCGGCTGCCGCTGCTCTCCGCCGCCGGCCTGCCCTCCGGCTAAGTCCGGGAGTGCTCCACCTTCTCCTCCCCTTCCCAGAGCCCTCCACCGCCTCCTCCCCCTCGCCCCGTCGGAACCCTAGCCACCACCGGGCCGGAACCCTAGCCGCCGCGCCGCACACCGCCGCCAACTCCTCGCGGAGCAACTGCGCCTCAGCTTCTCCTCTCACGCCGCCGTCGCCGCCGCCTCCCCCTCGCGCGCGGACTAGGGGTTTCATCCGCGGCACCGCCCGCCGGGAGCCCGCCGCCGCTAACTGTTCCCGTGCGCCTCTCCTTCCGCGAGCTCGGTGCGCCTCCTTCCGCGGCCTCGGGAGCCGGCGAGCTTCTCCCTCCGCGACCTCGGTGCCCGCACCGTGATGGTGCTCCTGCGGCGCCCTCTCCTTCCGCGAGCCCGGTGACCTCTTCTTCCTCTCCGTCCCCACGCCCAAGAACACCGCGCCCCCACCTTCCTCCCCGCAAGGTACACACCCCCACCTTCCTTTCTCTCTTTACGGTGGAGCCCGAGGCTGTCCATGCTTCTCCAATTTGAGCAACTAAAATGAGCAATTTGTTGGAGCTGTGTCAATGCCAATGTCTCTGTCTGTCATGCTTTGTTGCTGGTTTGTTGCTGGTGTTGGCGCATCAAGCCATAGCCTGTGCCTGTTCTATGCTTAACTGATGCTTAACTGTCTTTCTTGTTTGATGCTTAACTGATGGTTTGATGCTTAACATGATGAACAATGCTATAAGCTGTCCTATGCACTTACGTTCTAGTTTCGAACAATGCTTATGCCTTTCTTGCTATAACATGATGACAAATGCTATTAAGATAAAAGATGGTAGTGGCTCCACATGATGCTTAACTGCTCTAGCTTGAACATTAACGAATATGCAATGATGTTAACTGAATATTATTGGTCTTTGCCGTTATCCTCTTGTGGTGCACTATCCTCTTGTGGTGCTTGAATATTATTGAACTATCCTCTTGTCTTTGCACTATCCTCTTGTGGTGCACTATCCTTTTGTGGTGCTTCTGAATATTATTGAACTATTATTGGTGAATTGCTAGGCTTAAATCTACATCACCTTGGTTATTGGTGAATTTCTTGTGGTACCTTGGTAAAACAGCATGAATTTCTAGGTTCAAGTTTAGACATGAATGCAAGCTACCTTCAAATATTTATCTAATTGAATCTTTGTTGGCCAACTTATGATGATCTGTGTTAAAGTTAAGTTTTCAAATGACTTTGTCACCTTTGTTGGATTATGACAATCATATGTGCTTTGACCCTTTTTTTCCCCTAGAGGTCCTCACCAAATGATTCTTATTTACTCAGTAATTGTTTCATGTGTCCTTGTCCAATAAGTCTTTTAGCCTGACTATAACTTCCATGTGTTGCAAATGATGTTTATATCGAAATTTTGACTGAAACTTCTGTGATCTTGCTTGTTCTTTTGAACTTATAGGCATTCACGGTTATCCGTTCCGATATGTTGAAGCTTGTTGTTTATTATCTGAACATGTCTTAATATCTTATACTACCTGTGTGCTTATGTGTATGCTATCAACAAAATTCATTTCTAAAAAATGACATGCAGTAGTGGTATTGGTGCTTCTGAAGTAGTTGCTAGAATGCTAGTCACATTATCTGCTATCTTCTACACTTTGCAGCTGTTGTTTTACCTGAACTTTGCTATCTTCTACACTGAAATAAAACTTTGCTTGTAACTTTGCTAACTGAAATACACTGAAATACTCTGCTTGTAACTTTGCTAACTGAAATACACTTTGCTATAGAACTTTGCTGCTGTTTTACCTGAACTTTGCTATCTTCTACCTGCCATAAAACTGAACTATATTTGGCAGGCTTACTGTCATGGTCTACACCTACTGTCCTCTACTCCTCTCCTCTACTCCTCTCCTCCACTCCTCTCCTCTACTACTACTACTACTCTCTACTGGCTATTACTACTACTCTACTACTCTTACTACTACTACTACTACTCTACTACTACACTTGACTCTACTACTACTACTCTTACTACTACTACTCTCTACTACTACACTTGACTCTTTATATGGCTGGCTATTATATGCCACTCTACTGCTGTTTTTTTTGCCATCTCTCCCCTCTCCTCTCTACTACTACTACTACTGCTGCTGCTGTTTATATGGCAGATTAATGGTGCTGCTTTTTCTCTATGTTTCATAAGCATGTACAATGATGTTATTTTGATGCTACTTTAAACCTGAGGCATAAGCATGTGCAATGATGTTATTTTGATGCTACTTTAAACCTGAGGCATAAGCATGTGCAATGATGTTATTTTGATGCTACTTTAAACTACGAGGCATAAGGCATGTGCAATGATGTTATTTTGATGCTACTTTAAACACGAGGCATAAGGCATGTGCAATGATGTTTTTTACCCGCCTATTTGGAAATTGTTGGTTCACGAACGAATTGGCTTACTATCCTACTTTCTACTACTACTCTTACTATCCTACCAAAATACTACTACTCTTGTCTTTCTAAATGTTCATGGTCACTTGTTTACTACTTGTCTTACTACTACTACTAAAAGTTGTTTACTACTTGTCTTACTACTACTACTGTCTCATGCCAATGATGAGGGTTTTTAAATACGAGCACACTACCTTATGCCAATGATGAGAGTTTTTATATCTGCAGGCACTTGCCTTATGCCAATGATGAGAGTTTTTATATCTTGAGCACTTGCCTTAAGCCAATGATGAGGGTTTTTATATTCTCGAAAGTACTACGCTGCTATCTGCAAGTCTTATCAACGGCAAGTATCTTTCAAGCTTACTACTACTACTACTACTACTACTACTACTGCTGCTGCTGCTGCTGCTGCTGCTGCTGCTGCTGCTGCTGCTGCTGCTGCTGCTGCTGCTGCTGCTGCTGCTGCTGCTGCTGCTGCTGCTGCTGCTGCTGCTGCTGCTGCTGCTGCTGCTGCTGCTGCTGCTGCTGCTGCTGCTGCTGCTGCTGCTGCTGCTGCTGCTGCTGCTGCTGCTGCTGCTGCTGCTGCTGCTGCTGCTGCTGCTGCTGCTGCTGCTGCTGCTGCTGCTGCTGCTGCTGCTGCTGCTGCTGCTGCTGCTGCTGCTGCTGCTGCTGCTGCTGCTGCTGCTGCTGCTGCTGCTGCTGCTGCTGCTGCTGCTGCTGCTGCTGCTGCTGCTGCTGCTGCTGCTGCTGCTGCTGCTGCTGCTGCTGCTGCTGCTGCTGCTGCTGCTGCTGCTGCTGCTGCTGCTGCTGCTGCTGCTGCTGCTGCTGCTGCTGCTGCTGCTGCTGCTGCTGCTGCTGCTGCTGCTGCTGCTGCTGCTGCTGCTGCTGCTGCTGCTGCTGCTGCTGCTGCTGCTGCTGCTGCTGCTGCTGCTGCTGCTGCTGCTGCTGCTGCTGCTGCTGCTGCTGCTGCTGCTGCTGCTGCTGCTGCTGCTGCTGCTGCTGCTGCTGCTGCTGCTGCTGCTGCTGCTGCTGCTGCTGCTGCTGCTGCTGCTGCTGCTGCTGCTGCTGCTGCTGCTGCTGCTGCTGCTGCTGCTGCTGCTGCTGCTGCTGCTGCTGCTGCTGCTGCTGCTGCTGCTGCTGCTGCTGCTGCTGCTGCTGCTGCTGCTGCTGCTGCTGCTGCTGCTGCTGCTGCTGCTGCTGCTGCTGCTGCTGCTGCTGCTGCTGCTGCTGCTGCTGCTGCTGCTGCTGCTGCTGCTGCTGCTGCTGCTGCTGCTGCTGCTGCTGCTGCTGCTGCTGCTGCTGCTGCTGCTGCTGCAGCTGCTGCTGCTGCTGCTGCTGCTGCTGCTGCTGCTGCTGCTGCTGCTGCTGCTGCTGCTGCTGCTGCTGCTGCTGCTGCTGCTGCTGCTGCTGCTGCTGCTGCTGCTGCTGCTGCTGCTGCTGCTGCTGCTGCTGCTGCTGCTGCTGCTGCTGCTGCTGCTGCTGCTGCTGCTGCTGCTGCTGCTGCTGCTGCTGCTGCTGCTGCTGCTGCTGCTGCTGCTGCTGCTGCTGCTGCTGCTGCTGCTGCTGCTGCTGCTGCTGCTGCTGCTGCTGCTGCTGCTGCTGCTGCTGCTGCTGCTGCTGCTGCTGCTGCTGCTGCTGCTGCTGCTGCTGCTGCTGCTGCTGCTGCTGCTGCTGCTGCTGCTGCTGCTGCTGCTGCTGCTGCTGCTGCTGCTGCTGCTGCTGCTGCTGCTGCTGCTGCTGCTGCTGCTGCTGCTGCTGCTGCTGCTGCTGCTGCTGCTGCTGCTGCTGCTGCTGCTGCTGCTGCTGCTGCTGCTGCTGCTGCTGCTGCTGCTGCTGCTGCTGCTGCTGCTGCTGCTGCTGCTGCTGCTGCTGCTGCTGCTGCTGCTGCTGCTGCTGCTGCTGCTGCTGCTGCTGCTGCTGCTGCTGCTGCTGCTGCTGCTGCTGCTGCTGCTGCTGCTGCTGCTGCTGCTGCTGCTGCTGCTGCTGCTGCTGCTGCTGCTGCTGCTGCTGCTGCTGCTGCTGCTGCTGCTGCTGCTGCTGCTGCTGCTGCTGCTGCTGCTGCTGCTGCTGCTGCTGCTGCTGCTGCTGCTGCTGCTGCTGCTGCTGCTGCTGCTGCTGCTGCTGCTGCTGCTGCTGCTGCTGCTGCTGCTGCTGCTGCTGCTGCTGCTGCTGCTGCTGCTGCTGCTGCTGCTGCTGCTGCTGCTGCTGCTGCTGCTGCTGCTGCTGCTGCTGCTGCTGCTGCTGCTGCTGCTCCTGCTGCTGCTGCTGCTGCTGCTGCTGCTGCTGCTGCTGCTGCTGCTGCTGCTGCTGCTGCTGCTGCTGCTGCTGCTGCTGCTGCTGCTGCTGCTGCTGCTGCTGCTGCTGCTGCTGCTGCTGCTGCTGCTGCTGCTGCTGCTGCTGCTACTGCTGCTACTACGGCTACTGCTGCCGCCGCTACCGCCGCTGCTGCCGCCGCTGCCGCCGCTGCTGCCGCTGCTGCCGCTGCCGCTGCTGCCGCTGCTGCCGCTGCTGCCGCCGCTGCTAGCAGCAGCCGCTGCTGCTGCTGCCGCTGCCGCTGCCGCTGCTGCTGCTGCTACCCATACTGCTGCTGCTGCTGCTGCTGCTGCTGCTGCTGCTGCTGCTGCTGCTGCTGCTGCTGCTGCTGCTGCTGCTGCTGCTGCTGCTGCTGCTGCTGCTGCTGCTGCTGCTGCTGCTGCTGCTGCTGCTGCTGCTGCTGCTGCTGCTGCTGCTGCTGCTGCTGCTGCTGCTGCTGCTGCTGCTGCTGCTGCTGCTGCTGCTGCTGCTGCTGCTGCTGCTGCTGCTGCTGCTGCTGCTGCTGCTGCTGCTGCTGCTGCTGCTGCTGCTGCTGCTGCTGCTGCTGCTGCTCGCTGCTGCTGGGCAACAGCAACAACAACAGCAGCAGCAACAGCAACAGCAGCAGCAACAGCAGCAACAACAGCAACAGCAACAGCAACAGCAGCAGCCATGGCGCAGCAGCAGCAGCAACAGCAGCAACAACAGCAACAGCAGCAACAGCAGCAGCAGCAGCAGCAACATTATCAAGTATTATCGCTACTATCGCTGGCTGCTGGCTGCTGTGAACAACAACAAGCGCATTATCAGCATCGCTATCAAGTATCACATTATCAAGTATCAAGTATCATATCAAGTATCAAGTATCGCTATTATCATATCAAGCATCGACATCAAGTATCATATCGCTATCAAGTATCGCTACTACTCCTACTACTCTCATCGCTATCAAGCCATCGCTACATTACATATCGCTACTCCTACTATCGCTATCGCTATCGGGCATCGCTATCGCTATCGCATCATATCAAGCTATCGCTACTACCTATTGCTCAAGTATCAAGCTATCGCTATCAAGCATCTTTCTATCGTCATCGCTGGGCTGGCCGCTATCGCTATCGCCGCCGCTCGCTGCCGGTGGGCCGCATCGCCGCATCGTGCAGCGCTGGCTGCCTCAAGCCTCGCTATCGTCATATCGCCGGGTTCGCTTCCTATCAAGCATTATGCTATCACATTACATATCGCTGCTACTCCTACTCCTACTGGCGCCGCTGGCTTAATATCACATATCAAGTATTACTACTACACGTCGCTGCCGCTGCTGCCGCTGCTTGCCGCTGCCATTATCAAGTATTATCGCTACTATCGCTGCTGCTGCCGCTGTCATTGTCGCATTATCAAGTATTATCAAGCATCGCTGCTGTCACATTATCACATTATCAAGTATCGCCGCATTATCATATCGCTGCTATCGTCAAGTATCGCTGCTGCTGCCTGGCATCGCTATCGCTATCGTCGCTGCCTGCCGCTGGCTGCTGCTATCGCTATTAGTAAGCTATCGTCATATCGCTTATTGCGGTTGCTGGCTGGGCCGCTTATCAAGTATTATCGCTATCGTTACTACTCGCTATCGCTTTCTATCGGCTGCTGTCAAGCCTCGCTATCAAGTGTTCCTCGCTATCGTCAGCCGTTTTTCCTGTTGCCAAGCCTCGCTTCCTCGCAAGCCTCAAGCATCAGTTACATTACTATCATCGCATTATCAAGTATTACTTAATTACTATCAAGCAGCATTACTATCACATTACTACTATCGCTTACTACTACTATCAAGCATTACTACTATCACATTAATACTATCAAGCATTACTATTGCCATCGCATCACATTACTATCGTCACACTACTACTACTACTACTCATGCCGCTGTTACTATTACTACTATCACATTAGTACTACTACTATCACATTATTACTACTACTATCATATATCAAGTATCAAGTATCACATTATCAAGTATCGGGCATTACTACTATCAAGTCGCTACTATCACATTATCACATTATCAAGCATTATCACATATTATCATATCGCTATCAAGCATTATCAAGTATTATCAATATATCATTATCATCGCTAATATCACATTATCAAGTATTATCTATAAGTATTATCATTATCAAGCATTATTATCAAGTATTATCACATTACTATCAAGTTATCAAGCTATTACTATCAAGTATTATCAAGTATTACTATCACATTACTATCAAGTATCATATCATTACTATATCAAGTATTACTATCAAGCTGCATTACTACTACTATCAAGCATATCACGCATTACTACTATCACATACTACTCCTATCTACTACTACTACTACTTACACGGGCTATACTACGTCACATTATCAAGCATTACTACTATCATATCGTTACATTACTATCGCTTCCTACTACTACTACTACTGCTGCTCCTACTACTACTACTGCTCCTACTCCTACTACTTCTACTGCTCCCACTCCTACTACTGCTCCTACTACTACTACTACTGCTCCTACTACTGCTACTACTACTACTGCTCCTACTCCTACTACTACTACTGCTCCTACTCCTACTACTACTGCTCCTACTCCTACTGCTACTACTACTGCTCCTACTACTACTGCTCCTACTCCTACTGCTACTACTACTGCTCCTACTACTCCTACTACTCCTACTACTACGCTACTACTGCTACTACTACTCCTACTGCTCCTACTACTACTGCTCCTACTCCTACTCTGCTACTCGTCACCTACTACTCCTATCAAGCCCTACTACTACTGCTACTACTACTCCTACTGCTCCTACTACTACTGCTCCTACTCCTACTACTCCTCCTCCTACTGCTCCTACTACTACTGCTCCTACTGCTGCTCCTACTACTATCAAAGCCTCCTCCCCTCCTATCATTGCTCGCTCCTGCTCCTATCGCTCCTCCCCTCCTCACCGTTACTACTATCGCTCCTCCTACTACTCCTGGCACGCTCGCTATCGTGCTCCTATCAAGCTCGCTACTCTCTCGCTTCTACTACGCTTATCAAGTATCGCTATCACAAGTATCGCTATCGCTCAAGCTCGCTAAGCATTATCGCTGGCCTATCTGGCGCTTATCTATTACTACTATCAAGTATCGCTCAAGCTATTACTATCAAGTATCGCTCGCTACTCCTAACATACTCCTACTATCAAGCTATCACTGCTCGCTCAATCGCTGCTACTATCGCTTACTACATTACTATCAATACTACTATCAAGCTATTACTATCGCTATTACGCTAGTGCTACTACTATCGCTACTACTACGCTGCTACTACTACTATCTGCATTACTATCGCTTACGCTGCTACTACTAGGACTACTACTATCGCTACTACTACGCTATTCTGCTACTACTACTACTACTACTACTACTACTACTACTACTACTACTACTACTACTACTACTACTACTACTACTACTACTACTACTACTACTACTACTACTAGGACTACTACTACTACTACTACTAGTACTAGGACTACTAGGACTACTACTAGGACTACTACTACTAGTACTGATACTAAAGCACACTTTATTCCTTGCCTCTGTTCAAACAAATCACGTGATGGCGGAGACAACAAGGAATGCAACCCCATCCAACCCACCTGAAGAGCATCCGAGCCTTGGTTACGAGCATTTCGAAAAACTGGCGTTGCAGAATCTAGAAAGGCTTACTCAAGAGGATGGAGTCGAGGACCAAGTGGGAGAAGCGGGAGGAGAAGGAGAGGATGATGAAGGTTCTGGCGGGTACGATGGCTCATCCTCGGCATATGAAAGTCCCGAGGATCCTTTCCCCCGAGAGAACCTGCATAAGCCAACGGCGGATGAGTTGGACAAGGACTTTGATCCAAACGACGAGGTTGACGAGGAGGTAGGGATATGAAAGTCCCTTAGTAAATCACAAAGTTTGGTAACGCTATGTTTTGCTTACCTCGATAACACTTTGACTGTTGTTTATACGAGGCTCCTCCCCCACCTCCGAAAAGACGTCGTCGGCGTCCGGCATGTTTTGCCAAAAATGACGGAGTAGGGGACAGGAGGGCAGAGGCAACATGCACAGAAACTACCAATGTGGCCTCGCTCTCCGCAACCCGAGGGCACAACCTCGGCCTCGACTACCAAAGAAAGGAGGAAACGAGGGCCCAGGAAGCCAAACATATATCCAAGTGACAAAATGATCTATGTGATTCAAGAGGTCAGGGAAGAAGGGCAGGTCCTCAAGCCAGAAGCCTTCAGATCAAAATACCACAATGCGATTGGGGCACTCGTGAAAGATAATTGTAACCCAGCAATCCCTAATTGGAAAAACATCACAGAAGACGAAAAGAAGTCCCTATGGGACCGTCATGAAAAATTTCGATTTCGGGATTCCGGAAGAGAAGATAGAACTAGTAAGGCGACGTGCTATGAAGATGATGGGAGAGTCCTTCCGACGGTGGAAGACTGAGCTGAACACAGAGTACATCCAAAAGGGGTTAACTCCGTACCAAAAGTATGGAAAAATAACTCCGGCTGTCTGGGTGTTGCTCGTGGCTGACAAGACTACGCCGGAAGCTTTGGCCCTAAGTGAAAAGAACCGCTTGAATGCGAAGAAGAACATACACCACCCTCGTCTAGGCCCCGGTGGCTATGATGGCAAGGAACATGTGTTTCGTAAGATGGAAGCAGATGCCATAGCTGCTGGGAACACACGAGTGACGAAACTGAGAACCCGCATCAAGCGTTGGGTCTTTGCAAGGAGTGAATTAGGGAGCAGTCTGAAATTTTCCAAGCCAGAGACCGAAGAGGCAGTGTCAAGGATAATGAAATATGCTGAATACGCCGAGAAGGGCACATTCACTCCTGCTAGAGAGAAGGACGAGCTTACCCTTGGCTTGGGAAACCCTGAGCACACAGGCCGTGTCAGGGGGTTAGGGAAACATACGACCTGGAAGGATGGATTCAAGCTCAATGACGAGAGGGAGATGTACAAGAAACATGAGAGAAACCCGGAGACTCTTCAATCCTTATTGAATGAAATAGTCGACCAGAAATTGGACACGATTGTCGACAAGAGACTCCAGGCGGCAGGACTGTCAACTGAGCGGCGGACACAAATGGAGCCGCCTCGAGACTTGGCTATAATAAGCAGCCCTCCTGATGTTCGGCGGCCAAGGTTCCAATGCAGCGGCCTCCGCCTCGCCGATCACATACAACGGCCAACTAGTTGCACCACGTTGACGCCCGTCGGCGGGGCACGTGATGACTGAGGTGGCAACGGGTGTGGCATATCCTCCAACTCCAGGCGCCATCTGGCACGGCAACCCGGTCCCGGATGACTACACTAAGGTCGAGGCGCTAACCGTGAATCCTGGCTACTTGAAGCATAATGTTGATTTTCCAAATAGCGAGGGGGTACGTGAGCTCGGACTACTCACGAAACAGTTCATCCTCTGGTACAAAAAGGACATTGTCTTGAATGTTACATCGCCAACTCCGAGTGATGCACATCTGGAGACAGTCCGCCTTGAGGATGGAGAGATCGGCTATTCACCGTCTCGTGAGGAGAACTGGATGTATGAGGCAGCCCCGCCAGAGCATGATGAGGCGGCACGTCCAGAGCATGATGAGGGGGCACCGCCAGAGCATGGTGAGGGGCCACCACTAGAGCATGATGAGGGGGCACCAATAGAGAATGATGAGATGCCACATGTGAGTAACCGCCCGCAACAACCTCCTGCAGCTCATGCCGAGGTGCCACAAGTGCCTCCCGAGCCACAACAAGCTGCAGCTCATGCCGAGTCAGAGCGTGATGTGACGCCCCATGTGCCTCCCGAGCCACAGTCTTCTAAACAAGCGCCGCGACAAATGAACAAGGACATGCACGAGATGGAGAGGACGTGCCACAATCTGAAGCTCGAAAGAAGATCCCCATCATGATAAGAAAGGACACAAAGTCGACAACTTTTGTGGAGCTGCAGAAGACCAATTTGATGAAGTGGCATGCTCATGACCGAAAGAAGCCTGAGAACACAGGCATTAACACTTTTGCCTACAGGAAAACCGTTGATCTCTCAGAATACAAAGCGGCAAAGAAGTATCCAAATTTCGAAAGCATCAAGTGGACCAAGGATTGCCCGAGAAAATATGAAAGAGGCAAACCTTTCCTACCAAACCGGTATATCAAAAAGATGCCACTTGGAATGAAAAGGTTCCATGATTGGTACTACTTGCATGCTTCAAAAACAAAAATGAAATTGGTGGAAGCTATAGTACACGAGGGCACATTTGGAGGCCCAACTACTACCATTTCCTTCAACTTCGGTGACGTCCGTGAAATGT
Source organism: Themeda triandra (assembly GCA_018135685.1). NCBI lineage: Eukaryota > Viridiplantae > Streptophyta > Magnoliopsida > Poales > Poaceae > Themeda > Themeda triandra. The sequence continues at coordinate 246,188 of JAENPR010000207.1, read as the reverse complement.
TTTGCCTCGGTTCAATGTCGATGAATCGGGTTCCGCACTGGTGCTTGTAAGTCCTCTTCCTCTTGAGATGAGCTCAATGTAACCTAGTTGGATTTTGTTGTAACTAACTTACGTCGTGATCTGTAGAATGCAAGCCCACTTCATTAAAGCCACAAAGTCTTTAGAGGCCAGGTATATGGACCCACAGCCTATAGCAGGGATAAACTTTAACTTCCCAAAGGATTGAAAGTTAGATGGGCCAGAGCTAGCTGCTGGGGAGACGGTTGAGGAGAAAGAGGCGATCCGCTTCGCGAAAATAAAGGATGAGGGCTTTAGGGTTGCATCGTGGATGGCCGTATACATAAAGTATCTCGAAAACTACAAAACAATATGGATACCATACCACTTCGAAAAGTGAGTTCGGCTGTATACTTAAACATTGTTCGGTATATCTCATTTCGATGCAAACAAACTTATGTGTCTATTCTATATTTAAAACTCATGCAGTAAGCACTGGATAGTCATAGGCCTCGGCCTCGGGAGAAACATGGCATACATCTCGTGATTCTCAAGCAGATTTTGACCCCGATACATATATGGACTTAAATGCGGTTCTCGCGACGTAAGTAAATTTGTAATCCTATTGACATTATATGATTCACTTTGATGTTGAATTCTACACACTAAGTTTCTTTTGTACAGGGCATTCGGACATATGTCACAAATTACGATGGCATACATAATCCAGAGCTGGGGACCCACTTGACTTACAAAACTATGTGTTCGGTAAATGCATTATAGTTTGGCACTAGATTACTTGGTTTTCAATACTTGTACTTGACATTTTCATATGCGAATTGAAACACACATAGTACCCCAAGTAGAAGCCAGGGAGTCTCCATTGTGGATATTATGTATGTAACTTCATCAGTAACTGTAAGGGCTACAGGAGACACCCTGAATTGGTAAGTTCGAATCCCTTAGTAGGTCGTAGTATGATGCATGCAATCTCTCTAGACTAAACTTAGCTTTGCAATCTCTCTAGAACTAAACTTGGCTTTTGTGACCAATGTAGTGGGAAGAAGAGCACAATGTGCAGAGGGATGTCTACAAGGATGATGAGCTAATAGAGATGGTAGGTGACCTATGCAACTTCATAATGGACCAAATAGTATATGTCAACGATCGTTACCATAACCTACTCTCAGAGTTAGGTACCATTCCGGAGTATGAGTTCCTTCGTCGGACCGATTTGCTATGTCTAGGTCGTTGAGTGCTTGTGCACTTGTGCTAATGGACTTGTGTTACTTTTAATGGACTTGAAATGTTGGACTTTCGATTTGATGGACTTGTGTTACTTTTGATGTTGGACTTGAAATGGACCTTTGATGTAATATATATGCTGTGCTGGAGATTATATGTGGCTGTGATGTAATATAGTTTATTTGGCTGTGATGGAGATTATATATGTATATATATATATGCTGCTGTGTCTTTTGTAAATATGATTTTTGCATTTAATTATTTTTTTTACTGAAAATTCACCGTAGGGGCGGCTCTTGATTGAGTCGCCCTTACTACACGACACTTGTAGGGGCCGGGTGTTCCGGCCGCCCTTACGTGGAAAGCACAGTAAGGGCGGCTGGAACACTAGCCGCCCCTACTGTGATCGTGTTGTAAGGGCGGCTGGTGTTGAGCCGCCCCTACAGTGCCCCGCCACTGTAAGATCGGGGCCGTAGGAGTGGCTCGCCCAGCCGCCCCTACAGAGCCTTTTCAGCCGCCCCTACAGAGCTTATGTCCAGTAGTGTATGTTCCAGAGTCATAGTTCGCTATTAACGCGTCGTGGTCTTGTTCGTTCCCACCCCAATATTGCAATGATGCTGAAAGACGTGGTGGGTTCGGAGCTCGAAGAGTTCAAGATGGCACCGAGGTAAGCTTGCTTGTATATAATTCTAATATTTGTGACATTTGGCATCGAAATTATGTCTTCTTTCGATTGAACAATTTTGATATTCATAGTAAGATCGTATCGATTAAAGTCATAATGGAATAAAATTACTTGAGCTATTATTTGGTGGAATCATATATTAGTCTTTGGCTAACTGAATTTCTTGAATTAATGATATGCTACATTTTGAGGAGTACATAACCGTTGACACTACTGGAAACACGAAATTCCCTGACGTTGTACTTACCATCAAGGAAATACAAAAAACCGTCAAGGAAATTAAAAATTAATTTATGGGGCTGGCTTGATAGGGTAAATGGATTTACCCCGACGGTGAATGCTTGATTGCCAAGAATGAAGCTAAAGTCAAAGAGACGGAAAAATAATGGCAGATCCTTCCATCAAGTCTGCAAGTCATTGGGTGGTTGAGGCACATAACCGATACATTGGTTTTAGTCCTTTCATGTGTTTTCCCTTCGGTGATGGAGCGAGATGAGACCAAGACGACGATAAGCGAACTCCAAAAGATCTTCCATGTAGTGTAGTGTAGTACAAAATGGCACTTGACCAAAGCTAACGAGTGTCTATGGTAGATCTACACCGCACCTCCACCAAGGGCATGTCGTGGCTAGTTTGCTCAATAATATGAGCGGATGCGTGTAATAATGAACTAAGTGGATCGGAATCCATGGAGGATCGAAGGAAATCACGAGGTAGCTTTATATCTAACAGTGAGCAGAGGAGAAAGCAAGATCAATGAGACTACTAGGCCTTGGTTGGCATGTTTTATAATCACATAACACTAGTAAATGGTAGATAGCTGTCCAACTAGCCTATTTGAGAAGTCAATAGCAGCAGAGACATACTACAAGCACAGGCCACGGGAAGGAAACCCGAGGGAGGAGGATGAGATAGCATACGCCATTAAGAGAAGAGTAGGGACATATAGGATCCTCAGGGGATACATGGCCCAACATTTGTGGCCATGGTAAGGACCACTTATTGCATTCTATGTTATTATGAGCGTTATTGTATTGCAATTTCTCATTTAACCAGAGATGTTGTTGAATGTTTTGTAGAAAAAGGCCATCTATGAGCCAATTCCTGAGATGCTACCCAACATGCCCATTTAAGTGGTGTCTAAGTTGCTGATGTCATAAGATACACTTAACGAAATATGTCACACATCACCCAAAAGATAATTCCAAGAATAGGTTCCTTCAACAAAGACTCTATCCATGAGGATGGCAGCATTACTTTCCCATAAATTTAGCTGGGTGGCTATGGTGATTGCATGCTGAACTTGATATACACATCTCCTTCTAGCTAGTCCGAAGAGCTCGGTTTGGAATATGAGCTCTGGTTCATGGCTCATATGTACTAGATAGAAACCTTTTCACTTATAGTCTTTTCTTGATCTGTTTTCTATCAACAAACATCGTGATGGCCTACATAAATATATTCACACCATAACTACATGCAAACATTAAACAAATAGCAGTCAACCAAAGAGTTAGCCCACTATACCCATTGTTTGTTTACTTGTCTAGATGTCATGTGGTATCATATTATAAACAATAACTTGCTTTCTACGGTTGTACATGCCCTTAAGGTAGTCTTAACCTAAAACTATAAGATAGTTTATGTACTAATCAAGCCATGTGGACACTACACACACATAATAATTATCAAGTCATGTGGACATTGCATATGGAAACCATATTTTGAGTGGAATTTTAGCCACATCACTATTTCTAATTAATAATCATACTAGCTGAGTGCTCATGTGTTGGTAAGGACAAAACATACATAGAATGAAATTACATTATAGTACTTTTCTTGTCATGTCATTTTTCTTATTTGTAGATTTTTCATTCTTTTCACATCTTGGTTTCTTTGCAAAACCTCTAGATACCATATATGTGCTTCCTTCCTCCCACGCATGTGTCGTCGCTATAGCGCGGCCCTGCACTACCTCCCGCGTCATTCTCCGCCATCGCCACCCATGGAAGTTGCTCGCACATGTCCACCCGGTGCCGCCTGTGGAGTTCGCAGCTAACTCGTCCCTTGCTAATATATTTTGTATTGCTTTATTGCTAAAGTATTGCAATAGCTATCTACGAGCTATCTCGGTGTGCCAAGTTCCAATATTAGGGTAAGACTGACAACAATGGGAGGTGTGTAGGCTAGGAGGGTACATAGTTAGGCAACACTTGCATATTGGGTTTTTTCTCATGCCTAGGTCACAGGTTATTGGGCCCAATTTCCTTTGGCAACATCTGTTGCGACTATATATGCATTGTCCCTAACATCGTATCCTAATATCAATTTTCCTCCCCTTGTTGTCATTCACTCCCTTTCAAAACAACTAGCGCTACTAGAAACCATTCCCCACATCGGTGTTTTGCTCAATCTCGTGCCTCTTCTCCAACAATGATAACCACTACATACTTTGGTGCTCTTTAGTTCTCCCTTTGTTGCGTTGATCTGCCCTAGTGGAACAAGTATTGTGTCGACCGGTGATCCTATCGAATGTCTTTCTGTAAGACATTTGTGAGCCCGTTCCTAATAAGATGTTGCCCAGCCATGTCAATTTAAGTGGTGCCTAAGTTGTTGATGTTAGAGGGTGTAGTGTCTAATGGAATTCTTGAACACGTGTGTGGTTATGTGTGCGGCATTGTATGGTAGGCGCTGAACATATTTATTATTAATTTTTTGGTGGATGAGTTGAACACACGAACATGGTTGTATAATAAGATGGCCTGAGTGTTACAGGCACCAAACATTTGTAATGCACACTTAATTTGTGTGTGTACTCAAATATTAGTACCATTTGACTTGATGTTCATGTACACATGATTGATCCATCTTTCATAGCACTCCGGAAATCTAGTCGGGCAAAGATTGTGCTATTAGGGACTACTTCTCTTCACCAAGAAGCATTACCATATCATGGATTGGAGAAGCAAACATTAGATCAAGAATTCCATTAAGATGCTAATGTTAAGAAGGGGAAGGAAAAAAAGTTTGGTGTTACATTGTTACCTATCTTCTTCCACTATTCATGATCCTTTGAAGGACATTGGCTTCTTGTTGTATTAGGTTTGTGGCCGTGGTGGTACCAAAATTTCAAGAGGAATGCCACTGACCGCGTTGTAGCCATCGGCTGTAATTGCCATGTTTGGCATTTCAAACCCAGTTGGAGTCATACCTAGCTATACTAGTCATAAGGGAGCTCATATCTAGGGGTCGCCTATAGTGATGGCATGGATGCATTCGACTAAGACAACGATAAGTGAACTCCAAAAAGATCTTCCTTGTAGTGTACGATGGGGTTGAGGTAGATAACAGAGAGAGTGTCCACGACAACATCTGCGCCTCCTCCATGGGCACCTTTATGGCTAATTAGCTCTACATCGGTACAAATGCATGTAACAGTGAATGAAGGTGGAGCAGAATCCATGGAGGATAGAAGGAAAATAAATCACCAGGTATCGGAGAGGAAGAGTGAATGAGGCTACTAGGCCTTGTTTGGCATATTTCATAATCACATGACGTCATTGAGAGAAGGTTAGGGAATCCTAGGAGGATACAAGGCCCACCTTTTCTAGCCTTAGATGGGACCATTTATTGCATTATATGTGATTACAATTGCTTTTCTATTGCAGTTTCTCATTTATCCTAAGATCGTTTCAGTTTCCAGAAATAGTAATAGATGTAGTAAGCCATCTATGATCCAATTCCTGAAATGCTACCCAACATGCCTATTTAAGTGGTGCCTAAGTTGCTAATGTCGGAAGATGCATTAATGAAAGATGTCGGTTGCACAACACCCGTGAAGATAAATTCTAGAATAGGTTGCTTCGACAAGAGTCTATCCATGAGGATGGTAGCATTATTCCCAATCAATTGAGCTGGGGTGACTACGGTGATGCCATACTGAACTTGTATACACATTTCCATTGAGACCATCTGACATAGGTCAGTTTAGAATGTGAGCTAGATGTTTGTAGGCTATAATTCTTTTTTTTTTTGCAGAAATGTAGGCTATAATTCTAGAGTGAAGGATGCTTAGGTTCGTGGCTCATCTGTACCAGTGTGATAAAAGATGGCCGATAGCTACCTAGACATAAACTTTGTCCACTTATAGTATTTCCTTTTATCTATTTGCTATCAATAGAACACCATAATGTTCCACATAAATATATTTACGCTTGACCATAAACATGTAAACATTAAAAAGATAACAGGCAATGAAAAAGTCAGCCTACTATACATGCTATTTGTTTAGTTGTCTGTATGTCATGTGATATCATCATACCGACAATAACTTGTCGTCTACGGTTGTCCATGCATGCCTTTAAGGTAATCCAAACCTAAAACTATAAGATTCTATACCAATCAATCCATGTGGACACCGCACATAGAATAATTATCAAGTTATGTGTGGACTCTACATATAGAAACCATAGTTTCAAGTGGAATCCTAGCGATATTGTAATTAATAATCATGCTAGCAAAAGTGCTTGTGTGCGCGACAAAACATTTGTAGAATGAAATTACATTATAGTATTTTTCTTCTCTGCTTTTCATATTTGTGATTTTTCTTTCTTTTCATAGCTTTTAACTTTCATTCTATAACATGGAATTTCTCATAATCATTTCTCATATTTGTGTAATAATCATCATCGTCGATGACAATCATGGAATTGACATCACCGTTGTGGTCGTTCTCTGTGACCTCATTACTATTGTGCATGGCAACTGCTACGTTGTGAACAGTAATATTAGACTCAGATCTAGAAACTTTTACCTCTAGATTCTCACTATGGGCATCTCTAGTTGTGCCACTGGTGGTCGCTACTATGCAAGGAGACAATAGGAGTCACTGCGCTCGTGGAGGGAGCCGCTAGAGGAAGGGAGGTGTCAAAGGGAGGGGAGGAGTCACCGAAGGGAGAGGAGGACCAGTGCCCACACGAACGGAGGGGAGGAGTAGCAGGCGCATTCCTTTTCACAATGACTCAACACCACAACTGACATAGTCTAGAGTTCATCAACAAATGTTTTTAATACGGATAAAAACATTCATAGTGAGAGGTGGAAGGGTCGACAAACAAATGTTTATTCCTCTATCAACTATGCAGTTTGCTATCACGACAAGGTCGACCCCCAAGTGCTTAGTGAATTACCACTATGGCGGCAACTCTACCCCATAGTACTCCATGGTGCCCATATTATCGTTGTGTAGGTAAACAAAAAAATTCCTATTTAGTCTGTCTCCAATGTGTAGGGAAACAAAACCAAACACAGCAAACTGCACCTCATCGACCGACCTCCACCGGCCCTATCTGAGCTAACAAGACAAATGTCTAGGCAAACAAACAGGCTCGTAGTGTCTTGAGGTCCTAGGAGCGGAGGAACAAATGGATAGGCTAGGTGGATGATTCCTGTACGTAGGTCAAAGGAAGAAAGTAAGGAAAAGTTGCCCCATGCATGGATGGGTGCAGTCTTCCCTATGTATCTTCATGCACCACGATTATGCATTTAATTTGCTTTCCTTGACCTAAAGAAAATCTTGTGTGGAGAAAACCGGAAGGAGGAAATCAGGCGTATGGGGACCTACATAGAAATCCGATCAGTCCCAACGAGGCAACACACAACATGCACTAAGTAGAATCTCTCCATATAGTTTTTTAGTTGTATATAGAGAGTGTTTGTGGAAGCATTTACACCTCCTCCTCCATGAGCACACTCGTGGCTAGATGGTTCTACACCGGCAACTAGAGGATGCGGGTAATAGTGAATGACGGCGGAGCGAAATCCATGGAGGATTGAAAGAAAGTTACTAGGTAGCTTTTGATATAGGAGATGTAGAGAAGGGAGAAAGCAAGATGAATGAGACTACTAAGCCTTGTTTGGCATGTTTTATAATCACACGACATTAGAAAGGGGTACGTATCAGATGGGATACTAGGATGATGCAGGGCACACCTTTTTGTCTTGGTTGGGAACATTTATTGCATTCTATGCTATTACAACTACTATTCTATTACAATCTTTTCATTTAATAACCATAGATCTTGTTCAATGTTTTGTAGAAACACTAATATTTGTAAGCCATAGGTGAGTCAATTCCAGATGCTTGCCCATCATGCCCATTTAAGTGGTGTCTAATTTGATGATGTTAAAAGGTACATTAATGAGAAAGATGTCATACAACAACGTGACAAACTGCCTAGACACAAACCTTGTCCACTTATAGTATTTCTGATTGGTTTTGTATCAACAAACTTCATAATGGTCTACATAAATACCATCCACGCTTGACCATAAATACATGTAAATAGTAATAAATAACAGATAACAAAAGAGTCACACCACTATACCCACTATTTGTTTAGTCTTCTATATGTCATGTGATATCATCATACATACCACTTGTTGTCTACGGATGTACATAGCCTTAAGGCAGTCCTAACCTAAATCTATAAAGTTTCTATACTAATCAAACCATGTGGATACTACACATAGAGAACAATTATCAAATTATGTGGACATGCATACACAAACCATATTTTTAGTGGAACCGTAAAACCACAAATATAAATGTGCCCAAAGAAAATATTCCTAGTTTTATCGAGTCATAGGTATAAATGGGCCCATAGAAAAAATATTCCTAGTTTTAGCACTCCATGTGAGTAAGTGCACTTTCATCAAGTAATGGGTGGTACATCACATGAAAGTGAAGAACCTAAAGAAAAGCTAAGCCAAGACCCAAGAGAACCTTCTTCCCATTTCCTCCTCAACATCTACCCCTTCCACCTCCTCCCACCCAAAACATAGACCCTATAGCCTCGAGGACACTAGATCTGCTCTCCTCTTCCTCCGTCCCGACCATTGGATTCGTAGGAGAACATCTCACCTCCTTGGCATCGCGTACTCTACACCAGTAGCTCCATGTCTTATGCTCCTAGCACCAGCACTGATCTCGGAATTGTGTTTAGTGTCACTCATATCTCATGATCTTGGTGGCTTCTTGAGCCCCGCTACTGACCCCGAGGGTCCCTGCAAGCTTAGTCGCTCGCCATGGGACCTCTTAGATGACCTCTGCATCTCTAATCCTTAGGTCAAAATATCTCTCTCCTCAGTATCTTCCTACTCTCTATGTCTCTAAGAGGTACTCCAATCTTGAGAGGTCTTGATGGTTATAATAGCTTTTGGGGTTTGTTTGTTTTTCTTTTTGTATCTAGGGTTGATCGATGGGTTCAAGCACGAGGCTAGCAGACCATAGAGTAATAATAGGAGGTCCCCCGTCTGGCTTTGATCTATCCTTCTAAAGCCTAAGTCCTTCTTTGCAGTAATTTACTCAAGCTATATAGAAAACATTGAAATCACCAAAGTGGCGGTGTTGTCAAACTCTATATCTATGTCCCCTATGTTGGCAAACTCTCCCCAACTAGCATGTTGGTCACCACCATGAAGAATAAGGAGGCGATAGCCATGGCCACAGCTAGCAATGACCAAGCACAACTTCAGAGACACTGAAGAAGAAGACTACATTGAAGAAGGCTACATTGAAGGAGAATAAAAAGGGATAGGCCAAAAAGAATGCAAAAGTGAAAAAAGAGGAGGGTAAGGAATTGGCAGCACAGACCTATAAGTGTAAGAAGAATGATGGTAAGGGTTGGAAGTGCTCTAACAATGCGAGCCACAAACTTCCTCTTTTTGGATTACTTGATGAATAAGTGCTCCTATTTGAACCCGAAGTTTGCTTCTCCAATGATGGATGAAGATATATAAGGTGATGGTGGTAGCATCAACAATAGCTTCCAAGCCCTCCAGTAGCTCCAACGCATAAAAGAAGAAGCCTGCTAATAACTATGATGTAAGGGTGCCACAATGGGTTTGGTCTATCTCATAGCAAGAGGCATTGCAGGAACCACTCAAAGAAGCTAGAAGTGAAACGAACCATCCAAATATGCTTCTGAGTCATGCCAAAGTACATGTGCAAGACTTTTCAGACGACGTGTATATATTTAGGAATTCTAATCTAAATAAATCTCTCCGATCTTGAGGTAGTTAGATAAGAATTTTAATCCAAATAGAATAGAAAAAATAAAAGTAAAAAACTATATGTTATATGTACACCGCACTCTAATATTGAAAGAAAAAAAAAGTCTTTTTTCAGTTTTTTTACCATGCCTTTTCAGTTCCCTTTGCTGTTGTTTTCTCTCTCTTTTTCCGTGACCATGTGTTTGCTCCATTCATGCTAGGTCCAAACAAATGTCCGTCTAATTCGAGTAGGTTTGGATTTTTTCCTACTAGCTGTCTAATTCTCAACGTACATACTACAGGTACATCCTTTAGTATTTGATTAGAATTCCTATTTAGGTTAGGATCGGACAGATCTATTTTGGGTATGGAAATAAAAAAAATATTTATTAATTAGAGCAAAACTACGGTTAGTTGAATCGGACATACACATAATAAAAAAAAGTTATCCAAATAGAGATCGGAGAGGGACGAAAACAATGCACAGGAAATTTTGTCTCTTTATTATTAGACTAGCAAAAGTGCTCAACGGGTTAAAGATACTATATATCACAGTATGTTCCTATGACAGTTCACGTATTAAGGCCATGAAGGCGGACGATGTCTAGCTTCTCATGAAGCTCCTCTCGATGCGTCACTGAGGGCACGCTTCGTCTCTCTCTCTGTTCCTTGCCGCCGCGGGGCGGCGGATGGCCGGATCCATGGGGTATGGAGATCTGGATAGGATGTTCCTTTCCGGCCTAATCTGATTCGGCTTGCGGTGCAATCTGGGTAGGTTCTATGGGGATTTTAGACTTGGTTAGCGGTTTTGTTTTCTCCGTGGCGCACGGCCTGAGTAGTATCCATATCCATATGACAGGCAGTTCCAGGGCCTGAGTAGTATCCATATCCATATGACAGGCGGTTACCTTTCCATAATCCTAGCTGGATTTGTTGTGCTCGGCAACAAATATAAGTGAGTGGGCTCTCAAAATTGAGCCCGAGGATAGGTCATGTCGCGTTTGTTCTCCACATAAGTCGTGATTTTGTGGTGGCGCGGTTAGGAGTTACCGTGGCTTCTTGGGGTTTTCAGCGGCCAAGATGACTATATATCACCGATTACAACGACACTTGGAACCTTATATTTAAATCTATTCTATTTCCATTCCTAACCTATGATTAGTATGTTAGTTTTTACCACCTACACTGTACCGGAGACAGAGACCGATCGTGGGAAGACTTAGCGTGGCGGATAGAAAATAATCGTGGACAGTGAGCCTGGCAAATAGAAAGGGAGTGGGAAATTTTCATGATTAATTATTAGGTATAATAGATAAGTTTTATTTTTAATCAAAATTACATCGTGTAAATCTTTTCTCTTAGAATTTAATGCAAAAAACATAATAATTGCTGAAAAGTATGGGTTATGCATCGGAACATGCCTTGGGTAGGAACCAGACATCAAAAGGTTAATAAGAATATAATATTAATAATATATATGGATATATCATATTTTTTTATGAAGATAACAAAAGTGGTTTGATATTTTTCTGATTTTTCTATGATTTTTGGTAAATTTTACAATATATTTAAAAAAGAGGAAAAATCAAATCCACCCGGAGAGGGCAGGACTTTGTATCAGGAACCCCAACATATTTCCAAAACTATACAACTCCTTCCACCTTTTTCTGTCTCTCGTATGTTTACACCTGGAACCCTATAGTTTTTTCTATTACCCAATCCTAATATCTTTCTGTATAACGTATCCAATCCGGTGTTGGAGGTGCTGATGTCCGTGTGGAAAAAAAGAGCGGAAGAAGAAAGGAGCGAAAGAAATTGACGGACTGAAATTTTCTCACTTTATATATAGGTATAGATATAGGTTTGTGTGTTTGCTCCTCGGTCAACCGTAACGAGTCAATCTCTTAGTTGGATGAAAAAAAGGTGGACTGAAATTTTGCCAATTTATTATTAGATATAGATATAGATATAGATATAGATATAGATATAGATATAGATTTTCTTGTCATAATTATTGATGTAATATTTTTTTCCTTTTCACAATGACCCAACACCACGGTACTTCACGCACACAAACAAAAGTTTTTTTTTAATACACCTTAGTGCGAGGTGAGAGGGTTCCCATTTCACGGACGGATGTTTCTTCCTTGATAAGCAGCGGGGACACCTGAACAAATGCTTCGCACAACCACGCCGCCGCCGCCGGCCACCCTCAGTCCCTCGCACAGTCACACCTGAGCGTACAACTCTGGAGCGGACCCATGCCGGATGGGTCACTGTATAACATGGGTCCAGCAGTAAGTCACGTATTAGTAGAGGTATACTGATACTGCCATACTGGTAGTATGTCGCGTAGCGTGCACTGGCTTCACACGGAGAGTCTAACTCCAGGCTGGCGCCGCCTCGGTAGTAAATGCTCCCATTATTACTGTTGACCATCGTCATGCATTAGTCCATCAGGGCAGCCGTGGAAACTCAAAACCACGCCGGCTGCGCCAGCCTCGACTGGACTCTCTCTATATATGTCGTCAGCCGGCCTGTCCACGCTGGAAGGGCAACTGGCTGCTAGGAGCTAGCCACCGACGGACCAAGCGCCGCCGAGCAACGTCGAGCGTGAGGGCCCGCCGGGACTGTGGCATTGCGCGTCCCAGAGGCCACTAGCGTGACCGGTCGTCGATCGGTTAGTCTGCTTTCAGGTTTAAGATTAAATCTTCTTAAACACATGCGCTGGGATGGATTGAAGTGAAATTTTAGGTCTTAGATGTATGTAAATCTTAGAACTACATAGATCTAGATCTATGTAGATACTAGATCTATATAGATTCAGTTCTATATGTGTTGAAACGGATGTGTTAAACCAGATTGTAATAGTATGAATTTAACCATTCCTCCAAGTGATTGAAGTGTATTGAGAAAGAATTGAACTAAATTACCTCTCAACCCCTCGAGCTCAATCCCCTCCAATCCTTAGGGTTGAAGATTGCAGGGGATTGAGGGGCAATTTAGTTGAGGATTTGATGGGATTGATGGGTAATTTAGTAAAATTTCTTCTCAATGCTCTCTAATTTCGAAGGGGAATGGTCGAATCTAATTTGGATTGGAGTATACTTAAGAACTAGTTTGGATTCAACTATTTCCTTAGGGATTGAAGGGCATTGAGAAGAAATTGCACTAAATTGCTTCTTAATCCCTAAGCTTAATCTCCTCCAATTCTCAGAGTTGGGGATTGAGGGGTAATTTAGTTTAATTCCCTATCGATACCCTCTAGTTCCGAAGAGAAATGGTTGAATCCAAATTAGTTCTTAAATATAGTCCAATCCACTTGAACACATCTAGGTTGAGATGAATACATAAGCATCCAAACAAGACTTTAATTAAATTATATCCTAATCTACCTGAACCTATGTGGATTGGTGCTAAACTGAAGATATGCAACCAAAGACTGATGTTTACCTTCCTCACCCCCATGGTTTGCCTCCTCTAGTTCTTTGAAGTGAAGAGAGAGAAGTGGAGCTGGTGCCTTCGAAATGCCTTCTTGAAGTTGGAGGGTTTCAAGCCTCTACTAGTCTCTCGGTTCCTGGATTTGGTTTTTTTTTTTTTTTGGTCCACCTTTAGGGCAGAGTCGGGACTCCCATGGTACGTCTTTAACCCGTACGCTCGCGGTTCATTGTCCTTTTTTATATATTATATAATCTATGTGTTTTTTAAAAGCACGCTTATGCATGTATTTCATATAATCTGGGATTTGATATCATCAATTATCAACATACGAAATTTGAACTTTTATTAGGAGAAAAAAAATAGAGAAGATGTCGTTAGGGTAAACTGGTGTAGTTTGAATAGTTCATGACAAATAAATGAGAATTTTGCATGGGGTGCGATAAATGAGAAAAGTGGGTCATTGAGTACAACCGACCTTTTCTCCATTTTACGTATAGTTAGTCTGGACTTAAGGAACATATTTCAACTAGAGTCGACCAGCGCACTTGCTACAGTGAAAGCGTTTTTACTCACGCTAGCTCCACCTTGTAAGAAATCTTTTGCTATATACTGTACGTGATATCATGACCGCAAAGTAAGTAAAATAGCACATGCACTAGTTAAATCGCTTTCTTCGATTATCGATTTGAAACACAGGTCTGTCACACAGCTACAGTATCATGATAATCTAAAAATTGTTCTAAGTGTAGGTTTCTTCCTACTCGTGATGGACATATCATGAAGCAGAGATGCTAGTAGAAGGCCTATCTAGCCTTCAGACCTATACACGAGCATGAACAACGGGGCGACCCACCTAGCAAAACTTCCTCTAACATCCGAGAAAGAAGAGCCACACCGAAGACAAGATATTGGGTAGAGAAACGATGAAGATGGTGAATCGTCATATGCAACCGATACATGAGGGCTCCCAAGTCGAGACCTGTGAACCACATGCGCACAAATCATTTAGGGACATAGCCGGCCAGGCCACCATTGTTATTGTTCCTCCTCATCTTCACAAAACTTCCTCTAACATCAAAGATGAATGAACATTGACAGGGCGCTTAGAACCCTAATGCCTTCTCCCAATGACGACACAACCATTGAGTCACGTCGTGTGCCATGGTACTTAACAAAAGCAACCACCCTCTCACTCAGTCCTACTGAACAATGCTAAAGGTTGGGGAGGAAAGGGATTAGGCGAAACTCACTGGCCTCTATCCCTCAGCTTAAATAGGCACGATAAGGATGGTAGTTAGGGAGATGGTAGATGGCATTTAAGACAGACATGATCACCAATCCACATTCATGAGTTATCTTTAATAGGATGCTTGGAATGACGCATCATGCAGTGAGGGAAGTTAGACCTACAATTTATAATTAAAATATCTCGTCGCATCTTGTAAGCTTGGGCTTAAGAACCAAAAAAACTCTATAAGAGAGACAAGTGTGCCTTGCATTGATAGTGAAGGCCTCAACTATAATATGGCTGGGCTGAGAGAAAGCTAGAAGAAATCTTACACCCAGCGAGCCGACTGTATTATTAGGCTTGCTCTTAATACCGAAAAGCCTAATTAAGTACTGACTCTTGATTGCATGGAAATTAATTGGATTACAACAATTTATTGCAAAGGACGTGGGCATCAATGTTCCTTCCTCCTTGGCCTCGATCTAAGTGCTAGGCTTAAAAGGAGACGCTATGTGAGGTCGGGGAAGAAACGGTGGGACCCACGAATGGCTAAAATATCCCTATGAAATTGCGCAATGAAACTGAGCATTGATAGACCTTGTTTCATCTTATTTTAGGATGGGTGTCACGTCTTGGAAATAGTGAGATGAAACTTTCCATTGAGACTTGCCTAATGGACGGAGGCAATATCACCATTGGTTGACAGTATGATCCGGCTGTGAAGCGAATAGACACGTTGGAAATGCGCATATAGGAAACTCGAGTACTCGACGCTGCCATTCGAATCATTGATATTGAATGCACACGGTCTTAGTGGAGCACACTTCTCTTAGAGACATGTCGATGTACTCCTCAACTTCCTAATCTATTGAAATCTGATCCTATTCTCTGCATGATTAAAGGGTGCAATGTGAGTTTTCTTGTAGAAAATATGGTAAGTACTGATTTAGCCTACATCCTTACCATACACAGAGAGATCACATATACATCCTTACCATTTGATCTAATTAAATGAACAGCTCATAGTCATTTGGATTACCATATCAAAGTCAGGCTAGCTTATATTGAACGCTGTTGATTAGAGTATAATGCTGGGGTATACCAGCTTTACATGGTAGCATAACCGACAATTCTAAACATAGGAAATTATAGTCTAGGGACTTAACAAGTTCAAGTTCGGAGACTAAACGACAAAAGCGTATACACGATGAACTCTGAACTCTTAGGCTAATGACGCCACAACTAATGGGACACCTCTTAACAAACAGATCAAACCTCTCATTTTAGCATCTTCTTTTGATCCCCACACCAACTGGCTTCAAGCGTCCTGGGTCACCAAGCGTTCAATTCCTCCTTCAACTTGACGATGATGTCTATAGATGTAAAAAATTATTAGAAACAAGCAGTCAGATGTATAAGTTTTACACAAATACTAAGAAATTTCTTGGATAGACAGCTATATATTGACTATTTAGGGAGCTTCTATTCTCCGGATTCCTCCTGAACTATGGGGGCACTACAATATTTGGAACCTATTGCCACTTGACACCAATTGCATCACCACGAATTGTGTTGTAATAGGGGTGTATTTTGCAACATTTGTCCAAAAACGTGGCAATAGGGGGGACTTTTTGCCACAAAAATAGTGCATTGCAATTTTTACGTTCGGCGTTGTAAGAGGTGAGACCTATGGCAACCTTCTTTGGAAAGTGTTGCTATTGATTAATAATATTGCCATGATGACATTTAGTTGCATTAGTATTGATTGGCGTTGTAATTGTCTAGTGCTCTTGCAACCAAACAGAGCATTGTTGCTATTGCTTACAATTATTGCCGCAGTGTTGTTGGGTTGTAATAGTTTTCACAACCGTTGCAAGTGGTAGCTGTTTTTTGCAACTAAATTTCTAAAGCGATGCAATAGTATGTTGTTATTGCCACAATTTTGTTTGGTTGTAATATTTTTCATGGCCATTGCAATTTGTAGTTGTTTATTGCAACCAAATATCTAAAGCGATGCAATAGTATGTTATCGCCACGTGTGTATTTGGTTGCTCTAATTTCTTGTAATACATTGTTGGAAACACATGTATTTCGTGGGCTTTGTGTAAGCATAAGGGCCAGACCTACAAATGAATCGACTCTGACCTATGACATATGCGATCGCACAATAGGATAACAATATGGGTCATCAAAACGCCCAACTTAGTTGTTGCCTTACCAAGGAACTTGGAAACGCCAACACATGAGAAAGGCTCTCCAGTGAGAGAAGCTAGCATGGCATCGATCATCACCGGTGTGGCTCTAGTCGACATGTGCTGAGTAGCAAGCCAACATAGCATCATCACTGGTGTGGCTCTAGTTGACATGTGCTGAGTAGCAAGTCTAGGTCACCAGTTTGATACTTTTGATTGTCTCTATAGTTTGATTGGCAATTGATATTTTCTTCTTTTGCTTATTTGAGATATAGCCTTCTACGACATTGCATTTATGTCATAGAAACTGATAAATTATGTCATGTTTCACAAACCATTGACCATGGATGTTTGTACAAGTGCCACATAGGATAACAAAATGTTATAAAATATTGTCATATGACATGGCAATTTAATATATTGTAGCACACTATATATATTGCAACCCCCAAAATCAATTTACAACCAGCAAAAGAAAATTGAAAATGGCCACATTCTTTACATTACTTGGCAAATCAGATTAATTCATAATACATGTCACAATAATTGTTACATATTGAGGGACCGAAAACGACGACCAGAGGGGGGAGGGGGTGAATGGGAGCCGTAAATTTTCTTTCGAAAGATTTAGGCCACTGTCCCAAGTTCACCGCCAAACGCGCTATCAAAACACCGTGGTGTCCACGACCCAACTATTGGGTGGATGTTCCTCACGAACACAGCGGGACACCACAAATGAACACCGGAAGCCAACGCAAAAAGCGAAATGAGAATCGGAGCTCAAAAGACCAAGCTGCGAACAAAACAGGAAATCGGGGCTAGTGAAAATTCGCTAGAAAATATGCAAGAAAATCGTTCATCCACTTGAGCTAGGTTGAATCCCTGCAAAATAAACACACCCAACAAAATTGTTGGTTTTCACACGGCACTCGAAGGTGCTCGGCCTACCAACAACAAAAGGTGACACACTGCCTTCTTCTTCCTGCAGAGAATAAACCAAAACCAACAAACTTGCTGGTAAGTGTACTGGACTCAGTCGAATAGCTCAAAACCAAGTAATAAATGGTCTCCTGTTGCTTGAAGGGGACAGCTCCAAAATAGATTAGCAAATCACGAAGAAGCAAAATCAAAGTGCTGCTGTTGCTGGATAGCACGTGCACTGAGCAAGAGAAAATGGATTTAGCTTCTGAACAAATCGATAGCTCTTGCTACTTAACAAAAAATTCAGAGATACACTGAGCTGCTTGAAGTTGTAAATCACAGATGCAAGGAAATGGAAATAGCACTGAACTTTGATTGCTTGCTGATCAAAAGTGCCTGCAGATAATGGATAAGAGGGAACAAGACCAAACTGCTACTAGCTTCTGTTCAGTGGTACACAGGGCTAATTTCCTTGCTAGCTGAACCTATAGAAAAGCTAAACAGATATCAAAAGGATTTTGCATGGAGCTGAAAAGCAAGCTAACAGGAAGCATCAATTCATCGTGAATCAACTACTCCATTTAATACTAGCTAAACAAACTTGCAATATTTGAATTACTGTTGCTTGATAGTGACAACGCTAATATGTGAGCACCTGAAGAATAACGCAAACACAAACAAGCTTCTGAACTCACGAAACAAGCAAGGTGCTGCTGCCAGAAATCGGCTCCTGCAAAAACATGACCTTCACACTGGATTACTAAACAGAGCTATCGATTGCACTAGTGATCAGAGAAATCAAAGCAGCCAGCACAGGATAAGGAGCTGCTGCTCCTGAAGTTCGATCTGTAACAGAATGACACAAGCAGTGCTTACCTTCTTACCTGTCTAAGTGTAGCTGTTGTTCTTTGTCCTGCTGTTCTGCTTGCCTGAGGGAGAGATGGATGAGCTACTGGCCGACACGCACAGCAAGGATGCAGGTCTTGGCACTGCCTGGGCCTTGGCTCACGGGCAAAGCACCGCACGGTGCTTGAACGCCGCTGGAATGAGGTGCCCTGCCACCCATGGCCTGCACCGCTCAATGGACGGAGCTTGACGCCTGCAGCAAGCCGGTGGGCTGAGACCTGGGCGCACGACACCAAATCATGTCCTATTGGTCTCAAATTTTAACCACATTTCGTCTCAACAAAAAAAAAAGGCTTAACTATGAGAAAATACAAAGATTGCATTAATTGTTTTGTACATTCCATTATACCATATTCTAACACAAAAGAATGGCTGCAGATCCTTGCATCTCAGCCAAGATGTGTCATAAAAAATTCATTGGATGTGTATTAGCTATCCTTGAGATACATCTCAACTATCATTTTTCCCTTTACCTAAGACTAGAGTATTTAAATTACCTAAAATAGTAGTTGAATTGTAGAGAAAGGGCACTGGAAACACAATGCTGAAGATTACTAAAAACTATGCTGAAGATTAGCACATGCTCACTGGAGTACAGAGGTATTAAAATGCTTACTTATATGTGTTGTATTCTTAATTTCTTATTCAAACAGAACCAGATTTCATCTGTGTTTATAGATTTTTTGAAGCTGAACATTCTTTATTATTTTGGTGTTGTTAGTAGTCTATGACTAAGGTGCTCCAGACTGCAATGTCTTCCTTGAAGAAAAATTTTCACCTAAGGCATAGGAAAATATTCTGGTGCGATGTATGCATAAAAATTGATTGTATTTTTTATATAGATGGAAGGTGCCTTGTGGTCTGTTGTCTACTAATGGTCTATTGTTTGTGCCGTTGGGAAATCGATGTAATTATTCATTCATACCTGCGGATCCATGAGGTGCACGGAGGGTTGACGGGTATGCAGGGAGGCTCACCCAGGAGGAAGGGTCACCAGGAAGGGTATGAAACATTTATTTGGTATGAATCATCTGCAACACAATATAAAAGGCCACTAGGATCAAGCTTTCAAATATGACTAGATACAATTGCTGAGTTATCCAAAGGAATCTAGGACAAGACAGAATGCCTCTTACATGACTCCTATGTGTAGATCAGAAGATATTTGTATGAAAATAGCACAATTTATTAAACAAAAAATAGCACAATTCATCTGAAATGGTCAATTGAGTTTAAAGGATAAACCACCAGTTCAAAGAACAAAACATATTGTTATTAGCTGTAACAAATCAATATGCAGTAAAGCAGATTTTGCTATTTGTATCAGCATTAACAATTGGAACAGTTCACTAAGAATGTTGTCAAAAAAAAAAACAGTTCACTAAGAAGATAAGAGAGGAATATCGTTCAGGTACATTTACAAATCACAACCTATTTCATCAGAAAAAAATAATACCCTAATACTAGCAAGACGAAAAGCAAATGCTACACCGTACTGGAGAAGTGATTGTGTTCCTTCCTGCGATGACGGCAAGCAGATGGGGCTGAGTCTGTGCTACAGGGTGGGCTGGAGGCCGGACAATGGGATGGTGCGGTAGGGGCTGGGCAGGACTGCGCCGGCAGGGTGGATCGACTGCAGGGGCTGGGGCGGCGGCGGCGGGTGGATGGCGTGCGGGGCTCGGCGGCGGCGGTGGGTGGATGTAGTGCGGGGCTGCGGTGGCGGTGGTGGGTGAATGGAGCGCAGGACGGCACGGGTCGGGACGGGTGCTGCGAGATGCGAAGACGAAGGAGGTGGATTTCGGGCGAGTATATAAGGTAGGCACGGGCGGTGGAAAATTTCCAATTGCGCGCGCAAACTCTGCATCGAGCGAATTGGTAAAACCAAATCTCTATTTGTGGTGATGATGCGCGGCACGGCGGGAGAAGAGGAAAAGACAGGTGTGCGCCTAAATTTATTGCGGGAGGTTTATTCACAAAATGAACGCATATGAATATTTTTTTTAGAAAAAGGATGTGAATATCTCAGTTTAACCTCCTTGAACAAACTTTTTTAAGGACGTAACAATGATGTAGTTTGGCACTCATAACACGCTTTAGAATTTTTGAGAAAATTAATTGGGCATTATTACATAAAATAATTAAGCAATAATACTATATACCAAAATATAAGTAATTTGATTTTTTTTCTTCCAAGCTCCTCTATTATCTTAAAATGGAGGTATGAAGTTCGATGTTTTGAAACTTTATTTAATTTTAAATTATTCAAATAAACTTGGTTAGCGAAATGACCACAACTAAAAGAGTATAAGTCGATGAGATATACATTTTCGTAGTTGGTGAGTGTTTCATTCAAAATCATTTCTGGTCATAAAATACTTCTCTTTTTTTTTGTGACTACATAAAATACTTCTCTGGAGTTCTCCACTGCTATAGAACTAGTTGTCACAATTGGGTTTTGGCTTGAACCAATAGTGATATTGGGTTATCACTGCCGTTTTTTGTTTGAACCGGCAGTGTTAGGCTGTATGAGAATTTTAGCAACTTTTCTCATATGATGGTTCGATGAAGACAAACTTTATGCCAAAGTTATGGCACCGAGATCCATAATTTTGTACTTCAAACTTATTTATTTCAGATCACTTGGATACCTAAATATGTATCATAAGATTTTCTAGACTTAGTAACAAAATAGTCCATATGCTCTAAAGTCATATGCGAGTGTGCAGTTGTAGTTAAGGATCTCAGATGAGAACAAACATCTCATTTGCACATAGCTGTCTTACAGGTTGAGTGGTTGGTCGTGCAAATAAATCCATGAGGTCGTGGGCTTGAGAGTTGGTGCAAAACACATGCTTTTTGAGTGAACAATCGTGTAACTTGGCAGCCCAATGGGGTCTCTCATAGTGCTAAATTTTTTATATATTTCCAAACCGTTTTTTGAGTTCCTTCGAAACCTCATCACACAACTGACGAACCCCCACATCACTACTTGGATGGGGTTTAGAAGCTGCGATCAAGGTTGATTATGTAATAATGTTCATATTTTTAATTTTTTTTTGAATTATTCAATATTAACAAAAGTTATAATGAGATATAAAACCTTTTAGTGAACAAATATTTCATTTAAAATAAATTTTGGATCTCAAAATTATGTTTGAAGTTGTCGTATTATGTAGTTAATTAGTTTTCGAATTGTTTGAACAAGGGTAGATGGTAAAATGACCCAAATGAAAGTTGCATGTCTTGTTGAGATAGATTACATTTTTAGGAAAAAATGGTAGCAATTTGTAATTTGAAAAAAATTGTTTATGATTTTTAGGGATTTACATGTTATTTTTTTTATTTTAGACAATACATTAATACTCCATATCACCTATGAATACTCGTTAGAGATCCAATTCACTCCTTGCTCTCGATATATAACCTTACTTTTGCATATTTATTTATGTAAAGAAATTTATTTATAATTTTTCTATAGTATCTCTCAGAAAGTTAAACCCAATTATAACTAAAAAAACACCTACGGAGTATGATCGAAGATAATATATAATTTTTTCTATAGTATATCTCTCAGGAAGTTAAAACCAATTATAACTAGAAAAACCTACGGAGTATGATTGAAGATAATAAAATAATAGAAAATTTTAGGCGGCTGAGAAAATGTGTGTGAAAACTTTTGGCGGCCAAATTGCCGCCCGTCAAATCCAAATACAGTTTCTAAATATCTGCCATGCCGCAGACCTCTTTATCTCCCGCACTCCCTCAGATCCGCCCGGTTGTTCAGTTCCAGTCCGCCGCCGCCAGGCTCACGAGCATTTTTTCGGCCTTGGACTACCATCCGCCGCCGGGCTCTCGTTCTAGGCATGGAGGTCCAGACTCCAGACCCAGGATCAGAGGCACGTCCTCGGCGGCGCACGCATGGAGGCATGTCCTCGGCGGCGTAGGCGTGGAGAGGCTTGTCCTAGCGCCGCCGCCGGTCTTGCGCGTGTCCACGGCACCACGCCGTCGTCGTCTTCCGCGCCTCCGCGACGTCCGGCGTCTTCCCTGCGTCCATGCCGCCGGTCGTCTTCCATGCTTCCGGCGCGTCCGGTGGTCTTCCTGCATCCACGCCGCACGGCCAACCCCTGTACCATCCACTATAGCAAGCAGGGTGACTTTGCCTCCACGAAGGTGTCGGTTGTTTCTATGCTGTCGCATCTAGGGCTTCTCGGCCGCACGCCATCAGATGTTTCCACAACGACTCTATCCCAATTCCCATCCCTTGAGGTCGACCCGGACTCCAGGAGCCCTTCCCTGTCGAGTTGAGGTACTGCTGCTGCTCTATCTTATTCCCAGATATTGATTTGTAGTAGTAGAAAATATAGTACATGTGCTGCTTTTGGTTTGATCTATTGAATAAAAAATCGAGCTGAAGGATATGAATAATTAAATCTTCCTTTTCATCTCTGGTTAGCCTGTGTGACGTTGCTGTCCATTTACCTTGGTTATATGTTTTATTTGTGACTTTTGCATTATCTCTTCATCTTTTGGCTACTGCAGTCTGAGTGGTTCTCTGAATCTTTGATGCACTGGACTACCAGTTTTGTGATTACTCAAGCCTCAGTAATACATTCATTTTTATTTGATTTTTTTTGCAGGTTCTGATCTTCTAGACTTGGAGAATGGGCAATTCAATTTGCTTCCAGTCTTGCTTTGGCTAGGAATTGTTATTGGAAGGTAATTTGCTACTTTCACGATTTCAATATGCTTTTTATCCCAAAGAGGAGCACCTGGTTTTATTCTATTATTAAGTGAAGGAGCAGGTTTATTCTATTAAGTGGAGGAGCAGGTTTTCCATGTCGCAACTATAAATGATCTCTATGCATGAGCCCCAACAATATAACTGTCATAGTTACGTAAAATATTACTACTGTTTTAAAACTTAGTTGACTGGATTGGAACATCCAATTACATGAACCAAATTTGTGCATGCTATTAACATGTAACTTTTTTCCATGAACTCAATCTATACCTGCAATAGTTTCAAACCATGGTACTGTCACCTGAATGAAAGCAAAACAGCAGCAATCTAGTAACAATACTAACAAACATCAGGCCATGAATATTTCAGCCATGGACCACTATACATATATGAGTGATGGGCCGGGATGATATACAGATGTGATTTTCTTTTAGCTTCATTTTTTTTCTATGATAATTACATATGTGATTTGCAACTATGCTGAAAAACGTCAGCCTACGTCAAATGTTAATGCTCTTTTTTTTCAGGATAAATGGAGAGCTTAAGTGAAGCACAAGAATGACGGGATGGTCCAAATCAAGCCAAGCTTCATTATGACGTTGGCCAAGATTCATTTTGATGTTGCTGTTTAGGAACAAATGTATTGAATATTTTTATTTTGGGATGGTTTGAATGAAGTTTGTAGCCCGAGTTTGATGTTGGCTTCTTAATTCGAGAAGTGAACAAACTATAAATAGATATTTTGGTCTAATGGCTTTATTCAAATGCTTGTTTTTGCCTATTGAGTTTCTAATTAATTGAATTAATGGTGCTGAAATATTGTTTGGTGCCACCATACCAAAAGCGTTGTAAAAGTGGCTATTGGTAACCATATATTTGTGGCCATATATCTTATAGCAACGAAGAATTTGCATAGCAATAGTGGTTGCACCTTATAGCAACGACATGACGAACGTGGCAATTGTACATGTCGCCACCACTTCTTGGTGTTGCGACATAGGTCTTGTTGCCACACTCCTTATGCGATGCAATAGAGGTTGCACCATATAGCAACTAAACATGGAGCGTGGCAATTGCACATGTTGCCACGACTTCTTGGTGTTGCAACATGATCCTTGTTGCCACAAACATTAAGCGTGGCAATACATTGTCTTGCAACACATGTTCAACGTTGCTAGTGTATCATTTGCAACGACATGGGTAAGTTGCCATTGCAAAGTCTAGCAACACCTAAGGTGTTGCATTTGGTGTTGTTGCCATGCCTACAACCGTAGCAAAAATATTATGTTGCAACGCCTAGGTGTTGCAATTGCCAAACACATTTTGCAACGCTTTTCATAAAAGTGTTGTCCAAAGCTTTACCCACGCAAGCGTTTGCAACGCCTCGCAACAAAAAACAAGTGTTGCTATTTCTGCTATTGCAACTATTTTAGGCCAATTGCAACACTTTTCGAGCATTGAAACAGGGTCAAAAATTAGTAGTGGGGCAAGCCGCTATAGGACGAAACCACATTAGCATCTACTGATGACTCGTGGTCCCATAGTACCGACAATGTCCTTCGGCGTTGTTGGCGTATTTATAGTTTTTGACATTGAAGAAGGCAAAGTTAGAGTCGATTGTGTCTGCGACATACACACAATTGCTCCGCAGATGATGAGCTTCGGAGTCATCCCGAGACACTTAGCTGTTGAAAGGGTGGTTTGCACCCACGAATATGGCATGATCCCTGCCGAGGTCTGTTATGAGTCACCACACGCCGGCACCATTGCTATGCTCGTGGAGGAGGATGCACCGTGGAAAGAAGTGAAATTTTGAATCAACAACCCTCTTCCACCCCATATCTATATAGTTCTTATCTTAGCGGTCATACATGCAGACCAGCTGGAGGTCCCCACCACTTGTTGAGGCGAGGTAAAATACGGTGTGATCAGTTATTATGCCACACATATGTTGATGTCTAGTGGTGCAACAATTGTGCCCTCGGCGGCTTTGCCTCCATCAATTTTCTAGGAGTAGATTTCGACAACAGTGCTCACGGCGAACACTTTCCCCTTATGTATAGTAACATCCATGTACCTTTGCAGAACCATATTGCCAGACGAATTTCTTAATGGTGTCCAATGTTGATCGCCTTTCTTCATAAAAAGCATCCAGAGTATAGGAGTGCCACGAGAAGAATAGAGCGATGGCCTAGTACTTGCTCTGCTGTGACGGTGTATGCCCTAGTACGATCTTTCTCATCTGGACCTGTGTCCTCTATATGGTGGACTCTAGTACCTGGAAGGAGAAACCGGGGCATATAGTGTGGACGACCATCACCAAAATGCCTATGATGATCTCAAAGGATGGAAACGCGATGTGGGGTACTGGTGATCAGGTTAAGGAGCTCGACGCTGCACCACATGTCTGTGGTCACCAACCATTGGTCCTTACCACCGACTCAGGCCCTATTCTTCAAACCCTCGGCCTCACCATAGTAGGACTTGTCTTTGGCGGTGTCATGTAGAGCAAAGGCCCTAGCTCCGTGTCATAGACTTCCGCTAGGTGGAGGCCTGACATGATCAGCGCTGGAGATGGCAGTGGGCAAGAGAGTTTTGTGTCCTTCATAGCTTTCGCACAAGCCACACAAACTGTCGGGAAGCGCATGACACTAACAACATTTGAGTGCTCCAAGACAATGTTGCATGCTTTCAGTAGAAGGTTTTGTCATGGGCTGACGGTATCTTGTGCCGCCGCCTCCTTGTATGCGATGTCTAGCCGACCATTTTCCTGCACCTCCTGATGGATGGAGGCAACGTCCAATCTAGATATGACAAGATCTGGATTGCCGACATTGTCTTCCCTTGCACGCTTCCTCAAAGGCTCTCCGGTGGAACTCATGCTAAAGGCTGGAGTGCTATAGCGGCTGACACTACTAGAAAACTCCCCCTATAGCTACGCTTTTTTTAGACACTAAATACGCTTTTAGCCGTCTCTATAAGGGTGTAGGCACGCTTTACAAAAGCGTGTTAGAAACGTCTTCGCATGGACCGTGTCCGGCTCTCAGAGATGATTTCTATAAGCATATCTATAAAATAAATAGACGTTTCATAGACACGCTAGATGCATGTCTAAATATATTGATACGCTTTTATAGATGCGCATATAACACGTGTCTATTGGTGTAGTTACGTCTTATAGAAACGTTTCATAACGTGTGAGAAACTTTAGAGACAATATTGTAGATACATTCACAATTCGTGTCTATTACTATAGTCACGTTTTGTAGTGACGCATTTTTACGCATTAAGCAATATAGAGACGATGTAGTATGTGACATGAAAGATGACGTGGCAGGCGACATGGAAAGGTGACATGGCAGTTGACTTGGAGAGGTGACGTGGCAGGTGATGTGGAGAGGTGACGTGGCATATGACACGTTTTATAGTAATGCCTAAACACATGTCAACAAAAGTAGAAACGATATTATAGCAACGTCTTTATTGCGTATCTATATATGTAGATACATTGTATAGTAACATCAATATTGTGTATTAATACTTGTAGAATAATTTTTTATACTTGTAGAAACGATTTGATACGTAGATCTTATATATTGTGTGTAGTAATATAAACATTTTATATTGTAACACTTTAATATGTCCCAACAAAAAATAGATGCTATTATAAATATAAATAATAAATAATAAATATACCACGGGGAACCGAAAAGCTCAAACTTAGAACTTTAAAATTCAGACAATTGTGATCACACCATATCATGTTTGAAACTAATACAAGAATCTGTATTAAAGCATTAAGACTTCGACCTCCTGGCGTAACCCCCCAGTGATCCAACGTCCATCGCTCTATCTGTAGCAGTAGCATCCGGTAGCGTGAAACTAATGCTAATGCCAAGTCATGCCCGTTTGTTAATTAGTAGCAAAAATGCAGCACTGAAGTTCCTGCTCTTGAGCTTCCTGTTGCTGCCCAAGGCCCATCGATTCATCAATACTTGACCCTGTTGCACGTGAACACATGAGCAAGAAATCATCAACAAATGCTATGTGTAGAAAATATAAATAGCAAGCATTTAAGTCTGATGATACATTGTTAATGAAGAATCGATATCATAATAAAGAATTCTAGCAAGTGATGCTGGAAGCTGCTACATACACTTCTTTAGGGGATTTGAGCCTCCTTTGCCATAAAGATCTATTTGGTAGTAGAATAAATAACTAACAATGGCAGTAGATACAATTCTAATGAGCCACCAGCTACAAAGGCCCTTTATACTCACCTGTGTGGATAGAATGGATCTCATTGATCATGGAACTAATGGCCTACTTGAATGAAAAGTGATCAGTTTCTTTCACTCAATGGATTTGAGAAGATTACGTCTTAGCAACAGTCCTTTGTAACAAGCATTGCAAAAAGAAGACAACTAAGAGAACCGCACCAAGAGTTGCAGTATTAGACCATCAATGATATATAAACATTGTCAGATTATTTTAGTTTAAAACGATAGATCAACCGAGTACTAGACATACTAGAAATGATATATCAGTTAGACAAACCTGGACTATTATTTTATATATGGCAGACATGTAAGTCGCTTCCTGTTGACTCTTGCTATGACTGGAAAAAGGAGGAATGCATTTGTTTTAGCTTAGTTCAGTCAATTTAATAATGCGTCAATGAAAGGAAGAGTGCATTAACGGACTGATTATAAGATACTTGAAGATGCATAAACAGACTGAATATCAGATATTTAAAAACTATATACCTATAGATCAAAATAAAAAAACAGTTTTGAACCTTCAGTTTTTGAAGAAAATAAAATATCAAAATACTGCTAGGATGTCTCGGTTCAGAACAAATATGTAAGGATGCCTATAGGTTCAGAAATCCTCACGTAGCTCAAGAAAGGCACCTGCTGGCACTTTCTTGAGTTAAAAACATTCATCTTCAAAAGTTCCAGTAGCTTCCTAAAAAATGAATAGGCAATTTCAGATCTGATAACTAACCATATATTTGCTGCTTAAAAATGAATGGATAAGTTCAGTCTAATGAGCATATAACTCCCTGTTGCTCAACCTCATCTTGTGACTGTTTCTTCCCATCGCAGGAAAGTTCTAAAATTAGTACCACTATTTTTCCACTTCATACTTGAGACCTAAAATGAAATCAATAGACTAGGCTAAGTAATAATCTAGGGACAAAAAAATAATTTAGGGACAAATTGCTCTGCCTAACAAATTGAATAGGATATTCGAAACCTGAATCTCAAGTTACAGGAATAGTCCTCGCTAGTCAGCTGTCGTTCCTGGCCTGCTGCACAGCCGGGCAGCGTGCTTCCGCCTGCCGTGTGCCAGCGGCTGCGTGCTGCTGCCGGCCTGCCGCTGCCCTGGAGGAGACTGGAGTCCGTCGGCCGTGCGCGATGGCGTGGTGCCCCGTGCAGCCGCCGCTGCCCACCAAGGTGTGCCGCGCCGCCGCCATTAGAAGCTATGCTAGGGTGCCCCGGGTGGACGCAGAGAGCCGAGATGGGAGGGCTGGGCTGGGGAGGGGTTGGCGGCGCAATGGAGACGTCGACCGGCCGAGATGCGTCGCGAGGGAGGCGGGAGGGCGTGGTGCGAGGCAGTTTTGCGGCGTGGGTTGTGGAGACGGACTGGGGCCTGGGGAGGAGAGACCGGGAGGGAGGGTAGTTGTAGATCCTCTTTTTCCGTAAAGCTGCAAATTAGGCGGCAAGTTTAGGCGGGAGGCAGTTTAGGCGTGCAATTAAAATAAAAATCACTAGGCGGCGAGTTTTCACAATTTTATAGTAGGCGCTAAAAACATGTTCATCAGAGAATCTAATTTGAATTTTTTTGCACGTATCTTAATGAATATCCATGAACTTACAATTCTGCATCTTTTTCTAAGGATCACATCTTTTTAGTGGTTCTATGTTTTTAAAATACCATTTGTATTATATTAAACAATATACATGGAATAACCATAAACTTTGTAAAAATTAAGTAACAAATTTTAAATATTTTAAACAACCTTGACGGAGCACTGACCAAAGTAAATGTTGTAGATCTCGAAAAGTGGACCTTTGTTGTTCACAACTTTCTCATTTCAATTCATTTATTTCTTCAAAATATTGTTTGAATTTAAATTTTGAAGTTGTCAATGAACTCAGATTTCTCTTTTTAATCTCTAGCTAAAACTTCTAACTAGTCTTTCTCCCTCGTACTGACTTCAAATTTGATGATTTTTGTTTTCTAAAATTTTCAGAAATTTGTTCTCTGTCAATTTGGTATATTCTTACCACTATTATTTTGTCCATCTTTTCATGTGATTGTGTTTTATCTATTTAAATTTTAAATTTCAAAAAATAACAACTTCAAACGTCATTTTGAAACAGAAAATTGAAAAGGTCATAAACATAAAAGCTATAGAATTTATCAAGATCTATAACTATTATTTTAGTCATTTGTTAATTCGACATAGTTGTAGTAATTTTGTTCACGAAAGTTACATATCTCTCTTGTAGTTCACATAAATTAGAAGAGGAATATGCAGAAATTTATAAACAATATTAATATCATGATATGATTAACAAATGATCAATATTAAAGTTATAGATCTAGAAAAGTTATAGCACTTTGTAGTTGAGAACTTACTCATCTGAATTTATTTTGTCAAAGGAGAACTACATTTGGATTTTTCAAATGAGCTCAGATAGAGAAACCACCAAAATGAATTTTCTAGATCCAAAAAATTTACACAACTTTATGTTGGCAACTTTTGATGTGAAATCAACTTTGTCATGGAAAACTATGTTTACATTTCAAAAGACTTGAAATTTACATTTTCAAATGGACCTCGGATGGAGAAACTATCAAAATGAAAGTGGTTATAAAATTTACATTTTCAAATGTTATAAAATTTTGTAGTTGAAAACTTTTTGATTTGAATTTATTTAGAGCCTCAAAGAAACAATTTAAATATAGGACTACATAATACATGAGGAACGAAAATGCAACATAGACCCAAGTACGTGGGAGGTGTAGTGGTAGAGGAGGGTTTGTGTAAGGTGGAGGTTGTAGGTTCAAACCTTGCTGCTGTGAAGCACTATTTATTTTTTGAAAAACAAATGCGTGACGTGTGGCTAAGCGCTGGGTCCCTCCTCAGATTTAAAATTATTTTTTCTATTCTTTTACCTAGATTCGTGAATTTTTGAAAATCAATATGTATGGCAACAATATAAAGGACTAGTTAATTACAGTTTGTTGACCACGTGTCCAATCTCACGCCAGCCATCATGCCTTCTTCCATAAATAAATCCAAGACATGAAATACTAACAGCCATGAGCCCATGATAGCCAAATAACAAATAAATAAAAAATCCATTATTCGGCCAAAATTTGTATCTTCAATCAATTTGCAAAATTTGACCATCAACAGCAAGAGCTTTTGCTTTTTGAGCACGACAGCATTATAGATTGGAATATATATTAGCCCGTCATCAAATCAGTATAGAGAATGACGGAGCTGCCATCTAAAAAGACCACATTTTAGAGGTTCCAGCCTATTACTAGCACTTAATAATAATCTAAACATTGCTTTAATTCTTCGCCCAATTTCTTTGAACAAATAAAGTGGTTCACATTAAAAAACACAAGCATGGATCTGTTCTTTTGGTAGATGGTCTTGCACTCTTGCTTCTGTCTTAGTAGGCGCTAAGATCAAATCCTGAGGGCAGCACACAATTCTTTTTCTCGCCTTTTCAATTTATTTTTTTTAGGGAAACTCGTCTTTTCATTTTTTTAAGAAAGGAGGCGGGCTGGTGGTGGTGGCAGATGGGCCAGTGGCCCAGGTAGGTTGGAGGTGAACGAGTAGAGTTGGACTTGGAGACTTTAGTGACCATTAAAATAGCAATATCAAACCTTTACGATAGAATTTGATGAATTCAAGCATGCTTGGAAAATTCCATCTAATCTATGTCACCTCTTATCTTTTTCTTACACGTTTCCTACAAATCCCGTTGTGCTATTATGGAAAAGATATGCACATATTATAAACAAGTAAAAAAATTATCTCCATCCTACAGAATTAAATAATTAGCACAATGGTAAAGCACGCTGGTCTTAGAACTTTGCTTGGTTTGACCGACTTTGGCATTTTTTCCTACTATATTTGTTACTTTTATTTTCCCAACTATTTTTTTATTTATTAATTTTAATTCAAAATATATACCACGTCTATACTACACCAAGTCTGATGAATAATATGCACGTCAAGTTATAGCCCCCTCCATAGGTTAGATGTTTCCAATTTCACAAAAAAAAGTCTCTACATGGTTAAGGACAAATTTCTAATATACATTAAAACATCTCTACTAGCTAGTAATGTTAAAAGCGTATCTAATTTCATATCAACTAAAGATATTTCGGTTTCACGTATAAAAACATCTCTATGTGCATAAGGACGATTATTTGAGACACTTTACAACGTGCCTTCGTGATACTCACGGTTCAAAGCATGTGTAATTATGTGTCAACTTTTCACGCTTTTAGTTGCATGCCAAAAAGCATTTCTAGGTGTCTATCAACGATTTTGAGATGCGCTTTACAACGTGTGTAGGGGTTATTGACGGTTGAAAGCGTAGCTAATTTCGTGTCGGTTTAATACAATTTCAAAAGCGTGATAAAAAATGTGTCTAGATATCTCTTGACGTTGAAAGCGTGTTAAATATCGTGACAGCTTAGATACATTCTTGAAATCGTGCCAAATAACGTATTTACGTGCCAACATAGAGATGCTTTTGATGGCGTTACAAATACAACGTAGCTACAGGGGGGGTTTTCTAGTAGTGTGAGAAGTTTTGTGGTGTTGAATCACGTTGGACTTTAGGAAGCGGTGGCAGTGGTGGCAGTCGCCAATGGTGCACCAAACCGATGTGACGCTCGCAAATAGAAGGGGTCGGTCGCCCATTCACACACGTCCCTTGAAGATGGAGAAGCAGAACTGTGTAGACGACACTCTTCACCCCTGCATTTCCAATTGGGTCCACCAGACGATCGTCTAGGGCGGGCGGCAATAATCCCTATCCTAGTTGGCTTGGCTTTTCAGACGGCAGTGTAAATTGACCCAGCTAGCACTGTAGCATGGATTTTTAACCGTATGTGCAAAAAGTTTTCTCAATTAGTTGATTTCTTTCCACCGGCCGTGGACATATACCACCATCACTTATTTTTTATTCAGCAGTGAAGGGGTCGTCAGTGATGACTCAATCCGTAGTGATGGCATAATGTATCAAAATGAGAATGGGAATGACACATATGATAGTACTCCGGGCGTGTGATCTCCAACTCTTCATTCATTCCATTTATCTATCATGTCATCGTAATGCTATATGTCAAATGGGAGTTGCGCATATGATAGTGGTTGTTGATCATAGTTGCATGGTAGATAGATGGAATGAATGAAGAGCACGTGCCTGAAGTCTCTGCTCTCCTTTATATAGGCAGAGGGGAGCAGAGTTACGAGGAGGACGATTAGGTTAGTTGGTGGGTTTCCTATTCTGTTGCACATAAGGTGCAACCAATCGATCCTTGCTATCGTTCAAATTCGCCTATCTTGGATGTTTGTAGCATGCCTTGCTCGCCACGTTGGTTGCCTACCGTAACCCTCGTGGGCTTTCTCCTTGATGGCTTCTTGGGCCGACAGCGTGGTCGTGTCGTATATGCAGGTGGCGATGGTACCCCAGATCCATATATCCGACATAGGGGTTGAGTTGCATGGTGCTATGTTGCTTTCTACAGCTGAGGGATGGAGAGAGGTCATGGTCGACAACCTTCGTCAACATTAAATCTAGGTTCCATGTGGCTTAGATGGGCCTCGGTCGTTGAGCTTTAGCTGGCTGGGCCGTTGGAAGGCTAACTAATCGTTGTCTTGAGATACCCGGGTATCATAACCCTGACATAACTCTTTTCATTTAAGATTAAATTTTGTAGATATTGCTAGCCAAAGTTTTCTTTATTTTTTGACATAGGATATATCTGGAGAACATATCATTGTGATTGGATTCAGTGTTTAACTATGTTACCATATTGGGTATTGGATATATTATGATGCATTCTTTCAATGATATTTGCTGGTTTAGTCAACCAACAAATGTTGTCGGAAGGAAATTGCATCTAACGTAATGTCTACTTGATATGATGAATTAATTACTAATTATGTCAACTTCAAGTATGTTTCATTGCCATCTTAAGATATTACTGTCATAATTTCGTCTTGTATTCCAAATTAGTCATTACTGTATTTTAGTATGGTTTTTTAAATTAGGTTATATTCAGTATTTTGGACAATTGTTTCATTGTGGAGGAATAAGACTGACGGGGAGGTGCAGAGGGCACTGTCAGGGGAGAAGCAGGTTGAGGTGGAGGCATCAATAGGGTAGAGGCGGGCGGAGCTGTAGGCAGGCATATGAGCCTAGGCGAAGGTGGTGGTGGAGGCGCTAGCGGTTGAGAGGTGGGGGTAGAGGCAGGAGGCAATGAGGGAGAGGCGAGCGAAAGTGAGAGCCTAATGAAAAATAGCCCTCGCAGTGGAAAAAACAGGAGTCATACTAGATACTATAAGCCCAATGCGCCAGCTAAGGGTTGGCCAAATTCTTCCCACCATATAATTTTCTTGGGCTGACTTATTTAGTCGTTTGGATGGCCTAATCAGATGACTACCATTACTCAGATGATTAATTTTGTAGTCAAGGTAATCGTATCAAGCTAGGACCCTTATCTAGCCTCATGTTGAATACATGATGCTTGCTTTCAATGATATTTGCTGGTTTATTCCACCTGCAAATGCTGTACTTAACGTAATACCTACCTGATACATATATGTTTTGGCACCATCTTGCACTATTACTGCCATATAGTCAACTTTTCTTTCCAAAGTAGCCATTACTATATTTTCATATGGTTTTTATAAATTAGATTATATTGAGTATTAGACAAATGTTTCAATGCAATGCTCATCTAACTCTCAACATTCTACTCGCTATTGCTAAACTATTTTTTATTTATATTTGGTTTGATATACATATACATGAGATCAGCTAGATTTTGTTGGCTAATAAGTACCTGTCTTTACGTCTAGTTTGGTATCTAAATTTGTTGTGTTGAGCTTGCTTAAGTTTGAGATTGTACACGTAACAAGATTCTAGCGCACTCAAACAAAATCTATGTAGCTTATGGCCTCACTGCTATGCTCATGCTAGATTAAACCAATTGTTACTGACTAAGAACTGGGCTATGGTTTTCGCGGACTTTAACTAAGAACTATGTGTCCATTAAAAAGTTCAATGGAGGGTGCCTATCTTGAGTGTTTCTTAATTTATGTTGCACACCAATAACCCATCCAAATGTTATTGGTTGCAACTGATCTTTAATCATCAGTCACATACAGATCTAGTATATCATAACTAGTGAACTTGGATGTATCAAAAAATATGATAATGCTATCAGACTATTTTGTGGTTTAATCGTTTGTTAAATACCCCTTGGCATTTCTGCAGAATGTGTGTGATAATACTATAAGGATTATTATTGGCTGAGTACCTGGTCTTTATGTCTGGTTTGGTTTCCAAATTTGTTGCGTTGAGCACTTGAGGTGCTTAAGTTTGAGATTGTACAAGTAACTACATTCTAGCTCACTCAAACAATATCTGTCTAGCTGATGGCCTCACTGCTATGTTCATGCTAGATTAAATTAATTGTTACTATATATTAAGGATCGGGCTAAGGTTTTCCCGAGTTTAACCTGTAGAACTTGTGAACTATGTGGCCATTAAAAGGTTTGATGTAGGATACCTATCTTGAGTGTTTCTTAATTTATGTTGCATGCAAACAACCCATCCAAATGCTATTGGTTGCAACTGATCTTTAATCATCAGTGACTTACAGAACTAGTATATCATAACTAGTGAACTTAGATGTTGTATCAGAAAATATTATAATGCTATTAGATCATTTTATGGTTTAATTGTTTGTTAACTAACACGTTGGCATTTCTGCGCAGAACGCTGTGTGTGAAGTGTGTGGAGCTATTGGTTATGAACATCTCCTGTTATGTTGCAGTGACTGCAAGGGAGGTCATATACACCAGTATGTGCCTTTTTATCCTAAGGATACCTCATTGTTAACTTTGCAATAATAGGAACAAATATATACCTGGTACCTCTGTTTTCTGAAGTGTGCTATTGCCACTTGATATATAAAACGCCTTATCTGTACCTTTGAACATATTTTCTTGAATCCAATATTTATGTTTGCCTTGTTAATCGACATAGTCAACAATAGATTTGTTCTTTTTTTGAACTATGCATGAGAACCGCGTGTCATTTCATTAAGTAGAGAGATTTGTTCTTTTTTAAAAGTTTTTATCATAGATCACATTAAATGCGCTACTTCTGTAGTTTCGTTAAGTTAGTACTACATGTTTAGCTTTTCTTTCTGGATCTAAAAGATAGGCAATCCTTTTCATGAATTCACCATTGGTGCAGGTACTGTTTGGACAAAGTTCTCTTTGATGCAACTTTAGGAGACTGGTTTTGTGATGAATGCAATCAAAGGCATAATGAAGATTCTCACAGCAGGTCTCTAGAGAAGTTGTCAAGTGGAAGGCCATCAAATCATGCTCGATTTGACTCTACATCACAGCAGCCAATTACCAAGAGAATGGAGTCAGCTACATTTGTAGGAACATGGGGACAACAAAAAAGCAGTTCTACGGTTGTAGGTGCAAATCTCGAGAAAGAACATTCTTTGAGGGCAAAGTCTTCGCTAAAGAAGAGCATTAGGAAAAGGTCAAATATGGGAGGCAAAGGCATCAATAAAAGAGTTCAGTTGAACCTCTCAGCAACAAGACAGGTTGTCTCAGCTTCATCATCAAAAGGTGTTAACCAACCTACCCCTGTGAATCGTGAGTGCCCTGGGTTATACATTAGGAGATACTTGGCCAATCTCATGTGTTGAAACTGTTGGAAGGGTTAGCCTGCAAATCAATGCAAACTCCTCAACTACTAACAACAGATCAAGAGTATTCAACTTCAAAAGCTAAATTTTCTCTTGAGGGTAGTTCTACAGAAGTTCAAATTTCTGATATAGTTCAAAACATGAGAAAGGATAGCCCAAAAAAGCGTAGACGTCTCATTCTAACTACTGGCGATGAATATGAAGAAGAAGAAGAGAAGGCTGAAGATGTCCAGCAGGAAAATGTCAATGAGCAACCTCTTAAGTGTAATGAACCAATGATGAAGCATCGGATAAACACTGAATATTATTTGGAAGAGGTAGTACAAACCGAAGACATAAATGTCCTACGTCTCATAAATGCTAGGCCAATGAAGCAGAGGAGAAGATACATAGCTGAAAATGAAGATGAAGAGGATATCGAAGGTCCTGAGTGTGCTCGAACAATGTTTCAAAGTGGTCTTCAAATGACAGTTCAAAGATGGTGTCACAAACTCCGGTTGCAACCGACCATTCTCTCCAATCCAGACCATCTAATTCAGAATGTACCGATCGACAATATAATATTTGTTCGCAACCCATTGATGAGCCTATTTGGAGGTATGTTAGATGATCTTTTTTCTTCTTTGAACCAAAGTAATATTTTTGTATAACATTTGATGAATTGTACAATAATTTTCATCTCTGAATCATAGTAATATTTGTTCTTTGAAAAAAGTGAAATTCTTCTTTTTTGTATAAACTGTGATGCATTCTTTTTTTTAATTTGAACAGTGGAGTCTTTAAGATAGACAACAAAGTGTTTCTTAAGTTGGATGCACACTTGTCAAACAAAGCATGCCAGAGAGTTCATGAATTGTCAGGATTGTTGCAGCCAGTAGTTGAAGTAAGGACGCTCTCTCGGTTGCAAGCCTGGCCAGAGAGATGGATATCTTCCGGACCTACTGATGAAAGCATTGGGTTATTTTTTCTTCCACATAGTTCGATGTGTGTTTGCCTCTCTAATTTTTTCTTCTTCCCATACACAATGTGGTTGTGGATTACTAATATTGTCATTTCATTCCA
Source organism: Themeda triandra (assembly GCA_018135685.1). Lineage (NCBI taxonomy): Eukaryota > Viridiplantae > Streptophyta > Magnoliopsida > Poales > Poaceae > Themeda > Themeda triandra. The sequence goes on along the minus strand of JAENPR010000207.1, from coordinate 208,713 downwards.
GGCAAAATGATGACTTAACCAGACTTGACAGAATTATCAAGAGTGATGATGCCTTACAGGTTACTGTTGGTATTGCAGAGTTACTGATATTCCCCTCTGTCCTATTGCCAGAACAATATCATCGTAAGTGTTGCACTTGGAGAATCTCATCTCCCTCCCCACTCCCACCCCCAAACAACTTGCTAGATGATGCATACACCTGTTTCTTTTCATCTTTAAAATCATTTTCATATGAACCAGCATTGCTTTTGATATTTCCTTGTCTTTTATTGGAATACTTTGCCGGCCTTTTCCTGTTACTGATCAAATTCTTTTGAACTTCAGTTTTCCAGGGGAAACACTACCTGTGGGGAGTGTTTAGGAAAAGAAAAGATAATCTTGACAATGTTGTTCATGTTGAAGAGCAAGATGGTTCAACGCATGCAACAGGGGAAGGGCAACATCAAGATCTTAATCTTTTGGACCAACAAGACAAAGCATTGTATGAGGTATCAATTATCGAGAAGGTAATGTATGTGGAAAGGACTAGGATTTGTGTAGGGTCAGTTAAATAGGGAGGCAAGCTTGTGTCAATTAAATAGGGAAGCAAGCTTTCTGTAGGTGGCAAGATGCATAGAAGATGGTGAACCTCTAGGAGGAGGTGAATATGTGCGAGAGCCATTTATTTACGCTGGCCCTAGAGGAGAGGCAAATAAGAGGCATTCGTGCATGTGTATTGTTCCATTGATTGTTTGTTACGTAAATACTTCCATGCTATAAAAGTAGCATTCCGTGCCTAGAGTCTTGTTTGCCTCTTCAGGCTGTGGTTTTGAATCTGACTTGAAATGGAATTCAATGTAGTGGCTTTAGGATGGAAAGTATTAAAGATTATTTGGACCTGTTTACACTCTAATGAAATTTGTCTATTTTAAGCTCTCCAAGTTTTGTATTAGGTTCAAATTTTGTGGGACGGTAGTTTACATGATTGTTTTCTTACTCTAATAAATTTGACCCGGGACAAAACAAGTTCATTCTTTTTGGGACTTTGGAAGTACATACAAACTTTTCATGGTTATTTTCTTATGCTGGGGTATGTGATATTAGTTCATCCCTTGATAGTGCAGGTAATTTGATAAGATTATTTATTATTTCTTTGTATCCATATATATATATATATATATATATATATATATATATATATATATATATATATATATATATATATATATATATATATATATATATCTTCTGATGCTTACAATGTTTCTAGTGCTACCTTCTTTTTAATGAAATACACGTGAAGTCGTGTTCTAGAAAAAAATGCTTACAATTTTTCCCCTGGTGTTCAGAACTTTCAAAAGATGTTGCCGATTCTTGAGAAGGATCAGGTGGCTATGACTGAGAAAGCTGCCCAGAATGATGCTCTCAAGTCTAAGAATGATGCTTCCCATTGTCAAGCTCTCCAGATCCAGGTTGAGGAGATCCCTGGGCTTAGATCCCAGGTTAAAGCTCTGGGTGATGTTGGAACTGCTCTCAGAGGTGAGAAAGCAGAGCTGGAGGCAGAATTGAAGTCAGTGAGATCAGAGCTGGAGAAATGTCATATTGAGGTGAAATCCTTGAGAGAAAGGATTCGAACTCTTGAGGAGAAGGAGGTGGCTTGGCTTGGCTTGGAGGAACGTCATAAAGCTGCTATTACTGGTAAGCTCTTTCAGTTGGTGATCAGGGTTATGATTTCGTAAACAATCCTCTTAATCTTTATTGGTTCATGTTTACAGCTTTTGAAGTGGAGCGGGATAAGATGATCTGGGACAAGTCTGTGCAGGATTCTGAAATCAAAACTTTACATGCTGACCTGAAGAAATTCAAAAGCCAGGTGGAGTCCTACAAGCACCAGCAGGCTGAGCTTGAGAAGAAGGTAGCACTGCATAATGAAGGTTCTTACAGTAGGTCTCTAGGAAAGGTGTCAAGTGAAAGGCCATCAAATCATGCACAAGTTGACTCTATACCACAGCAGCCAATTACCACTGGAATCAATTTTGCTGCTCCTGCACCCCCTCGGTCTCCTGCCACTAGAATCACTCAGGTGCATAAATAAAGTCCCTAATCCTATTTTGGGTCTTTTCATCTCCCATTATGAAAGGTAGCCCGATGCCTATCTTTTTTAGATTAGATTTCGATTCAACGTATGATTTCTGACTTTCGGAGCAGCTGCATAATTTAGCAACTCGATAACTTTCCAGAACATGGCATCACATACACTAAGCATCACAAACATAGCTGCTGATGTTTTTACATATTTGCTCTCAGGACCTTGGTCTGCCGTCGCATGTTCAGAGTAAGGAGATCACATCACCAAGCCAACCGGTCCCAGAACATGATCCACCAACGGGCTCAGAATCTCAGATGGAGGACAACACACGTCGCAAGAGCAAGGAAGGCAACCGGGAGAAGGCCCTGATCAAGTCCGGCAATGTGCAGATGGTCACAGCGATACCAGGACGTCTGTTGGGCCCTCAGTGACGAACAAGGAACTGACTTTCGAGCAGGTCTCGCGGCACTTCTCCATGCCAATTAAGCAGGCGGCGCGGGAGATGAACATGTGTGTCACCGTCCTAAAGAAGCAATGCAGGAAGCTCGGCATCACGCGCTGGCCACAGCGGAAACTGAAGAGCCTGCAGAAGGTCATCGACACACTCCAGGTCTCTGCTTCTCTCGCTCTACAACTGACTTCAAGCTCGCTTCGGTTAGTAAAATTTTTGCTGCAATCTTTATGAACTGACAAGCGTGGAATGTGTCATGTGCGTCCTGTAGGGGCTAGGGAAGGAGAATGCACAAGAGAACGTGCAAATGACCAGGAGCCTGGTGGGATTCAAGCAGCAGACGATGAAGCTGTTAGAGGATGACGAAGCTGAGGAGCTCAGACAGGTGTGCTCCAATGAGAATAATGCACAAGAGGATGGGCATCTGACCAGGAGCGTGGTGGAATTCCTGCAGCTGACAAAGACGAAGATGATGGAGGAGAGGCCCGATATGACTCTGGATCAGAGGACGAAACACCTCAGGCAGGTGTGCTTCAATGAGAACTTCAAGAGGAAGCCCTCATAGGCAGCCATGGCACATGGTGAAGGATGCCTCTGCAGCTCTCTGCTTGCAGATTTGGTCCCTGAATTCTGTGCAGGTGCAGGTCTGATCGCATAGGAACTGTCTGATGGCAATGCGTCAGTCTTGCAGTTTAATTAGCAGTAATGTTAACTATAGTGTGTGGACCTTCAGATCAGGCATGACATTGAGCAGCAAGTTTTTTTTTTGAATGAACCGGCAGGGAAGCTCCCTACCTCTCTCTCTCTCTCTCTCTCTCTCTCTTTTTTTTTTTTTTTTTTTTGCTTTTCAATTAAATGATACTGAGGAGCAAGTTAACTGGACAGCAATTGAAAAACCATTTTGTGGTGTTTCTCTTTTCTTGCTATCCTTCCCCTACAGATTTTAGAACAGTTCTGCACTTCTGCCATGAATTCTGTATGAGAACTGCTAGACAAGCAGTTTGTTGAACTGTCTCGATACATTAGCTTTCTCTTTTTTTTCGCGACCGGGCCTTCACCCGTTTTTCATTAAGAGGAATTAACGGAAAACAACAAGGCGTTAAACCATTGATGTTAGCAAGGAGCAGACCGACAAAAGTTTTTTAACCTAACTACTGGATACAGCACAAGGGACTACATAATGAACGAATAATACGACCGACAGAACGGGTTGAAGCTAGCACCCAGTCCTGGCCCTCTGTGACCGCCGTCTCTGTCCATGAAGCAGAGCCTGCATGGCTTTCTCTGCTTCACCCGCCAGTGCGACCTGGAATGCGGCCTGGTGAAACTCAAGAGTTCAGAAACTAAAGATATACAAGGACAGCGGCGCAGCTTGGCAATTTTCACGCCTAGGGCCACGGTGAAAGCGCATATACCGCTGCCTGATAAATAACGAAACTAGCTTATAAACGCACAAGTTTAGATGATATACTAGTTCTATATTTGAATTCATAAAATAATTGATGAAAACATAAAGTTGAGATAATGGAGGTAACTTTTTATCCGAGACTTTCAGTTCTCCGAAATGGTATAGTGTATCTTCATTTTATCTACTTATCTGTTTCAATGAAACAAATTGGGCATAGGATTTGAGAATGGGAATGGGGAATTACCAATCAGGGGAGGTGTGCTTGCAGTTTTGGCAAGCAATACAGAGCTCCCTGCTTGCTTGGTAGCCTGACTGCGGCGTGCGTGCGTGCGGCTTGCAGGGCATAGCTAACTGCCTGCCCACACGGCCAGCAGGCCACGCAGACGCCGAGATGCCCGGCCGCACCGGGTCACCGAGCCGAGCCCCCGGCTAGTGCACTGTGCAATTACGGCCTGCGGTTGAGGCCAGGACCAGGTGGGGTGGGGTGGAGCCTGCCGTGGAGGTCGTCCAGCTGGAGGGAGGACCGGCGCAGGCGCGGCGCCCGGCGGCCGGGTTCGGACTAGAGTCACGGTCTCACAGTCACAGAGAGAACATTTCAGTGGCAGGAGCTGAACATCTCTAATTATATTTTTGGCACATGTGTACAAGACACAAACATGGCCGTATAAGCGTGACAGGTACCACAAATCTGTAACACACATTTAATTTGTGTACGGACTCAAATATCGATACCAAACAAGGTTCATTACATGTGTTGACAATATCCTGGCTAATGGGGAATTGCTACTAGTGATACACTTTCACATTAAACTGTACGAAGAGACGGGTGGCGATAATTAGTTACAATGTCTTGACAAGGTAGATCTGATATAGTTATAAAGGTGATGAAGTGGGTCGCAATTGTAGATGAATATTATGGTAGAGGCAACGTAAGCAAATGGGCAACGAGATGGATCCGGTAGATAGAAGGCCACAAGGCAACCAAACCTACATGAAAATTGGCATTATGTGCTAGAGAGGGTGATAAGGAAAACATGCCTCATCTACCAGTCAAAGAAGTAGGCGAAAGAAGGAAATCGATCGGATGTACAATACCTTAGGAAATATGATCCCCTCCGATGCTAGTAAGGAGACAAATCCAACGCAGAGGTGCCAAAGATCAATTGCCCCTTCCAGCAAACTCCACTCGGGCTAATGGAGCTTGACAAAGCTCCGGGCATCAAAAACCAAACCTGATGGCAGCGATAGCGATGGTGGCGGCGGAAATGGCGATCGACGATGAAAGAAACCCTAGAAGCGAGAAAGGAAAGGGTCCTTGCTATATATAGCATATAGAGTGGATTTTACTCACATACCCCTAAATTAGGCCTTATATACGGCGGTCTACCTAATTTGGCTTGCCACACGAGGAATAAGTGTAATTCGGCCCAATAAGCCCACTTACCCTGTTTTCATCTTTTTCTCATCTTGCTTAATTTATTATAGTCTAAATAACCTAATTTTCTAGTCTCTTAAGAAAATATTCAATCTTAAATAAACTTCAAACTTAGAAATGAAACCATTCTAGCTGAAATTAAAAATATTCACATTTCATGAGAAAAATGTTCTAGATTGGCCATATTTGTTTTCTCATATGAACCCGAGACAATACCGTGTCTAAGCAAACAAACAGGCCCGAAGTGTCCCGGAGGGCCTGAGAGCCTCCGTGGCTCCGGCCGTTCATGCACAACGATTGCACATTTAATTTCCTTTCATATTTCTTTTCCTTTCCATGACTTAAAGAAAATCATTCTTGGGCGCAAACTTCTTGGGCGCAAACTGGCCAGAAGGAGAGCAGGGACTAATGCTGGCTGGGTGGATATCATGTTGGGGACTTACATGCAAAGCCAAGCAGAGCGAGACGGGGCAATGCACAACATGCTCCAAGTACAATCTCTCCTTGTACTTTAATTTTTAAGTTGTGTAGAGAGTGTGTGTGGTAGCATCTGTTCGTACTTCATGAACACGTCCATGTCTAACTGGCTCTACACCGGTATGATGACAGTGAACGATGGTGGAGCGGAATCCATAGATGATTGAAGGAAAATTACCAAGTAGCTTTAGATCTAAGAGAGGGAGCGGAGGGAGAAGGTGAGATTAATGAGGCTACTAGGCCTTGTTCGGTGTGTTTTATAATCACGGGACATTATTGTGAGAAGGGTAGGATGAGGTCCTCGAAGGATACAAGGCCCACCTTTTTTGGCCTGGGTGGGCACTATGTGGTTACAACACAATTTCTCATTTGACCAGAGATCTTATTGAAAGTTTCCTAGAAATAATAATAATTGTAAGACGTCTGTTAGCCAATTTCTAAGATGTTGCCTAACATGCCTGTTTAAGTGTTGTCTGAGTTGCTGATGTTAGAGGGAGTAGTGTTTAATGGGATTCTCAACATGTGTGTGCTTATTATGTGTGCAACATCGTATGGTAGCGTTGAACATCTTTTATCATTTTTTTAGCACATGTGTAGAACACACAAACATGCATGGCTGTATATGATGGACTGAGTGTGCCAGGCACCAAATATTTGTAATGTACACTTAACTTATTTTATGTATGTACTCAAATATTGGTACCAAACAATGTCAACTACATTTTTTTTATAAGGAACGCAAAATTATTTTGACTCAAATTTCTTTACGGCGGGTATAAGATTGTGCTTGTTTAATTGATTACATATAAGAAGTTGGATTGAAGTGGTTTAAAAAATATTTCATCCAGAGAATAAACCCATTTTAAAAGCGGACAAAGCCATTCTTTCATATTGCACACGGGCACATACAACATGCTTTGTGAATCAATTTACGTGATGTCTCACTTTTATAGAAAACTCCAAGAGAGAGAGAGAGAGAGAGACTGAAATCATCATCTCGTGATGTGTGGTAGATTCTCGTGCTCCCTAGTTGAATCGCCCGTGGAAGCTTCATTGTACGGGGCATCGTCAACCAGCGATGAGTACAATATGGATAGTGTTTTTGTACCGTGCCAAAATTCATCTCCACCGCTACTACAATTCCCTCCACATTGTTCTCTCTATCAGATCTTGTACGCGGTGGCGCCGGATGAGCGCAAAGCCGTGTTTGTTTCTACAGATAACCATAGCATGCCACATCTGAGAAAACACGATATATATTGGGGCTGCACCATGAGTCACAACAGTTCAAATATCGCTTTCCGTAGGCAAGTGCGGTGCGGGAACACGCGGTGGACACAACACATTTTAGGTGGGGGAGGGGGGTGTTCTGGTTTCCAGCTTAAACACAACAAGAAACTGAACCAAGCACACCTTACATATGAGCCAACTAAGAGACAAGAAATGAAGGGATTTAACCTTGATGTTGGGGTCCAGATGATTGATCCATGTTTCATGGCACACGACTTGGCAATCCAGCCGAAGATTGTGCTATCTAGGACTACTTCCCTTCACCAAGAAGCACTACTATATCCCTCAAAATGCTATGGAATATGGAGAAGCAAATGAAAGATCAAGAATGCGATTAAGAGGCTGATAATGTTTAGAAGGGGAAGGAAAAAAGTCTGGTGTTACATTGTTTCCTATCATCTTCCATTGTATATGATCCTTTGAAAGACATATTGGCTTCTTGTTGCTTCGGGTTTGTGGCCTTGGAGCTGCCGCTATGTCAATAGGAATGCCACTGAGAGTGTTGTAGCTAGCCACTGGCTGTAATCGCCACCTCTAGCATTTCAAACCCAGTTGGAATTATACCTATACTTATTTATTTATGAGGAGGGAGCTCACATCAAACGGGTTGCCTTAAGATTGGTGCGGATGGATAAGAACAAGGCAAAGATAAGTGAACTCCAAAAAGATCTTTCCTGCAATGTACGATGGCGTTGACATAGCTAAAAGAACAAGTGTACATGGCAGCATCTGCTCCTATTTCATGGCATATTTGTGGCTAGTTGGTTCTAACACCGATAATGAGTGAATGCGGGTAATAGTGAATGGAGGTGGAGCATAATCCATGGAGGATCCAAGGAAAATCACCATGTAGCTTTAGATCTAAGAGAGGGAATGGAGGGATAAAGTGAGATGAATGAGATTAATAGGCCTTGTTTTTTATAATCATATGACATCATTGAGAGAAGGGTAGGTATAGGATCCTAGGAGAAACTGGACCCATCCTTTTAGGCCTTTGGCTGTCATCTGTGCGCCAATTCCTAAGATTCTGCCCAACATGCCATTTAAGTGGTGCCTAAGTTGCTAATGTCAAAAGGTTAATGAAAGATGTTGTACAACATCCCTTACGATAAATTTAAGAAGTGGTTGCTTCAAATCTATCCATGAGGATGCCAACATTACTTGATTATTGATTAAACTGGTTGGCTAGGATAACACCATGCTAAACTTCATATACACATCTCCTTCTAGCCATGTAGGTTATCATTGTAGAGCGATGTATGTTCAGAATGATACCTAGACACAATTCTTGTCAATTTAATTAAATCACTGCTCGGCTCACCCGCGGCACGCGCCTAGCTCGCTCATCCTTTTCTCAACTTCATAGTCCGCACATATAATGAGACTAAACAATATTATACAAAATATGTTTTTGTGCGATATTACACACAATATTTAATAGGGCCTTAGAATTTTATTCAATTTAATTAAATAAAATATGGGCCAGTTAGCCCATATTAAATCTAACAAATCAAGTCATTAGGACACTGCACACTAGGACACTACACACTTTTATCATGTAATGTGAGCACTCGATATTAGAAACAATATTTTCAATGAAATTCTAGCCACATTTTCAATGAAATTCTAGCCACATTACTATTTTGTAATGTATTGTTGACGTTTTAATTAATACAAAGTGATATAATTAATAATATAATCTTACTATAGGAAGCCATGGGCTTCCTATAAGATAGGGGAAGCTCCAGCCCAACTGGTTGAACCGAACCAGGTAGCCATGAACCGCACCAGCCGACCCCCCAACCCCCCTCCCCGCGAGCGCGCCCACGCGCAGACGTCATCACCGGGTCCGAGGGCAGCGGGACCGCGTCTTCTCCCGTCGGAAAAAGCGGCGCGTTTTTGTCCGTTTCCACTCCCGACCGTCGCCCCATTTTAAATGGAAAGCGACGTCTGTGCAGACACATGGGAACCGTGAACGCATATAGGCATACCCCAGGCTGCGTACAAACATCGCCGAACCGTCGGGTTCATATGCAGTGTCATTTGTTTGAAATTGCATTGACTCTTTTCCAGGGGCGTATCTGAAAAAGTGACCGGGTCACGTGGGAGGGTGGGGGAGGGGGAATATCCAGAGCCGGCGGTCCGGGCCAAAAGCAGTTCCTCCATTTTCCTACTCCCACACCCTCTCTCCTCCGCCATCTGCGCCGCCACCCACGGAGCGGTGGTTTTCTCCACCGGAGCACCGGCGGCGCGATTCGGCCCTCCTGCGCGAAACGAAGGTCATCGTCGGCACCCTCATTCCCTTCCCCGGGGGCGCGTGCGTATGGATTGAGGCTTTGCTTCGTGGACTGAATCTTGTTCTTTTTCGATGCAGGGCATGGAGCGCGGTGCCGACGGCGACGGGTCCGGCGGCGGGGCTCCCGGCGATTCATCCGGCGGCGGCTCGGGGCCAGGCCCTGAAGGGGCGTCTGGCGGCGGGGCTCCCGACAATCCATCCGGCGGAGGTGGCGGGGCGACAGGCGGCAGAGGGGAAGGCCTCTCCGAACCCGGCCACGAGGTGAGATTTCCCCCGCTCATGCTCCCCCCTGCGGCGGTGATTCTTGTTGGCGGAGGCGGCGTTGAGATTCATCCGGCGGCGTCGCGATTTTGTAGGAGGCGGTGTTGATAAAATTGACGTTTTTCCCGGCTTTTTTTTGGCAGGGCACCACGGTCGTCGGAGGCCGCCCCGGCGGCAAATCTGGGACAGGGCGTCCCGGCGGCGGCGGAACCGGCGGTCCCCGTGCGGAGTCTGGCAGCGAGCAAGGCACGGGCGCCGCCACGACCCGGCAGGTTGGGGATCGGGAGAAGCGCGTCCGTGAGGCTTCATCCCAGGGGACATCGCAGATTGAGAAGGTTAGTGCCCCTGTTTTCTCCAGGCCTTTTCCTTCTACGGCTCTGATAATCTTGTTTCTGGAATGTCGGTTAGGCTTTCAAAATTCAATCTTGAAAGGGTCTATATGCAATGCTTGGTTAGGTCCATATATATACAGTGTGCAGAATGGCCTGTATGCAGTGTTAGATATGTCTGTATGCAGTGGTTTATGCATGTATGCAAACATTTGGTTAGGTCTGTATGCAGTGTGTAGATAGGTCTGTGTGCAAAGGCTTGGATAGGTCTGTATGCAGTGTTGGATGGTCTGTATCCCAAAAATGTTTTTGGCTATGTATGTATGCAATGTTAAAGGGGGGTAGTGGGTCTGCATGCATGGCAATGTTAAAGTGGGCTAGTGAGACAGCCACAATTTTTTATATGCACATGATTTTGTGCAGAACTGATGTTCATGCACTGTTTTTAAAATCCATAACTTTTTTTTTTGCTGGTGGTAAGCAGGATGGCGATGGGCAGAGGCTTAGGGGGAAAAGGGCTGCGAGAAGGGGAAGACAGCCCACGCCAAGCTCCAAGAGTAGCAAATGAGGACGAACAAGACGTTTTCGTGACACTTGCTGATGTGCATGGAGGGTCACGTCGCATGACACGGTCTACCGCCCGTGACGCGCAGAAGGTAGCAATGGACAAAGGCAGAGCCGGTGGCAGCAAAAAGGGCGTTACATTCAAAGTACGTATTTGTTTGTTTTTCATGTGGGTTGCCCTGTCTTTTTGACTAATAATCAATTGCAATGCTGATACCTTTTTTTGGGTTTATATGCAGGAACCAAAGTGGCAACAAAGAGCAAGAAGCGAAAGGCCGTAAGTGTTTACAAGCAACGTTTGTTTTACCCCCTACAAAGGGCATTTTCTCATGTTTTTATCCTTTTTTTTAAAAAAAAGTGATTGCTCCATATGCATTGCAGGTGCAGCTCGATGCCGCTGAACCATCGACAAAGGCCGATAAAAAGTCTAGGTCTTCCAGCACTGCATCTGGTCCAACTGAAGAAAAAAATGTAAGCCATGTTCCCTCATTGCTTTATTTGTGTTTTGCCTCTTGACAATTTTGTTTGTATGCAATGTATGCTGGGGGGGTTCTGGAGGGAATGAAGGTTGTTTGTCACCAATGAAACTTAGGATGCACTTTCTTTTTTTATGCCATAGCTTTCACATATACACGGTTAGATTTTTTCCTGAGACTTTTTTTCAGTGTTATATGCTATGTTGAACTAGGTCTGTATGCAATATATACTGTTAACAGTTTACATTTTTGTGCTAATTTTTGTTTTTTTGCTATTTGATGTTCTTGTTTTTACCAGAAGTCTCCCACGTTGGAACGTGCGCAACTTCCCGGGGAGAATGAAAAATATGATCCAGGGACTCAGCGAAGAGCAAAGGAAAGTTTTCCTTGAGGATACTGGGTTTGCGCCTTTGCTCAAACTCAAACTAAAAGAGCAGATACAACCAGCTTTCCTGCAATGGCTATACAAGCACATCCACAGGATGCGCATTGTAGCTGGTCCTGGTAAGAAGCTAAAGATCACCAAGGAGGTGTTCCATCACGTTACTGGTTTGTCCAACACAGGGGAGCGGCAGGTTAGATATAGCACTTACACCTGGGCGCAGAAAACAGAAGCAGCATGGAAACTGAAAGATCAGCTGAACATCAAGGCTGGAACCCACTTTGACATCGGATGGTGCATTGATCATGTTGCGAAGAAAGGCGTTGACAAGCTGACCAAGCGGTGTTTCTTCCTGGCGCTTTTGGGAGGCTTTCTCTTCACATGTGGTGGTTATTTAATTGGCAGCCAGGAGATCATGCGGACGAAAAACATGGACAACCTCAACAAGATTGATTGGTGCCATGAGATCCATGCATTTTTCACCGAGCAGATGGAATTGTTCCATGAGCTTTTGAAGAAACCATAAGTCTCTTACAGCATTCCGGCATTTAGCACTGGAACAGCGGTAAGGATATGTCCCCACGTCCATCCACATTGTATTCTTTTTTGTACACCTTGTTTGTTATGGTTCAATAATTACTGGGGTAAAATGCAGTAACTGTCATTTTCATATGCATTTCTCATGACATAAGTGAATTGCATTGTCAGATGGCATTTGTTATTTACGTATATACACTGTCATAATATGCCTATATGCAATGTGCACTACATGTCATATGCACTGTTAATCAGATGCATCACACAATTTTGCCCAGTAGGGGTGTTCTTTTGTTATGTATATATGTACTTTTGTGGTATGCTGGCAGTCCCTTATTTTTTTAGTTTAGCAATGTGGCCATATATTTGGAACTTATTTCTCTTATTTCTTTTTCTCACACACAGTTGTATTACCTGGACTGGCTCAACGACCAAGATGCTAGGCGCGATAGGAAGACGACCCCGCGCATTGGAGCGTACACCAGTTCATTGGTAGAAAGCTTGGTCAATGCCGATATTTGCAAGGATGGTAACAAGATTGTGGGCTTCGGAAAGTTGGATGTAGGCCGCCAAATCTTTTATGCCACTTCCCACACAGTTTTGGGGCTGACGCCTGCTGTTTTTTTTTGCTGTCTTTTTGCCTCATGCTCAACTTTCTGTTTTTTTAATGGTACGCAGTTTGTTGCGCCGGAGCAAACTTGTTACCGCGTCGACCAAGGATTCTGCATTATAGACATCCCGAAGTTATCTACTGTGCTTGGTGACAAGATCTCGAGGCTGGAGGAAGAGGACCGCACCGAGATACATGAGATGCTAAGTGAGTGTGACCAGGAAATCGAAGGGCAGTGCCATAGCATCCAAGCTGCGGTAGATCGCATTGGGGAGAAGCATGACGAGATGATCGATGCGTTTGGATCAATGATTGATAGATTACTTGCGAAACAAGGTTCTGGTCTAGATGCCACACCTGCAGGTACGCAACCACGCCATCAGCTGTATGTGTTTGTTTTCACTCTCAAGACGTACATGCCTTTTTACATGCACTGCTATGTGTAGATCAAAACACCGGTACGCCAGATGGCGAAGATGGAGAAGACGGGGAGCATGGTAAGAATATCAGAATGCACGACACACACATACGTTGCAGATGTTCATATGCATCCAGCTTAGGACTCATATGCACTGCATCGTAGATCAAAACCCTATGCTGAACATTCATGTGCATACAGCCTAAAAGAATCATACGAATGCGTTGTTTAGCTTTGGGGGCAATTTCTAACTTGTTCCGTATTTGTTTCGTGCAGAAGAACATACAGATAGGAATCTGCAGCAGACTAAGTCAACTGTCCAGATGAGTTCCGAGAAACCCGTTGGAGAATCTGCTCCCGGGAACACAACCACAGAGACTGGTGGTCGAGCAGAAACTCGTGCTGGTAACCGCGTCTGGCCTTTGTGGAAATTCAACGCATACAGTTCGATACGCACACGTAGTTTGCCCAATGACACCCGTCACAACACGTTTTTCTTTTGTGTTTACTGTTTCTGTACGCAGGACCACGGCTTACAAAGGAACAAGTTGCATATAGAGCCTTGCTTAGAATGCAGAGGTCCAGGGCAGCTGATTTGGAAGGTCGCCATACTGGTCGTGAAACGCCCAGAACAGAAAATGTGGATCAACATGAAGACAGGGGAACTGGTGACAAGGAAAGCAGGGAATCTGGTAAATACAATACATTTCGCAGCCCCCTACCATAATGTTTTTGCAAAACATCACATCTTTTTGATTCATACACGGGCGGTTCTGTTTTGCACTAACTAATTCAGTTTCTGTGCGACTACCATTGTGGCAGAAATGAACCCGGAGTAGTCAAAATCCACAGCTCAACAGATCAACCCCGATCACCGCGACGCAGAGGAGATGACCCACACTGGTATAGCCCATATACATCAGTCGTCAGCTTTTATACGCTTTTCAACTGCAACCTCATATGCTGTATTCCTTTTTTGATGCGTGTTTTTTATCGACCTGTATAGCCTCTACAGAATTTAATGCGGAACATGACAAGTGTGATGGGGCTACCACGAATGCTGCCGCAGAGGAGGAAGACAGCACTGGTATAAATCTTTACATACTTATATTCATGTTTGAACTGCAGTCACAGGGGAGTCGATCCTCCCATTTTAGGTTAGTCTTGGTCGGCGGTTTAACTAGTTAATTTTTTTGGTACTAGTTGCCCAAAACAAGATCCAGGGAGATTCCAGTGGCCCACGCACCAATCCCGAGGTGGCCGAGCTCAATCCTAGTGTTACACCAGATTGCCCTGAAGTTGGCGAGGGAGACTGCAACAAAATAGGTTTATACGCAAACAAAAACAGCCTCCCCCCTTGCACATCATTTTGTTAGTTTTAGGCGTTCTCACCCATGCATATGTGCTTGCCCTTTTTATACGCAGGAGATAGGTCCCCGTGCCAGGTTGTGCAAGCTGCAGCAGAGAACACAGAAAACACTCAGAGTGTTTGTGGTACTATGAAAGGCGGAGAAACCGGGACTGGTATGTCCTTGGTCCATATGCAACGAATCAGTGTTTTTATTTTGCACATGTTTTTACTTTTTGGCACATATGTTTTTATAATGAGGCTTTTTTCTACCATGCATATGTGTGTGCATTTTTTTATATGCAGGAGATGGGGGCCGAGCACTGGATATGGAAACTGATGCAGAGAACGCACAACACAGTCAGAGTGTGGCTGCTACTGTGGAAGGCCAGGTGGATGGAAACAAAAGAGGTATATATGCAACAAAACAACGTCTCTTTTTCAACAAGATGTTTGTTTTTTGGCCACAACCTTTTTCTTTTTCATTAAGGCTTTCGTTACCATGCCCGTGCCTGTATCTTTTTATGTAGCAAATGAGGGCCTGGCACAGGATATGGAAGCTGATGCAGACAACACACAGAACACTCTGAGTGCGTATGAGACTGGTAAATTTCTGCTGTTTGGTTTGCGCATATTTCCCGACCCCACTTTATTACATGCACTGCAGTCCCATTCCTTCTGAATGCATACACAGAAACATCCACATATGTCTCGCCATATGGCGGATATTACGACGGGGACGATGTGGGTGAGGATTGGGTGTCCAAAGTCACAGGGATGAGCACGCAGGGAACTAGTATTGCATCAGGTTTTTTTTTGTGATGCTGCATATATATCCCAACATATATGTGGACATCGCCGCTGCCTATGTTTTGCATATAGACTTCCATGTATATATACAGGTTGGGAAGTTTTTGCATTAGTACTGATAAAAACAAGTTTTTTATTGTGTATGAACAGATGCGTCGCACGGCCTTTCATCATTCCCATTATCTCGCTTTTTTGTATGCGTGATGAGTCGAGATGACATCACAGGAGGTTGAGCAGCGAACGAGGCTATTGCTTGGTTATGAGGAAGGAAAGAAGGCGAAGACATCAATGAGATGAGGCGGAATACGAGAAGAAGAAGAGCAGTCCCAATCACGTAAGAATGAAGACAACACTATGCCATGAAGTAGCTGCGTATTTACTTTTTATTAGAATCGTTTCTCTGTTACTTATTTTGTTATGCAATGTGTGCTTTTTGTAATGATGTGTGGTTGAACAAGTATGTGCGGCCTTTTATAAGGCCATAGCCCAAAATTGGTTGTAAGGAAGCGGCAAGTCTTTATATAGATTTTTTGCCGTTTCCATTGTGCTAGTGAGGAAGCGACCGAATCATGCGGCCGCTTCCTCTGACTGATGTATGGTATACCATGTATGAATATTATATGCATTAATAGCATAGTTTATATATGCTCCTGGGGTGTTGTTTGGGATGGTATGTTACCACTCTCCCCCAACTTTTTCTGTGTGTACATTGGCATCTATTTGGTTTATATACATGGTGTATGTGAGTATGTTACCCCTCCCCCCCCCCTCACCCACAGTTGTATGCAACAGTATCACAGGTTTATATGCATCTGGGTTTTTACATGCATATGAAACTAGTGCTCCATTACCAAATAAAATGCTTTCTGTGCATATGAGCCCATTTATAACATGTATATGAACTATTGTATGCAATATTATCATACCTTGCTCGCTGCTTTTACGTGTCTATTGTATGCATGTGTGTGGGGTGGGATGGTATATGAAACCTATTATAACATGTATATGAACCATTGTATGCAACACTATCTTAGATTTTTTTGCTGCTTATGTGTGTTCTTCATATTTTATTGATCAAAGCCTACTGTTTGTTCTTGTCCACTATCCAGCAAACATTTCCTTTCGCCGACCCCAGAACCTCACCACCAACAACCCAATAGTTACCGGACACCATGCTGAAGAAGCCGTTGCGCATGAATACATTGGCATCTTTAACATGGATGATGAGGTTGAGACATGTTTGAATTCAATTTCTAATATTTGGAACGATTACGCAGGCCTTTCCGAGCTGAATCCAAATGTTACTCCACCTCGCATGAATGCACCAAACCCGGTTAGTATGCTACAAACATTGTGTTGGGGGCAGGAGTGGAATTGGCCACCCCGTCCCCCCTGATCGTGTGCGCCTCATGTGTTTGATGTACGCAGGTACGGCCGATAGCGCGGGAAGACGCGCATCCGGCGTCAACGCAGGGCGGAAACCCCGATAGCGGGGAGGGCGCGCATTCGGCATCGCGGCGCCCGCGGAACCCCGATAGCGCGGGAAGGCGCGCATTCGGCATCGCCGGGCGCCGAAACCCCGATAGCGGGAGGACGCGCGATTCGGCACCGACGGTGCCCGGCGGAAACCCCGATAGCGCGAGAAGGCGCGCATTCGGCGTCGACATCAGGCCCGGGACGGAAAGCCCCGATAGCGCGGGAAGACGAGCATTCGGCGTCGACGGGCGCCAGGAGGAAACCCCGATAGCGCGAGAAGGCGCGCATTCGGCACGAGTCTGGACATATTCGGCGGCCGGCGAAAGAAGAGCCCGGATGTGTCCCGGTCGGTGGTTAACCGGCAAAAGTGGGCCCTTGGGCCATTTACTTGTCTCGCCCGTGTCGGCTGCCCCGTACTTGAAATTAGGGTTGCCGGGGCATTCTTGTACAAAATGCAACACGACTTCCTATAAGTAGACCCCTCGGGGACGTGGTAAAGGGGACTTCGGACTCCGTGCGTTTTAGCCGGAGGACTTGGTATATAAGGTTTGCGTTGTTCGTTTCGTATTGTAATTCCGTGTTTTCCAGTTCGTTCCGGTTTCGGTCCTTTAGGGGGTGCAACCCCAAAGGGCCGAAACAACATTGGCGCCCACCGTGGTTGTCGCCCGGACTTGTCATGCCACCCAAGGGAAAAGCTAGAAGTTCAAGAAAGCAAATGCCGACCATCGACGAAATCATTCCTTCAGCAGCAACCGGCTCGGATCCGGTACTCCCCGAAGCCACTGCATCGGGGGCGGCGCCTCCGCCACCGAATCCGACGCCTCCGCAGCCAGATCCGGCCGCCGAAGAAAATGCCGTCAGAGCAGCAGACGGAACGCCGATCCCACCCAATGTGGAAGCCGTAGTCGCCGAGGGGGCGGCGGAAGACGCGGAGGCTGACCCGGACCCAGCAGCCCCGAATGCGGTGGACGCACTGATGCTGCAGAATTCCAAGCTGTTAAAGCTGCTGGATGAGCACACAACCAGAATCGAAGAGCTAAAGGCATACCGTGATCAGTTGCAAGGAGACATCGAAGCAAGAAACAGGATAACAGCGACCCAGGTAGCGGTCGATCACGCGGCAAGAGAAGTTGAAAGGTTACAGCGGGAGATTCAGGCACTTGGAGCAAGAACCGAAACTGAGAGCGAGGTCAGATATCTGGGTTCGGCCTCGTGCAAGGGGGCCCGGATATGGTTGACATGGCGTCCCCTTTGTCCCCCGAGCTGCAAAAATACCCATGGCCGCCGGGTACAAGCCCAAAATCCCGCACTTTAATGGTAAATCCAATCCCAGAAGGTTCATATCAAGTTACGAGGCTGCAATATATTCGGTAGGAGGCAACGAATCCTTACTGGCCAAGACTTTGATTCTGGCAATGCAAGATGTGGCACATGATTGGTACATGTCCCTGCGTCCATTATCCATTCGGTCATGGAGGCAGGCGAAAGAGGAGCTGCTGGCAACATTTCAGGGGCTTCAAGCCGACAAGAAAACCATTATGGATCTGCTCACTTTGTATCAACCAGATGACGAGCCAATGGCCAAGTACCTGGAACGCATCATCCAGATGCGGGCACAAGTCCCGAATGTGTCTGACGACACGGTCATCGCTTCGGCCATCAGAGGCCTCAAAATTGGGCCGTGCGCCGAAATGTTGACCAGGGAGGTACCCAAAACTGTAAAGCAGTTGTTCGATGAGATGAGAAAATTCGCCATTTCAGAGGAAGACCTGCAGAAGCGCAAGGTATCAAGAAACAGCCTCAAACAAAACACCCCGAGCGTAATCGCGGAATCGGCGAAGTGGGGACAGAATCAAGGTTATGTCAACAACCTTCGGAGGAGTCATCCAACCCCGCACCCCGAAGCAAAACGATAGCCGGTTTCATGAAACCCGGGGAGGAGGACAGCGGAACCGGGGGCCGTGCTAACGAGGCGGACGAGGTCGAGGGCGCAATGGCGGCGCCCGAAAACGCCATATTGTTGCGTGTGTGGCGAAAACAAGGGCCATTTCACCGAGACGCAAATACACGCAGCGGGCCAAAGAGCGAAAGGAAAGAGATGACGCTATAGGGAAATCCGAACCCACAAAGCACGTATTCCACACGGCACCGTCACAACACTACGCTTTCCCCCATCAAATGGCTGCTTTCCAGTCTGGGCAGCCGGGGAATCCATACCTCGCCCCACATGTTCATGCACATTGGGGAGGGTCGCCAAGCATGCAATACCAACAATACCAGCAGCCGATGATTGCGCATCCGATGCCGCATCGGCCGTGGCTTCTTCCTCGCGCCTACCGAGAATAGACAAGCGGCCAGCAACGGAAAAGAAAGCAAGAAACTTCCAAGGAGTTGCGAGATCGTACACACCGTAGCACCCGCGAATGTGATGCCATCCAACGGGCACATATACGCCATCATTGGAGGTTCCAATATAGAGCACGACAAAGCAAGAGAACGCGAAGAGAATATCGAGGCGCGTGTTGGCGGTATCATCGCCGCTCCGACGAATCGGGCCGCGTGGAAGCTTCAGCCCATCACCTTCACCGAAGAAGATAATCGGTCCGGGATTACCCGCACTATGACGCTTTCGTTGCAACTGCTTTCGTAGCCGGGTACACCTTGCACAACATTCTGATTGACAACGGGAGTTCGGCGGACATCTTGTTCACCAAAGCGTACGACAAAGATGAAACTCGACAGCGATCGCTTGATCAAAGTGGGCAATGCCCTATTCGGTTTTGGTGGAAAGAAAATAGATGCACTTGGGAAGAAGACACTCACGGTAGCGTTTAGCGAAGGAGAGAAAGTGCGGGCGGAAGAGATATCGTTCGATGTGGTACAAATGGAATACCCATATACGGCAATCTTCGGAAGAGGAATCATAAACAAGTTTGACATCATAATCAAGCAGAGCTACCTGTGCATGAAGCTGCCCTCCCCTTTCGGGGTAATCACGGTGCATGGTGATCAAATCGCAGCCAGAAAGATAGATGGCAAACCTATACCGGGATACAGCATGGTGCACGAGGTAAAAAAGCCTGCAAGGAAAGAGGATGCTAATGAAGCCGCAGAGCGGAAAGAGCGGAGAGCAGAGCGACGAGGGCATGAGAAGAGTGCCTTTATCGGCGAACCGCCGGATCGGTGTGTGCATATCGGGGCAAGTCTGCCGAACAGACGCTTCGGAGCTGCTAGCATTTCGGGCCGAGAACAAGGACGTATTCGCGTGGACCACTAAAGACCTCAAGGGGGTTGACGGGGAATTGGCACAAGACAAATCTCAACGTTAGCAAAACAAAGCAAAGCCAAGGAAGCAAAAGTTGAGGAAGATGTCATCCGAAAGAGCAGATGCGGCACCCAGAAGTGCAAAGGCTTTTGGACGCGAGATGTGATCGAGTGCCCGTGCAAGATCCGGAATGGCTAGCCAATGTGGTAATGGTCAAGAAGAAAAGCGGCAAATGGCGCATGTGCGTGGATTTCACAGATCTAAACAAACATTGCCCTAAAGACCCATACCCATTGCCGCGGATCGACAAGCTGGTCGATATCGCATCGGGTTGCGAGCTGTTAAGTTTACTGGATTGTTTCTCGGGGTACCATCAGATATGGCTGAATGAAGAGGATCAAGAGAAAACAAGTTTTATCACTCCCGGGGGGACCTTTTGCTACAAGCGCATGCCCGAAGGACTGCGCAATGCTGGCCCTACTTTCTCCCGAATGACAGACGAGGTCTTTAGGGAGCAGAAAAAGAGGAAAAACCTAGTTGCATACATGGACGATATAGTGGTAAAGAGCGATAAAAAAAAGCACACACATCGAGGATCTAAAGGAAACTTTTGTGAACCTTCGAGCAAGCGGCCTGAAGCTAAACCCGGAAAAATGCATATTCGGGGTTAGCAAGGGCAAGATGTTGGGATGTCTGGTATCGGCCAGAGGCATAGAAGCTAACCCGGACAAGATTGCCGCTATTGTAAACATGAGACCGCCCGAGACAAAGAAGCAGGTGCAGAAGCTCACTGGAAGGATTGCCGCTCTAGGGAGGTTCATATCCAGAAGCGCGGAGCGGGGACTTCCATTTTTCCGTATCCTAAAGAATTCAGAAGGTTTCGGATGGGGCCCGGAGCAGCAGCAAGCATTCGATGACCTAAAAGCTTACCTGTCAAAGGCCACAACATTATCAAGCCCATCGCCGGATGCGACCCTGTTTCTATACGTAGCAGATCCCACGCCGCGGTGAGCGCGGTCCCGGTGGAAGAAAAAGAGAACGAGGGGAAGTTACTGGCGGTTCCCAATCTACTTCGTATCGAAGCGTTGACATCGCCGAAGGCAAACTATTCCGAGCTGGAGAAAATCGCATATGCGGTGGTCATGGCGTCGCGGAAGCTCAAGCACTATTTTCGTGCTCATCACATTCGGGTCTTGTCTCGCTCGGCCCCTAGATTCCCGTTCGTAAACGCAGGGCGGTAGGGCGGATAGGCAAGTGGGCGGCCGAGCTGAATGAATACGTCATTGACTTCGAGCACGGATCGGCCATCAAATCGCAGGTCATAGCGGACTTTATCGCGGATTGGACCCCATGCGGGGACAACACCACCCTCAGCTTCGAGGAACCAGAATGGACAGTGCACATGGATGGAGCGTGGTGCTCCACTGGAGCAGGCATATCCGCGGTATTGACACCTCCAACCGGCCCAAAACTGCGATACGCCGCAAGGTTGCAGTATCGCACCACCAACAACACAGCCGAATACGAGGCAGTTCTGCTGGGTCTCAGGAAACTCCGAGCGCTAGGAATCCGCAGATGCGTCATCAAGTCTGACTCGCAAGTAATTGTGGGGCACATCCGGAAGGAATACACAAAGAAAGGAACCGGCTCGGCCGGTATCTAGAAGCCGTTCGACGAATGGAGAAATATTTCATTGGTTTCACTTTGCAATACATTCCAAGGGCGGACAACACGAGGCGATGCGGTGGCAAAAGCTGCAGCCCGAACACTCCCTTGCCCGCCGATGTTTTCTACCAAGTCTTGACAGCCGCAGCGGTGCGGTGGGAGGAGGAACGACCGGCAGAATTCACGCTATCGCGAGTGACGATTGGAGAGCACCGATATGGGCATTCATTTCGGAACTTATGAGCCCGGAGACAGAAGCAACAACAAAGGATGGAGTCCAGAACCAAGCAATACTCCATAATTGGAGAGAATCTTTACAAGGAGGGAGTCGTAGCGCCACTGTTGAAGTGCATTAGCCGGAACGAGGGGTCCAGCTTTTGCACGATGTACACTCGGGAACATGTGGAGCGCACAGGGGTCCGCATGAAATCGCTCACAGAGCAATGAGGCAAGGCTTTTATTGGCCGACCGCCATCGAGGATGCCAAGCAATTGGTGAAATCGTGCCAGGGCTGCCAAAAGTTTGCAAAATATCAGAGGGCCCCGGCGCACCCAACCTCCCCGATATGTCCAACTTGGCCGCTGCAGAGATGGGGCATCGACATAGTGGGGCCGCTTCCACCAGCACCCGGAAATCTGAAATTCACTGCAGTGGCACTTGAATACTTCACCAAATGGGTCGAAGCAAAGGCGCTGGCGACAATATCATCTGGCACTCTAGTTAACTTTGTGTGGCGAGAATCGTCTCGATTCGGGGTCCCATCCTACATAACAATGGATAACGGAAAGCGGTTCGATAGTACCAAGTTCGGGACTTTCGTGAAGACACCGGGGATCAAACCGACATTCGCCTCGCAAACCACCCGACCGAATGGCGCAGTGGAACGAGTCAACAGCGACATTTTCACCGCCATATCAAAGACCCTCGAAAGCACCGAGAAGAAAGGCAGATGGGCTCAGGAGCTAACAGCTACGGTTTGGGGGCACAATATATCCAAGTCGCGCGCAATCGGATTCATGCCTTTCAGACTCCTTTTCGGGGAAGAGGCCATTACCCCGGAAGAGGTGCGGCTGGGATCTTTCCGAACTGAAATCATGGCCACTACGCCAGAACAGCGATACTCTCAGCTTGAAGCAGTTGACTCCCTAAGGCAACAGGCGGCGGAAAATCTTGACAAGTACCATCAGGAAACAAAGGCTTGGAGAGATAAAAAAGTGCTCAGGCAAGTCATCAACCCCGGAGATATGGTGCTCATTCGGCAACCCGACAAGCAAGGCAAACTGCAGTCGCCGTGGTACGAACCCTACATTGTCGCGAGAATGGTAAAAGCAGGTGTCTACACGTTGGTGAATGAGGATGGCGCTGAGTCCAGCCACACCTGGAACGCTGACAATCTACGCCGCTTTTACCCGTGAAATTGCCCCACGGGGCTGTAATTTTCCTTTTTAATTCTTAAGCATACATTTTACAATTCGGGGGGCGCGCTCTTTTTCCTCACCGGGGAAGCCTTTTCGGAGGTGTGAGGTTTTTTAATGAGGCGTCCCTATGTACCCTTTTCAATGCTTTTTAAGCCGCGTTTTCCCCAAAAGCGAGAATGCGTACTACTCTTTTTAAGCCGAAAAGACAATGGCAAATATGCCACTGTCCCTATTCGGATCAGTTTTTGTCAGGTTGCAAGCAACCAAAAGCCAAAAACGGCTAGTGAACGCAGCAAAACGCTGGAGTGTCACGAACAAACATTTAAATTGCGCGAAACAAAACGCTGCCGGCGAACTCGGCAAAAACGCTGAAGTGTCGCGAAATCGGCAAGAAGCCGAATGCGTGCAAACTATGCCTCAGGTGAAATGAGACTCGGGGATAAAGACCCGAAGGTAATGATAATACAAAGTTACAAACAAACAATTTCCATCCGCAAGGTCAAACTTCTTATTCATCATATTCTGGCGGCATAATTACACCGGAGGTGCTTGTGGTATTTAATATCACAATCAAGAGCAACACACCCTCTATATCGAGCAATGCCTCGAGAATGTGCGCAGTTAGAGTCCCTCGGACTCTCGAAAGGAGCGCTGTTCTGCACCACTATCGAGCGTGCTCCACCCGAATATGGCATACACAACAGGCGAAAGGGCCGAAAGCCTACGCCCGATATGGTTAGTGAGGACTGGGTAGTGAATGCGGCATTTGGTCTGATGACACCGCAAATCCCAAAACCTCCCATTCCAGCACGACATAAGCAGGACACGCGGTTGGTAAAACAGAAATCAAGGTCTTTGCAGCCATGATAAAAACCATGAGCTTGGACCAGATTATATAATCTAGCCACTCAGCCTCTAAGACGGGTAAAATTTATGACTCACCTAACAAATGTACGACGGCGTTATGGCATAAAAAGGTGTTTCAAGCCATTATGATCCAAGCGTATTATATATGCATGGCATCCCTCATAATGCAAAGCCATGTCGGTCAAAACAAACTCATCCCGCTCCAAAACTAAGGTTAGTAGCAATGAGAGGGGTCAGGAAAGGAGCCAGCACTCGTCCTCCCGTTTCAGTTGTGAGCGCTAAGCAAATAGGCGCAGCCAGGTTCAACTCGGGAGGAGTCAGGAGGGGAGTCAGTGCTAGTCCTCCCGTTTCAGTTGTGAGCACCAAGCAGTTAGGCGCAGCCAGGGTCAACTCGACTGCCTAAGCAAAAGCAGCAAGCGCGCAATAGCAGAGATGCGCAGAATCACGCACCTCCCTATTCCCAAGAATGACTGGAAGTTCCAGCTCCTGCACGGCGACTAGTCGATATTCGGGAACCCGGCCCACAGCAAGTGCGGGGCAAACATAAGGCCTGGGATCTAGTCAATGGATGAGATTTAGTGCTCTACCCGCCCATAAATGAGAAAGGGCACAGGCGCGCCCATTCGGGTGTTGGAAGCCGAGTTTTACCACTTCGAGATAGGACCCAACCAGTTTCAGCCAATAGGGCCATACAGAGTTCCATTCAGTGGTTGTGCAGAGCGCATATGCACTTTGTAACAACTATGTGAAAACAAACGCGGGAGGGCTTAACCCAAAAATTTCACGAATGCGCCTCCACCGCTCAAATTCGGGGCGGCGCTCTAAGACTCCATGAAACGTTGGAGGACTTAACTCAAAAATTTCATGAATGCGCCCTCCACCGCTCAAATTCGGGGCGGCGCTCTAAGACTCCATGAAACGTTGGAGGACTTAACTCAAAAATTTCACGAATGCGCCCTCCACCGCTCAAATTCGGGGGCGCTCCTCCATGAAACGTTGGACTTAACTCAAAAATTTCCCGAATGCGCCCTCCACCGCTCAAATTCGGGGCGGCGCTCTAAGACTCCATGAAACGTTGGAGGGCTTAACTCAAAAATTTCACGAATGCGCCCTTCACCGCTCAAATTCGGGGGCGGCGCTCTAAGACTCCATGAAACGTTGGAGGACTTAACTCAAAAATTTCACAAATGCGCCCTCCACCGCTCAAATTCGGGGGGGCGGCGCTCTAAGACTCCATGAAACGTTGGAGGACTTAACTCAAAAATTTCACGAATGCGCCCTCCACCGCTCAAATTCGGGGGGCGGCGCTCTAAGACTCCATGAAACGTTGGACTTAACTCAAAAATTTCCCGAATGCGCCCTCCACCGCTCAAATTCGGGGGGCGGCGCTCTAAGACTCCATGAAACGTTGGAGGGCTTAACTCAAAAATTTCACGAATGCGCCCTCCACCGCTCAAATTCGGGGGGGCGGCGCTCTAAGACTCCATGAAACGTTGGAGGGCTTAACCCAAAAATTTCACGAATGCGCCCTCCACCGCTCAAATTCGGGGGGGCGAAGACTCCATGGGGAGGGCTTAACAAAAAATTCTCTCCCAAACGCGCCTCCACCGATCAAAATTCGGGGGGGCGGCGCTCATTGAAAGCTCTTGGGTCGAATGCGACTTTGTCCGATCAAATTCGGGGAGTAAAATTGGGAACGCGAATATGTAGAAAACCAACCGAATAGATAAGTAACGGCCGCATATGGCAGCACGCCACAAAAGGTCGTTAAACTGTTCAAGGGTTCCCTGAACCCTGGCCACGCAGGGCCAAACATGTTAGACTTAAGTTCTTAAAAATTAAGACCGAGTAGTTCAAGCATCGGCCGCTGCTTCGTCGCGCTTGACGGATCCGGGCGCGCCCGCTTCGGTGGTCGCTGTCGCGGATGAGTTGACGACGCCGGCAGGATCGGCCTGTGTAGCACTTTCGGGCGCAGGGGTCATCTCCGGGGACCGCAGCACGTTGGAGGACGGAGTGCTAGCTGCTGCGGCCGCTTCGCGCTCGTCCCTGGCTCTGATATAGGCCATAACCCGGTCACGGATAACGGCCTCCTCCTTCTCGTCCCCCTAAAGCAAAGAAGCACGAAAGTGGTCAAGTCAATCACAAGACGCCTAACCGGGCTTGTCAAAAAGCAAACACATTCGGCGGTTTTCATGCACTCACCTCAGCCACACTCAGCGCCGCGCGCAGCAGACTCAAGTTGCGGCCGCCGCAGCTCCAGAAGCCGCTGAAAAACTTCACCGCGGTCTCGTGCGCGTCCCCATCCGGAACCCAGAAGCGGTCAACGTCATCGGGAGCCGGCAGCGCCCCCGCATGGGGACAGCCCGGCGTCCTTCGCGCCTTGCACATGGCGCGAAGGGTCTCGAGGGCTGCCCAGGCGCGCCCAAGCTCCATCTCGGCCCTCCAATGCAGCAAGCCCGCCTTGAGGAATCGGGCAAAGTCGAATATGGACGTATCCTCCCGATGGCGGGCACCACCACTTCGTCGCCGACTCCGGCCACCGGCGCGCGAATATGGCAGCGGCCTGGTTGAGTTCATCGAGCTGCTGGCGCCGGGCGGACCTCTGCAGCTGGTTCTGGGTATTCCTTTCGGTCCTGGCGGTGCGGGCGTCAGCTTCGGCATTCTCACACGCCGCTTTCTCCCGATCGAGATCGGCGCGAACTTGAACCAATTCGTCCTTCAGCCTGCGCACCTCGGCCTCGCTTTAGGTGAGCTTAGACTCAACGAAAGTGACCGCGGCGCAGTCTTGCTTGGCAAGTGCAGCGCTTATGACAGATTGCTGCAAAAGTGACAACGAATGAGATTTCAACAGCCCGAAAGGGAGGCGAGACCGAATACGTAACGTAGTTGACGTACAGAAATCGCGTGGAAGTTGATGGCCGAAAGCAGCTCCAGCCGATCCACCTGGGCTAAGTCCCTCTCGGTAGTGGTGGCGGAAAAGGAGGTGCTACATTGATCCGCGAATGCGACACCTGCCGTGCCCGGCAGCACGCCGCTTGCGCGGCAGTCCACCCCCGCGATTAAGCGGGCGTCCGAAGCCACCCCTAGAGCACGAGCAAGTTGGTAAGTCCTCTCACGGTCTGGGCTCGTCTCTTCGGGAGATGAGCACCACACGCGTATGTGTTGGCATTCGTCTGGGGCTCGCTCTAAGGAGAGCCTGCCATGGCCAAACAGAGCACACGCTGCGGTTTCGGGGGTCATGCGACTCAGCTCGCTGTGAAATCGGGACTTACCAGTCTTCCTGGCCAGATTAGGGTTCTGGTCCGATTGGGTGCGGGCTGTCTCGGCCGTAACAGGCGGCGGCCTGGAAGCAGGCGCTATAGCGGCCGCAGGCGCACCAGCGGCCTTGTGTCTTTTCGTCATCTCAAAAACACCTCCGGAAGCATCGGCCGGCCTCTTGAAGCTGACGCCTAGAGAGCTCAGCGTCGGCTGCGCTTTCGGAGGAAGGCGGCACGGGTCCGAAATCTTCTTGCGCGTTCCGGCCATCGAGCTGGAACCGCCGATATCGTCCTGCAAAAGCAAAGGCCGAAATTGTCACGCCAGTCTCTGTCATCCAAGAAGTAAATTCACCTATGCCCTAATGCGCATCCTGCTCTACCATTGCGGCATGCGAGGGTTCCGGGACCCCCAAGAAGTCCAAGGAGAACTTAGCGCCGCGCTTCGAGGTTTGGTCCACAACCGCCCGGCCATTTCGCGGCATACCCGAACATCGCGGGTTTCCGGCTCAGTCGCTCCCGACATTGCCGGGCGCGCTTCCGTTTCTCGGCGGCAAAAGCAACGTCTTGGCCCCCGAATGGGCGCGGAAGGAGCCGGGCGCGGAACAAGAGGCGGCCGGCGAGCCCCCGACCCGGAGCCACCTGGAACATCGGCACCCGTCTCAGGGTTACCAGTATCATTCTTAGCTTTTGTCACCCTTGGAACCGGAGCTGGCCTCTCCGAATAGGCAATGCCCATGCAATCTAGCACGCGGTTCTTTCGGGGGGAGTTTCCAAGTTGGCGCCGTTTCTTCTTGTGCTCCCGGTCACCATAGGGCCCGCACAACCGGGTGGCCATCTTCTCCAGTGCAACGACATATTCGGCATCTGAATTGAAGTGGTCAGGGCGCTGGAGAAGCAAGTCGGGACCACGATAGCCATCGACGTCCCTTATGGGCTCGAATTTAACCGTTTGACACAGCGGCCATTCATCTATCGCGATCATCTCCTCGGCCAAGTCGCGGCTGGTCTGCCGGCCGGCGGTCAAGGCATAGGCTTCGGCGGCAGCAGTGTCGGAAGGCCCGAAAGCGGTTTGAGCTGCATGCTTTTCTCCGATCATGATGGTCATCGTTGACACGAAGGGATTTGCCCGACGGCGTCTTACTCGCTGCGCTGCTTCCACCTCTGCATCCGTGGCAACCCGGATATAGAACCAATACTTATTCCAATCTTCCCATTTCTCCTTGAAGGTGGGCACCAAGCAATTCTGTTCCGCCCGGGCGGGCACGAGTTGTAGGAGCCATATTCGGCGCGAATATTCGGCCGACCATCAACCTTCCCAACCTTGGAGTGGAAGTGGGTCTTTGTGCGGTTTCGCGAAATGGGACGCACTAGGCTCATGACCCATCATCTTCATGGCCATCGCGTATATCTTTGAGCCGTGCAATGGCATTCGGGGTCGTGGTGGTGAATCTGCGGCGATACCGCTCAAGAACAAGACCGAAAAATGGGACCAAGGGAAACCGCAGGCCGGCAATGAAAAAGTCCCGAAAAACCACCGCCTCATATGGTCGCGGTTTCGGGGTGGTTTCATCCCCGGAGCGCGCGGCCGTTTTCGCGCTCATGTGTCTTTGAGAATCCCGCCGCGCCGATAATAGTTGAGCCGGTCCTCGTCGATTTTGGAACGGCAAATAATGCCGGTGTGTCCCTCAATTTTAACCCGGCGGCTTCGCGGGCCGGGCCGATCGGCTCCATCCCCTCCTTCCGTTGTTGTGGCCGCCGAGCTCCCTTCGGCTTCCTCGTACTCAGCTGAGTCGGCGTAGTCGTCATGCGCAATTCCGGCGCTCCCTTGGCCGCTCACGGTGGCATCAGCGATTATGTCCTCGACAGGCTCAACTATAGCGGGATCGA
Organism: Themeda triandra; assembly: GCA_018135685.1. NCBI lineage: Eukaryota > Viridiplantae > Streptophyta > Magnoliopsida > Poales > Poaceae > Themeda > Themeda triandra. The sequence continues at coordinate 179,718 of JAENPR010000207.1, read as the reverse complement.
AAGCGTGAATAGGTTCAACGTATTCGGGGGCACCCAGGCTGGCCTCAGAACCCTGCGACATGGTCGCCGATCCGGCTTGGGCGAGTTGGTCTGCCAGTTCAGCGCAAAAAGCTGAAGCGCCGGAACTGCTAGTAGAGCGGGGTGCAGATCCGTTGGCGCTTCCGATTGAGTTTCCAGCCGATAAGGTTTCGGACATGCTAGGTGCTCGCGTCAAGGGGGGATCCGGGCTTCCGAGCTAAAACAAGAAATGAAAGCGTGTTCAATACACCGCAAGTGATCAGCCCTTACGAACCCAAAGCGCGCACCTTTCACACCGAAAGCTTAGCTAACGAAAATTAAAACGAAAGTGCAAGGTCGACCTTACCGAATGAGGAGAATTGCCGGATGCGGAGACCGAAAGGGAGTTCCCGGACGTGGTAGCGGCAGGTGAGCGAGGGGCTAAGTGCCCGCCCCCTCCCTCGCCTTTGCCTTTTATAGGCAGGGGGCGGCCGTGGGGGGGAGCCGACGCATCGTTTCACGCGAATCGAGGCGTCAGTGCGTAAAAAAAAATGTGTGTGTGTGTCTCCTCATCCTGGGGGCAGCGCTGGCACATTCGGCGCGGACACATTCGGTATACCGAAACTTTGTCGGCTTTGCCCGGAAGGGACTGCCCTTCCGGACAAGGCCGGAGGGCTACTGTTGGGGGCAGGAGTGGAATTGGCCACCCCGTCCCCCCTGATCGTGTGCGCCTCATGTGTTTGATGTACGCAGGTACGGCCGATAGCGCGGGAAGACGCGCATCCGGCGTCAACGCAGGGCGGAAACCCCGATAGCGCGGGAGGGCGCGCATTCGGCATCGCCGGGCGCCAGGCGGAAACCCCGATAGCGCGGGAAGGCGCGCATTCGGCATCGCCGGGCGCCAGGCGGAAACCCCGATAGCGCGGGAGGCCGCGCGGCATCGCCGGCGCCAGCGGAAACCCCGATAGCGTGCGCCGGCGCGGAAACCCCGATAGCGGGAGGAAGCGCGCGGCACCGGCGGCGAAACCCCGATCGCGCATTCGGCCGACATCGGGACGGAAAGCCCCGATAGCGCGGGAAGACGCGCATTCGGCGTCGACGGGCGCCAGGAGGAAACCCCGATAGCGCGAGAAGGCGCGCATTCGGCACAAGTCTGGACATATTCGGCGGCCAGGCAGAAAGAAGAGCCCGGATGTGTCCTGGTCGGTGGTTAACCGGCAAAAGTGGGCCCTTGGGCCATTTACTTGTCTGCCCCGTGTCGGCTGCCCCTGTACGTTGAAATTAGGGTTGCCAGGGGCATTCTTGTACAAAATGCAACACGACTTCCTATAAGTAGACCCCTCAGGGGACGTGGTAGGGGACTTCTGGACTCCGTGCGTTTTAGCCGGAGGACTTGGTATATAAGGTTTGCGTTGTTCGTTTCGTATTGTAATTCTGTGTTTTCCAGTTCATTCCGGTTTCGGTCCTTTAGGGGGTGCAACCCCAAAGGGCCGAAACGACACATTGTGTCATTGCATCTAGTTGATTATACACACAGTGTATGTGAGTATGTATGCATTGTATAGCCAGTTATTTAATGCACTTATGATGATCTTTGTGCAGCCTTTGTGGGACAGTTCTATGCCCAGGCCAAGTATTTTTTGCACGCCGGATCAGGTCAGCATTCATAAGATCAGCTAGTATACCGAAACTTACCTTTTTTTAAATTCATGTCGACACCCATTTTTTCAAATTTCTATCTTTTTTTGTTTTCTTGCGTGCAGCCTGTGTATGATGCTTCCATTCCAAGAATGGGCTGTCTCAAGACAAAGACAAGAGGTAAGTAACAATTGATATTTTGTCCGATCTCGACTTCAAGTTATTTAGTGGATACCCATCTATTATTTTATATGCAACATATGCTTATAACAGTCCTCCCTTTTTCAAAATTTATCAGGCTATTTACGATGTTTCCGGGGCACCAATCGATGCAAAGGTTGGCGTTGCTCAAGTGGCATGTTTGAACAGTCAGGAATATTGGGATAAAACTTATGGAAGGGCAAATGAGTTGTATGCACTGCTCACATCTGATGACTTACCTTTCAAAGAGTAAGATTCCAAATCAGCTCTCTATTTCATCACCTTTTTTATGACCGCTAAAACTGCACATGGTATCCAGACTTAAATTTTTGTTTTTAATTGCTTCCTTGCAGGGCGGTTATCTGCCGATTTGCTAATGAGCAAGCCAGAGCTAGACAAGTGAAAGACTCATTCCAAGTTGGAAAAGGGACTGCCGTCCAATGGTTAGATTTCTACATTGAATGCTTGAAGCATGACGAACCAAATAGGGTCAAAACAGATCCAAAATGAAAATGGCTCTACCTGAATACCACAGTCATGGTGATTTTTTCCTGCCTAAAGCATGTTAGAAAAAATGTCCATTTTCTGTTGGAAATGTCTTAACTCATGTTCATTGTTTTGTTTATGTTGAACGCAGAATTATTTAATGCCAAAAGTCCAGGCCAAGTCCGGAACCAAAGTCATATATGACCAGAGACTTGCATATGATTTGATGAATGTCTTCCTCCTGGAAAAAAAGGATCTTCAAGGTCTCCAGGAAGTAAGGATCGCACCTCGACTTGTTGTTTTCAACTCTATGTTTACAACTCTGTGTGTTTTTCAATCAAAGCTGCTGGTATGTATGAATCTCATACAATGCGCTAATGTTGCATATGAACATAGTCTGGGATGCAGACTAACCATTTCTTTTATTGCATATGAACCTAGTCCAACCATGTATATGAAACCTATTCAAACCCTTATATAACATGCAGAATCAAATTATTGAACCCCCCATATGCAACAGATTGTGCTGCCTATGGTGAGGGATGGACATTTCTCTATCTACATCGTCAACTTTGAGAAAAATGTGTGCATATACTCGACCCCAACCCTTGGAATGAAATTGGGAATGGATTTTTGGATACACACTTTGGAATAAGGGAATTTTCTGATGGTAAGCTACAGTGGTCTGGCCGCCTTATGCAGCGGCTCAACGATGTTTTTCAGAGAGCTAGGCCGGGAGCGGTGCGGAGATTTGGAATTTTCAGAGTGGATATGGTCCATACCATACCCAAGCAAGCAAGTTGCTCGAATGACTGTGCCTTTTATGCAATGTTATACATTGAAAACTACGATTGGACTAGTGGTACAGTCAGTTGGCCATACGCGGTAAGTATGCAATTCTCATCTACACCATGTGTGCTGTTTCAGTTAATGATTTATATACAATAATTAGTTAGGTACATATGCACTGTTCTTGTTTGTTGGCACTTTAAAGGCAAAGAGTTTTAATATCAATATCTGGTTTTGTATACATATGTAATACAAGATAGTTCACTTAGGTTTTGTTCCATGCACCTGCTGGTTCATATATACATTCTTATGGAGATTCATATGCATCTTATAATATGTACATATGCAGCAAGGGAACTGATTTGTGAATGCAGCACCATACTTAAGAACGTTTGTTTTTGTTCATTTTCTTTATTTTGCAGAGAGCAAGAGATGAGGAGAGGGTGTCATCTGAGATTTTACGGGCTGATGCTCTGCAGTTCATCATTTTCCATGCAGCGAATGAGCAGAAAGAACTGCCTCCTGCTATAGAGCGGCTCCGCCCTGGATCATGCTTCACACAACTTGCTGCCTAGTTGTGATTTTTCTGTGAACTGTGGCACTGCATATAGCAGTGGGTTTGTGTACATACAAACAACTTATTGTACTCAAGGTTATGTGTCATTTTAGCTGATGTGAACTGATGACAGTGGTTGGCTTTTTTGTAAATACGACACAAGTTATAGCCTTGTATGCACTGCTGATCTTATGTATCCTAGTGACGAAACACAGTAATGTATAATTATCCACATGCTGTTGTGTACAATTGCTGGTATCCTTAGTTTGCGCTTTTTTCCAAATATCCATATGCATGATCTTTGACAGTAAAATTATATTGACCAAAATGGAGGGGGGATACAATTATGTGTATGCAACTTCCTGACCCATGTTCCTTTTCTCTGTGTGCCCGTTGCGTATGCAATTGTGTTGATGGTTTATATAAAGGGGGTAGCATGAACCCCATGACAAGTCCACAAGGATACATGTCCAAAAAATAATTGAATGCAGACAGAGCATGCATAGGTTCATATGCATGATAGCCCTTGATCATATGAAGTCAAACATTATGTGTATGCAACTTCCCGACCCATGTTCCTTTTCTCTGTGCCCGTTGCGTATGCAATTGTGTTGATGGTTTATATACAAGGGGGTAGCATGAACCCCATGACATGTCCACAAGGATACATGTCCAAAAATAATTGAATGCGAGACAGAGCATGCATAGGTTCATATGCATGATAGCCCTTGATCATATGAACTCAAACATAGTTTTCAGTGTAGCATACTATCCAAGATAGATTATGAGAAGATGAGCATCGAGGATGGCATAAATGAAGGTCTATGTAAACCTCGGTTCAATCATTTCAAATGGCACGGCCCTAACACAATCCCACAACACTCGATGAGCTTTGATTGGCTTTTGATGAGTTTTTCTATCGGGACTAGCGGCATATTTCCCAAAAGGGTTTCCGCAAGGAAATGATAAAAGTCCCGACTATGAGGTTGTGTAGGGCTTCTAAGGGAGTCTCATTTAATGAACAAAATATAGTTGTGGAAGGTGAAAGAATCTGAATTGCTTCAGAAGAACATTTCAACTTTCGACAACCATTCTCATGAATGTTCCTTGTTAGAGGAGACTTCCTTAGAAATAAATGCTTGATTTATGTGCCAAGAAATGCTCAAGGTTTTGCCACAATCCTTGAATTTTATAGCAAACTTCAAAGGATAAAACATTCCTTCCTTTGTTGTTCGTGGTTCGGGTGAGGGCTCAACAACTGAATCTAGCAAGGGCAAAGATTCGATTGATAAGGGCTCCTCAGATCTTGACATGCCCTTTTATGGAGGGGTTAAGGCTCTATGATGGGAGAAGCATGCTTCTCTAGGATACTAACAAAGCTTTTCCTCTATTCCGTCATGGTTTTGCGTAAAACGACCCTCCAATGGTCATGTCAAATCATAGGACAGCATCTATGTCTATACCCAAAAGAGATGCGAGTGCACGTCATTAGGTGAAGACAAGTCTAGGTAGGCATGTGTTAACATTGTAAGCCTTGCCTAGGCTGCACCTATGGATTCCTTCTCATTCGGCTTGAGATCGAGGATTGCCCATGGTAGAGAGTTGATATGGGACATAAGGGAGAATGTGAGACAAAACTTGTCTTTTAGTTCTCCCTAGTCTCCATTCGAACTTCCTACGGCATTAGTGATCTATTGCTTCGCCTCCCCATTTGAGGGAAAGCGAAAACAACTTTCACATAAGAATTCCATTGTGTCATGCCAGGAATGCTTAGGCATGAACACATTTTCTCAAAATCATGCAGATATCTAAAAATGATTTTCATCATCTAGACTGTGAAAGGCTATGCCTGAACCAAGGTTCTGAATCCTGGGTGGAGTTCACGGCCCGGATGAAAGATTTTGGTTTTTTGAAAAGGAATTTTTGGCTCAAAGAACTCCTTTTGAAGCAAAAAGATTTGAAATTGGATTTGGCTTCATGGTGGTTGTTGGTTAATATTACGCTGTACCGGATTTGGGTAACGATTCTAGTTCCTCGGCAACGGCTCAAGAAATGCTTATTAGCAGATCTTAGCACAATCACTAGAATTAAGTAAATGCGACTGGCGTCTGGTAGCTAAGCCTACTGCAAACCCGAACTACTACCGGAGAGAGGGTGTCACAATTCCTCTTCCGGCAACAGACCTAAGAATGCTAAGCTAAGCTAGACTCTAGTGACAACGTAGGACTAACCACGGGGTAACTCGCAAGCGTACGTACCGATGTAGCACTTCAACCGGGTGAGTACTCCGGTGTCGAATTTGTAGTTCGCTCACGGAAAGCGGATTAAGACTCTCTAGCAAATGTGTGATGGAAATCCGTGGTGGTTCTACTCAATCTAAGCTATTGATATTGATAAAGGGTGTGAGTGTTGATATGAGTGATAAACTAAAGGTAACTAGTAGGTAGCTAGCTAGGTGGGAGGACAACGAGTGAGTAAGGACTCCTATGTTTCTAACTATACTTCTGTGTTCTAATCTAACTAGTGTAACGACTTAACTAAACTAATGCCTGGACCATCGATGTGATAGGGGAGATCGGGCCGACAAATAGGAGGGTAGCGTCTCCCGAGGGACTAACTCCTATTCCAAATGGACCTATGACTTTAATGGGCGCCCTACGGCCTACCCCTAACGTAAATAGATATAACCGGAAGGCTGCGTTCGTCATAACCGCCCCCGCTATATTACGTTGGACGAGTGAATGGATTTACCACTCAAGAGTGAATGGAATTACCAATCAACGATAGGGTGCATCCACTATTAAGCACTAGCCTAAGCACCTCGCCTAATCTAGTCTTAAGACTCCGGCTACCACGTAAGTAACCTCGGCCCCGTTGGTAGTGAAACACACACAAAGGATCTAGACACTAACTAGTTTAGACTCTACACTAACGAGACTAAGACACAACACTACTACACTAGTATAGCAAAGTGCACTAAGTAAATGCGAAAGTAAAGTACTCAAAGTAAAGACTTAATAAAGTAAAGCAAGACTATATTAATATAAGAAAAGTACTTCAAAAGTAAAGGTACAAGAGCTATACCAGATTCTCCGAGAGACGACTCGGAGACCCGAGCTTCGCTCGACTCGACTCTAACTCCCACTCTAGACTAGACTACACTACTCTTGATCTCCCAAGAGAGCTTGAGCTTGAGAATACTAATGTGAACTACTTGGGGACACTTTACAATGAGAGACTAGGGGGGTATTTATAGTGGCGGTGGAGTAGGGGTTACTCCAGCGCCACGTCAGCGATCCATGTGCTCTCCGCCATGCGCCGTTGGATCAAACCGACCTTCAACCGACTTGAATGGACGTCTCTCGGTGCAGGACACGTGGGAGTCATGCAGGAAGGCGGTGGAAGCGAACCAACCCCAAGTGGGGCCCATGTGCAGGTCGGCTGACCTATGGTTGGCTGACCTGTGGGTCCCACTGGCCTTCTAGAAGGTCCAGGTGGCAGTGGGAGCAGTGCCAAGGTGTCAGGCCACCAAAGGTGGGTCGGCCGACCTGGCACCTGGCCCCTGTTCCACATGGCAGCTTCCTGGTGCTGTCCTGGCTTGTCACGTGTAGTCTTGTCCGAAGTTGGGTTCACTTGATATCTTGCTTGCTTCTATGTGGATCATTGGTCCATTGTACCAATCGGGTGGAATGTTGTGTTGTGGTACATTTGGATCCAGGATCAGGTTATCCTGTAGAGTTCAGGGACCCTGCTTGGTGGTCAGATCCTGGTGAGACCAGAATCAGGTCAGAAGACCTGGGTTTTGGTCTCACAGGGCCTGTTTCTAGTTTTCCTGCATTTCACAAGCTAAGAGTACAAGTGGAACTTTATTAGTGATAAATATGCTCATGTGATGCTTATCTTCCTTCTATCGAGGACTGTTGACGGGTTTCTGAGTGTACTAAAACTGGTCTTTATTCCCGTCAACGGTGGTAGGATCAGATACAAAGTGTGTTTGGTTTATAAAAAGGAATATAAAAATATTTTTCTTTTTATAAAAAGATACGAGGGCGAACTAGGTTCGAAGAAAATAGCAACCGTTCCCGCGGCGCGCGCGTAAAGCTTGTTGATGTTTCTTAGCACAATCACCAAAGATAGATAAAAAGTCTATCCCCGGCAACGACGCCGAAAAAGCTTGTTGGTATTTCTTAACGTATGCGAGAGAATCCGCAAGCGTACGGAAGTACCGTTGTAGCCTTCACCCGGAAGTATTCGGGTATCGTAATTTCCACGGGGAACGGATGTATTTCTCCTAGCTAATTCGTCCAAGGAACAACCCAAGGGTAGAGATAGAAAGGTGGGTAGAGATGGATTCCTATAGCTTTTGGGTCCTGAGCTTAGCGATACAATACTTCTACTGGCTCACTTCGGGCACCGGATCGCACCTGGTCTGCCAGGTGATGCCGGCCTGTAGCTCTACGCCGCACCCGGACGTGGGGGATTACAAAGGACGGACAGGGCTGTCACCACCAGCCGCCTACCACCTCAACCGTGGAGTGCGAGGCAAACGAAGGCAGCCTCTAGTCTAGACACCATGTCTACACTAGTGACTACTACTCTAGTGTCGATCAGGGTGACCCGTCTTTATCAGGGGCCCTCTACTAGAGCATCCGCACGAGGACGGACAATCGAACCCATGAGCAAGCTTGGTAAAGCTCTACTAAACAAAAGACACAAAAGACTATAAGAAACACGAATACTCACTTAGCCAAGATCCCGTTAGGGAGCCGAGTAGAATATCCACAGAGGTACAAGGTCGGGGAGGCGCCGACAAGCCCGGCGACTCCCCGCTCTCATGCCTCACATCTCGCTCTCTAACTCTAGATAGCTACTAGGGCATAGCCCTATGAAGTGGTGCTCTAAATCTACATCTTGTGGTGGCTCTTTCTCCCTTGAATAGTTGATGGTGAATGAAGAGAAAAGAGCCCCTTTTATATGTGGAGAGGAGGGGGCTACTTGCAAATGTGCCACCTCAACATGGAAGGTGGAAACCGACCTCCCAACTTCAGTTTGAGGTACAATGCACCTGGACGCACCCCAGAACCGACCTTCCCTCGAGTAAATGCACCGACCTGCCAAAGTGGGGCCCGAGTGTCAGCCCGGCTGGCGCGGCCGCGCCCCTGGCGCGAGCGCGCCACCTCCAGGGCCGTTTGGGCTGAATTTTGGTGAGTGGATGGGCCTCGTTGATAGCTTTCCAACGCATATTCGTTTGCCTCAATCGGAGTCCGTATGAGTGAGATATGGCCCGTTTACTGAGACCCACTCATCCAGCCCGAGATGGAGTTGGACTGGGTTTTGGTCTTCCATCTTTTGGGCTTATGTTTGGCACTTTGGCCCATATATGAGACTCACAATTGTCAGGCTAATGGGCCACCCTCTTATTCATGGTTTTCTTGTGTGCTTTGGCCCATTTGTGTGCATTTCCGGAGTTGTCTTCCCAAGCGACAATCACCGAAACTCGTGGAATATGTTAGCGTAAAGTCCTATTTGCTAAGTTTGGGATAGATTTTATATTCTTATTGGCGGTCTAAAATGTGCGATAAGGACCGCCAACATGGTGGCACAAAACTTTATCATTTCATGCATTTAAATTAGTTTACTCTCATTTAAATTTCTGCATTGTTTTATTATTTTCATGGCATTTAGTGCATGGTGGGTCCCTCACCAAGGGTCCCACATGTCATAGACTTCACCTCACATACATCCCATCACATTATTTCATCCACTTCCACTCACCTCCACCATCCTCTCTTTTCCACCATCCAAACCCACCAAACCGACATGTTTTTATGGATCAGCAATGAAGCAAGCACTAGCATGTAAAATGGCAGCCAGGTTGGCCACTCCTGGTGGGCGGCCGCCCCCACCATTGGGGTGCCCGCCCCCTCACCTCACCTCCTATAAAAAGGTCTCCTCCCATGGCTTCCTTGAACCACCCACACTCCAGAATTTTAGCCAAACAAGCTGCTCTCGACCTCGAGTTTTCTGGAGAGCTAGAGAGAAGAGAAGGAGAGTAGAGAGAGAAGAAGTGAGTAGAAAAATTAGAGAGTGAGCAAGAGTTTATTAGCAAGTGAGGGGAAGGGATAGTGCTGAGTAGATCATCATAAAATTAGTGGAGATGCTGTCCAAAGTAGGGTAAAGCCAATTAAAATTAAGGGGAGGTTCTGTCAGAATCAAGACCTGATATTAGAAACATTTTTTTTGTGAAGAACGACTAACCCTTGGACCGCTGACCCTGGACGGCTATTGACGGTTGTTAATGATCAATTTTATATGTCAATCGGTGAGAGAAAGAGGGGTATAATCTGTTCACCACCATAGACTTAGGGTTTAAACCGACGATTCCACAAGTTTTGGTGAATATGTGTTTTCCGCGGGGGATTATCGGGGAAAACTTCCAAGGAGGCCCACATGTCATGATTACATAGAGAGAAAGACCGAACGGGTAAAATTGTATATTCTAGAAGACTCCGGAAGGCAAACCCTAGAAGCGGGGACCCAACGGCATAGTGGTGGGTCGGCCGACTCCCTCTATGGGTCGGCCGACCGGCCACCTCCACCAATCGTGTGGAGGCTCGCGGATCCCGCCTCCACCGCCTTTGAGGATGAATAATTATCGTCCGTTTAGGTCGGTTTGATCCGATGGCTGTGGTGCATCCTAGGGGCTATATATTCAGAGCCCCTGGCCCCCGGCTCGGGGGGGAATTCATTCAAGAATTCATTATTCGAGAGGTAGCCATCAAGCAAAGCTAGGGTTTAGAGAGAGATCTCCACCGAGAGAATTAGAATAGATACTCTAGATCTTCAAGTTCTACATAGGTTTAGACTAGATAGAGGAAGAATCGGGCGCTTGTGCTCGGAATTCCGGATCTTCATCATCGAATTGGTATTATCTTGTATCTATTCTTGTGACTTTATTCTAAATATCATTATGTTTCTATTTATTATGTTCCTAGTTTATTCTAGTTCTACATTTGATATGGTTATGATTGGTAATAAGTTTATGTATATGTTTGCAAAGCGCTTAGCTCTCTTCCCGGGGGGTTAGGTGGTAGATTTCATGTAAGCATGGTGCTTAGATGCCGTTTACTGCAAATGCACCCTATTGGCCGGGTCGTGTGGTAGATCGCGGAAGTGACAGGTTCCATTGAGTCCTTTGTATTCCATCCCCGTTGGTAGGTCTAGCGGAACCAAAGTTGCGTAGTAAGTCCCGCTATGTCTTGGCTTGTTATAGCAATGATCCTTATACATAGATGAAAAGTCTTTTGTGCTATATATGATAGTGTAGAGTTGGAGTAGATGAATGACTTAGTAGATTAGAACCTACATAGGATTTATATTTCTTGCACTAATCAGATGTCAACCTACCTTTGTGAGTAGTCTATATCTAATCTCTGTGTGATTTATACCCTGAGCTTATTACTTTATATTCCCTTATTTATCATGGTTTACCCTCTCGCCAAAGTATGTGACTGTGTAATCAATCACTCATAAGTAGTCGTGTTTAGCAAGTTCATCTCATTGTTTAAGTCCGTAGTTCTTTCCTTTGAGCTAAATATAAATAACGATACCTGGAATACTTCTGGTAAAATGCTACGATGGTGTATTATCTCGTTCGCTTGCGGATCCCATATTTTTCTTGATTAGAGGAGCAGTTTCTATACCAACACTTCGGCGCCATGCTAGGGATGACAACTTAGCGTGAGTGGTGTTAGAGGTGTCAACAAGCATTTTTGGCGCCGTTGCCGGGGAGCGGAATAAACTTTTAGAGAAAAATTGCTTAAGCGAGATACTTAGAAAATGAGTGATTGTCACTAGTCACCTCTACTTTGGCGGGTTCACCCCCGTTGTTTTTCTTTGTCTATATTTTATACGGGGCATTAGTAGGATTGAATCGATTCATTCAAAACTCTCGATCATCGTAGTCGGTTCAATCAAGAAGGAAGCTCGTCACCAATCAAGATGGCTGAAAGACCTTCTTGGAGTTCTCTCGCTCCAACAATAGAGAACATCCGCACTGGTCCAAAGAATACACAATAATATGCAGTTTGAAATCAAGCCAAGTCTCATCAACATGGTGCAAGCTATTCAATTCAGTGGAAAGGTACATGAAGATGCAAGTACACATCTACAGGACTTCATGGAGATTGGAAACACCATCGCCATAGATGGAGTTAAAGAAGACCTCATACTTCTTCGCCTCTTTCCATTCTCACTAGTGGGAAGAACGAAGCAGTGGTTCTATGCCAATAAAGAAGATATCAATACATGGGCGAAGTGTTCCAAGGCCTTTCTAGCAAAATTCTTTCCAATAGGCAAAACCAATGCCTTAAGAGGAAAGATTACCAATTTCCAACAAAGAGAAGACGGAGACCATGTCGAAGCATGGGAGCGTTTGCAAGGATACATTCAAGATTGTCCCCATCATGGAATGGAAGAATGGTTACTCATGCAAGGTTTCTATCACGGATTAACTCCGAAGACACGTGAGCACCTAGATGCAACTGCTGAAGGATCATTCTTATCACTCACTCTAGGGAGAGCTAAAAGACTCATGGAGAAGATAGCAGATAATCAAAGCTGGTCCCAAGACAACATTCAAGATTGTCATCAGAGTGAAGAGGCAATAGAAGAAGTGAATGCATTATCAACCAAGATGGATACCTTACTCCATTGGCTTGACCAGAGGGCCAAGTACAAGGAAGATCAAAGAGCAATTGAAGCAACATATAAGCGAATTCAAGTCCCATCGTGAGAAAGGTTCCACATTGGGTGCAACCATCCATTAATCAAGGTACTCAATCGGTAATTATGCAAAGCAACCTACTTTAAGAGAGTTGGTTCTACAACAGTCCAAGATCAACTCATCTATGGAGGATAGGCTTTGCCGCTAATGACAAAACCTTGGAAAATTTAAGCATTAAAATGGATAGTTTCTCCTCGCCATTAATGATCAACTAGAGTTCAATAAAAAGATAGAAGAAAGGTTAGCAAAATTGGCCATTGCTTTGCTGTTGCCACTAACCCCGAGCGGGTGAGATCTATTACTACAAGAAGAGGGAGTTCCACCGAGATCCTCCCTATCCAAAAGGAGCAAAAGGCCAACCATGCTACCACCAAGTGGCGAAGAAGAAGAAGACTTCCAACCCGAGCTAGAAGTATTACCACAAGAATCGATAGAAGCCAGTACAAGATCAGGAAGCAAGACAACAATTTCGAGATACAAACTACCTACCATTCCCTAGGAGGAAGAGAGGACCACAACAGACAGATGAGCAGTTTGGTAAGTTTGTGGAGGTAATTCAAAAGTTATATGTCAATATACCTCTGCTGGATGCCATACAGGTCCCCACTTATGCCAAGTACATAAGAGATATTCTTAACAAGAAGAGACCACTGCCATCCAATGAAGTGATCAAGTTAACCGAAGAATGTAGTGCGGCCATCCTCAACCAACTACCAGAAAAGAAGAAAGATCCAGGATGTCCCACTATCGACTGCACAATTGGAGATCAACATTTCAATAACGCACTCTGTGATCTTGGAGCAAGTGTCAGTGTGATGCCCGCAGCAGTCTACTATAAGCTCAACCACACTGCACTTGAGCCAACATCAATGTGTCTACAACTAGCCGACCAATCGGTTCGTTATCCGTTGGGCATTGCTTTGAAAACATCCCGATCAAGATAAGAGAGTTCTTCGTGCCGGTAGACTTTGTAGTACTTGGATATGCATCCAGACTCAAAGGTGTCACTTATACTTGGAAGACCCTTCTTAAGCACCGCCAATGCACACATTGATGTCGTGAAGGAGAAATCAAGTTCACTATAAATGGGCAAGAAGAGCAATTCGCATTCAAGTCAAAACAAGAGCTCAACAAATCCGCAAAGATGGTAGAAGAAGATCGGACAATACAACCACCGAGAGATAGAGGATGCATCTCTGGGATCATCGGCGAAATAAATATTTTGGAAGGTCCAATTCGGAGGACTTTAAAAATCCGAATCCTCGCCGGAAGGTAACTCGGTATTTATCCGCATTTTAAATTGCATCTCTTATAATTTTCTTAGGCATATTTATTTCCAGCATTGCATTATAAAATTCTACGCCCATATAAATAATTTTACGGTGTGTGACAACCCGTCAAAAATATTTTATCGTAGTGGCACAAAAATTTATCATTTCATGCATTTAAATTAGTTTACCTTCATTTAAATTTCTGCATTGTTTATAATTTTTATTTAGTGCTTGGTGGGTCCCTCACCATGGGTCCCACATGTCATAGACTACACCTCACATACATCAAATCACATAATTTCATCCACTTCCACTCACCTCCACTATCCTCTCTTTTCCACCGCCAAAACCACTCAACCGACCAAAATTTCTGGATTGACAAAAGATGACGCAATAGCATGTGAAGTGGCAGCCACATTGGCCAACCTGGTGGGTCGGCCGACCCCACCATTGGGTCGGCCGACTCCCCCCTTCCTCCTCTATAAATAGGCCTCCTCCCATGGTTTCTTTACACCACCCACACTCCAGAATTTTAGCCAAACCACCTGCTCTCGACTTCGTGTTTCCTGGAGAGAGTTAGAGAGAAAAGGAGAAGAATAGGAAGAGAGAAGAAGTGAGAGAGTGAGCAAGAGTTTAGTAGCAAGTGAAGGGAAGGGATAGTGCTAAGTAGATGATCACAAAAATTAGTGGAGATGCTGTCCAAATAGGATAAAGAAAATCTAAAATCTAGGGGAGGTTGTCAAAATCAAGACCTGAAGTTTAGAGCTTTTTGTCATGAAGAACGACTAACCCCTGGACCGCTGACTACGGACGGCTAACCACTAACCTTGTGCCAATCCTTCTCTCCACTAGTGTTTGTTTTTGTTTCTTTTGAGCAACTTGCGGGATGAAGAGTGCCATCAAGGGGATCTCGGGAACCATCCGGAACATCGGGACAAGAAGTGCCTCTCGCCAAAGCTCGGTGGCTGGTTCTGACATGAGTGTCGACCCACCACCGAAGCACCGAAGCACCCGCAGCAGCACCTCGCACCACCACCAGCATCTCAGAGAGTTCTCATGAGAACATCCGACCTGACCCTGAGAACCGCCCAGGAGAAGGATGTATACAAGAAGCTCAAGAACAAGCGTTTCATCCACACGCCAGTCATCGATCCGACACTTCTGCTAGCGACAGGTATGGCTCAAGAATTCGACACAATTTTTCCACTAGTTGGTTGGACTTCCTTTGCAAACCTCACTGAGAAGGGGATTAGGCTTTTGACCATAGAATTCCTTAGCACCCTTCGATACACGGACAATGGAGTTTATTTTAGAATGTTTGCTCGGAATATTCTGTCTCTTGGAGAAACCTTAGTGACCTCCTAGGTTTCCCTCAAGATGCCCTCATGGATTTAAATGCAGCACTAGGTGATTTTGATGCACATAGGTTTTGGAGCAGCATTTCTAGAGCACCGTACCACTTAGCACACCGCACCGCAGCCATAGAGCATCCTACGCTTAGATTTTTGCACCGTTGGATAGGAGCCACCTTTTTCCCACGATTTGATGAGAGCAAGATCAGAGTAGCCGACTTGCAGTTGCTATACGCAGCTGTCAAGAAACAGAAAGTGTCTCCTGTCCATCTCCTAGTGAACCATTGGATGAGTGTCCCTGGTTACAAAGTAGGAAGTGTGGCCATTTGCTCGCTTATCACTCGCATTGCCACAAGCTTGAAGTTATTAGAGGGAGCTACTTTTGAGTACATTGAACATCATAGAGAATTTTATGACCTCTATACTTTTGGCCAAGGTCACTTACTGAAAAAAGTGAATGATGTTTATTATGCAAAATATGGTGATGCTGCGATCCGGTTACCTAACCCGGAACTGGCTTTGTATCATGTGCAAAACTATCATATTGAGTTGCAGGCAGAACCAGTGAATGAGAGAGCACCTCGAAGAGTTCGCTCGGAGAGGGTGACAGGAAATCGTGAACCAGTTTGGCGTGTGTTGACGGTCGTTAAGTATCAATTTTATACCGTCAACGCAGCAAGAGAAAGGACTAATATGAGTTCACCTGTTAGATATAGGGGTTACACTGACAGAATTCCACGAGTTTTGGTGATTGTCTATTTTTGCGGGGGTTATCGAAAAGAGAACCAAAGGAGGCCCACATGTCATGATTACATAGAGATAAAGACCGAACGGGTAAAATTGTATAATCTAGAAGACTCCGAAGGCAAACCCTGGAAGCGGGGACCCACCGGGCATTGTGGTGGCCGTCGGTCGACCCGGGGGGAGTCGGCCGACTCCCCACCTCCACCAATCGGTGGAGTCTCGTGGATCCCGCCTCCACCGCCTTTGAGGATGAATAATTATCGGCCATTTAGGTCGGTTTGATCCGAGGGCCGTGGTTAATCCTAGGGGGCTATATATTCGAGCCCCGGCCCCGGGTGAAACCCTAATTCATTCAAGAGTTCATTCTCTCATCGAATTCGAGAAGCCGAGCCACCATCTCAATTAGAGCTCCATAGTTTAGTAGCATAGCTACATAGGAATAGATCTAGAGGGAATCAAGCCTAGCTTGGAGTCCGGATCTGTCGGAGTTCTTGGTAATTCCCCTCTACATTCTTGTAATATTCATCATTGTTCGTGATACTATGAGTAGTACTTTATTCTATTCTATTATATCGAGACTTGACTTTGCTCTATTTGATTATGTTCTCAATTATATTGTTCTTAGTTTACTTTGATTATATGTTTAGCATAGTTGGACTAGAATTATGTTTATGCATAGGATCGTATAGCGCTTGCTCATTAGGCCAATGGGTGAGTGGTAGATATTGTGTAGGCATGGTGCCTATACCGTATTTATCTGCGATTGCACCCTATATTCCGGATCGTGAGGTAGATCGCGGGAGTGACAGTCCTGTTGAGTCCTTTGTAGCCCTTCTCCCGAGTATAGGTCTTAGTAGAACAACCTATTACATTGAAGTCATTGCTATGTCTCTTGTCTTCTCTGGTAATATCACTATGCATAGATGTAACCTTTTCCCGCCATGATTGCTAGATGTTCTTGCACTAATCATTGTATGCTTTGACTTTATAGTTAGAATAACATAGGATTATACCCTAGATCATCCTAGTCCATGCTAGTGTTATAAGCTTAGAGTGCTAAGTTGAGATGGCTTATTACTATTATTTTATGTGGCTAAATGCTCTCATTTATCTTATGTCATTTATCATTCATTCTTATATTTTATGTGACACTTACCCTGTATGAGATGATCGATACGGACAAGGTTAAGCTCTCCATTATTGCATGTGCATTGCTCATCACTCATTATCCAAAGTGCATTCCCTTCCCGAAAGTGGTAAAAATATAAATAACGATACCTGGATTACTCCTGGTTAAAATGCTACGATGATATATTCGTCGCTGCCCATATTTATTTCTAGTAACCTTCTTTATTTTTTGGCGCCATGTTGCACTTAATAGACATCAACAAGCATTTTTGGCGCCGTTGCCGGGGAAGGTTGAAAGCCAATGGATAATGAGCATCATTGCACTACATAATGAGATTGAGCACTTGTCACCATTCTCTACTCATACAGCCTTACCCTTGTTTTTCGTCTATTCTTATATCTTATGCGGGGTAATGTATGAAAAAGACAATTCTTCCCGATAACTATATTGACAATCCGAAGCTTTATTCGGGAAGGCCATAAGCAAGTTGAAAAAGACCAATCAATCATCATCATCAACTCAACTTGGAAGTTTGTCGAAGCGAGAAAGTCAACCTTTCGTGCGAGACTTGACACCGGCATTTGAAGCCATGGCGCACAAGTCACTCCGCGAGTTCTCGGCTCCAACTACGGACAACATTCGTACGGGACCAGGTGCGGACATTGAAGGAGCTTTTGAGCTCAAGCTGCGCTAATCAACATGGTGCAAGCAAGCCGGTTACTGTGGGAAGGCCCATGAAGATGCTAGTGCTCATCTCCAACACTTTCTCGGAGATTTGTAGCACATTCACTATCAAGGATGTCCCCGGAGATGCTATACTACTTCGCCTCTTCCCATTCTCACTCTTGGGGAGAGCGAAGCGGTGGTTCTACGCCAATAAGGAGAAGAATCCTACGTGGGCACTATGTTCCACCAATTTCTTGGCGAAGTTCTTCCCAATGGGCAAGACAAATGCTCTTCGTGGGAAGATATCAAGCTTTCAGCAACATCATGATGAGACTGTCCTAGAAGCTTGGGAGCGCTTTCAAGATTACATCCTCGAGTGTCCTCATCATGGCATGGAGAATTGGCCGCTTATGCGAGACATTCTACCATGGGCTTAGCAACAAGACACGTGAGACGATGGATGCTTTGCTGGCTGGAGGTGCATTCTTATCACTCACTATTCCTCAAGCCACAGGCTCTTGTGGAGAAGATGGCATCCAACCAAGGTTGGAGTGAAGAAAGAACTCGAGACCCGCAAGAGAGGTGGAGGAATGCACCAGGCTGAAAGGAGGTAGACATGCTTTCTGCCAAAATGGATTTGCTAATGAAGAGGCTCGATGAGAGAGCCCCGGAGAAGAAAGAAGTCATGCATATACATGATGCTCGCATGACATGTGAAGAGTGTGGAGAGACTGGGCACACAAAAGCTAACCGCCGAAGGCGAAGGAGGATGTGAACTACCTCAACAACAACAACAACAATAATTATTACCGTCCTCGCGGAATCAAGGTTGGAATCAACAGCAGAGGCCTAACTACTCGTGCAATTATTCGGGCAACTATCAAGGTAACAACTCCTCCTACAATAATTACAACCACCCACCTTTGAGAGAGTTAGTGCTTGAATCAAGGCAAGATGATGGACAATCTGTCCAAGAAGCCGACATCAAATGACAAGGTCCTAGAGACACTCGGCAATAGAATGGATGGCTTTTCCAATGCCATCAAGAGTCACTCGGCTTCAACAAGATACTTGAGTCACGTACAACAACAGCTTGTTAACCTTGCTCCCTCCACTGGTCAAGGTAAATTGGCAGGACAACCCGAAGAGCTCGAAACTGCAAATCTTGTTGATATATTCAATGTAGAAGATAGCCGGAGTGATCCATCGAAGGGGTCATGGATTGACTCAACTCGCCAATCAAGAAGGGCGATCCGGGAGACCGGTCATTCCGATCTCCCTTGGAAGTACTAACTTTAATGAGGCAATCTGTGACTTCGGTGCAAGCATCAACATCATGCCAAGAGTGATATATGAGAAGCTATTCGATGCCCCTTAGCATACACAACTATGTGCTTACGGCTTGCGATCGGTCACTCCGTGTTCCTTTGGGAGTATTCGAAGACATATGTGTACGAGTAGGCAACTCGTATGTTCCAGCAGACTTCGTGGTAGTGGATACGAGCGGTGATGAAAAGGTCCCCTATCATTCGGGGACGACCATTCTTGAACACCGCTGGAGCCATCATGTATGCCAACACCGCCAAGATCATCTTCAACATCAAGGGCAAAAGAGAAACCTTCTTCTTCAAGAACAAGGTGCTTTGCGTTCCCAAAGACACCCTCATCGCGAGACGGTGAGAAGAAGAAGAATCCGGCTAAGAAGAGCAAAAACAAGAACAAGAAGATCAAGAAGACGGAGACGGTAAGGATGGTCACCGCAGTCCACAAGGAGCATGACCACTTACTCGGATCCCCACGTCGATCAAGAAAGATGACCCGTGTGTCCCAACCATTCAATGCTCCATCAACGAAGCTCTTTCAATAAAGGCATGTGACACCGGATCGGCGTCAACATCATGGCCAAGGTAACCTATGAGTATCTATATGGCACTATGCCTTTGGAGCCTACCTATGCACAAAGCTGCAAATGGCGGATCGGACATTCCGCTTCGTCGAAGGAGAAGTGAAGGATGTCCTCATCCGGATAGATGACCATTATGTCCCTACTGACTTCCTAGTCATTGACATGGGAGATGACTACGATCCTCCAATCATCCTAGGAAGACCATTCCTAAACACCACCGAGCTATCATCTATATTGCAACAGAGAGATCCATTTCCACTTTCCCACCGAGAAGGTACGCCGCTACTTCAACAATAGTTACATAATCACTAAGGAGCCCAAGAAGGACGAGCAAGGAGAAGGCAGCGTACCCGTCGCCGCTAAACAAGAAGAACATCACTAAAGATGGATGGGCCGACTATGAGGGAGAAGTATTCGAGATATGAAGATCGGTACCCGAAAGAGAAGAACATTGTAGAAGAACCCGAAGAGGTGCTATCGAAGAGAAACAAGTGATCCAAGAAGCTTCCTCCTCAAGGTCACCCTCTCCAACAAAGAAGGTGTGGAAGGTAAAAGCAAAATCGAATCAATTCCTACACACGAGGCGACATCATCCGAGGCGCCGGCCAATGCGCCCCTTGAAAAATGAGGGAACATGACAAGTCCCGTTCGGAGGACTTAAAACCACCGAACGCCGCGCCAAGAGGTAACTTGGTATTTATCGATTACTTTTCAGCATTATATTTTTACCTTAGCATATTTATTTTCCTACTTGCATCTTAGTTGCATCTTTACTCTTTTATCTCCGCATTTGAAAAGAAAATAAAGATGTTGTGCATTTGCATCCAAAAATTGTCAAGCCCCATGTGGATAGTCATTCACTTGTGGTGGCACAAAAATAATTTCTCAAAGCATATTTATTTTTCCCCGTCTCGCATTCCTTAAATAATAAAAAGATAAAAATATTTCTTGTGATCCTATTAGAACAAGTCTAAGTTAAGAAAGTTCTAGACAACCAAGGCCTAGAGGTTTTATCACTAACGCTTAATTAGTTCCACAAAGCTTTGTTGTCTATTTTGAGCTTCACAGAACATCAAGGATCAAGAAAAGCTAACAAGCGAAGGACATCCAGTCCCGTCGGAGTGCTTTGCCCGCGACAATTGAATACTTGTCTCCAACGGCAACTATCTACAACACTCCTGGAGGACTAGAACGTCTTCGATGCACATCGGCAACATCATCGAGACTATGTCAACATCCAGCTTGGGGAGAGCATCCCCCATGTACCAAGCTAAGTGTCTCCAACTTATTTACTTATGCTTTATTAAAGTATGCTTTGTTAAAACAACTAAAAAAGATGCATAACCATAGAAACCCGAAAGATTTTCTTATTTATCTTTTCTACTTTTGGAGAGCTCTTGTAACTGTCTTTGAAGTGATCCCTAGAATAAACTCTACATGGAGATGATGAATAGTTGCTCTGCCGTAATTCCTTTCAAGTACCTAGTTTTCAACCTTGCACTCTCCCGAGTTTTGGACACAACTTGTTTAGATTTGAGATTTGCTTTGAACCCGAAACTTGTGGGTAGCGAACACTTGATCTAAGTCTAGGTGGTTGACGGGTATGATATGGGAAGGTTTTGAGCTGCTGTCCATCTTGTTCCTAGAGATACTAGAGTTCGGAGAATTTATCTTTGAAAATATTAAATTCCTGCATGATGAGTTCCTTTATGACGAGAGTTCAAATTCCTACCACACCATATATTCATGCTTACTAGATTAGGAAAACCCATCTCGTTTATATAGATCATATTGTAGGTTTGAGTGTAGACTTTATAGGCATTGAGTGTGGTTATCTTTTGTGGACCCATAAGGAATCGGTCATGCGCTTAAAGTCAATACTATGTGCTCTCCATCCGTTGATCTAAGCTACTTCTGTCTTCAGAAGCATGCACCCATTTTATAAATGTTACATTCATTCTATGCTACTTCTGTTCCTCGAAGTACCACCCACATATAGATCTATATCCACCACATATTGTGCTATCTCTACCCTAGAGATACGCACTTATGCTGCTCCTACCCTAGGAGTACGCATTCCCCACATATTGTGCTGTCTCTACCCTGGAGACACGCACTTATGCTACTCCTACACTGGGAGTACGCATCGATCCATTCATCCATCCACATATACATACGCCATTCATTTCACATCATCCAGAAAAGGTTCTACTCCTATTCTGGGAGTGAACATCTAGAAATAATCATCGCCGTTCTATTTGCCTACATAAAAGCTCCAGTTATTATCATTGCAAGTTATACACTCCCTGTGCTAAAGTTTCGTTTTCAGAGGATTGGTTACTTAAAAAAAAGAAGAGAAAAAAGAAAAAAAAAGAGAAGAAGAAAAAGAAAGAGTAGCCAAGTCCTTCCATTCAAGAAGTTTCAAGGTTTCCAAATAAAGGGAGTCATGTTATCCCTAAAGGAGCGAGTGTAGAAGTAGATGTTCACCAGTTGAGTACCCCTCATAATCATTTTCTTATCACCATCATCCTATCATTATCTCATCCATTCCATTTCCTCATTCACATGCACATATGACTTTATTATTATTTTAGTTCCTATTGGATCCATGTCTTAACTGTGCAATATATGCAAGTGAGTTTTAGTGTCTCCCCACCTATGAGCTCCACATAAGCCTATTAGAAAGTAGGGTGAGAGAGAGAAGGCACTTTTCACTATGCCTTAGTTCCACAAATACCACATATTCTTGAGAGAAGAGAGAAGGCATACACTACTCATGCCTTAGAAAGGATCCAAAAATACCACAAATGAGAGATCTGAAAGGTTCATACAAGGAACTCTGAGTTTTATTTCAAAACCTTGCAAAAACTCTGGGATAATAGTTGATCAAAGAGTGAGAAACATGGCGCTTGACTTGACTGTTCTATCTTTCAACTACTCAAGACCCAAGTGACAGTTACAAGCCCCATGGTGAAAGGTAATATGAGCGAGTTTTGAGTCGAATAGTTCACTCTAATCCGGAGGAGAGTTCTTGTTTGAACGCATGTGTACTTGTGAGGAGTGAAAGTATTGTAGCAACTCCCGATCCATCATCGAGTCTATCTTTGCTCGGGGACGAGCAAAAGGTAAGCTTGGGGAGTTTGTTGACGGTCGTTAAGTATCAATTTTATACCATCAACGCAGCAAGAGAAAGGACTAATATGAGTTCACCGTTAGATATAGGGGTTACACTTGTGAATTCCACGAGTTTTGGTGATTGTCTATTTCGCGGGGGGTTATCGAAAGAGAACCAAAGGAGGCCCACATGTCATGATTACATAGAGATAAAGACCGAACGGGTAAAATTGTATAATCTAGAAGACTCCGAGAAGGCAAACCACGGAAGCGGGGGCCCACTGGCATTGGGTGGCCGTCGGCCGACCCGGGGGGAGTCGGCCGACTCCCCACCTCCACCAATCGGGTGGAGTCTCGTGGATCCCGCCTCCACCGCCTTTGAGGATGAATAATTATCGTCCATTTAGGTCGGTTTGATCCGAGGGCCGTGGTTAATCCTAGGGGGCTATATATTCGAGCCCCGGCCCCCCGGGTGAAACCCTAATTCATTCAAGAGTTCATTCTCTCATCGAATTCGAGAAGCCGAGCCACCATCTCAATTAGAGCTCCATAGTTTAGTAGCATAGCTACATAGGAATAGATCTAGAGGGAACCAAGCCTAGCTTGGAGTCCGGATCTGTCGGAGTTCTTGGTAATTCCCCTCTACATTCTTATAATATTCATCATTGTTCGTGATACTATGAGTAGTACTTTATTCTATTCTATTATATCGACTTGACTTTGCTCTATTTGATTATGTTCTCAATTATATTGTTCTTAGTTTACTTTGATTATATGTTTAGCATAGTTGGACTAGAATTATGTTTATGCATAGGATCGTATAGCGCTTGCTCATTAGGCCAATGGGTGAGTGGTAGATATTGTGTAGGCATGGTGCCTATACCGTATTTATCTGCGATTGCACCCTATATTCCGGATCGTGAGGTAGATCGCGGGAGTGACAGTTCCGTTGAGTCCTTTGTAGTCCTTCTCCCGAGTATAGGTCTTAGTAGAACAAACCTATTACATTGAAGTCATTGCTATGTCTCTTGTCTTCTCTGGTAATATCACTATGCATAGATGTAACCTTTTCCCGCCATGATTGCTAGATGTTCTTGCACTAATCATTGTATGCTTTGACTTTATAGTTAGAATAACATAGGATTATACCCTAGATCATCCTAGTCCATGCTAGTGTTATAAGCTTAGAGTGCTAAGTTGAGATGGCTTATTACTATTATTTTATGTGGCTAAATGCTCTCATTTATCTTATGTCATTTATCATTGATTCTTATATTTTATGTGACACTTACCCCGTATGAGATGATCGATACGAGACAAGGTTAAGCTCTCCATTATTGCATGTGCATTGCTCATCACTCATTATCCAAAGTGCATTCCCTTCCCGTGGTAAAAATATAAATAACGATACCTGGATTACTCCTGGTTAAAATGCTACGATGATATATTCCCATATTTTATTTCTAGTAACCTTCTTTATTTAGTACCAGCATTTTTGCACTTAATAGACATCAACACCGAGTGGCGTTAGAAATGTCAACGAGAGGGTGACGGAAATCGTGAACCGTTTGGCGTGCCGAAACCGCCCGAGAAGAACCGGACATGCCGGTTTCAATGAGTGGAGTGTACCTCATCACCACTCACTAAACTCATGGGTGTACCCACAACAAAGCCAACCACATCAACCATTCTATGGTTACTACCCATCATACAACACCCCGGGAACATCGAACCACCATCCGAGCCAGACCCTCACACCACCAAGATACTCTTATAACCCCTTTGGTACCACTGATGAAGAAGAAGAACCCCACCAAGACTTTGAGCCACGTCGCCACTCCGATGCCACCAGTTTCATTTTCACCCAGCAGCACTATGATGAACAAGTAGCCTTCCAGCACAACACCACTGCCACTCTGAATCGCCATGATCAGAGGTGGAATGACCAGTTCCAGTGGAACCAGAACACCACCCAGACACTGGGCACCATTCAAGAGAGCCAGGAGGAAGCTGCCTCCATGTTGCATGGCTTGGTGGACCTGTTACACATCCACTATCCACCACCACCGCCGCAAGGCTAGCTTGGGGGAGGACCCCCATTATCAAGATAAGTATTCCTCTTCCTTTTGTTTCAGTTTGTTTGTTTTTCTTTGGTTTGTTTTATGCATTGAAAAAATAATAATAATAATAATAAATATCGAAAAACTAGAAAAACCCAATAAAAATTTTGCTTACTTGTTTTAAGAAGTTTTGCTTTCTTTAAGTGTGTTTACATTTCGAATTTGCCCTAAGATAAAAAAAACCAAATAAAAAGAGTGTGCAAGTTTGTTTTCAATTCAGTTTGCTATAAATAAAAATGTGTAGACTTGAGGATTGCATGATGGAAATGATGAATAGTTGCTCGCTCTAATTCTTTGCAAGCACCTAGCTTTAAATTTGAGTTCTCCCAAGATTTGGATACACCGTTTGACAACCGGATTTACTCTACACCCGAAACCCGTGGGAGCATATGCTTAAACTAAGTCTAGGTAGTTGACGGGCATGATATGATAATAGTCCGAGCTTTCTTGTTCATTGTGTTCCAAAGTGCCACTAAATTCGGAAATTTGTTTGTTTAAATTATAAATGTTTCATGATGAGTTCCTTATATGACAGAGAGTTAAAATTCCTACCACAGCCAAAATCTGATCATTAGAATAGGAAGCCTCCTCATTTGTTTAGGGCTCGTGCTGTCGGCTGTGTTGTATCCTTATGAACTCATCATACAGCTAAATCCTGGTTTCACATACTCACATGCACACCTGCTACTTCTACCCTGGAAGTACGCACCACAAAAAGCCTATTATTATCCATTGAAATTGTTCTACTCTTACACTGAGAGTGAACACCCAAAAATATCCCCCTGTTCATTTTTGCTAAGCCATTTATCCAAGATCAATGCTCCAAGTATCATTTGTTATCCCCGATGTGAAGTTGTCAAGATTGAGAAGTGTTCCATTCAAGAAGTATTTCGTTCCTTTTTTTTGGGCTGCAAGAATTAAAAAAAAAAGAAGAAAGAAAGATCTATGAGCCCAGTCTTTTGTCAAGTTCCCAAAAGTTCAAGTTCCAAGAAGATTCAAGTGTTGAAGAAGTTCCAAATTTCATCCAAATAAAGGAGCATTGATAATTCCTTTGTGCACCCCTTCTCCTCCCACAAATATTTCTCTCTATTTTATATATATCATCCACATATAAAACCACACATGCACACACCGATTGATTGTATGTTGAGTTCCTTCGGATCCATGGTTCGATCATGCCAATGCATTAGTTCTCCACACCTATGAACTCCATATAAACCTTTATTAGAGTAGGGTGAGAGAGAGAGAGTGAAGGCTCATCTATAAATACCTTGAACCACAAATACTACATATTCTGAGAGTAAGAGAGAAGGCATGTCTCCTTTCAATGCCTTAGAGAGGATCCAAAAATACCACATATTGAGAGACTTGAAAGGGTTGTATTAAGGAACTCGAGTTTTATTGAAAATCTTATAAAAACTCCGGGACGAGAGGTGGAACAACGAGCATGAGACAACGGTGCTTGACTTAATTGTTCTGTCTTTCAACTACTCAAGACCCAAGTGCGGGTAAAAGCCCCATGGTTGAAAGAAACATGAGTAAGTTTGGGAGTTATGATAGTTCAATCTAGTCTCGGGATGAATTCTTGTTTAGAGCATGTGTGTTTATTAAGCGTGAAAGCATTGCGGCAACTCCCGATCCATCTTACGTAGCTATTTGCTCGGGGACGAGCAAAGGGTAAGCTTGGGGAGTTTGTTGACGGTTGTTAATGATCAATTTTATATGTCAATCGGTGAGAGAAAGAGGGGTATAATCTGTTCACCACCATAGACTTAGGGTTTAAATTGACAGATTCCACAAGTTTTGGTGAATATGTATTTTCGCGGGGGATTATCGGGAAAACATCAAAGGAGGCCCACATGTCATGATTACATAGAGAGAAAGACCGAACGGGTAAAATTATATATTCTAGAAGACTCCGGAAGGCAAACCCAAGCGGGGACCCACTCCGGCATAGTGGTGGGTCGGCCGACTCCCTCTATGGGTCGGCCGACTGGCCACCTCCACCAATCAGGTGGAGGCTCGCGGATCCTGCCTCCACCGCCTTTGAGGATGAATAATTATCGTCCGTTTAGGTCGGTTTGATCCGATGGCTGTGGTGCATCCTAGGGGGCTATATATTGAGCCCCGGCCCCCGGCTCGGGGAATTCATTCAAGAATTCATTATTCGTAGGTAGCCATCAAGGCAAAGCTAGGGTTTAGAGAGAGATCTCCACCGAGAGAATTAGAATAGATACTCTAGATCTTCAAGTTCTACATAGGTTTAGACTAGATAGAGGAAGAATCGGGCGCTTGTGCTCGGAATTCCGGATCTTCATCATCGAATTGGTATTATCTTGTATCTATTCTTGTGACTTTATTCTAAATATCATTATGTTTCTATTTATTATGTTCCTAGTTTATTCTAGTTCTACATTTGATATGGTTATGATTGGGAATAAGTTTATGTATATGTTTGCAAAGCGCTTAGCTCTCTTCCCGGGGTTAGGTGGTAGATTTCATGTAAGCATGGTGCTTAGATGCCGTTTACTGCAAATGCACCCTATTGGCCGGGTCGTGTGGTAGATCGCGGAAGTGACAGGTTCCGTTGAGTCCTTTGTATTCCATCCCCGTTGGTAGGTCTAGCGGAACCAAAGTTGCGTAGTAAGTCCCGCTATGTCTTGGCTTGTTATAGCAATGATCCTTATACATAGATGAAAAGTCTTTTGTGCTTGTATATGATAGTGTAGAGTTGGAGTAGATGAATGACTTAGTAGATTAGAACCTACATAGGATTTATATTTCTTGCACTAATCGGATGTCAACCTACCTTTGTGAGTAGTCTATATCTAATCTCTCGTGTGATTTATACCCCGAGCTTATTACTTTAGATTCCCTTATTTATCATGGTTTACCCCTCGCCAAAGTATGTGACTGTGTAATCAATCACTCATAAGTAGTCGTGTTTAGCAAGTTCATCTCGGTGTTTAAGTCCGTAGTTCTTTCCTTTGAGCTAAATATAAATAACGATACCTGGAATACTTCCCGGTAAAATGCTACGATGGTGTATTATCTTTCGCTTGCGGATCCCATATTTTTTCTTGATTAGAGGAGCGGTTTCTATACCAACACTTCGGCGCCATGCTAGGGATGACAACTTAGCGTGAGTGGTGTTAGAGGTGTCAACAACGGCTAACCACTAACCTTGTTCTAACCCTTCTTTCCACTAGTGTTTGTTTCTCTTAAGTAACTTGTAGGATGAAGAGCATCGTCAAGGGGATTTCTGGAGGGATTTCTGGAGCTGTCAAGAACATCAGGACAAGGAGTTCATCTCGCCAGAATTTGGTGGCCGGCTCCGACATGAGTGTCGTCCCTCCACCAACAGCACCTCAACCAGCAGCATTAGCATCTCGAAGAGTTCTCATGAGAACATCCGACCTCGTCCTGAAGACCGCCCAAGAGAAGGAGATATACAAGAAGCTCAAGAACAAGCACTTTACCCACACGCCAGTCATCGATCCGACACTTCTGCTAGACACAGGTATGGCTCATGAATTCGACACAATTTTTCCGTTAGTTGGATGGACTTCATTTGCAAACCTCACTGAGAAAGGGATCAAACTTTTGACCATAGAATTCCTTAGCACCCTCCGACACACGGAAAATGGGGTTTATTTTAGAATGTTTGCTCTGGAATTTTTTGTCTCGTGGAGAAACCTTAGCGACCTCCTAGGTTTCCCTCAAGATACTGTCATAGACTTAAATGCAGCACTAGGTGATTTCGACGCGCATAGGTTTTAGAGTTGCATTGCTAGAGGACCTTATCACCTAGCGCACCGCACCGCAGACATAGAGCATCCTACGCTTAGATTTTTGCATCACTGGATAGGAGCAACCTTTTTCCCCCAAGACGATGAAAGTAAGATCAGAATAGTCGACTTGCAGCTGATGTATGCAGCTGTCAAGAAAAAGAAAGTGTCTCCTGTCCACCTCTTGGTAAACCATTGGATGACTGTCCCCACTTACAGAGTAGGGAGAGTAGGCGTTTGCTCACTCATCACTCGCATTGCCACAAGCTTGAAATTGTTAGAGGGAGCCACTTTTGAGTACATTGAGCATCATAGAGAATTTTATGACTATTACACTTTTGTCCAAGGCCACTTGCTGAAAAAGGTGAAGGGTGTTTTGTATGCAACTTATGGGAATGCCTCGATCCAGTTACCTAACCCGGAGCTGGCTTTATATCTTGTGCAAGAATATCATGTTGAGTTGCAGGCAGAAACGATGAATGAAAGAGCACCCCGAAGAGTCCACTCGGAGAGGGTGACAGGAAATCGTGAACCCGTTTGGCGTGGTGTCGAAACTGCCCCCGAAGGAACCAAAGACACGCCAGTTTCAATGAGTGGGAAGTACCTCGTCACCATTCACTGAACCCATGGGTGTACCCACCACAAAGCCAACCATCACAACCATTCTATGGCTACTACCCACCATACACCGCCCCAAGACCATCAAAGCCAGGACCATCAGGAGAAGGACCCTCACAACCACCAAGATACTCTTGTGACCCCTTTGGTACAACCGATGAAGAAGAAGAACCACACCATGACTTTGAGCCACGTCGCCACTCTGATGCCACTGGGTTTATTTTTACCCAGCAGCATTATGATGAACAAGTAGCATTCCAGCACAACACCA
Source organism: Themeda triandra (assembly GCA_018135685.1). Taxonomy (NCBI): domain Eukaryota; kingdom Viridiplantae; phylum Streptophyta; class Magnoliopsida; order Poales; family Poaceae; genus Themeda; species Themeda triandra. Next base: position 150,287 of record JAENPR010000207.1, on the reverse strand, counting down.
CTGCCACTCTGAATCGTCATGATCAGAGGTGGAATGACCAGCATCAGTGGAACCTCAACACCACCCAAACACTAGGCACCATTCAAGAGAATCAGGGAGAAGCCACCTCCATGCTGCATAGCCTGGTGGACATGTTGAGCATCCACTATCCACCACCACCGCCGTAAGACTAGCTTGGGGAGGACCCCCATTATCAAGATAAGTATTTTGTTTCTTTTATTTCAGTTTGTTTATTTTTCAATTTGTTTTGTATTTTTAAAAAAAAAAATCGAGAAAACCCGGAAAAACCCAATAAAAATTTTGCTTGCTGTTTCAAGAGTTTGTTTAGTTTGCTTTCTTTAAAGTGTGATTGTTTACATTTCAAGTTTGCCTTAAGATGAAAACCAAATAAAAAGAGTGTGTAAGTTTGCTTTTGATTCAGTTTGCTATAAATAAAATTGTGTAGACTTGAGAACTGCATGATGGAAATGATGAATAGTTGCTCGCCTAATTCTTTGCAAGTACCTAGCTTTAAATTTGAGTTCTCTCAAGATTTGGATACACTGTTTGACAACTGGATTTACTCTACACCTTAAACCTGTGGGAGCATATGCTTAAACTAAGTCTAGGTAGTTCACGGACATGATATGATGATAGTCTCGAGCTTTCTCATTCATTATGTTCCAACGTGCCACTAATTTCTGGAGATTTGTTTGTGAAAGTTATAAATGTTTCATGATGAGTTCCTTATATGACAAAGAGCTAAAATTCCTACCACAGCCAAATTTGATCATTAGAATAGGAAGCCTCCTCATTTGTTTAGGGCTTGTCTTTGTCGGGCCGTGTCGTATCCTTATGAACTCATCATACGGCTAAATCCTGGTTTCACACACTCACATTCACCCTCGCTACTTCTACCCCGGAAGTACGCACCACATAAAGCCTATTGTCATTCATTGAAATTGTTCCACTCTTACACTAAGAGTGAACACCAAAAATATCCCCCTGTTCATTTGCTAGCCATTTATCCAAGATCAATGCTCCAAGTATCATTTGTCATTTCCTTTGTAAAGTTATCATTTGAGAAGTATTCCATTCCTTTTTGGGCTGCAAGAGTTGTAAAAAAAAAGAGAGAAAAGAAAAAAAGAAAGAGAGATTTATGAGCCCAGCATTTGTCAAGTTTTTCAAGTTCAAGTTTCCAAGTTCAAAGTTCCAAGAAGTTTAAGTGTTGAAGAAGTTCCAAGTTTCTTTCAAATAAAGGAGCATTGATAGTTCTTTTTGTGCACCCCTTCTCCTCCCACAAATATTTCTCTCTATTACATCATCCACATATAAAACCACACATGCACACACCGATTGGTTGTATGTTGAGTTCCTTCGGATCCATGGTTCGATCAGGCCAATGCATTAGTTCTCCACACCTATAAGCTCCACATAAGCCTTTATTAGAGTAGGGTGAGAGAGAGAGAGAGAGAGTGAAGGCTCATCTACAAATGCCTTGAACCACAAATACCACATATTCTGAGAGTAAGAGAGAAGGCATATCTCCTTTCAATACCTTAGAGAGGATCCAAAAATACTACATATTGAGAGACTTGAAAGGGTCGTATTAAGGAACTCGAGTTTTGTATTGAAAATCTTGTAAAAACTCGAACGAGGGTGGAACAACAGAGCATGAGACAACAGTGCTTGACTTAATTGTTCTGTCTTTCAACTACTCAAGACCCAAGTGCAGGTAAAAGCCCCATGGTTGAAGGAAACATGAGTAAGTTTGGAAGTTATGATAGTCCACTCTAGTCTGGGGATGAATTCTTGTTTAGAGCATGTGTACTTGTGAAGTGTGAAAGCATTGCAGCAACTCCTGATCCATCTTCTGTAGCTGTTTGCTCAGGGACGAGCAAAGGGTAAGCTTGGGGGAGTTTGTTGACGGTTGTTAACGATCAATTTTACATGTCAACTAAAGAGAGAAAGAGGGGCATAATCTGTTCACCACCATAGTCTTAGGGTTTACACTGACAAATTCCACAAGTTTTGGTGAATATGTGTTTTCTCAGGGGATTATCAGAAAAACATCCAAGAAGGCCCACATGTCAGGATTACATAGAGAGAAAGACCGAACGGGTAAAAAAGAACAATCTGGAAGACTCGGGAAGGCAAACCCTGGAAGCGGAGCCCCACCTGGCATTGACCAGGGGCGGCCGACTCCAGGGGAGGGGCGGCCGCCTCCCCACCTCAGCCAATGAGGTGGAGTCTCGCGGATCCTGCCCCCACCGACTTTGAGGAGCAATAATAAACGTCCATTTAGGTCGGTTTGATCCGATGGCTGTGGTTCCTTCAAGGGGGCTATATATTCAGGGCCCCTCCCACTGGGTGAAACCCTAATTCATTCAAGAATTCATTATTCAGAGGTAGCCATCAGCAAAGCCAGGGTTTAGAGAGATCTCTCCACCAGAGAATTAGAATAGCTACCCCAGTACTTCGAGTTCTACATAGGTTTAGACTAGATAGAGGAAGAATCGGGCGCCTGTGCTCGGAATTCCGGATCATCATCATCAAGGATTGGTATTATATCTATTCTTGTGACTTTATTCTAATATCATTATGTTTCTATTTATTATGTTCCTAGTTTATTCTAGTTCTACATTTGATATGGTTATGATTGATAATAAGTTTATGTATATGTTTGCAAAGCGCTTAGCTCTCTTCGCGGGAGGGTTAGGTGGTAGATTTCATGTGAGCATGGTGCTTAGATGCCGTTTACCTGCAAATGCACCCTATTGGCCGGGTCGTGTGGTAGATCGTGGAAGTGACAGTTCCGTTGAGTCCTTTGTATTCCATCCCCCATTGGTAGGTCTAGCAGAACCAAAGTTGCGTAGTAAGTCCTGCTATGTCTTGGCTTGTTATAGCAATGATCCTTATACATAGATGAAGAGTCTTTTGTGCTATATGTGATAGTGTAGCGTTAGAGTAGATGAATGACTTAGTAGATTAGAACCTACATAGGATTTCCATTTCTTGCACTAATCAGATGTCAACCTACCTTTTGTTGAGTAGTCTATATCTAATCTCTCGTGTGATTTATACCCCGAGCTTTATACTTTATATTCCCTTATTTATCATGGTTTACCCCTCGCAAAGTATGTGACAAAGGCAATCAATCACTCATAAGTAGTCGTGTTTAGCAAGTTCATCTCATTGTTTAAGTCTTTAGTTCTTTCCCTTGAGCTAAATATAAATTACGATACCTGGAATACTTCCCGGTGAAGTGCTACGATGGTGTATTATCTCGTTCGCTTGGATCCCATATTTTCTTTACTAGAGGAGCAGTTTCTATACCAACACTTCTGGCACCATGCTAGGGATGACAACTTAGCGTGAGTGGTGTTAGAAGTGTCAACAAGCATCTGGCCGAGCTCCATCAAATCTGAATTGATCGGAGAAGTCCTCTTGTCTCTGCGCTCAAGGTTGGCATCTCCACATGTGCCACCAACTATCCAAGTCTGGTATTCGAGCACCTGGAAAACGCCGATCCTGTGCCCTCAATGATCAAGTTACCTGACTCCGTCGTGAGCGCGGGCAGATTCAGATTATCCCCAAGTCAAGTGCCAGTTGACCAGGACGATCTGCAGATGCCCGACCTTTACTGCTCGGAGGACGAGTTCTATGTCCCACAGACTCGCGAGGATGGCACGCTCTCTAGGCCAAGGAGAGTGCGGGCCCTAGAACCGACTCACCACCGCAGGGCTCCAAAGAAATTCACGACGTAAATTTCATGGAGATGGCCCGACCATGGTACCAACTTATACCCAAAAAAGGGGTTTGGGGTTGGTCCTTCCAAAGATCCCAATCTCGCAATGGCCTGGACTTCGATGAAGTCATCTGTGACTCTGGGGCAAGTGCAAACATCATGCCTTGGGCTGTCTTCAATAAAGTCTTGCATCAGGAGCCGCTCAAGATGTCCAAGATTCACCTTTGGTTCACCGACCGATCCGTCAGGCGCATCGAGGGCATTGTCCACAATGTACAGGTCAAGATCAAGGACTAATATGTCCTAACCGACTTCATTGTGCTCCACACAAGATATGAAGACCACAAGGCCCGATCATATTAGGGTGACGTTTCCTGCATACCGCTGACGCCGCCATCTACATGGGGACATTGGAGATCTATCTTGCTGGACTATTCGAGAATTGCCAAATAGGTTCCCCTGAACACCGAGCAAGCCCGAAATTGAAAGGTCACCGATTACCAATTGGCAAACAAGCTCGGGGGCTAATGTCAATGCCACGCACCCGGATATATCGACCATAGAGGTGCTATCTACAAGAACCATACTGAAGGACGCCCAGAAGATCGCGGATCAATATATTCTTGGAAGGATATCAGAGATCGCTATGTAGACTTGTTGACACAAAATGTGGCGCACCGTGTCTCACACACAGCAAACCGGAAAGCCTAGCTTCAATCGGGTGCCCGGGTGTCAGAATCCGGAAGCGTGCCAGTCGATTTGACCTGAAAGTCGACAAGGGATAAAACGGTAAGATCATAACTGGAACGTGCTGGGTGAGACCAGACAGTTCCATCTTTACGGCCCTGAAGCCACTTACGACGACACATAGCTATAGAAGCTATCGCAACAAGTTTGCAATTCATTCGGCTAATGTAACATGAATAACATGAATAAAACTGAACTGCCGAATGCGTGTAAACGAAGACATGTTTAAACAAGATTAAATCATCAAAGCATATCAAACTACGTCTCAGGTTTAAAGCATCATCAAGCACTAATAACTAAGGATAAGTAACTTATAAATATAAATCTACTAAACAACACATGCATAGGCTACTCCGACTAGTCTGCCGCACGTCTAGCCTTCATAAACCCGTCGAGCATAAACCCAAGCAAGCTAATCCACCGCATGATACCACTCGCTATAAATTTACACCACTCCCTACTACTAGATCAATCCACCGCATGATACAATCTAACAGTAAAGAGCTAAAAGCACGTAATTATCTAATAGATCTATAAATACTTGCTACATGTATGAGCATAGCCGTATCGGCAAGATTGCCGAATCGGGGTCCATGAAGAAGGAACAGACAAGTAATACGTAAAAGAAACCTATCAGATTAAACCGATCTCTAGTCCACCGGATGACTAGCTCTAGAGTAACCCAAAGACTCCGATTCGCCGCACGGTACCCGGTCCTCAAGGCTTATCTACATCTAACGTGAATGAACCCGCAACATGTAACAATCTAGATCGATCTAATTCGGCTATATGAAATTGATCTATTTGATATTGAATAAGCATGAGAGTATGATCAAAAGCCGAAAGAGTATCAATCTAGATTGGGCAAAAGAGTGTTGCAAATAAATAAACATTAAATAAAACATGCAACACGTGATAACTTAATGAATCAATTAGATCTTGCCAAATATAATGGAGCCGATAACTATCTTTACTCGTGTCTTAATCCGCCGCACGATACAAGGCACAAGCAAAAACTTCCCATCATTAAGCTTAAATCCGCCGCACGATACTAAGCAAAACGGATGAGACTACTTGCATCATAATCTAAATCCGCCGCACGATACTAGACATGATAGCAAGGTTGCGGGACTTACGGAGGTCGACGGATCGATTGGCCCTCTCGAAGAACTCGACGACACGACTAAAGGACTCGAAGGGTGGCACGTAGCCGGTTGTATTGAATTGGTTGTGAACCCTTATTACAATGGTCGAGGGTTTATATTCATACCCCGGACAAAACATGAGTCCTAAGTGTTTACGAACTATCTAAACAAAATTGGATAGACACAAATATGCCAACTCTAACCATAATCGGAGTCCTTGACTATTACGACCCTTCCCTATCTCGGGTCAGCTCCTTCTTTCCTTCTTTCGCCTCCGAACGAAGCCGTCATAGCCGACCGCCTGATCATTTGCCGAACACATGGAAATTAGCCGACCACATATGCATTTGCCGAATTGCTCTCTCTGCTCCCTGCGGGCCCACCTGTCATATTCCTGACCAAAATCTGGTGTTAACACATGCCCCCTCAATTTCGAGATAAAAGGGTTTTATTTCGAAATTGACTATCAGCGCCCTTCGCCTAGGTCAGCACCGCCGACGCCCGCAGCCGCCATTTGAGATCTGTGCTTGCTACTGTCTTCAATGGCGACGGAGACTTCAACCCGGCTCCATCATGGCAACAGAACTCAAGAGGAGCTTCTAGAGGTAACCCTACTCGTATCACCCATTCGGCAATTCTCTTGAATTAGTTCTCGAGATGTGTTCTTGATTTATTCGCTCTCACCTCTTCTAAAGGAAATGAAGAACGAGATTTTGATTTCCAATCTTGCTCATCCTGGGTCATTTTTCCTTGGTCCGATGGGAGACCCCAATCCGAGGGATTTTATTGAAAAGGAAACTTTGAGGATCCTATTCAAATCCAGGATTGCCCCTCCAAATAGGTGGCCGAACACCTTCAAAACATGGCCTCTTCCCTCAATTGCAGGCTGGCGTGATTGGTACCGTAGGATGCAAGCCAAGAACAGTGACCTTTGGGAGGCATAGGACATCCAACACTGCTTGGAACTGTCATTAGCCGAAATGCCCAGAAACGATTCCTTGCTGATTGCTGCTTCTCACTTTTGGTCTGATGCTGTCAATGCATTCATCTTCGGCCATGGCCCAATGTCAATCACACTGGCAGATGTCTTCATGATGACTGTTGACGGTCATTAAGTGCCAATTTTTACCGTCAACTAGACAAGAAAAAGGACCTAAACATAATTACCTTCTAGATATAGGGCTTACACTAATGGAATTCCACGAGTTTTGGTAAATGTCTCGTTTTTTGCGGGGACTAAACTGGAAAAGTACCAGAATCATCAAATGGAAGTATGTCAAATGATGGAATAAAGTGCACCATTGCATAGAGCTCATCGAGACACATGAAATAGAGTTTTGGTTCACCCAAATCGAGTCCAGACGACAAAGTTACGCCATCCGGAAGATTGCAATTGTGCTCCAAGAGCTGTCCGGAGTAAAACGGGCATATCTCCCTCATACGAACTCCGATTTAGGTGATCCACGCGGCGAATTGAAGCTAACGAAGAGATCCATCAGCCCACAAAATATGAGCCCATTTGGGCCCAGCCAAGGGTCGGCCGACTCCACCCTAGGGTCGGCCGACCCGTCATCTCGACCAATCAGAACGAGTCTCGCGGATCCCTGTTCCACCGCCTTTGAGGATGAATAATAATCGTCCGTTTAGGTCGGTTTGATCCGAGGGCTGTGGTGCATCCTAGAGGGCTATATAAGCAGGCCCCGGCCCCCGGAGGAGGCATCCCTTAAACCCTAATTCATTATCTCCCAGCGGGATCAGAGTTGTAGAGGCGTCCCTTGAATGGATGACCTCTCTTCTCTAGAGAATTAGAGCTAGACATTCCAATGTAGTAGATTAGATCTAGAAGAGAGTTAGAGAGAGCGGAGCTGCGCTCCGGTTACGGAGAAGTCTTCGAGATTTGGTATGTCTTTGTATCTACTCTTGTAAGACTTATGCTTTAATATATTTATCTTCTCTATTTACTTTTATGCCTATCTTGTGATTGTTTAGTATAGTTGTTATGCTTTAGTATGGGATCTTTGCTCGTATTGAGTTCTCTAGTTATTGCGCATAGCTAGAGTAGTAATCGATAGTATAGGCATGGTGTCTAGACTATAGGTTACCTGAGGTTGCGCTCAATCCCACGGATAGTTGTGGTAGCCCTAGAGGTGACAGCTCTGTCAGGCCTTTGTATTCCACCACGTTCGGGTTGGTGTTTCGTAGAGCTTTCGGCAGCCTTCTCCCAACTACACTTTACCCAGTCTTCTTCGAGAGTTGGAAAGGACCTGCTGCTCCAAAGTGCTATTGTATGATTGCTATATCTATTCATCCCCTGTTATCATAGAACCAAAGTAATAGAGAAGTATATAGGAACCTTATCTCTCCCGTTGTCCTCTCACTCTAGCTAGCTACTCATTTATTATAGAATTCTCATGTGTGCTTTTATTCTTATATCCTATCATATATCATTTACCCCGCTTTAGTCTAGTTGGTTTACTAAGTTAGTAGATGCATGATGGTGAGTTATCGATTCTTTAACCCTTGCTTCCCGTGGTAAAATATAAATAACGATACCTGGATACTCCCGGTAAAATGCTACAATGGTATGTTCTCAGTGCGCTTGCGGAATCCTTCTTATTTTAGTTGCACTTAACAAATACCAACAAGCATTTTTGGCGCCGTTGCCGGGGAAGCAATCGGTGTTAAGTTTTTGATAGTGATCTTGATGTCTGCTAATTTAGTGTATCACTAGCTTTAGTAGGATTACCCCTTGTTCTGTTGAGATGTGGAATAGACAGGACAAAAGAAGCCGTTTTGACCTTCCGGCAAGTTTCCACAAGAAAAGAAGAGACATTGAAGAGCCCAGGGTCCCTCAACATTCAACATTCATCAACATTGGAACCCTACCACCTCACAGGGTTTGCGTATACATATATATTTTCTAACCATGTGTAGATTGGAGAAAAGGTCATCGTCATAAGAATTTCAAATCACATCACAAGTGACGAACATAGACGCCGCACCGCTCATAAATTTCATCATGTGAGTCATGGTAAGTATGATCAAGAAAGGTGAGATAGTCTTGCTCATGGACTTTAAAATTGATGAGTAGTTATCTTTTTGAATTCTTGCACCCCACGCATGGTTACTTTTAACAATTCATGCATTTTTTCCGTTTAGCTTATTTATGTTTGCTCGGCCATTGCATGTTTAGTTTCTTGCATGCATTCACATCGCCCGCATCTAAAAAAAAATTGTTTTTATATATATATATTTCCTCACCATGATCATGCTCTGTCATCTCCATTTGAGTAAATCTCTATAGTGCTTTCATGTCACCTTTGTTTGCTATAGTATGTTTTGGTTTGGAAGTACTTCTAAGGGTATTTCCAAAGGCTTTTTAAATTAAGCGTGGTGCTTAGGTTAAATAGCCTTCCTTAATTAAATTAGACATGGAGTCTAGTTTGGTTATTGAGCTAAAATTATGTTTTAGTAGATATTGGTTATTTTGTTGGACTAACCCCTACGAAAACTCTCAAATCCAATTTGGGTAAGTCAAGAGATGAACACACTTAAGAGATGAAGCAAGGCGTATGATGAACTCCAACAACTTCGCACAAAAGACACAACTCATTCATCGTCCAAGGAAGAATTGTAAGTAACAAATATCATTCACATTGTTTTTTGTTGCAACTTACCTTTGCCTTGAACCATGTTAACGTGCCATAAAAAAGAGCTGTTAGAAAACATGATAAATAAAGTCTATGCTAAAGTAACTCGAAATCCATCTCCTTGTTAGCATAGATGAACTTTCAAATAGAAGGTGGATAATAGCCCATAGTTTGAAATTGTTGCAATCCTTCGGGTATGCGTCCACTAACATTTTGCAGGAAAGAATTTATGATGTGCCTGTTCGTGGATTGGCATCACCTGTGAAATTGCCACTTCAGTGATAGAAGAAAGGAGAAGACAAGAGTGCCACAAGAAGGATCAACATCTTGAACTCACTCAAAGAAGTGGTTCAAGGCGACAAGCTATGAGCAACTTTGAAGACATCATAACATTGAGCTCAAAACTCGAGCTAGGATGCCAATGAGGAGCAGGGTGCAACACATCTCATTTTAGCCAATTAAAGACCTGCTCTCATTGTTCCTGAAGAGTGAAGACACCATCTTGCACATTGGCGGCAAAGGACAAGGATGGCATGATAAGCATGCATCCTTGTGTCAACCAATCACCAATCAAGGGTTGACCATCGACCAAGCCTTGAAGGACCATGACCATGGTTGCAAGATAATGTCCCTAAGCCATTGGAGATGAAGCATGCATACAAATTCTAAAGAAGCTCCTTCCTTGATCATCAAGATGGATGGCGTACAACTCTTCGCCATGCCGCTAGAAGACAAAGACCATCAAGGAAGAAGTCGAGTCTACATCTCCAATGAACATCAATGCGTCAACCAAGACTCAATGAAAATCAAGAATGGTTGACGAAAAAGATCATGCAACTGCTCCGTACGCTCATCCTGGATTGGACAAGACAATCAAAAGCGAATGCAAAAGAAAGATCTTTGCTCAATGGACCTATAATCGAAGTCCCTCTCGGATACATGAAGGCTTACAAACGAGAGGACAAACAATTAATGTCTCGAGGACATAGGAGTACAACACACTCGAGGGATGACTCAACACTCGTATTTGGTTTCACGTGGCGAGCGACAACAAGGTCAAGCTTGGGGAGGAAGGCCGATGACTCTTCAAACATTGATCCAAAGCAATGCTCTTCCTCTTTTCAAGCCCCGTCGCTCTAGCACGCCGAGAAGAAACAATGAGTGGAGCACAAGGTCTAGGCATAAGAAAAAAAAGAGGAAGAAAAAAAAAGAAGGAGTGCAATTTTAGAAGACAAGATGCTCAGGGAGAGAGGTCAATCAAGCAAGACAAACTCCAAGAAGAAGTAAAGGACCACTAGAAGCATCTACTCTTCATCACAAGGTACTCCAAGTGATAAAGACTACCGTGCAAGAAAGAACATGGGTGACTCCTTTCCTAGAGTTACCATCTCAAGAGGTGCGATTCTCAAGGTCTCTACCTTTGGGATCAAATGATGCACTGAAGGAGTGAACATGACAAGAAGTCCTGTTCGGAGGACTTAAATCACTGAACCCTCGCCAAGAAGGTAACTTGGTATTTATCAGCATTTCCTTTCATAGCATTGCATTTTCCTTTAAGCATATTTGTTTTCCCTACATGCATCTTAATTGCATCTTCGCTTTACTATCTCTCGCAATAGAAAAAGAAAATAAAGATTTCTGCATTTTGCATCCGTAAAACTACTAAGCCCCATGTGAATAATCATTCATTGTGGTGGCATAAAAATAATTTTTTCAGCATATCTATTTTCTCTGTTTACATCCCTATATTATAAAAAGATAAAAATATTTCTTGTGATCCCGTTAGAAGACATTTGAGTTAAGGCGCTTCTAGACAGACCAAGGCTTAGAGGTTTTTATCACTAATGCTTAATCAGTTCCACAAGCTTTGTTGTCTATTTGAGCTTCACGAAACATAAAGGATCGAGAGGAGCTATCGGTTAAGGACGTCTTGTCCCCGGTCGGAGTGCTTTGCCCTCAACAATCGAGTCTTTGTCTTCAACGGAACTATCGACAACACTCCAAGACGACTAGAACGCCTTCACTGCCCGGTCGGCAATGTCGACGACTACGTTAACATCCAGCTTGGGGGAGAGCATCCCCGTGTATCAAGCTAAGTCTTCCTACTGTCTATTCATTCATAGAGCTTGCTTTGTTAAAAACAACTAAAAAAGATGCATAACCATAGAAACCCAGAAAGATTTCCTTATTTATCCTTTTCTGCTTTTGGAGAGCTCTTGCAATCTGTCTTTAAAGTGATCCCTAGAATAAACTCTACATGGAGATGATGAATAGTTGCTCGGCCGTAATTCCTTTCAAGTACCTAGTTTTCAACCTTGCACTCTCCCGAGTTTTGGACACAACTGTTTAGATTTGAGATTTGCTCTGAACCTGAAACTTGTGGGTTGCAAACACTTGATCTAAGTCTAGGTGGTTGATGGGTATGATATGGGAAAGTTTTGAGCTGTCATTCCATCTTGTTCCTAGAGATACTAGAGTTCTCGGAGAATTTATCTCGTGAAAATATTAAATTCCTGCATGATGAGTTCCTTTATGATGAGAGTTCAAATTCCTACCACACCATATATTCATGCTTACTAGATTAGGAAAACCCATCTGTTTATATAGATCATTTTGTAGGCTTGAGTGTAGTCTTTGTAGGCATTGAGTGTGGTTATGCTGTGCATCCATAAGGAATCAGTCATGCAGTTAAAGTCAACACTATGTGCTCTCTATCCATTGATCTATGCTACTTCTGTCCTCAGAAGCATGCACCCATCTTATAACTACTACATTCATTCTGTGCTACTTCTGTCCCTAGAGGTACCACCCACATATAGATCCACATCCATCACATATTGTGCTATCTCTACCCTGGAGATATGCACCTATGCTGCTCCTATCCTAGGAGTACGCATTCCCCCACATATTGTGCTGTCTCTACCCTAGAGATACGCACATATGCTGCTCCTACCCTGGGAGTACGCATCCATCCATCCATCCACATATACATACGCCATTCATTTCACTTCATCCAGAAAAGGTTCTACTCCTATCCTGGGAGTGAACATCTAGAAATAATCATCGCCGTTCCATTGCTTACATAAAAGCTCCAATCTTTATCATTTCAAGTGATACACTCCCCGTTGCTAAAGTTTCATTTTTAGAGGTTCGTTTTCGGAGGATTGGTTATTCTAAAAAAAAGAAAAAAAAGAAGAAAAAAAAGAAAAGAGAGAGAGAGAGAGAGAGAGAGAGAGAGAGAGAGAGAGAGAGTAGCCAAATCCTTCCATTCAAGAAGTTTCAAGGTTTCCGAATAAAGGGAGTCAATGTTATCCCCAAAGGAGCAAGTGTAGAAGTAGATGATTCACCAAGTGATCAACCCTCATAAACATTTCCTTATCATCATTCCATCATCGCCCTATCATCATCTTATCATCCATTCCATTTCCTCATGCACATATGACTTTATTATTATTTTAGTTCCTATTGGATCCATGTCTTAACCGTGCAATATATGCAAGTGAGTTTGAGTGTCTCCCCACCTATGAGCTCCACATAAGCCTATTAGAAAGTAGGGTGAGAGAGAGAAGGCACTTTTCACTATGCCTTAATTCCATAAATACCACATATTCGAGAGAAGAGAGAAGGCATACGCTACGCACATGCCTTGGAGAGGATCCAAATACCACAAATGAGAGACCCGAAAGGTTCATACAAGGAACTCGAGTTTTATTTGAAAATCTTGCAAAAACTCCCGAAATAATAGTTGATCAAAGAGCGAGAAACATAGCGCTTGACTTGACCGTTCTGTCTTTCAACCGCTCAAGACCCAAGTGACGGTTACAAGCCCCATGGTGAAAGGTAATATGAGTAAGTTTTGAGTCGAAATAGTTCACTCTAATTTGGAGGAGAGTTCTTGTTTGAACGTATGTGTACTTTTGAGGCGTGAAAGCATTGTAGCAACTCCTGATCCACACTGAGTTCATCTTTGCTCAGGGACGAGTAAAAGGTAAGCTTGGGGGAGTTGTTGACGGTCATTAAGTGCCAATTTTTACCGTCAACTAGACATGAAAAAGGACCTAAACATAATTACCTTCTAGATATAGGGCTTACACTAATGGAATTCCACGAGTTTTGGTAAATGTCTGTTTTGCAGGGACTAAACTGGAAAAGTACCAGAATCATCAAATGGAAGTATGTCAAATGATGGAATAAAGTGCACCATTGCATAGAGCTCATCGAGACACATGAAATAGAGTTTTGGTTCACCCAAATCGAGTCCGACGACAAAGTTACGCCATCCGGAAGATTGCAATTGTGCTCCAAGAGCTGTCCGGAGTAAAACGGGCATATCTCCCTCATACGAACTCCGATTTAGGTGATCCACGCGGCGAATCGAAGCTAACGAAGAGATCCATCAGCCCACAAAATATGAGCCCATTTGGGCCCAGCCAAGGGTCGGCCGCCTCCACCCTAGGGTCGGCCGACCCGTCATCTCGACCAATTAGAACGAGTCTCGCGGATCCCTGTTCCACCGCCTTTGAGGATGAATAATAATCGTCCGTTTAGGTCGGTTTGATCCGAGGGCTGTGGTGCATCCTAGAGGGCTATATAAGCAGGCCCCCGGCCCCTGGAGGAGGCATCCCTTAAACCCTAATTCATTATCTCCCAGCGGGATCAGAGTTGTAGAGGCGTCCCTTGAATGGATGACCTCTCTTCTCTAGAGAATTAGAGCTAGACATTCCAATGTAGTAGATTAGATCTAGAAGAGAGTTAGAGAGAGCGGAGCTGCGCTCCGGTTCTAGAGAAGTCTTCAGAGATTTGGTATGTCTTTGTATCTACTCTTGTAAGACTTATGCTTTAATATATTTATCTTCTCTATTTACTTTTATGCCTATCTTGTGATTGTTTAGTATAGTTGTTATGCTTTAGTATGGGATCTTTGCTCGTATTGAGTTCTCTAGTTATTGCGCATAGCTAGAGTAGTAATCGATAGTATAGGCATGGTGTCTAGACTATAGGTTACCTGAGGTTGCGCTCAATCCCACGGATAGTTGTGGTAGCCCCGAGAGGTGACAAATACTTGTCGGGCCTTTGTATTCCACCACGTTCGGGTTGGTGTTTCGTAGAGCTTTCGGCAGCCTTCTCCCAACTACACTTTACCCGGTCTTCTTCGAGAGTTGGAAAGGACCTGCTGCTCCAAAGTGCTATTATATGATTGCTATATCTATTCATCCCCTGTTATCATAGAACCAAAGTAATAGAGAAGTATATAGGAACCTTATCTCTCCCGTTGTCCTCTCACTCTAGCTAGCTACTCATTTATTATAGAATTCTCATGTGTGCTTTTATTCTTATATCCTATCATATATCATTTACCCCTGCTTTAGTCTAGTTGGTTTACTAAGTTAGTAGATGCATGATGGTGAGTTATCAGATTCTTTAACCCTTGCTTCCCTGTGGTAAAATATAAATAACGATACCTGGATACTCCCGGTAAAATGCTACAATGGTATGTTCTGTGCGCTTGCGGAATCCTTCTTATTTTAGTTGCACTTAACAAATACCAACAATGACTGGATTGAATATCATCAAACCGGCATACCCGACTAAGTACAAGGGCACTAGTACTCAGAAATCTGTTAAATCAGGAGGTGGATGGGTCAAGCATATTCAATCTTATGCATCAACTGGTGCTGTATCTGACAAGGAATACAGGGCTTTCATGAATATGTGGTTATGCAGATTCATCTTCTGCAGCAAGTCCAATGAGCCCACTCTGAACCATATAGTGATGGCTGAAGACTTAGCTGCAGGTCAATTGATCCCCTTGGGCAAATACCTCCTAGGTGTTGTTTACCATATGATGCATCGATCACCGTTCGGATGAGGAACCAAGGTGAAATTTCTTGTGTGAATGGCCCTTGGTGGCTGGTCCGGATGTGGTTGCAACCGTACATGCATCGAGATTGTATCAATCGACCTCCACAAAGGGCTTTCCATCTCGTCAACTATCTTTGAAGGTGAGAATCCACGACAAAAGGCACACGCGTACATATGGTGAAGCCGCATCTTCGTTGTTATTGATATAGATATTGGCCATCTCTTCAAGCTGTTTTATAAGGGTTTTGGCCAAATAATGCTGGTTCCCCTACGGAAAATGAAAACCCGACTCGCCTTGCAAATTCGGTTATCAATTGGGCTGCACTGAGATGATGAATCCAAGGAGATTTTCAACTGTTTCATCGGGCCTTGTGCTTTGCCAGCAGAATTCCATCATGGCGGTGGTAATCCCAACTTATGAATTTTATAATCCCAACATGGTTGCCGGGCAACTAGGATTTGGTCAATTACCTCCAAGGTTGTATTTTTCAAGCATCATAAAACCTAGAGAGGTTCTGTCAAACATCACGAGACCAACAAAGTTTTCAACTTGGGATGTAAATTTCCATTATATGGACTGATCCTTTGGTAACAACCGAGGTTGCCCATCCTTTATTCAAATCTTGGTGGCAAGAATGGCGTTCTCACATTTTCAGCACTCAAGCCCACCTTCTATGCCAAGTCCTCATGCCTCAATTTACTTCTGATGATGAGGTATCTCTCTTTCTCAGAACTTCTCCTGTTCTTGAGCTTTTACCCTTATTCTAATCGCTTCTTTGAACAGGACAATGCTCCTCCAAGCCCCCCAGAAGTTCAATACTGGCAACCTGGTCCGATTGCTGCATTAGGACATGATGCTCCAACTTTAGCAGTCTTCAACAGGACCCCTGCCGATGAGGTAGTGCTTTTGAAGGACCTGAAAAGGAAGACTCCTTCTTCTCCCAAAGACACTACTGTTCCCAAGAAGATGAGATCAAAGAAAGCTAAACCCACTTCTCAGGTATGAATGCCCCCAGTCTTTCTGTCTTCATTTGTTAAGATGCCCATATTTATCATTCCCTTTACAGGTACAAGCCAATCTTCAGAGTTTTGAAAAAACAGTGACTTTGGAGGATTCCCCTGACGTATCCACTGGTCATGTAGATGTTGATGAGCCTGTTGGCAACCTTGGTATATTCTTGCATTTTACGCCTCTCTCTCTTCTAAACAATGTACTGGTATTCATCATGTGTTTCATGGTTTAGATGAGCAAGGAAAAGCAACAGAAGCACTCATTCCTCATCAGGCGACAGATTCTTCAACTCCGGCTATACGGGTTGCCTCAACAAGCCATGCTAATTACGAAGCATCCACTATGTTAATTACCCCGGATATTGATTCCACTATGGATGCAATTGATCAAGTCTTTGCTTTGAAGAGGTATCACTCTTACTCCATTCGGCTATTTTTCGTCTTAGACCGAATCACTTGACTAGACTACCTTTTCTGTTTCATCAACAGGATACTGCTCACCCACAAGCCAGTTTTTCCCTTATTGCTGAAGAATTTGCTGGGGATGATGAAGTTTCTTCTAATCGGCGCTTACCATCGGAGAATCAAGCCAAGCCGAAGGATATAATTTTATTTACGAAAAAGATGTTGTTGCTTTGACCCAAGATTCGGACAAGATAAGGGAAATAGCGAGCTCATTGATCAAGAGCTTCCTTCCAATCTTAAAGCTGCTATAGATGCCTTATCCCACCTTGATGATCACTTTGCTTTGCTATCAAGAGGGCACTTAAGAATATATCCACCAAGGCCGACTTGGAGAGAGGTAAAGTGGCTAAAGAACAAACGGGTTAAGGAGCTTTACTCGACATCAAGTCAACCGAGCACCTCTTGAGCATTTTGGAACCGAGCGCAAGTCATGAGAGATGAAAGAACCAAGCTTGAAGCTTAGCTAGCTCAATTAAATGCCAATATTCAGTCTCATGAAGCCAAGCTTGCCAATCTGCCACCTCTTGACTTGGTTAAGTCCAAAATTCAGTCAGTCATCAAGGAGACGCGGCAGATCAAGAGCAAATTATCAAAAATCCAAGACTCCGAAGAAGAGGATCAAAAAGCTCTTGATGAAGTTAACCGAATCAAGGCTGATGCTCTTGATGCCATTAACTCTTTTCTGAACGCATAGATATTTGGCTTGTATTTTGAAGATGTAAATATTTAGATCTGGCCCTGTTATACCAGAGAACAATCCCCTTTTCGTGGGAAATTTTTGTTTTTCTCTTTTCTTCTCTGCTTCTGTTATCATTCGGCTGTCCCTGAGTATGACTATACTCACACCTGTGCAAATCAGCCGAACACAACCGCTGTAGGCTCAAGTACACACTTTTAGCTGAATGATTCCCATTTCAGCCTTTTAGCCGACCGCGTGCTGGTAATTGAATCGACCACAGTAATGGGCTTAGCCCAACTCAATACTGGCCCACAGAAGTGTGAAAACCCTAATCTGTCGATTGGTTTTCCCGCAGGTTCCGCCACGGCTCCCATCATTCATAAATAGAGCCACTCGGCTCCCATCATCACCACGCCAATCAGTTGCCATCTCCAATCTCTTCCACTTCCTTTCCGCCTTCAAGCCCAAAAAACCCCATCACCACCAATGGCGAGCGGCGGCGATCGCGGCAAGCGCCTGGCCGAGAACGAGGCGGAGGGAAGCAATGCCCGGCGTCGACGATAAGAAATCTTTATCTCTTCGAATCGAGTTGCCACAGATCTTGTTTCCTTTCACCCGATCCGGGCCTTGCCCCTTGCGGTTATTCACTTCCTTGATTTTTGTTTTCGGGGTACCGGGGTCGCCGGCGATTACGCCGCCAACTTCGGAGGCAAGTCGCCCGGCCGGCACTCACACTCCTCCTCCTGCTACCGCTCCCGCTCCCCGGCGGATGCGGCGGAGGGAAGTAGCCGTGGTGGCCGCTGTTTGCGATAACGAAATAACTTCTCTATGCCGGCATTTTTATATATATAGCCGATCTTGATTGCACCTTGCTTGTAGGACGGCGAGGATCGGCACCGGCCAATGGCGCTTCCCGCGCCCGGCCCGCGGCGGCCGCGGTGCACGCTTCGCTCCGGCCCCCGCCGGCCCCTGCTCCGGCGCCGGCCTCTGCCTCGGCCTCGTTGGGGTCCTCCTCCAGCAGCTCGTACCGCCCTATATGGGATAGGAACGACGAGGAGATCCGGCGTACACCCTGCTACGACGCCGACGCCTACCGCCGCGAGAGGGACGAGGCGCGGGAGCTTCTTGGTGAAGAAACCAAGAAGTTCGGGATCGCCAGCACTGGAATGGGAGGACAACCGCGGTGGCGAGGCCATCACCGCATTTGCTCTACAATCATTGCTTTGATTCCCGTTCTTCCCGATCTGTTTATTCATGGGTCTGTCTTGTGTTTTGCAGATCTCTCCAATGAGCTCAACCGCCTGAAGGTGGCAGCGACGAGTGTGGCCGATCAGGTGAACGCCAGGGGACCGACCGTGGTGGATCGTCTGGAGGCGGTGCTTGATCAGATTGATCGGGCAGCCATTCATGGTGTGCGCCTTGGCACCTCCCTCGGCTTGGCGGGGATGTCGTCCTGGACCGGGGACGACTACGCTCCCATGCCGGTCTGCTTCCGGGGTGGTCTCCCCCACGAGGTCGACGGCATCGAGGGTCTTCTGGCGGCGTACGATGACCACGCCGACACCATGGCCAACGCCACCAACCCGGAGTCCGTTCTCAACAAGCTCTTCACCGAGGAAGAAGAGTAGCTTGTATTAGGGCTAGCGCGGGTTGTACAATAAAAACCTTTAATGAAGAATGTTGGTCTCCTCCTTGCTTTCGCCTGTCTTAGCTGCAATGGCGTTTTAGCGATCGTGTTTGTTCTTGCGAATTTTCTTCACTCCTTAGTTAGAACTCGACTGCAACATTCTTCCCGAACGAAACCTTCCCGAGCGCATGATGTCATCTTATCCGATTAGATCTTGGCACCGCTCCATGACTTGACATTTTGTAGCGTAGCTCTTCAATTCCCTTTATCTTCTCCCGATAAACCTACCAGCTGAGAGATAAAACTGTTCACTTATAATTCTAAAAAATTGGCTAAAGGCGATGCAACCGCATCGGCTACTTCTGTTCTGAAGACGATACACGCGATATCGGCTATTTTTTGCACTAGAGGCGATACAACGATATCGGCTATTTTCTCCAACTTCTTCCCTTTGTTCTGAAGGCGATTCTTTATTCAATCAGCTATACCACGTTTAAGTCGTAGTCACAACTAAGATCCAACTTCAATACTTGGATAAAACTTCTTGAGGTATCTGCCATTGATGGCTCTAGTAAGCTCTTCCCCAAATAGCGTTTTCAATATATATGCATTACCAGGTGCACAACTGACAACTCGAAAAGGTCCCTCCCAATTCGGAGACCACTTGCCGAATGTTTTGTCTTTGGTACCAATCGGCAATATTGTCTTCCAAACTAAGTCTCCTTCGCGAATTGCCTCACTTTGACCTTCTTGTTGTAGTACTTGGCAACACGCATTTTATTCTTCTCAATGTTCTCCAAAGCTTTAAGATGAATCAAATGCAAATCTTCCAATTCATCCATCATCAAATCCTTATAATCTTTATCCGTCAAGTCCTTTTGCAACTCGACTCTTCTTGATCCCGATTGCAACTCCCAAGGCATTACAGCATTATGTCCATAAACCAACTCATATGGAGATGCTTGTGTGGACCCATGGCAAGCCATTCGGTAAGCCCATAACGCTTCATTAAGGACCAAGTGCCACTTTTTTGGCTTCTCATTGATCTTCTTCTGGATGATTTTGATCATGATCTTATTTGATGCCTCTGCTTGGCCATTAGCTTGCGCATAATAAGGAGAAGAATTATATAACCTTATCCCCATGCTTTTGGCAAAGTCACAAAATTCTGATGAAGTAAACCGACTCCCCGATCGGTTGTTATAGTTTGTGGGATCCCGAATACGTGAATAATATGTTCCTTAACAAAGCCGACCATATTCTCGATGTGACTGTCTTTAAAGGGATGGCTTCAACCCACTTGGTGAAATAATCTGCTGCCGGCAACACAAATTTGTGTCCTTTGCTAGATGGAGGATTGATCTCGCCCAATTAAATCTATGCCCCATCCTCCGAACGGCCAAGGCTTGATTATGGGATTCGAGCCGATGCGCGCTCTCTCGAATATTACCAAATATTTGACAATCTCGACACCCCTTATAATATTCAAAGCAATCTTCTAACATAGTCGGCCAAAAATACCCTGTCCTTCTGATTATCCACTTCATTCGGTAAGCCGACTGATGTGCTCCACAAGCCCCTTCATGTACCTCAAACATAACTTTCTTAGCCTCCTCTTGACTCAAGCATTTGAGCAATACTCCATCTATAGACTTGTAGTATAATTGACTATCAAGAAGCACAAACTTGAGAGCTTTATACCTGAGCTTTCGGGAAACCTTCTGAGATGGATCTTTCAGATAACTGACAATAGCACTTCTCCAGTCATCGTCTATCTGATCACAATTAAAAGCATTTTGTTCTACTGCAAGAATCTCATGATTTTCTCGATATCCAGAGGCTGCTTGAGCCAATTTATTTGCTTCTCCATTGTGCTCTCTGGGTATATGATGCAATGTAACTACCGAAAAGCTTCTTAGAAGCTCCCGACATTGTTCATAGTACCTTTGCAGTACATCATTTTTGCATTCATATTGTCCCATTAATTGATTGATCACTAATTCAGAATCACCAAATACTTCGACAGCAACATCCTTTACTTCTATTAACAGCCGAAGCCCTCTGAGTAGTGCTTCATATTCTGCTTGATTATTAGTCACTTGATACTCAATCGGAAAAGCATATTCAAATATCTTTCCACGTGGGGATATCAAGAGAATACCAGCACCACCACCTTTGTCACATGATGATCCATCAAAAAATAATGCCCATGGGGCAATGTTAACCATATCAACAGATAAATCACGATGTTGAGTAATAAAATCAGCAATTATCTGTCCCTTCACCGCTTTTGCCGATTCATACCTTAGATTAAATTCTGACAGTGCTAATACCCATTTGCCGATTCTTCCATTCAAAATTGGCATTGATAGCATGTGTTTGATCACATCAAAACTGGACACCACTACACATTCGGCATTCAACAAATAGTGCCGAAATTTGGTACATGAGTAATAAACACATAGGCAAAGTTTTTCTATAGCCGAATACCTTGTCTCAGGATCTAACAATTTTCGGCTAAGGTAAGCTATCACCCTCTCTTTTCCATCAAACTCTTGCATAAGGGCCGATCCTATCATTAGGCTATCGGCCACCACATACAGCTTGAAAGGCTTCTCAAGTTGTGGAGGTACCAATACTGGTGGTGCCTTCATATACTCTTTGATCTCATCGAAAGCCTTCTGCTGTATGTCACCCCAAACAAATTTCTGATCCTTCTTGATCTTCAATAATGGAGAGAAAGGTAACACTCTTTCTGATAAATTAGATATGAATCTTCTCACAAAGTTGATCTTGCCAACAATGATTGCAACTCTGTAAGGTTAGTTGGGGGCACAATTTTGTCTATTGCCTCCATGCTCTTTTTCCCAACTTCTATCCCTCCTTTGTGGATCAAGAACCCCAAGAACTCACCAGCCGAGACTCCAAAAGCACACTTATTTGGATTCATCTTTAAACCATGTTTCCTTGTGCACTCCAAAGTCTTCCTTAAATCGGCTAAATGTCCTTCATGGTCTCTCGGATTTGACTACCACATCATCAATGTAACTTTCCACAATTTTGCCGATCAACTCATGAAAGATATAATTCATGGCTCTCTCGATAAGTTGCACCAGCATTTTTCAATCCAAATGTCATAACTATCCATTCAAATAAACCAATATGGCCAGGACATCTAAATGCGCTTTTTGCAATATCTTCAACTCGCCATAAAAATCTGATTATAGCCAAGCATTGCCATCCATAAAACGATAATTTCATAACCCGCTGCGCATCTACCAACAAATCGGCAACTCGGCATCGGGTATCCATCCATGGGAGTAGCCTTGTTGAGATCTCGAAATTATGCATACTCTCATCTTTCCATTCTTTTTGTAGACAGCACTATATTTGAAATCCAATGCATACCCGCATGGCCGAATAAAGTTTGCTTCAATCGGTCTTTCAACTTCTTTCTTTACATCAGCCAATACCTCCTCTTTATAAATCTTCCGTGGAGGTTGTTTGAAAGGACGAAATCCAGGTTTTATAGGCAACTTATGCTCAACAATTGATCGATCCAATCCAGGCATCTCTGTGTAATCCCAAGCAAAACAATCTTTAAATTCCTTCAAAGAACTCTATTAATTTCAATTTATATTCTGGGTCTAAATTTGCACCGATATACATTGGCCTTGACTTTGTGCTATCACCAACATCTATTTCTTCTAACTTGTCGGCCGACATGAAACCACGACCCAATTTTCCTTTGTTGCCATCGATTGGATTGCCCATTAAAAATTACTGTCAGAGCCGACTGCTTGGATCGGCTGTTGATCTCTGTCGAACACATTGACAGGACCTTCTTTCCATTTTTTACCCGAAAGGCAATCTTGTCCATCATACTCCCAATAAGCAGGCTCGGAAGTGGCAACACTCACTGAATCATCAGCTTGAACAACCTCTACATCATCTCCTATCCACCGAATAAGAATCGATGCATAGTTGAGGGTACACAGCAATTAGCATGGATCCAATCCCTTCCCACAAGCATGCTATATGCCCCCTTGCCATCAATGACAAAGAAAGTAGTGATCAAAGTCTTGGATCCAATCATCAATTCCACATGTACTGCTCCACGAGTATTAGAAGCATTGCCAGCAAAATCTCTAAGGATCATATCAGTCTGCAACAAATCTTCACTTGTCATACCAAGCTTTCTGAAAGTAGCATAGGGCATAATATTGATAGCAGCCCCTCCATCAACAAGCATCTTGGTCAAAGGTTTGCCATTGACATATCCTTTTAGGTATAATGGTTTCAGATGACGATTTTTAACTGGCTTGTCAAAGATTGCTTGCCGAGTCAACACAAGTTGAGCCATCAGGTCTCGGCATTCAGTTTCATCAAAGTCTGAGTATACTTCATCTTGAACTTCTTGGTCTTCAGGAGCTCTAAACTCCAATGGGATGAAGAACACCATGTTAGTATCAGCCGAAGGACCCTGTCCGTCATTCTTTTTCTTAGGACTCCACACTGATTTCTTTTCGGCTAATTCTTGCTTCAGCTCTTGGTTCCTCAGACACTGAACCCTTCTTTTCTGGCTTTTCCTCAAACCAGGAGGACACCATTGACCTCTTTGCCATCTATATGAGCTCTCTTCTGCATTATGAGCATTGCTATGAGCCCAAGCTTGATCTGCAAATCTTTTCCTTTGATGTCCATCAAAATTATTCATTTTTATGCGCCGATCGTCCTCAGGAACTCTTATTCCAAGTCTATCATGGACGGGACGGTTGACTCGAGATTGCCCGTACTCGAATACGGTCACTGCATTCAGGGCAGTTGTTTCTAGCGGGCAACTTCAAGCATTCATTCCAACAATGTCTGAAGAAGGAACAATTCCAATGAGACTGCTCTTGCTCTCTCCCCGTGCTCTTCTGTTCTCTTCGGCGCACTTCACCTCATATCTCCGACGCTACCGCCATGAACTGCGCTCCTCTTCAATGTACTGCTGCTCCTCATCATATTCCATCTTCTTTTCTCTCTGCCACTTATTCAACAAGTGTCGTGCTGTAACTCTGCGCTTTGGCTCAGCGTGTATTCGGCAATTTCCCTTAGCTGCATCTGAAGTCTGACCCTTCTCTGTTCGGCTATTTCTGAACCGAACTTGTTGCACTTCTTCCTTGGTAACTTGCCGATCAGGATCAATAGCACCACTCTCTTTGGCTCTTTCAGAGGTCAGAACCTTCATCTTTCCCTTTTCCTTGGATTCACTGGCATCAACCATGCCTATAGAGAAAGAGACCATGTTCTGAGGGAACGGGTTTTTATCCACCTTCATCTTGCCATCAAATCTCAAGTGTCCATCCTGAATAGCTTTCTGAATCTTTACTCTGAACACTCGGCAATCATTGATATGATGAGAACTTGTGTCATGAAACCCACAGTACTTCTTATCCTTTACCCCTTCAGGGCGCAGCATAGGATGTCCTTCTGGCAGCTTGATGCGTCCCTCTTGAATCAAATACAAAAAGAGCTTATCTGCCTTACTGACATCAAAATCGTAAGATCCCTTTTGCTGCTTCACCCATCGATGACTGACCAAAGTAGGCTCTTTTGTCCAGTTCAACTCTGCAGCAGCCACTTCATCTTCATCTTCATATTCAGATGCTTCTTCTAGAAATCCCTGATACATGTCAATAGTTGCACTGTTCTTCTGAAAACGAGCATCTCTTCTGAACCCTTGGGCTTGATTGCTCATTGCTGTCAACTTTTGTGCAAGCTGTCCAAGGTCTTCAAACTCCATGCCAAATAGCTTATCTCTGATATGTGGCAGCATGCCTGCAATGACCAATTGTGCGAGTTGATCATCGGGAATAGTCAGAGAATAGCACATGTTCTTCGCTTCTCGAATCTTCGAAGATACTCCATTGGTGTCTCGGTAGTCTTCATCCTCATAGCCCGAGAGATCAACCATTTTCTTCTCATTGGTTCCCGTATAAAAGTATGCATGGAACTTTTGCTCCAATTCGCCCACGTACCAATGGAATTAGCCGGCTTTGTGATGCAAACCATGTGAAAGCCGGCCCCGTCGGACATAGGAAAATATCTAATCCTCCAAGCTTCATCGTAGCTGACTTCTCCAAGTTGCATCGGATATCCGCCGATATGCTCAATGGTATCTTGGTGTCATCCCGACCGAGAGAACTTGGTCAAATCTGTTGGTGGCTTAACTCTTGGTGGAAGAGCTACCCTATTGTACCACTGGGAAAGGAGATTTGTATGCATATGTCGATGCTTTGGTTTCGGGCCGAATTGATTCGCATCATATCGGCCATTCCCGCTTAGGAGGACATCATTCGCATCTTGCGCTCCTGTCTCCTAGAAGGTACTCCCGATGCACTCCTGTACCCCAGTTCGGCAAAGCACTCGAGCACCGTAATCGGTAAATTCATTGTACCCATCTCCATAGACACTCTTCTCGCAATCTATTTGCCACCGGGGAGATCTTGTAAGCAGATGCAGGTATGTCTGTTGTTGCTCGAAAAGCTACTTGACCATGAGTTTGCTGCTCGGTCACGGGAGGCTTTTATTTTTCATCATAAACAGCTCCATCCTTGCTTGTACCGATCATCTCTCCTCCTCCAGTTGACTTCCCTGAAGATTGCTGAGTGTTAAAGAACACTGGTCCACCAAGCTCTCCAAATCTTTCTTCAAAGCGCTTGTCAACTGCTGGACCAAAAGTATCCACCATGATTTTGCGGAAGGTGCCCAAAAAGCCGTGTTTGTCATTCAACATGGTATCTCCCACGGCTTTGTAGATGACTCCAACTACCTTCTCGCATCTCCTCTTCGTCGTAATATCGATGACCGGCGAGAAGAACTCGTGGCGGTGATTGCTTGGCGATCACTCGCCACTCTTGTTCTTGGAGAAAGACATCGACACTTCTGCTGATATTGTTCTATTGCTTGCTCCACCATCTGGCGTTGCTCTGGCGGCAGTTCGTCCATGGTTACATTCAGAACGTGATTGTTGTCAATCTCCGATCCAATCGTAGACTGAGAAGTGGTCCCACTGGGCGTGCCAAAAAGTGTGTTGACACAAAATGTGGCGCACCGTGTCTCACACACAGCAAGCCGGAAAGCCTAGCTTCAATCGGGTGCCCGGGTGTCAGAATCCGGAAGCGTGCCAGTCGATTTGACCTGAAAGTCGACAAGGGATAAAACGGTAAGATCATAACTGGAACGTGCTAGGTGAGACCAGACAGTTCCATCTTTACGGCCCTGAAGCCACTTACGACGACACATAGCTATAGAAGCTATCTGCCAACAAGTTTGCAATTCATTCGGCTAATGTAACATGAATAACATGAATAAAACTGAACTGCCGAATGCGTGTAAATGAAGACATGTTTAAACAAGATTAAATCATCAAAGCATATCAAACTACGTCTCAGGTTTAAAGCATCATCAAGCACTAATAACTAAGGATAAGTAACTTATAAATATAAATCTACTAAACAACACATGCATAGGCTACTCCGACTAGTCTCGCCGCACGTCTAGCCTTCATAAACCCGTCGAGCATAAACCCAAGCAAGCTAATCCACCGCATGATACCACTCGCTATAAATTTACACCACTCCCTACTACTAGATCAATCCACCGCATGATACAATCTAACAGTAAAGAGCTAAAAGCACGTAATTATCTAACAGATCTATAAATACTTGCTACATGTATGAGCATAGCCGTATCGGCAAGATTGCCGAATCGGGGTCCATGAAGAAGGAAATCGGACAAGTAATACGTAAAAGAAACCTATCGATTAAACCGATCTCTAGTCCACCGGATGACTAGCTCTAGAGTAACCCAAAGACTCGCATCGCCGCACGGTACCCGGTCTGTCAAGGCTTATCTACATCTAACGTGAATGAACCCGCAACATGTAACAATCTAGATCGATCTAATTCGGCTATATGAAATTGATCTATTTGATATTGAATAAGCATGAGAGTATGATCAAAAGCCGAAAGAGTATCAATCTAGATTGGGCAAAAGAGTGTTGCAAATAAATAAACATTAAATAAAACATGCAACACGTGATAACTTAATGAATCAATTAGATCTTGCCAAATCTAATGGAGCCGATAACTATCTTTACTCATGTCTTAATCCGCCGCACGATACAAGGCACAAGCAAAAACTTCCCATCATTAAGCTTAAATCCGCCGCACGATACTAAGCAAAACGGATGAGACTACTTGCATCATAATCTAAATCCGCCGCATGATACTAGACATGATAGCAAGGTTGCCGGGACTTACGGAGGTCGACGGATCGATTGGCCCTCTCGAAGAACTCGACGACATGACTAAAGGACTCGAAGGGTGGCACGTAGCCGGTTGTATTGAATTGGTTGTGAACCCTTATTACAATGGTCGAGGGTTTATATTTATACCATGGACAAAACATGAGTCCTAAGTGTTTACGAACTATCTAAACAAAATTAGATAGACACAAATATGCCAACTCTAACCATAATCGGAGTCCTTGACTATTATGACCCCTTCCCTATCTGGTCAGCTCCTTCTTTCCTTCTTTCGCCTCCGAACGAAGCCGTCATAGCCGACCGCCTGATCATTTGCCGAACACATGGAAATTAGCCGACCGCATATGCATTTGCCGAATTGCTCTCTCTGCTCCCTGCGGGCCCACCTGTCATATTCCTGACCAAAATCTGGTGTTAACAAGACTCCCGTTAGGATATGACCGATGTGTCTTGTAAGGCAAAAAGGTCTCAGATATAAATACCTAGCACCATTCTTTGTAATTTTCTACGCAACTCTCATTGCCATCACCCTATTATAATCTGCAATACAGCAACTCATCGAGATCAATGTACACCAAAGTAGAACCGCTGGACATAGGGGCTAATTTTACTCGCTTCTCGAGGGCCACCAAACCAGGATAAATCTGTGTCTCCCCCTTTGTGTTGCTCTTCGCATCAACGAATTCCACCAAGGACCGAGTATTTGCCGGTCAAAAACACCGACACATTGCTGCACGTAAGAGGTTGGAAAGAGAGAAAGGAGAGAGAAAGAGGTCGTTGTTTCAAGAAACAACCACCTAATGAGCTAATATTTAAGACTATTAGACATCTTATACACCATTGTACAAGTGGTTGTTGTCGTGCAACTCACAACATTCTATTATTGTATCCACAAATTAATGGATCCCAAATTACTATGAAACAATTTAAAAGATAATCCACTGTACTTGTTACCTCTTTAGTCGTCCCATAATTATGTGGCAATGCATGGGACTACCTATGAGACAATACCAATGCACTTGTCCTATAATAAACCATACTCCTATTTACACGAATCATTATTATGTAAATAAGAAAAATAAATAGAGAACTCCTTCAATACTCTATCTTCTCTTTTCCAAAAAAATAAGCAAAAAGTCCGAAAACACCGTTACTCGATTAAATCGATTTATATTTTTGAGGTCCTCCGACCGTGACCACATCAAGGCTTCGATTCGACGCTAGAATTATTTATAGAGAACATCAGCAACTTTTGGCTGAGTTAGTGACTTAGGAAAATTTTAATGCTAGAAATCGCATGCACTTTCTATATCTAATATTCTACGACTCTTATAAAGATAAACTCCACTATCTAATTTTCTTGACGTACAAAATGTTCACATCGCGGTCCCCCGTCAACCCCACTATCTATTTCTATTGACATGCAAAGCATCCACCTCAACAGTCCACTAGGTGGCCACCTCAGCAATCTACTATCATTTGTAATTAAAATTCATTAGCACAAGAATTATGATATCCACATCAGCGAGGCACATCATCCACTATAGATACAATCTTCACAATTATGCTAATAAATCTATACATATATTATATCATGTTCCTGCATTACCAACACTCTACATATAGATCGATTAACACTCTGCATATAGATCGATTAATTCTTATTAGTTAACATTATTCTAACCCATTTATATTCCTCCTTCATACCCGCGACAACGCGCGAGGAATCCTCCTAGTTTATTTAGACAATACATATATAGACATTATGCTCTCAATGGATACATAGTTTCTATAGATATTTTTTAATCCAATCACATGTCTTTTCTCTCCATAATCTACTAATAATCATATAATATCTCTTCATGTCGTGATTTTTGTGTAGACATAGTTTCTTATTAAAAAATCATTTCTTCATCTATGCCATAACTTTTTTTTATTAGTTGGCACCTTAATTAATGGGCATATAGTTTCTTGGTTGCACACCATTCCACAACCGAGTTTATTTTTCTTTGAAAG
This sequence comes from Themeda triandra, assembly GCA_018135685.1. Classification (NCBI taxonomy): domain Eukaryota; kingdom Viridiplantae; phylum Streptophyta; class Magnoliopsida; order Poales; family Poaceae; genus Themeda; species Themeda triandra. The sequence goes on along the minus strand of JAENPR010000207.1, from coordinate 121,044 downwards.
GGTGCCTATAGCACTTCTTAAAGAAATCTCATAATTTTTCTTTAGATAGATTGTTAATTCCCTTCGTCTACAAATATAAGGGCCCCTTTGGATGGTAGGATTGGTGAAGGATAGGAATAGGAAAAATGTAGGGTTTGAGGTGGCATGTTTCTCTAATCCATAGGAAAAACGTGTTTGGATAGGCAAAGAAGAAACATAGGAATCGAGGAACTTTAGGAGAAAATATAACTTCCTTTCTTAATCAACCTAATATTCTATTGCACTCCCTTAATTGGACACAGAATGCTCCCATAAATCCATTGTTTGCCTAGTTCCTTGTGCATATAAATTTTTCCATGAGGTTTAGGTGGATTGTTCTATTCCTATGGAATTCCTATGGAATTGGACGGAAAGGAAAGTTTCCTTTAAAATTCCTATGGGCAATTCCTACAAACCTTTACGGTAGGAATCCAATTGTGGGGTTCACTCCTGCTCCTCTACCCTCGCCCGGTGCCGAGAGGGAGACGAGGCGAGGGTTTCCCCATAGGTGTATGGGACGAGGGAAGGGGTAGGAACGGACCTGATGCGGGAAAACTGGGGATAATGTAAAATTGCAGTAAATGGTACTAAGAATGGGTAGCAAAGATTATCTCCCCTTCTACAGTGAGCCACTCCCCTGGTATTTATAGGGCACACCAGGAGTCAGTGGGCGTTTTACTCTAGGGTTTACACTGGTGGGTCTCTGACATGCGGGCCCGGCCAGGGGTACGGTCGTCTTTCGTGCTTCGTGACTCCGGCTTCCTTTCCCCGAGCGCCGTCAGCCCGCTAGCTGGAGTTGACGATGCCACCCTCTTCTGGCGAAGCTACCTCCAGACTCGACTCATTCATCGGAGAATTTGCCGAGGCGCGGTGTAGCTCTATGACCTGCAAGGACAGGGCTAGGCGGTGGGAGTCAAACGGTCCGAGCGGGGGTTGTGTCTTGGGTTGCCGAGGGTTCTGCATATCCGTTGATGTCACGGCTCACCGTGCTTGGGGTCCGCGGGGCTGATTGGGGGTTGTAGGCGAGGGTTCCTCCCCCAACACCAATCCATAGGAATTGAATCCTTTGTCTTTCCTTTGTTTTTCCTCCATTCCAAAGGAGGCCTAAAAGTTTATTTTTGAATTCTGTACACAAATATAAATTTTCTGGATATTATTAACAGCATGTTTGATCATCTTATGATTATAATAATCAGATAAATAATCTTTAACGAACCAAAAATCCGAAGTTATAGGTTATATTATAATAAATAATCCAACCAACAGATTATATATTGTAATCATATACCTGCTAATAGAAGATTATATGTTCTCTAAAGACAATCCTATACCTCAGGGTTGATTCAGATTTTCATTTAACTTACAAAAATCATATGGGTTAAGCCAACGTGCCACAAAACTCCGCAATCACGTGGGGTCGGCCGATGAGCTTTAATAACGGGCACGTGACTTTTTCGTAGCATCTCTTGTATGTATGGGATGAGGTAATACATGAATCGTATACGCCGGTCTTCTCAGCTAACATGTCACCTCAGAAAAAAATGACAAAGAACTTACTAGTTTTTCTCTCTCTAGTAGCAAATTTGTAGGTTCCGTGTGGAAAATAGAAAATAGGGACTGGCCATCCGTAAGGATGGCGAACTAAAACTTCCACCTGCTTTTACTTCCTCAAAGGCTCTAGCTCATCGAAAAATCTAGCTTTTTGGAAAAGCTTCAAAAAATTTAAGTGGATGAAAAGTTAATGACAAAGTAAAAGTGTAAACAGAATAGCATCATTTCTTAGAGAGCATAAATAGTTTAAACACGTCAAATTCCATTTTCTCCTAATGTACCTTTCTTTCATTATGCGAACTAACTCTTGGTTTTATTCAATTTACTTAGCGGATAATGTGGAAGGCAGTGAAGGCACTGTTGGTGGTTATGATCACCCCTACGAAGCCCCTAGAAAGTGCTGCATATAGGGGGCAACAGAGGCTTGTTTACAAAACCCCAAAACCCCTTCAGTCCCGGTTTCTTAACAGTTGGGACTAAAATCCTTCCTTTAGTCTCGGGACGGGGAACCGGGATTGAAAAGGGAACCGTAAGTCACGGTTGGTAATGTCGTCCATTATAATCTTGGACCTGGTCAACAATAAATCCTGCCAATCCCTCTTGAATTGCTTTGATATGTTCATGTGGTAGGACCCTTAATTTGCTTCTTCCACATAAGCTTCAAATGAAAAAAATGAATATATGATTAGTGTGTGTATATATGCCAACACAATGGTAATAAAACAATTGTGTATATTTTTACGTACTTCGAGGCGTTCTTCATTTGTTTTCAATGAGTAATGCATGAGGTGCCCGCAAGCATAGTATTCACATAAGTTATTCCCTAGTTCCTACCTCGGACACCACTTTACGAGAAAACGATGCATCAATAAAAATCGAGTGTGACAATGATGAATTGAATGAAATAAAGATGCGAGAACCTAGTTAGTACTTACTTTGTGGTAGATTTAGTATAGAGGCACCTGCCATTCACTTCGGTGTCAACAAACGAACATTGCCCAAAAAATAAATAAATAGAGTTATTCCATGATATCAAGAAAATGTCGTAACTCATGGAGAATATCTATCATGCCATGGTAGTCCTCTCTTTTTTTTTTCTCAATGAATCCAAGATAATGACATGAGTCATTTTGGTCCCTGAACTATTACTTGAGGCTCAGTTTCATCGTTGAACTTTCAAAACAGTCGTTTTAGTCCTCAAACTCTATTGTTAGGCTCAGTTTGAAATTAGAACTATGAAGATGAACATTTCAGTTCTCAAACTTTGTATTGTTTGGTCTTTAAATTTTCTATTTTCAAACTCTACTTTGTCTATTGTTCTATGTCAAACGCTATGTTGTTGCACTTGGTTAGCTTGAACACCACCAACAATTGGAGTTAGAAAACTAATATTCATCCAAAAACACTTGAGTTGCCATTAATAATTTTAAGATGTTATTTTAATATTACCTTGTTATTTTTAATATTGTCCGTTTATATATCTGACTATAAATAATTTTTATGGGAGAAGCTTAATTTAAACAATATTTATTCCTTAAAAATACATGGTTATATTAAAACAATAGCAGATCTATAATTTTTTTCATTAGCTACTTCTACTAGTGTTAGGCTCAACTAATAACCATTTATGTATAGGATAATATTTTTTATCCATTGGCCAAAAATAATTCATGTTTAAGAAAAGTAGGTAGTTTAAGTTTGTTTGCATTGTCATCAATCACCAAAAAGAAGAAGATTGTAAAAATCATAGATCCTAGCAAGCGCCTAGGACTAACAATGTTTGCTAGTATACAAGGTACACTATCCCTAAGGATGCAAATATTGACTTGAGCTAGGCTACGGTGAAGATCAATGAATCAAACATATCAAATGAAGATAAAACGGTAGCATTGAAGACTCTATAAGACAAGCAAGAACCTCAAGATATCATAAAGGTGAAGCCAAATGAAACTTGGATGTGAAGAAATGCACTCAGATTAGGAGCACCAAAGTTCTCCAGTGGTGTCACTGGAGTTTCATGGTGGGAACAGTAGGAGGCAGGAGAAGCAGTAACAGCAGTGGCATACTTCCGATATGGTCACCGGAGTGATCACCGGAGATTCGCAACAGTGGCATGTTGGAGAAAGTAGAAGAGAACACTTGAGCTCTCTGGCGCATGCACCAAATAAAGCACTAGAGCTTATGTGTTACCTATGAAGGGCATAACAATGCATCAGATTTCTCTAGTGGGTGTCGTGGAAAATACACTAGAGTTTTTTAATCAATAGAGGGTTGCACTTCCACTAAACATGCACAAAGGACACCAGATTTTGTCTGGTGTGGTCACCGGAGCTATCAGGTGCACCCTACTTTTGCAACCCGAACACTCCCAATAGATAGTCAGTGCTTGTGGGGCTATATACATCCCTTTGGTCAGCTATTGTGGGGCTATATATATCCCTTTGGTCGGCTATTTGGAGTGCGATGGAGCTTGAGGAAGCTATAGTTGAGTTGAGGCTCATGGATTTGTGAGCTAGATGCGCTTAAGAGAAGATTAGGCAATTAGAAAACTGCTAGCATTAGTTCTTAGGCAAGTTAGAGGTTGCATTAAAGCTTGCTCTATGTTGAGGCCTAGTGTTTAGTGAGGTTCACAGACCTCGTTGCTATCGGTGCTTGCTCATATTGAGTGTTGTAGTCCTCAGGGCTTCTAGGTCACACGAAACAGTCCAATCGAGTTTGTGGAGGAGTTGTAGGTGGTGTAAGAGGGATGTGAGGCTCTTGACGTTTTGGCCAAAACTCACCTAGTGGAGACAACAGGGAACCGTATATGAGAAGCTTGGTGAAGACCCACACGTTTGTTGAGAAGCCCCTATGAGATCCACATGCGTATTGGGAAGGCCTACGAGCTATTTGCAGAATTACCTGGTTGCAGAGCGCGGCCTACAGCAGGCGGCCTCTTTGCCGAGTGCCTGTTACACTCGGCAAAGGCAGCTTTGCACTCGGCAAAGCCTTTGCCGAGTGCAACACTCGGCAAAGAGGCTCCGTCGAAGAGGTTCTCGGTAAAGCCTTCTTTGCCGAGTGCTAAATTTCAGGCACTCGGCAAAGATTTGATGCCGTTGGCCGACGGCCGACGCCGTCTTCCTTTTTTTCTTTGCCAAGTGCAACATTCGGCAAAGAAATTTCTTTTTTTTTTTAAAAAAAAACTCTTTGCCGAGTGCCACAGCCCCGGCACTTGGCAAAGAAATCTGTTTTTTTAAACCTCTTTGCCGAGTGCCATAGCCCCGGCACTCGGCAAAGCCTGTTTTTTATTCTTTTAAAAAAAATTTCTTTGCCGAGTGCAGTGGCCATTGCACTCGACAAAGTTCCCGGCTTTGCCGAGTGCAATGGCCATTGCACTCGGCAAAGCCACCTCTAAAATTCTATTTTTTTTTTTTTGCTTTTCCATGTAAACAACAATGCATATATATATATATATATATATATATATATATATATATATATATATATATATATATATATATATAAAACCACAATTCAATAGCAATATATCGCAAACCACATTTATATATAACAAACGAGCAAATTTGTCCAAAATCCACAATATATTACAAACCACAAGTTTAAAGTCCACACTATCTCAAGTTCACAAGTTCAATCCATAAAAATGACTCCGCAAGCGGCTCACGGCGACTGTGCCCCAGCGTGCGATCCCGTCGACGGTCCGGGTGCGGATGGCCCAACGTGCGATGCCGGCGACCCTGTGACCTGGTTCGACGTCTCTCCCGATTGATACTGCACAAAAAAGAAGAGATTGCATGTGAGTGACAAGATAAAAATGTAAGGAGTTTAAAGAAAAGTCGAAAATTTCGGTAGCACCTCCCCTGCACGGAGAGGTTTCCAAAACATGCAAGAAAAACGTCGGCACGAAGGCCGATAACCACATTTCCGACACGAAGGCCATCTCTAGGTTTGACACTAAGCATGAGCATAGAAAGTAAAACATACTCACCGGAGTAGAATGTGGTGGTGGCTGTGGTGCAAGCAGGTGTAGTGGGATCTGCCAACCTTGTTGCTCCCCAAGTTGTTGCACGAACTTGAGCAAACCTTCTTGCTGGGCCTCCAAAGCTTGTATCCTCTGACGGTCGTCGGACCGAGGTCCTTCTCCTCCCCCTTCTCCCTCTCCTTCTTCTTTCTCCTCCTCCCCTTCTTCTTCTTCCTCCTTCCTCCCTTCTCCTTCTTCTTCTTTCTCTTTGTGGACTACATGCCACCTGCATATTTTATGAGTTATCTCGGGAAACTCCTTCTTGATTGCTGCTTCCATCGCTGAATCCTGGTCTGCAAGTTTTTTTGCACAAGCTTGGTTATTCCATTGAAATAAGTCTATCATATAAAGAAAACTCGTGAACAAAAATTGGATACCTGTCAGAATACATCTTGTTCGGTTTTTGTCCATGCATTTTTAAATACTTTGAAAACCCACTCAAAAGTTTCCATTGTTTCATCTCTGAGCAGCACACACCCAAAAACAATGTTATGGAGGTGATGGTCAGATCCAACAAACATAGCAAGTGGTTTATCATAAATATTTGTTTTATAGGTTGTATCAAATGTCATTGCATCTCCAAAATCGACATAATCCCCTTGCATGCTTGCATGACTCCAAAATATGCTGTGTATGCATCCATTCGAGTCAAGCTTTGCCTCCCAACGGAATTGGGGGTTTTCTGCCTCACAGTCTTTGAAGAATTCCATCAGCTTGTTGACGTCATTAGCATGCTCTGCCCTTCTGCAGATTTGGGATACATGATCTCATTTTATATCAACAAAAATAGAAAAAATATATTCAGTGTTCCCACTCACCGGTTTTCCAGATCTCGATCTGTCATCGCTATGTTCTCCTCACCCCATGCATATCTCTTACTATGGCTTTAATGATATAGTTCAGAACGCCATATGATTGCAGGCCATCAAGATACTCTAGAAGCAAAGGATTTTTTTGCTTGTGCGCCCTCATCTGTTTTGTCTCTGTAGGTTTAGGGAGCAACACATGGTTATGGTCTAGTCTGACCTGCACTATCTCTGCTACTTCTTCATTACTTTCTTCGTCGCGTTTAAACTTTAGCTTTATCATCGCCAGGCACGATGTCTTCTTTGTTGTCTTGCCCCTGACGCGTTGTGCCTCGTCTCCCTTGTAGTACTTACCTACTCCATAATGATTGCACCTTAAGTACCTAGTGTAACCTGTCTTGTTTGCCTTCTTTGGCTCGAAACCTGCCTTCTCAGCATATGTACAGTAGAATTTATGTGCTTCATCTTTGGTTTTGAAGCACTTGCCCACTCTAGGAATCAAAGCTTGGATCATGTCGTCTTTCTGTTAAAAAAAAAAGAAATCACATTAATTTACTCCCCAACTTTTATGTTTCATTACTCGTTACCTGTTACAGTACCTACACCTAAAATATTTGATGCCGACATTTGTATCAAATTACAAATAAAAGGATTATATATAATGAGTGTACTACTGTTTCAGAATTCTAAGCTCACCATATAAACTACTGAAACAAATACACTATTTTTAAGATCTACTCAACTCAAATTACAGGCAAGGCCAATATACACTTACATGTCTGTATATATGCCCACCTTCTGGTGTCACAATCTCTGATGGGTCAACAGTTGCAAGCGGTGAGAATGAAGTTCTGCTACATCCTTCTTGACCTGAATGAATTAGAATAAATGTTTAATATGCATGAAGCTATACAATGCTTGAAATGGAATAAACAAGCACTAACCCTCGGCTAGGCTAGATGCCTGCGGTGTGCGGTTTCCTTCGGCCATCCTTCTTTCATTTGGAACATTCCCCTGGATTCCTTGATTTTCAGCAACCAGTAAACTATCGACAGAGTTGTAGGCGGCTTCAAATATCTTGCTAATATGGAATGCACAACACCGCTGTGATAAAAACTATCGTATGGAGGTGTATCCATGACACGACGGCTTCAAATAATGGAACGCAAAACACCGCGGTGATAAAAACTTATCGTGATGGGGAGGGGTGATATGTATCGAAATTTTTTTATTATATCTTGCTAATATCAAGAATTTGAGTAGGGACACGTGCCCCCCGCTCCTTGTGTACTGCTCGTGTTCTAATCACCCTCCCCGCGGTTGTAATCTTGTTCCAATGTTCCACTACTGGAAATCTTATATATAGCCAAACAATCAAGTAGTAATTGTTTAGCTTTTGGTTACCATTTGTTCACCGTCTAAAATTAAAAAAGAAGTTGTACAATCGAGTATTACTCTTTCATGGGATTTCTGTTATAATAATCAGTACGATTTTGACTCTGGCAAATGGTTTTTTTCTTGAATATCACGAGTTTATTGCACCTTGTCAACCTGTTGCATCCCTATATTGCACCTTGTCGCCTCTTCGACATCGGCAGCCTCTTCGCTTCTCACTGGAACACATCTCTGCTCTCCTACTTCACCAAATTGCTGCCTTCTCGTTGCCATGCTAGCTTCTTCATAAAGCCCCAAATGTTTAGGGCCCTTCTAGATTATTCTACATATTAATCCTCATTAGTAAAAGCCAAACTCTTGAAGTATACTGCTAATACAATAGCAAGGAATCCAAATGAGCACACTGGTGATTTTGCTTCTGATGGTTATCACAAGTATAAGGTGTGGCCACTCTTTCAGAGAAAAAATTAGTTGGTTGTAAGGTGGAATATCTTTTACATCTTTTCTTCATATTCTCATTCAGGAAGATGTAAAGCTAATCAAAGACACATAGGCCTGAGGGCTTACAGGTTCACCATATCTTGGTCAAGACTTATTCCTAGTCAGTGTGCAACTAACTTCATGATTTCAATTTTTCATTCTGCCTCGTTAGAAGTTCTGGATATTCCATTTTTACTTTTAACTTTGAGGTCATGTAGATGGGAGAGGATCAGTGAACCCAAAAGGGCTGAAGTTCTACAATGATATGATAAATGAGCTAGGGAAAGAAGTTGAGTTACACTGCATTTGTTTAGATCGAGCTTATGTTTGTTACTGTCTCACTGAAACTAAATCATCATTTTCCAATCCTAGTTCAGGTATTCAGGTACATGCTGTCCTTTACCATCTAGACCTCCCACAAATTCTTCAGGGTACAATGAATGGCTGAGGCCCATAATTGTGTAAGTTTGCTTTTCTTAATTGTACTGACTGACCTCTCGTTTCTCACTATCAACCTCTCTTATTTCTATAAACTAATCCAATATATAATTTGTAGATACAACCTACAACTAATTTGCACAGAATTCAGCAATCTGTGGAATTCTGATTATCTCAGAAGTTCAAATCAGCACCAAAGATTAATCAGCGAAACTATAAACTTTGGAGAATATATATATGCAAAGGAGGGCAAAACGACCAATTATTCTGTTATGACTATATTTTGAGTAGCTAGTCATGCTGTAAATTTTTCTCTCAACAACCATATGTCTCTTGCACAGAAGTGATTACTTGTTAATCTATGCTACCGTATACAAAGGTACCATATATGTTTTGTCTGACGGAACTCCAAATTACACGTGTGCCTCATCAGTCCTTTCAGAACTGGGTGCCTGTGTGTCGGGCGAAGTGGGTACCTGTGTTGCCGAAGATGCTGAAATCACTGGCAGCATGACGGTGGGCCTCTACGACGTCAACGAGGACGATGACGGCGCTGCCTGGGACCGCTGGCGGCGCAGATCGATACACAGTGTCGAAGGCTCCGAGGCGACGATGACGGCGCTGCCTGGGACCGTTGCCTCATCAATCCTTTCAGAACATATATATTGTCTGTTACAATGGAATGTAAAAAATAAAAAATTGCAATTCTCGGGGTCTTTGCCGAGTGCCATGGACAAGGCACTCGGCAAAGTTTTTTAAAAAACATATAAAATATCTTTGCCGAGTGCCATGCCATGGCACTCGGCAAAGTATATTTTTAAAAAAATCAGATATTCTTTGCCGAGCGCACAGACAGGGGCACTCGGCAAAAAATTTTTTAAAAAATAAAAAATACTTTGCCGAGTGCGGCGGGGCACTCGGCAAAGTAATTTAAAAAAATAAAAATTCTCTTTGCCGATTGCCCAGGTTGGCGGCACTCGGAAAAGTTTTTTTTGAAAATATTTTTTGCCGAGTGCTTTGGGTCGGGCACTCGGCGAAATACCCGTTAACGGCCGGCGCCGTGACGGCCGAAATATTTTGCCGAGTACCGCCTCGGGCACTCGACAAAATTTTTTAATATTTTGCCGAGTGTTCCGATAAAAAGCACTCGGCAAAGTCCTTTTGCCATGAAAAATTTTGCCGAGTGGACTTTGCTTTGAGTGTTACACTCGGCAAAGCCTTTGCCGAGTGCAAATGGCTCTTTGCCGAGTGTAAAAACACTTGGTAAAGCCGCGGCCTCCAGTAGTGTCTCTTCGCCTGCAGGATTTAAAAATTGCCCTCACCATAAGTGTGAGTGGCGGGCGCTGCTATGGTCCGCTTGTTCGGACAGAAACCGAGCTCCGGTAGCAGTACTATATATCTTCTTCCCACCTCCAGGCGCCTTCCTCCCCCGCTTCGCACGTGCCGCCCCTGCCGCGAGCGCAGTAGGGTCTCGTAGGAGCTCCGCCGCCACGGCGTGCCTTATAACTCTCCCTTGTATGTTTTGTACTTTATGTAAATATTGTTCTCTTTTAATAGAAATAAAAAACATAGGCTGGGGAGCTCCCCTGCTGACTTGGTCAAAAGGAAAAAGGAATTCACTACTTTTGGATTTGTGAACCCTTAAATAAAGAAATTCACTTCTTCTTCTACACTATCGGAAACGCAAGCTTTGCCAACGACCTCAGGCTTTGCCGACGGCCAGGGAATAAGCTGTCGGCAAAGGAACTCTTTGCCGACGGCTAGGACCCGCCGTCGGCAAAGAATCCTTTGCCGAGGGCCGAGCCGTCGGCAAAGGCAAGCCGTCGGCAAACATCCTCTTTGCCAACTGCCGGGCTGTCGGCAAAGGCAAGCCGTCGGCAAAGGTAATCTTTACCGACGGCCTGGCTCTCAGCAAAGGTGGGCCCTCAGCAATGGGGGGCCAGGCCGAACGGCAGCCGACGCCGTCCCCTTTGCCGAGAGCCACGCTGTCAGGCCGTCGGCAAAGACTCCCCCTTTGCCGACGGCCCTGGCTGTCGGCAAAGAGCTGCCATGTGGCGGCCTCACAGCCGGCCAGGGCCGCCCCCTTTGCCGACAGCCACGTGGGCCGGCCGTCGGCAAAGGCTCTTTGCCGAGGGCCATCTGAGGCCCTCGGCAAAGAAAGAATTTTTTTTGTTTTTTCTTTCTAGTTTTTTTCTGGGACCTTCCTACACCAAATACATCCCAACTTCAAAAGTTGGGACAGTTTTGAGTTTTTTTGCTATATTTCGTTAATTATTTTTTGTTTCTTTGAATTTTTCCGGCAACTTGAGATTTGAACTGCAGGTACATGAAATAATGGAATTTATTGATTCAAAAAATGGTATTCATGATGTCCGAAGTATGTTGATGCCGTATCCAGGACCTCGCATGAAATTACGACCATGTTGGTGTCGTAACATGAGGAGTTACGTGCATGAAAAGTGTTTTAAAATTATATAAAATCCAAACGAAGTCTGAAATTGACGAAACTTGACGAGTTGTCTCGCCATCGCATGTGGAGGCCGTGGTAAATAATTGAGAAAGTTTCGAGCAAGTTGTGACGTCGGATGCCCAAAACCCAGACATCTCCACATGTGAAGATGTCTCCGCCCACCTCCGCCCGCCAACCGCCGCCGCCCGTTCCTGCTGCGCGGCCGTGAGAAGCCGGCCGCGGCTCGCCGCCAAACCGAGCTTGCGCCGTGTGCCGCAGCTAGCCCGCGCCACCTCCAGCCGCCACCCCGCTCCCGCGCCGCCTATCGCCCCCGGCCCGCCACCCTGCGCCGCCTCGCAGGTCGTCGGCGTGGCCCGGCCCGAGGCAACACCGCGCCGCCTCGCGGCTCGCTGCGCGACCACCGCCACGCGCCCACGCGCGCCTCCCGCCACCAACCCTCACCGCTCGACCACGCAGCAGCTAGCCGGCGCGGCCCACCACCACCCCGCGCCGGTCGCCCAGCCCAATCTCGCCGGCGCGGCCCGCCGCCACCGGGGCCGCCAGATCACTGCAGCCCCGGGCTCACCCATGCCCGGATCCCGGCCGCCCCCATCCCTGCCGCCCGAGCTTGTCCGGCCAGAGGGAAAAGGAGGAGGAGGTTGAAGGAAGGAGGAAGAAAGAGAAGGAGGAAGAAAAGAAGAAGGGGAAGGAGGAGGGAGGAGAAAGAAGGAGGAGGAAGAAGAAAGAAGGAAGAGGAGGAGAAGAGGAGGAGAAGGAGGAAGAGGAAGAAGAAGGAGAAGGGAGGAAGAAGAAGGAGAAAGAGGAGGAGAAGGTGGAGAAGGGGGACGAGGAGAAGGACCTCGGTCCGACGACCGTTCGTGTGTCCGTCCACGCTGTCGTCCCCGCGCGTCGCCAGAGGAGAAGGTAAGGCCCTAGGGTTGTCGGCCATCACGCCGTTTCTGTGTTGACGGCCTTCGTGCCAGGTTTGTGGGTGTGTGGGCCATCGTGCCCCAAATGTGGATGTCGGCCTTCGAGCTGATGGTTTTTCTTGTAGGTTTTGGAAACCTCCCTGTACAGGGGAGGTTCTACCGAAATTTTCAACTAATAGTGATGTGTTTGTTGTTTTGCAGAGCAGGACGTGTTGGAGGGGACTTGGAGCACCTCGGCCACCCTGATCGTCTTCGTGCACCGACTCGCCTCTGCGCCACCACCCTAGGTATAAATCACCTCTGTTCCTTATAGTTGTTGTAATTACATCGCGTAACCGAGTTAGGCGTCTCCCGTCCAAAAGGGATACGCGATCGTTGGTATGCGGATCAGTGCATATCTGCGACGGTATGTCTTTCGGATTGTCCACTTTTTTTGGGCAGCCCGAGGATGCGTAGATGGGTTAGCTTCCATGTTCTGCCCCAATACGAGTCGGAGTTTTGGCAACACCTCCCCGTTGTTCTCTGGATACAAACTTTCCCTGTCGGGACGTGTATCAGGAGAACAACGGGGAGGTGCTGCCGAAATTCTGTCTCAGACGGGGGCGAAGCATGGAAGCTAACCTCATATACGCATCCTTGGGTGGGATTAGGACCTATCCTTCACCTATTAGATGGTACGAACGCCTTGTAGATGTAGATGGTGGTTTTATTACTCGCTTACATTAGAGCATGATAGAGGATGGCTGACCATGAGTGGATGTACACGGGCTTCGAAAGTAAGAGCTTGGAATGGGTTAGGGGGACCAATGAGTTCCTGAAGCAAGCATTTGGCCCAGCTGCTAAAGGGTCGATTCGGATGCTGTGTCCCTGCAGCAAGTGTAAGAACCAGAAAAAGAAAGACTATAGTCACATGTACAAAGATATTTTCGTGAACGGATATGTTCCAAACTATACCCACTGGATCCTCCATGGTCAACGCCATTGTATTAGGGAGGAGGTGGTGAGACCCCTCCTCGAGGAGTTTGATGCAGATGCCGGGATGGCAGACTTGATGGCAGACTATCACGAAGCACGGTTCATTCAAGGAATACAGGTTGTGGAAGAAGATCCAGAGGAAACCGCAAAGGCGTACTACACAATGCTGGAGGCGGCAAAGAAGCCCCTTCATGAGAACACTATGGTTTTGCAACTGGACACCATTTCACGCCTAATAGCGTTGAAGTCGTCACTGGGCATTAGTCGAGAAGGTTTTGATGTCGTGTTGGCGACTGTTGGCCAACTGCTTCCGGAGGTTCACTTCCTGCTGAAGAACACGTACGAGTCACAGAGGCTCCTTCGTGCACTCAAGATGCCGTATGATGTGATCCAAGCTTGTAAGAATGGGTGTGTCCTGTTCAGGGGAGACCACGAGACAGCAACACACTGTCCAAAGTGCAAAGCCTCTAGGTATGTGGAGGTAGAAGGCAGTGATGGCAGTAAAAAATAGTCTAAGATCCCTGAGACAGTCATACGACACCTTCCTATCCTACAGAGGCTCCAACGGCTGTACATGACAGATGAGTCCGTGAAACAAATGACGTGGCATAAGAATGGCAAATGATACAGTGACAAGACGCAGCACCCAGCGGATGGTGATGCATGGAAGCACTTCGATGACATGAATCCTGACAAGGCTGGGGAGGCTCGGAATGTACGCGTAGCGCTGGCAAAAGATGGGTTCAACCCGTTTGGAATGATGGCGGCCCCATACACTTGTTAGCCCGTGTTCGTGATCCCCCTCAATCTTCTCCCCGGCGTCATGTTTGAACCCAGGAACGTGTTCTTGACGCTGATAATACCTGGACACTCGGGCAACAATATGGGTGTGTTCATGCAGCCAGTGTGGGATGAATTGCAACGTGCTTGGGAAGAGGGGGTACTGATGTACGATCGAGCTACAAAGAGGTACTTCACAATGCATGTGTGGTACCAGCACTCAATGCATGACTTCCTGGCGTATGACTTATTTAGCGCGTGGTGTGTTCACGGGAAGTTCCCTTGCCCAACATGCAAGGCAGATGTGATGTTCACTTGGCTGGCCAAGGTGGCAAGTATTCTTCTTTCGACAAACATCATCAATTCCTGCCTGAGGACCATGAACTGAGATGAGATGAAAAGCACTTCACGAAAGATGTTCAAGTCACCGGCCCCATCCCTCAAGATAAGAGCCCTGCTGACGTCCTTGCCCAGATAGAGGCTCTCCTATTTGATGAAGAGAAGGGTGGTTTTAAAGGATATGGTACCGACCACATGTGGACTCATATATCGGGCTTGACTAGGTTCCCCTACTACAAGGACCTTCTTCTTTCACACAACATCGATGTAATACACACAGAAAAGAATGTCGCCGAGGCACTCTGGGCAACACTCATGGACATTGGCAAGAAGTCAAAGGACAACATTAAGGCTAGACTAGACGTTGAAAAGATTTGCGATAGACCAAATCTAGTGACGAAGACCCCTGCGCCAGGCAAGAGATGGAAAAAGGGCCCGGCCGATTACATCCTGAAAAGGGCAGATAGGAAGGAAGTACTGCAGTGGATCAAGACATTAAAGTTCCCTGATGGGTATGCGGCAAATCTGAGTAGGGGAGTGAACTTGCAGACTATGAAAGTCTTTAGGATGAAGAGTCATGACTTCCACATATGGATTGAGCGGATCCTTCCTGCGATGACCCGGGGATATCTCCCCGAGCTAGTGTGGCGCGTCCTGGCAGAGTTGAGCTTTTTCTTCCGCCAGCTTTGTGCCAAGGAGTTATCTCGGGACATTTGTCTTGACCTGGAGAAGGCTGCACCTCTGTTGCTCTGCAAGTTGGAGATGATATTTCCACCCGGCTTCTTCCTGTCCATGCAGCATCTGATTTTGCACCTACCGCGCGAGGCACGGTTGGGGGGCCCGTGCAGCACCATGGGTGCTATCCAATCGAGAGTGTTAATACCAGAATTTGGTCAGGGATATGACAGGTGGGCCCACGAGCGGCAGAGAGAGCAATTCGGCAAACACGTGTGCGGTCGGCTAACTTTTTATATAATCGGCAAATGGTCAAGCGGTCGGTTGAGCAATGGCTTCATGAAAAAGGAAAGAGGGGGCTGTCCAGAAAGGGAAGAAGTCATAAAAGTCAAGGACTCCGATTATGGTTAGAGTTAGCATATTTGTATTTTTCCAATTTTGTTCTATAGCTCGTAGGCGTTCAGGACTCATGTTTGTCCAGGGTATAAATATAAGCCCTCAACCATTGTAATAAGGGTTCACAACCAAATCAATACAACCGGCTACGTGCCACCCTTCGAGTCCTTTTAGTCGTGTCGTCGGGTTCTTCGAGAGGGCCAATCGATCCATCGACCTCCGTAAGTCCCGGCAACCTTGCTATCATGTCTAGTATCATGCGGTGGATTTAGATGTGATGCAAGTAGTCTCATTGTTTTAGCTTAGAACATGCGGTACATCTAAGCTTGATCATGGGAAGTTTTTGCTTATGCCTTGTATCGTGCGGCGGATTAAGACATGAGTAAAGATAGTTATCGGCTCTTTTAGATTTGGCAAGATCTAATAGATTCATTAAGTTATCACGTGTTGCATGCTTAATTTAATGTTTATTTATTTGCAACACTCTTTTGCCCAACCTAGATTGATACTCTTTCGGCTCTTAATTACTCTTTCATGCTTACTCAATACTAAGTTGATCAAGTTCACATAGCCGAACTAGATCAATCAAGGTTGTTACGTGTTGCGGGTTCATGCATGTTAGTGCGTTTAGATCTTAGATAAAGCTGGATATCGTGCGGTAGATGTAGGCTTTGCTTAGCTCTAAATTGCAATAGCTTGTTTGTTCCTTCCTCATGGACCCCGATTCGGCAATCTTGCCGATACGGTTATGCTTACACATGTAACAAGTATTTATAGATCTGTTTAGGCAATTGCATGCTTTTAGCTCTTTGTTATTAGATTGTATCATGCGGTGGATTGATCTAAGAGTAAAGAGTGGCATATAATCATAGTAGGTGGTATCATGCGGTGGATTAGCTTCCTTTGGTTTTATGCTTGATGGGTTTATGAAAGCTAGACGTGCGGCAGACTAGTTGGATTAGCCTATGCATGTGTTATCTTAGTAGATTTATACTTACAAGTTGCCTATTTATAATTGTTTATGTCCTGATAATGCTCTAGCTTAAGATATAGTTTGCTGTGCTTCAACGATTCAATCTCGATCAAACATATTTTTACATACACGTATTCGGCAGTTAATTCTCTTTACATCATTTGTCTTAGAATAGCCGAATGACTTGCAAACATGGTTGGCAGATAGCTTCTATAGCTATATGTCGTCGTAAGTGGCTTCAGGGCCGTAAATATGGAACTGTCTGGTCTCACCAGGCATGTTCCAGTTTTTGATCTCACAGTTTTATCCCTTGTCGATTCACAGGTCAAATCGACTGGCACGCCTTCGGATTTCAAACCGTCCGGGTACCCGATTGAAGCCACGCTTTCCAGCTTGCTGTGTGTGAGACACGGTGCGTCACATTTTGTGTCAACACACTTTTTGGCATGCCCGGTGGGACCACTTCTCGAGTCTAAGATGGGATCGAAGATTGACAACAATCACGTTACGACGTGACCATGGACGAACTGCAGCGAGCAACGCGGATAGTGGAGCAAGCAATAGAACGGTATCGGCGAAGTGTCGATGTCTTTCTCCAAGAACAAGAGTGGCAAAGTGATCGTCAAGCAATCAACTTTGCCATGAGTCCTTCTCGCTGGTCGTCGATATTACGACGAAGAGGAGATGCGAGAGGGTAGTTGGAGTCATCTACAAAGGCATGGGAGATACCATGTTGAATCACAACACGACTTTTCTAGGCACCTTCCGCAAAATCATGATTGACACCTTCGGTCCATCGGTAGATAAGCGCTTTGAAGAAAAATTTGGAGAGCTTGGTAGACCGGTGTTCTTTAACACCCCGGCAATCTTCGGGGAAACCAGGGGGGAGGAGAGATGATCGGTACAAGCAAGGATGGAGCTGTTTATGATGAAAAAGAGAAGCCTCCTGTGACCGAGCAGCAAACTCATGGTCAAGTAACTTTTGGTGCAACAACGGATATACCTGCATCTGCTTACAAGATCTCTCCGGTGGCAAACAGTTGCGAAAGAGTGTTTATGGAGATGGGTACAATGAGTTTACCGATTACGGTGCTCGAATGCTTTGCCGAATCCGGGGTACAAGAGTGCATCGGGAGTACCTTCTCGAAGCGGGGGGCACAAGATGCCAATGATGTTCTTCGAAGCGAGAATGGGCGATATGATGCGAGAATCGATTCGGCTGAAACCAAAGAATCAAGCATATGCATACAAATCTCCTTTTCAGTGGTATAATAGAGTAGCTCTTCCACCAAGAGTAAAGCCACCAACAGATTTGACCAAATTCTCGGTCAAGATGACACTAGTACCATTGAGCACATTAGCGGGTACTTGATGCAACTTGGAGAAGGTTGCTAGTGATGAAGCTTGGAGAATCGGATATTTTCCTATGTCTCGACGGGGCCGGCTTTCACATGGTTTGCATCACGGTAGGCCAATTCCATTGGAACATGGGCGAGGGTGGAGCAAAAGTTCCATGCATACTTCTATACGGGGACCAATGAGAAGAAGATGGTTGACACATGTGGGCTATGAGGATGAAGACTACGAAACACCAATGGAGTATCTTCGCAGATTCAGAGAAGCCAGGAACATGTGCTATTCTCTGAATATACCTGATGATCAACTCCCACAGTTGGTCATTGCAGGCATGTTGCCACACATCAGGGATAAGCTATTCGGCATGGAGTTTGAAGACCTTGGACAGCTTGCACAGAGGCTGACAGCAATGAGTAACCAGGCTCAGGGATTCTGGAGAGATGCTCGCTTTCAGAAGAACAGCGCAACCATTGACATGTATCAAGGTTTTCTGGAAGAAGCATCTGAATATGAAGATGAGGATGAAATAGCTGCTGCAGAGCTGAATTGGACAAAGGAGCCTACTTTAGTTAGTCAGCGATGGGTGAAGCAGCAGAAAGGATCCTACGATTTTGATGTCAGTAAAGCAGATAAGCTCTTTTTGTATCTGATACAGGAAGGACGCATTAAGCTACCAGAAGGACATCCTATGCTGCGCCCTGAAGGAGTAAATGATAAGAAGTATTGTGGGTTTCATGATACAAGCTCTCATCATATTAATGACTATAGGGTGTTCGAGTGAAGATTCAGAAAGCTATCCAAGATGGACACTTGAGGTTCGACGGCAAGATGAAAGTGGATAATCGGCCGTTTCCCGTAAACATGATCTCTTTCTCTATAGGCATGGTTGATGCTGGTGAGTCCAAAGAGAAGGGAAAGATGAAAGTTCTAACCTCTGAAAGAACCAAAGAAAGTGGTGTTGTTGACCCTGATCGGCAAGTTACCAAGGAAGAGGTGCAGCAAGTTCAGTTCAGAAATAGCCGAACAGAGAAGGGCCAGACTTCAGATGCAGCCAAGAAGAATTGCCGAATGCACACTGAGCCAAAGCGCAGAGTTACAGCACGACACTTGTTGAATAAGTGGCAGAGAGAGAAAAGATAGAGTATGATGAGGAGCAGCAATACATTGAAGAGGAGCGCAGGTTCATGGCAGAGCGTCAGAGATATGAAGCAGAAGTGCGCCGAAGAAATCAGGAAGAGCACGGGAGAGAGCAAGAGCAGTCTCATTGGAGCTGTTCCTTCTTCGGTTTCTTGTTGGAATGAAGGCTTGAAGTTGCACTGCCCGGGAACAATTGCCACGAATGCGGTGATCAATATTCGGAAATACGGGCAATCTCGGGTCAACCGCCGTCCCGTCCATGATAGACTTGGAATGAGAGTTCCAGACGACGATCGGCGCCTAAAAATAAATAATTTTGATGGACACCATAGGAAACGATTTGCAGATCAAGCTTGGGCTTATAACAGTACTCGCAATGCGAAGAAAGCTCATATAGATGGCAAAGGGATCAGTGGTGCCCTCCTGGTTTGAGGAAAAGCCAGAAGAGAAGAGTTCAGCGATTAAGGAACCAAGAGCTGAAGCAAGAATTAGCCGAAAAGAGGCCGGTATGGCGTCCTAAGAAAAAGGATGATGGGCAAGGTCCTTCGGCTGATGCTAACATGGTGTTCTTCATCCCTTTGGAGTTTAGGGCTCCTGAAAATCAAGATGTTCAGGATGAAGTATATTCTGACTTTGATGAAACTGAATGCCGAGATCTAATGGCTCAACTTGTGTTGACTCGGCAAGCAATCTTTGATAAACCAGTTAAAAATCGTCACTTGAAGCCATTATATTTGAAGGGATATGTCAATGGCAAGCCTTTGACCAAGATGCTTGTTGATGGAGGGGCTGCTATCAACATTATGCCCTATACAACTTTCAGAAAGCTTGGGATGATAAGTGAAGACCTGTTGCAGACTGACATGATTCTCAGAGATTTTGCTGGCAATGCTTCTGACACTCGTGGAGCTGTACATGTAGAACTGATGATTGGGTCCAAGACTTTGATCACAACTTTCTTTGTTATTGATGGCAAGGGGGCATATAGCATGCTTCTAGGAAGGGATTGGATCCATGCCAATTGCTGCATACCTTCAACTATGCATCAAATTCTCATTCAGTGGATTGGAGACGATGTTGAAGTTGTTCAAGCCGATGATTCGGTAAGTATCGCTACTTCGAAGCCTGCTTACTGGGAGTATGATGGACTAGATTGCCTTTCGGGTAAAAAATGGAAAGAAGGTCCTGTCAATGTGTTCGACGGAGATCAACGACCGATCCAAGCGATCGGCTCGACGGTAACTTTTAATGGGGAATCCAATCGATGGCAACAAAGGCAAAGCTGGGTCGTGGTTTCATGTCGGCCGACAAGTTAGAAGAGATCGATGTTGGTGATAGCACAAAGTCAAGGCCGATGTATATCGGTGCAAATTTAGACCCAGTATAAATTGAAATTAGTAGAGTTCTTTGAAAGAGTTTAAAGATTGTTTTGCTTGGGATTACACGAGAGATGCCTGGATTGGATCGATCAATTGTTGAGCATAAGTTGCCTATAAAACCTGGTTTCGTCCTTTTAAACAACCTCCACGAAAAATTTATAAAGAAGAGGTATTGGCCGATGTAAAGAAAGAGGTTGAAAGATTGATTGAAGCAAACTTTATTCGGCCATGCGGTATGCGGGAATGGATTTCTAATATAGTACTGTCTACAAAAAGAATGGAAAGATGAGAGTGCATAGACTTCGAGAGATCTCAACAAAGCTACTCCCATGGATGGATACCCGATGCCGAGTTGCCGATTTTTGGTAGATGCGGCGGGTTATGAAGTTATCAGCTTTATGGATGGCAATGCTGGTTACAATCAGATTTTCATGGCAGTTGAAGATATTGCAAAGACTGCATTCAGGTGCCCTGGTCATACTGGATTATTCGAATGGATAGTGATGACATTTGGATTGAAAAATGCTTGGTGCAACTTATCGAAGAGCCATGAACTATATCTTTCATGAGTTGATCGGCAAGATTGTAGAAATTTACATTGATGATGTGGTGGTCAAATCCGAAACCATGAAGGACATTTAGCCGATTTAAGGAAGACTTTGGAGTGCACAAGAAGACATGGTTTGAAGATGAATCCAAATAAATGTGCTTTTGGAGTCTCATTTGGTGAGTTCTTGGGGTTCTTGATCCACAAAGGAGGGATAGAAGTTGGGAAAAAGAGCATGGAGGCAATAGACAAAATTGTGCCCCCAACTAACCTCACAGAGTTGCAATCATTGCTAGGCAAGATTAATTTTGTGAGAAGATTCATATCCAATTTATCATAAAGAGTGTTACCTTTCTCTCCATTGTTGAAGCTCAAAAAAGATCAGAAATTTGTTTGGAGTGACATACAGCAAAAGGCTTTTGATGAGATCAAAGAGTATATGAAGGCACCACCAGTATTGGTACCTCCACAACTTGAAAAGCCTTTCAAAAGCATATGTAGCGGCCGATAGCCTAACAATAGGATCGGCCCTTATGCAGGAAGTTTGATGGAAAAGAGAGGGTGACAGCTTACCTTAGCCGAAAATTGTTAGATCCTGAAACAAGGTATTCGGCTATAGAAAGACTCTGTCTATGTGTTTATTACTCATGTACCAAGTTTCGGCACTATTTGTTAAATGCCGAATGTGTGGTGGTGTCTAATTTTGATGTAATTAAGCACATGTTATCAATGCCGATTTTGAATGGAAGGATCAGCAAGTGGGTATTAGCACTGTCAGAGTTTAATCTAAGGTATGAGTCGGCAAAAGCAGTGAAAGGACAGATAATTGCCGATTTTATTGCTCAGCATCGTGATTTATCTGTTGATATGGTTAACATTGCCCCATGGGCATTATTTGTTGATGGATCATCATGTGACAAAGGTGGTGGTGCTGGTATTCTTTTGATATCCCCACGTGGAAAGACATTTGAGTTTGCTTTTTCAATTGAATATCCTGTCACTAACAATCAAGCGAGTATGAAGCTTTGCTTAGAGGGCTTCGGTTGTTAATAGAGGTGAAAAATTTATTCTTTGTCGAGATATTTGGTGATTACGGAATTGGTGATCAATCAATTGACGGGACAATATGAATGCAAAAATGATGTCGCAAGGGTACCATGAACAATGTCGGGAGCTTCTAAAGATCTTTTCGGTGGTTACTTTGCATCATATACCCGAGCACAATGGAGAAGCAAATAAATTAGCTCAAGCGGCCTCGGATATCGGGAGAATCATGAGGTTTTTACAATAGAAGAAGGTGCTTTCAATGCGATCAAGTGGATAATGATTGGAGAAGTGACATTATTAGTTATCTGAAAGATCCATCTCAAAGAGTTTCTCGAAGGCTCAGGTATAAGGCCCTTAAATTTGTGCTTCTTGATGATCAGTTGTACCACAAGTCTGTAGATGGAGTGTTGCTCAAGTGCTTGAGTCAAGAAGAGGCTAAGAAGATTATGTTTGAGGTTCATGAAGGGGCTTGTGGTGCACATCAGTCGGCTTACCGAATGAAGTGGATAATCAGAAGGACGGGGTACTTTTGGCCGACTATGTTGGAGGATTGCTTTGAATATTACAAGGGTGTTGAGATTGTCGGATATTTGGTAATGTTCGAAGAGCACACACTTGCATCGAACCCGATAATCAAACCATGGCCGTTTAGAGGGTGGGGCATAGATTTAATTGGACAGATTAATCCTCCATCCAGCAAAGGACACAAGTTTGTGTTATTAGCTACTGATTATTTTACCAAGTGGGTTGAAGCTATCCCTTTGAAAACAGTTACATCAGAGAATATGGTCAGCTTTGTCAAAGAGCATATAATTCATTGGTTTGGGATCCCACAGAGACCATAACAGCGTCGGGGACTCGGTTCACTTCTTCAGAATTTTGTGACTTTGCCGAAAGCATGGGGATAAGGTTATATAATTCTTCTCCTTATTATGCACAAGCCAATGGCCAAGTAGAGGCATCAAATAAGATCATGATTAAAATCATCCAGAAGAAGATCGATGAGAAGCCAAGAAAATGGCTCTCGGTCCTTAATGAAGCATTGTGGGCTTACCGAATGGCTTGCCATGGATCCACACAAGCATCTCCATATGAGTTGGTTTATGGACACAATGTTGTAATGCCTTGGGAGTTGCAGTCGGGATCAAGGAGAGTTGAGTTGCAAAAAGACTTGGCAGAAAAGGATTATAAGGATTTGATGATGGATGAATTAGAGGATTTGCATTTGATTCGTCTTAAAGCTTTGGAGAATATTGAGAAGAATAAGATGCGTGTTGCCAAGTATTACAACAAGAAGGTTAAGATCAAACGGTTTGAAGGAGATTTAGTTTGGAAAATAATATTGCCGATTGGTACAAAAGATAAAACATTCGGCAAGTGGTCTCCAAATTGGGAATGACCTTTTCGAGTGGTTAGTTGTGCACACGGCAACGCGTACATATTAAAAATGTTATTTGGAGAAGAACTTACAAGAGCCATCAATGGCGGTACCTTAAGAGGTTTTATCCAAGTGTTGAAGTCGGATCTTAATCGTGACCATGACTTAAGTGTGATATAGCCGATTGAGTAAAATTGCCTTCGAGAAAAAAGGAAAGAAGTTGGAAAAAGCCGATATTATTGTATCGCATCCAGTGCGAAAATAGCCGATATCGTGTGTATCGTCTTCAGAACAAAAATAGCCGATACAGTTGTATCGCCTTTAGCCAATTTTTAAGTATAAATGAACAGTTCAATTTTATCTCTCAGCTAGTAGGTTCATCGGGAGAAGATAAAGTGAATTGAAGTGCTACACTACAAACTGTCAAGTCATGGAGCAGTGCCGAGATCTAATCGGCTAAAATGACGTCATGCGTTCGGGAAGATTTCGTTCGGGAAGAATGTTGCGTCAAATTCTAACTAAAGAGTGAAGAAAATTCGCAAGAACAAACACGATTGCTAAAAACGCCATTGCAGCTAAGACAAGCAAGAGCAAGGAGGAGACCAACATTCTTCATTAAAAATTTTTTATTGCAACCGTGCCAATCCTAATACAAGCTACTCCTCTTCTTCGGTGAAGAGCTTGTTGAGGGCAGGACTCGGGTTGGTAGCGTTGGCCATGGTGTCGGCGTGGTCGTCGTACTCCGCCAGGAGACCCTCGATGCCATTGACCTCATGGGGGAGCCCGCCCCGGAAGCCGACCGGCATGGGAGCATAGTCGTCCCCGGTCCAGGACGACATCCCCGCCAGGCCAAGGGAGGTGCCAAGGCGCACACCATGGATGACGGCCTGATCGATCTGACCAGGTACTGCCTCGAGGCGGTCCACCACGGTCGCCCCCCTGGCGTTCACCTGATCGGCCACCGCTGTCGCCGCCAACTTCAGGCGGTCCAGCTCCGCAGTGAGGTCTGCAAAGAAAAAACAAGACAGACCAATGAATAAACAAATCGAGAAGAATGGGAATCGAAGCAATGATTGTAGAGCAAATACTGGTGATGGCCTCGCTCAGCTGCCGGCAGTTGTCCTCCCATTCCAGCTGGGCGATCCCGAACTTCTTGGTTTCTTCACCAAGAAGCTCCCGCGCCTCATCCCTCTCGCGGCGGTATGCGGCGTCGTAAATGTAGCGCCGGGATCTCCTCGTCGTCCCTATCCCATATAGGGCGGTACGAGCTGCCGGAGGAGGACCCCGAGGCGAGCGAGCGCGCGGAGCGAGGCGAGGCAGGGAGCGGGCGGGGGCGAACAAGAGCGAGCCTTTAGCCGCCGCGGCTGGTGCAAGGAAGCGCCATTGGCCGGTGCTAATCCTCGCCGTCCTACAAGCAGAATGCAATCAAGATCGGTTATATGAAATAAAAAACCGCAAACAAAAACGAGAGGGTTATTTCATTACTGCAGGCGACGACCACCGCGGTTGCTTCCCTCCGCCACATCCGGCTGCGGGAGCGGAAGCGGGAGCGGGGAGGAGGAGTATGAGTGCCGGCCGGGCGACACGCCTCCGGAAGGCGGCGGCGTAGTCGCCGCGACCCGGTGCCCACGAAACAAAATCGGGGAGGTGAATAACCGCAAGGGGCAAGGCCCAAATCGGGTAAAAGAAATCGAGCGCACAACTCAAAAGGTTGAAAGAATCTCACCGCCGGCGCCGGTGGGCTTTACTCCGCCTCGTCTGGGTAGGACGTTTGCCGCGATCGCCGCCGCTCGCCATTGATGGTGGTGGGGTTTTTTGGCTTGAAGGTGGAGAGGAAGTGGAAGAGATTGGAGATGGCAACTGCTTGGCGTGGTGATGATGGGAACCGAGTGGCTCTATTTATGAATGATGGGAACCATGGCGGAACCTACGGGAAAACCAATCGACAAATTAGGGTTTTCACACTTCTATGGGCCGATATTGAGTTGGGCCAAGCCCATTACTGCTGTCGATTCAGTTACCAGCGTGTGGTCGGCTAAATAGCTGAATGAGAACCATTCGGCTAAAGCGTATACTTGAGTCTGACGGTTGTGTTCGGTGATTTGCACGTGTGAGTACGGTCATACTCGGGCAACGGCCGAATGATAGCATAAACGGGGAAGAAAGAAAAACGAAAATTTCCTATGATTCGGGAAAGGGAAATTGTTCTCGAATAACGGTCGGACCTAAATATTTACGTCTTCAAAATACAAGCCAAGTATCTATGCATTCGAGAAAGAGTTAATGACATCAAGAGCATCGGCCTTGATTCGGTTAAGCTGCATCAAGAGTTTTTGGTCCTCTTCTTGAGTCTTGGATCTTTGATAACTTGCTCTTGATTTGCCACGTCTCCTTGATGGTAGTGAATTTTGGATTTGGCCAAATCAAGAGGTGGCGAGGTTGGCAAGCTTGGCTTCATGAGGCGAATATTGGCATTTAATTGAGCTAGCTGAGCTTCAAGTTTGGTTCTTTCATCTCTCATGACTTGCAGTTCTGGTTCTAAAGTGCTCAAAAGGTGCTCAGTTGACTTGATGTCAGAGTAAAGCTCCTTGACCTTCTGTTCTTTAGCCACTTTACCTCGCTCCAGGTCAGCCTTGATGGACATATTCTTATGTGCCCTCTTGATAGCAGCAAAGTGATCATCGAGGTGGGATAAGGTATCTATAGCAGCTTTAAGATTGGAAGGAAGCTCTTGATCAATGAGCTCTGCTATTTCCCTTATCTTGTCCGAATCTTGGGTCAAGGCAACAATATCCTTTTTCAGGAATAAAATTATATCCTTTAGCTTGGCTTGACTCTCTGACAATAACCGCTGATTAGAAGAAACTTCATCATCTCTATCCCCGGCAAATTCTTCAGCGATGAGGAGAAAGCTGGCTTGTGGGTGAGCGGTATCTGTTGGTGAGCGAGAGAAAGTAGTTTAGCGAATGATTCGGTCTAAGTGAAAAAATAGCCGAATAAAGTAAGAGTAATACCTCTTCGGCAAAAACTTGATCAATTGCATCCAGAGTGGAGTCAATATCCTGGGTAATTAGCATAGTGGATGCCTCAGAATTAACAATCTCATGGCTTGTTGAGGCAACCTGTATAGCCAGGATTGATGAGTCTGTCGCCTGATGAGGAATGAGTTATTCTGTTGCTTTTCCTTGCTCATCTAAATCATGGAACACATGATGAATACTAGTGCATTATTTAGAAGAAAAAAGGGGCACAGATGCAAGTATACCAGGGTTGCCAACAGGCTCATTGGCATCTGCCTGACCAGTGGAAACATCAAGGGAATCCTCCAAAGTCACTATTTTTTCAGAGCTCTGAAGGTTGGCTTGTACACAGCCAAAGGGAATGATAAATATGGGCATCTTAACAAGTAGAGACGAGAAAGATTGGGGGCATTCATACACGAGGAATTGGTTTAGCTTTCTTTGACCTGGTCTTCTTGGGGACGATAGTGTCTTTGGGAGAAGAAGGAGTCTTCCTTTTCGGGTCCTTCAAGAGCACTATCTCATCGGCGGGGTCTGTTGAAGACCACTAAAGTTGGAGCATCATGTCCTAATGCGGCAATAGGACCGGGTTGCCGGTATTGAACTGCAGGGGGCTTGGAGGAGCATTGTCTGTTCAAAGAAATGATTAGAATAAAGGTAAAAGCTCAAGAACAAGAGAAGTTCGAGAAAGAAAATACCTCATCATCGAAAGTAAATTGGGGCATTAGGACTTGGCATAAAGGTGGGCTTGAGTGCTGAAAATGTGAGAACACCATTCTTGCCACCGGGATTTGAATAAAGGATGGGCAACCTCGGTTGTCACCAAAGGATCAGGTCCATACAATGGAAATTTACATCCCAAGTTGAAAACTTTGTTGGTCTCGATGATGTTTGTGAGCCTCCTAGGTTTTATGATGCTTGAAAAGTATAACCTTGGAGGTAGTTGGCCAAATCTAGCTGCACAGGCAACCATGTTGGGAATATAAAATTCATAAGTTGGGTTTACCAGACCTACCATGATGGAATTCAGGCGGCAAAGCACAAGGCTGATGAAACAGGTTGAAGATCTCCTTGGATTCATCATCTATGCGGCCCAATTGATAGCTGAATTTGCAAGGCGAGTCAAGTTTTCATTTCCTCGTAGGGGAACCAGTTATTTGGTCAAAACCCTTATAAAACAGCTTGAAGAGATGACCAATGTCTATATCAATAACAACAGAAGATGCAGCTTCACCATATGTCTGACAGGCCTTTTGTCGTGGATCCTCACCTTCAGCATAGTTGACAGATGGAAAGCCCAGGCTGTGGAGGTCGATTGAGACAATCTGGTGCATGTACAATTGCAACCACATCTGAACCAGCCACCAAGGACATTGACACAGGAAATTTCACCTTGGTTCCTCATCTGAACGGTGATTTGATGCATCATGTGGTAAACAGAGCCCAAGAGGTATTTGCCCAAGGGGATCAATTGACCTGCAGCTAGGTCTTCAGCCATCACCATATGGTTCAGAGTGGGCTCATTAGACTTCTTTGAAAGATGAATCTGCATAGCCACATATTCATGAAAGCCCTGTATTCCTTGTCAGATACAGCACCAGTTGATGCATAAGATTGAATGTGTTTGACCCATCCACCTCCTGACTTAACAGATTTCTGAGTACTAGTGCCCTTGTACTTAGTCGGGTATGCAGGTTTGGTGATGTTCAACCCAGTCATCATGAAGACATCTGCTAGAGTGATTGACATTGGGCCATGGCCGAAGATGAATGCGTTGACAGCATCGGACCAAAAGTGAGAAGCAGCAATCAGCAAGGAATCATTTCTGGGCATTTCGGCTAATGATAATTCCAAACAGTGTTGGATATCCTACGCCTCCCAAAGATCACTATTCTTGGCCTGCATCCTACGATACCAATCACGCCAGCCTGCAATTGAGGGGAGAGGCCATGTTTTAAAGGTATTCGGCCACTGGGGGGGGGGGCAATCCTGGATTTGAATGGGATCCTCAAAGTTTCCTTCTCAATAAATTCCCTCGGATTGGGGTCTCCCATCGGACCAAGAAAAAATGATCCAGGATGAGCAAGATTGGAGATCAAAATCTCGTTCTTCATTTCCTTTAAGGAGGTGAAAGCGAATGAATCAAGAACACGTCGAGGAACTAATTCAGGAAAATTGCCGAATGGGTAAAGCGAGTAGGGTTACCTCTAGAAGCTCCTCTTGAGTTCTGTTGACATGATGGAGCTGGTTGAAGTCTCCGTCGCCATTGAAGGCAGCGGCAAGCACGGATCTCAAGTGGCGAGCTGCGGGCGTCGCGGTCTTGACCTAGGCGAAGAGCGGCCCGACGGTCAATTTTGAAATAAAACCCTTTTATCTCGAAATTGAGGGGGCATGTGTTAATACCAGAATTTGGTCAGGGATATGACATGTGGGCCCGCGAGCGGCAGAGAGAGCAATTCGGCAAACACGTGTGCGGTCGGCTAACTTTTTATATAATCGGCAAATGGTCAAGCGGTCGGTTGAGCAATGGCTTCATGAAAAAGGAAAGGGGGGCTGGCCGAGAAAGGGAAGGAGTCATAAAAGTCAAGGACTCCGATTATGGTTAGAGTTAGCATATTTGTATTTTTCCAATTTTGTTCTATGGCTCGTAGGCGTTCGGGACTCATGTTTGTCCGGGGTATAAATATAAGCCCTCGACCATTGTAATAAGGGTTCACAACCAAATCAATACAACCGGCTACGTGCCACCCTTCGAGTCCTTTTAGTCGTGTCGTCGAGTTCTTCGAGAGGGCCAATCGATCCGTCGACCTCCGTAAGTCCGGCAACCTTGCTATCATGTCTAGTATCATGCGGTGGATTTAGATGTGATGCAAGTAGTCTCATTGTTTTAGCTTAGAACATGCGGTAGATCTAAGCTTGATCATGGGAAGTTTTTGCTTATGCCTTGTATCGTGTGGCGGATTAAGACATGAGTAAAGATAGTTATCGGCTCTTTTAGATTTGGCAAGATCTAATAGATTCATTAAGTTATCACGTGTTGCATGCTTAATTTAATGTTTATTTATTTGCAACACTCTTTTGCCCAACCTAGATTGATACTCTTTCGGCTCTTAATTACTCTTTCATGCTTACTCAATACTAAGTAGATCAAGTTCACATAGCCGAACTAGATCAATCAAGGTTGTTACGTGTTGCGGGTTCATGCATGTTAGTGCGTTTAGATCTTAGATAAAGCTGGATATCGTGCGGCAGATGTAGGCTTTGCTTAGCTCTAAATTGCAATAGCTTGTTTGTTCCTTCCTCATGGACCCTGATTCGGCAATCTTGCCGATACGGTTATGCTTACACGTGTAACAAGTATTTATAGATCTGTTTAGGCAATTGCATGCTTTTAGCTCTTTGTTATTAGATTGTATCATGCGGTGGATTGATCTAAGAGTAAAGAGTGGCATATAATCATAGTAGGTGGTATCATGCGGTGGATTAGCTTACTTTGGTTTTATGCTTGACGGGTTTATGAAAGCTAGACGTGCGGCAGACTAGTTGGATTAGCCTATGCATGTGTTATCTTAGTAGATTTATACTTACAAGTTGCCTATTTATAATTGTTTATGTCCTGATAATGCTCTAGCTTAAGATATAGTTTGTTGTGCTTCAACGATTCAATCTCGATCAAACATATTTTTACATACACGTATTCGGCGAGTTAATTCTCTTTACATCATTTGTCTTAGAATAGCCGAATGACTTGCAAACATGGTTGGCGAGATAGCTTCTATAGCTATATGTCGTCGTAAGTGGCCAGGGGCGTAAATATGGAAGCTGTCTGGTCTCACCGAGGCATGTTCCGATTTTTTGATCTCACGGTTTATCCCTTGTCGATTCACGGGTCAAATCGGCGGCACGCCTTCGGATTTCAAACCGTCGGGTACCCGATTGAAGCCACGCTTTCCGGCTTCGTGTGTGAGACACGGTGCGTCACATTTTGTGTCAACAGAGAGGTGTCTAAAGCTTCTTCAGAAAAAGTGTAGAAATAAAGCCAAAATTGAGGCTTCCGTGGTAGAGGCATTCATTCTCGAGGAGGTGTTGACATTCACACAGGCATACTATACTGAGAAACTTGTCAGACCGCAAAATCCAACCCCTCGTTACAACATCGACGAGAATTCATCGAACCTCAGCCTTTTCAGAGGGGATCTCGAAAGAGCAGGCGCAGGGAACAACAAGAACTTGTAGCATGATGAGTGGCACACTATCATGATCTACTTTTTGTTGAACCTTCAGGAATGCATTCCTTATCAGAAGTAAGTTCTCGATGAGCTTGTTACATACGCCGCCACTAACCTCCACCTATCGATCCGAACCCCCTTGTCTCTTGTTGTTCCAGGGAATATATTAATGAACACTGGACAAGCAATAGGGATCCTACTGAGCAAGAAGAAGACCATCTTCTCAGACATGGTGTGCCCGGTTTCATCAACTGGCTCAGTACAAAGGTACCATCCAACTAACCTCGTTCTAACTTGAGATTCCACTTTGCTCCTAGGAGCGAGTAATGTAACGATCTACCTGTCCTAACCTTGCAGGCCCTTTATGATACGCAAATGAGTGATGAATTGAGACATGTGGGCAGTGGCTTCGACCATAGGGTCAGGTCACTCAGCGTTTATGATGTGAATGACTATCGTTTTCGCACGAGAAGCCACGAAGAGAATCGGGGCAACCTAAAAACCACGTGCAGCGGAGTTTGTACGCCCGGCCAGGATGGGAAGGACTATTACGACATAGTCGTAGAGATATTGGATCTCAACTTTGGCCTAGGCCTAGGTTATAAGCCAGTGGTATTCAAATGCCATTGGTTCAATCCTGATGACACGAAAAAGGACCTTAAAATTGGGCAAGTCGAAATTCGACATGATTCCAAATATGAAGGAGACGATGTCTATATTATGGCTAACCGAGATGCCACGCAAGTTTATTACCTCCCATGGGCGTGCCAAAAAGACAAGGATCTTGCGGGTTGGAGCCTTGTGCAGTTGGTATCGCTGCGCGGTAAAGCGGCTGTCCCAAACGATGATGATTACAACTTTGACCCAAGGACAGATGAGTTCTATCAACCTGATGGGCTAGTAGGTAGTTTGGAGATAGACATTCTTTCGCTGATGGGTATGGAAGTAAACAATGACATCGATGAGGACAAGGGTGATGAGGTGCACAATGCTGAGGACTTACGAATCCTTGATGAGTGGCAGATGCAGCGCGATAGAGTTGTTGAGGACGATGGAGATGATGATGACAATGGAGATGATGATGACGATGGAGATGATGATGATGATAGAGATGAAGCCCTACACTTAAGAAAGCTCGACAATATTGATAGTGATGATGACAGTACTGATGACGAGTACACGCCAGCCATATTGCCATTTGCAGAGATAATTTCTAATTCATGTAATACTATATTGTTATTATTATTACCTTGCAATTATGTTTCTTTACAAGTACTTGTCATTTATTTATGCTAACTGTTTTAATCTTTGTCATTGCAGGCACTCGACAAAATGCCGGGCGGAAGGTGGCCGCAGCGAACAGGGGTCCGCTCGCAGTACATGGTCCCCAGCGCCAACGTGGAGCCCGAGGCCGCCGCCGCCGAGGACAAGGCGGGCCTCGGCGAGGAGCTTGACGTGCAGCCGTTGACCAGTAGGGGACGTCGGACGTCGTCGAGGAGGCTGTTCTAGGAGGCCCAATAGGGGGCGACGACGACGACAATGACCGGTGATGGTGGCGGCGACGGCGGCGGCGACGACGACGACGACGACGACCTCGGCTGCGGCGACGGGGGCGAGCAGACACCAGACACCTCGACTTCCTTAGCTTCGAGCAAGCCCTACCAGCATGGGCCCTGGTCGCTCCCTGACCCGCCGTTCCTTAGCCGCCGCCCGGTGATTCAACCCGTGGGCAAGTAAGTAACCATTGTTGATTTCACTACTTGTTCATATGACATGTTGAAATTCGAACTACAGACTAATAATTGTTATTAATGACTCGTGCAGGGGCTGGGCAAAGGTGACCGAAAGGAACAGTTCACGCCATGTCAATGGCATCCAGTGCCTGCTGATTAAAAAGCACTACCCTGGCTTGGTCACCATCGAAGGTAAGGAGATCGTGCCCGACAAATGGGGCCACTTCTACCATGTTAAGGACGTACACGGCGAAGTCCTTGCTAACAAGATCAAGAGGGAGTTCTGGGTGAGTCTTTGCATTGCACCGCATATCTCAATACTACGCATTCGTTGGACTTTCTTCAAACAATAAAATGATGTTTGATGTCTGTGTGCAGTTGTACTATAAGTTGGAGGAGGGGCAGGACGAGGAGCGGGCGGCACGACAGCAGGAGGCGGTCTGCAAGGACCGTCTCAAGGACTTGTACCACGAGCCGCATCTCCAGGCCGTCATCAGCTACTATGCTGACGTGTTGGGCCATGTGGTGAAGAAGGACCGAGTCAGGGAGTTGATACTGAATAGGGAGACCGACCTCACCTAGGAGCAGTACCTGCAGGTAATTAAGTATGAAACATCTATTATAATTCCTTACGTGACACATTCAATTCATCTTCTAGAATATCAAATACTTGAATGTCATGCAGGAGTGTCCAAGCTGGTGCAGCAGGTACGAGGACTGCTGGCTTCAAATTATGCGTGGGTGGCATACGGACGCTGCGTACAAGGAGCGCAGAGAACGTCGGGACCGCCGCCTGGCGAATCCTCCGGTCTCACACCACCAAGGGAACCAGAGCCTCCCAGTGTACATGGACAGATGGGTATGCTTCTGTTGATCCATTTATTATAGTGCTCAATTGTCACTACTTGTAACCATGTTTGTGTTTTCCCCGCAGACGGAGACACATGGTGGC
This sequence comes from Themeda triandra, assembly GCA_018135685.1. Taxonomy (NCBI): domain Eukaryota; kingdom Viridiplantae; phylum Streptophyta; class Magnoliopsida; order Poales; family Poaceae; genus Themeda; species Themeda triandra. Next base: position 88,041 of record JAENPR010000207.1, on the reverse strand, counting down.
CAGCAAATCAACGAGTGGACGGGGTACGCCCTTGCTCACAAGGGCAGAGCGACAGCAGAGTCCACCGTCTATGACCCGACGGAGGGGCCCGCGGCGTACACCAACCCAAACGTCTACGACAAGCTCGCCAAGTACACCGCCACAGGTCTCGAGCGCCATGGGCCGACGTTCGACCCTACTACCGACCCCCTGGACACTGACCTCATGATGAGGGTGGGAGGAGGGAAGCAGCACGGCCGGTACTTTATTGCCAACAGGGCCATCGAGCCGTCCTCTGTTCAGATGCTGAGCCAGATCCGAAGAGGCAACTCGAAAAGGGGCGGATCGCAAATCCCCATAGCGCCTCGGCAGCCGAGCAGCTCGCAGATGATGGCGGCATTTCAGGTAAGTTCAGTTTCATTCGTCGTTCAGTCGATCGTTTCACATATGATGTACCTTGCCTTCACATACCATCAACCTTGCGGGTGTAATATTGCAGACCCAGATCGCACGGTGCGGGCCAACCGGGCGCCCAGGGACGCGGCTGCGTCGGCGAGGGGCGGCCCATCGGCGTGGGTGCAGCAACGACGCAGCACTACCGGCGTCGGTTGGCGCGGACCCGACCGGCTACTTCATCCCGAGATCCGGCGACGCGAGAGCCTCCCCTCGATCTTCGCTCCACCACCGGTTCACATGCTGCTCACTGTACTGTGCACATTCCGATGAGTATTTTGCCTGTTGCTTTAACTTGTGCGGCCATGCTGCAGGTACTAATTACATTACTTGGCCTTTGTGCAGGTACCGTTCACGGGTTCGAACCCGACTCCAGGTGCCAGCCCTCCACCGGGTCCTTCTCCACCGCAGGGCTGGCCAGCTTACCCGACCTTCCCCACGCAGCCGTACACGTGGCCTCCTCCACCGTCGCAGTAGGGGTACACCTCGTGGCCGCAGGCGCCGACACAGCAAGGGCCTCCTCCACCGTCGCAGCAGGGGTACTACTGGCACTACGGTACGACCGCGCAGTCAGGTTGGACTCCGTACGAGCAAGGTGGGCGCTCTGGGACCTCTGGGGACGATGCACAGAGTTAGGTACCTTTACTTCTCGCTTCTGGACCTTCATCGATGAAGTTGTTGCACATTGGACATGTTTAGCGTATGTCGGACATGTCTGGATTCTTTTAGACATGTTATGTGTATTGTGGACATGTATCGATGGATTTGAGGACCTTCATGTATGGATTCATATTGAAACTGAATTTGATGCTGAAATGTGGTTGATATGGTATATTGTTGTGAATATATGTGATGAAATGTGGGTTATATGGTATATATGTGATGAAATGTGGACTAAATGCAAGAAAATAGAAAAAACAAAAAAAAATTTACCTAGCTTTGCCGGCGGTGGCCGTCGGCAAAAGCTACCATTTTACAATGTGGCCCGGCTTTGCCGACGGCTAGCGGCCGTCGGCACCAGATGACCAAACCTTTGCCGACGGTCGGCCGTCGGCAAAGCATTTTTTATTTTTAAAAGAAATAAAAAAACTTGCTTTGCCGATGGCACGAAACGTAGGCCGTGAGCAAAGAATTTTTCAAAAAAGAAATCTTTGCCGGCGGCTGCCCGCGTCGGCGGTCGGCAAAGACCGTCGTCCGGTGACGACGGCGTGGCGCCTTTGCCGGCCGGCTGGTGCGGTCGTCGGCAAAGCTTTGCCGACGGTGCGGCGCGTGGCCGTCGGCAAAACTGCCTTTGCCGACGAATTCTTCGCTGACGGCCTTTTGCCGACGGCCAGCGTGGCAGGCCGTCGGCAAAGCCTTCGCCGACGGCGTAACAGCCTTTGCCGACGGCTTCGGGCCGTCGGCTAGATTTATTTCTTCATTGTTGTGCATGAGGATAAAAACGTTATTAAATATTCACCAAGGCTAGTAAAGGCTCCGCCAACATGATGAAATATTCACTATGCCTGGTAGGTAGTAACCCTACTTCCAGGGCTATGGAAATTAAGTAAGAAAAGCAGAACTTAAGTGTATTGTTACTAAAATCTGTATATATACAATACGAGACGTCGTACTGTTTTATTTTTGAGAAAACAGCAGTCTCCAAAAGGAACAATCAGGAAATAAAATAAGTGGTAAAAAAGATAAATAAAATTACACAAAGGCTTCTAGCCATTGACTAATCTGGGGTTTATAACTTCCCTTTGCTCATAGAATAACTAGAGCAAACTCCTTGAACGATGATGTCATATATTGTCAGCTGCCTTTCTTCTGATATGCGGATTCATAAGCTATGAATGCTTGAGAATGCATCTTTGATTACAAGAATTTGAGCACACGCTCTTCCCATTTCCCATCGAGCTTTGGGTGATGCCATGGAACATGAAAGGCCTACTTTAACCAAAGGAATGATGCAATTATGCATGATATCTGTTGCTTTTGTTTCATCTTGAAGTAGCATTGGATCAAGAATCGCATGAATATTATTTGGAAACGCACTTGTAACATATTCATGCAGGGTTGTACCACTACTGAGTTTCTCATCAGTTGGACGAGTTCCTGTAATCATTTCTAACAGAAGTACTCCGAAGCTATAGACATCTCCCATGGTTGAGATCTCTACGTTTGTTCCATACTCTGCATTTTATGCCGAAACATACAATTTAAAGGCAGTGTAAGACTCATAGTTCCAAAATATATAGTGTAGCAAATCTTGTAAATAAAGACAATTACTCACCTGGTGCAATGTATCCGAAGGATCCTTTTAGGTAGGCCAAACTTGCTGAACAAGTATGACCTTCATTGTCAGACAGAAATCTCGCAAGCCCAAAGTCTCCGACGCATGCAGTCATGTCAAGATCCATAAGAACATTACTTGGCTTCAAATCACAATGTATCAGCGGATCTGCTAACTGGTTATGAAGATAATCCATAGCAAAAGCTACATCCAGGGCTATGGAAATTCTCTGCCTCAAACTTATACTCTTTCTCTGATCTAGTTGATGGACCCCAGGATGTAGCCACATATCTAAGTTCCCGTTGGGCATGTACTTGAACACAAGAGCCTTGAATTCTTTCCCAGTCAAATCCAATGATGAGCATAAAGTAATGATTTTAACTAGATTTCGATGTTTAATTCTTTTAAGTGTTTCACATTCTGCAGTAAAGCTTTCATTGGCTCCAAATATGTCAAGGTTAAAAACCTTGATCGCAACTACGTTGACCTCGAGCTCAAGACAACCTTTATAAACTTTCCCAAATGATCCTGAACCGATCAAGTTGACAGTAGAAAACTGATCGGTTGCTACTGTAATGTCCTGAAATGTTATCCTCCTCGTATCCTGATCGTGTTGTTTGAACCGTGGCACTGACTTCTTTTTCTTCCTCTTAAGAATAATCATGAGGCATGATGATGCAACAACAGCAAAGAAACAAGTAGGTAGCAGAATCTTTGCAATCAAAAAGTTTTTTCTCTTTGAGTGCACCCATGTACTGCAAAGACGTAGACCAAACGTTGGAATAGTGCTTGCACATAATCTATCATTTCCTTGAATGGACACGACACTTTCGTTGCTAAAAATAGCACCCAATGGAACTGCTCCTTCAAAATTATTGAAGGATAAGTTTAGAACGTGCAGATTACTCAAAGATGTAAGGAACCCTGGGATTGTTCCAGACAAATTGTTCCGTGAAAGATCCATCTCTTTCATTCCAACCAAGTTAACGAAAGATTGTGGAATGCTTCCACCGAGCAAGTTGCCCTGCAGCTGAAGAGATTCTAGAAGCACACACTGGCCAAGAGTGGATGGGATATTACTGGACAACTGGTTATTTGACATACTAAGAGTGTTTAGATTAATGAGGTTGCCTACTTCTTCTGGTATTTGTCCTGATAAGTAATTGTGGGACAAGTCCAAATATATTGAAAGTGAAGTAATTTGCAAAGGTTGCTTGGTATGCTCCCAACTAGAGAATTGTGAGAAAGGTTTAGTTTCTGGAGCTGCCTACAATGCCCTATGCTAACAGGTATACTTCCACTGAAGTAATTCTCCGCTAAACCGAGCTCATTTAATTTACTAAGGTTTCCAATAGCGTCCGGTATTTGGCCTGAAAGTTTGTTCTGCACAAGTCCTAGTAGAACCAAGTTACTTAGATACTTAAAACTTAGGGGTATAACACCATTGAGAATATTTGAATCCATACGCAATTCTATAATATTGTTAAGATTGCCTATTTCCGGTGGAATACGACCAGATATATTGTTAAAACCAAGCCATAGACTTTCAAGACTATTTGTAAGATTACCTATAGATACAGGCAAATGTCCTTGTAGATTATTTGAATCTAGCATCAGATTAATCAATTTAGTGCAATTTGAGAGCGAGGTGAGGAAGCCCCAGTCACCTGCTTCTAGCATGTTAGCACCAATATCAAGAAGCTTCAAATTTGGCAATGATCCAAAGAATGGGATGAAGCCAGTTAGGAAATTATTGGCTATATATATTTTCTCCAGGTGTGATGCATTGTGCAGAGTAGTAGGGATTGGGCCATCTAATCTGTTTAATGTAAGTGATAAAATTTCAATATTTGGGAGTGTGTAGGCAATATTGTAGGGTATTCTTCCACTCAAAGAGTTATTGGCCAGGCTAAGAATTCTCATTGATGACATATTGAACAGCGAGAGCGGTACATGGTCAGATAGTTTATTCGCCGGTAACTTCAGTGTTTGTAGGGTCAGAATGCGACTTAAGTCCCCAGGGATGCTCCCCACCAAATTGTTCAGTCCAAGATCCAGATAAACTAGGGAAGATAAGTTCCCTAACGAATGAGGTATTGGTCCTGAGAGTTCATTTTCTGTTAAACTAAGATATTTCAAAGGGGTGAAATCGCAGTGATTTGTGCTAAAGGACCATCGAAATTGTTTTCTTGGAGGCAAATTGTAGTTAGAGATGTGCTATTGAACAGAGCCCTTGGAAGGTTCCCTGTAAGCCTATTGCTCATAAGCCTTAGTACTTGCAAGGACGAACCATTTGCTAAGGAATCTGGGATTCCACCGGTCAGACTGTTGCTACCAAGGTCAACATGAACTAAGGATGAGCCGCCCAAGGATGGCGGTATGTACCCAGACAAACTATTTCGTGCTAGTATAAAAATCTGGAGCTCCAGAAGCATCCCAAAAGCAGCAGGGATGCTCCCTTGCAGCTTGTTGTTGCTAAGGTTTATCTCTTGAATATAACTGCACTGGCTTAGGCTTGGTGGGATCTCACCTTGGAGGGAGTTGTTCCATAGACCTAAAACTTGAAGTTGCGTGCATGACGAAAGCGTCGATGGAATTTCACCACTGAGAGAGTTCATGCTGAGGTTGAGGTACCTAAGTTCGGTCAGGAGACCAAGCTCGGGTGGTATAGAGTCATGGAAACTGTTGTTTGACAATTGGAGACTTCTAAGAGAGGTCAGGTTTGCTATGCATGGCGGTATGGATCCAACGAGGCCCTTCGACGATAGGTCAAGTGCTGTAGCATGGTGGGGTGATTGCGCACTGCAACTGACACCATGCCAGTTGCAGAACTGGAGAGATGTGTTGCTCCATGAGGATAAGGCTTGGCTTGGATCTGAGAGCTGGGTCTTGAAACAAAGAAGAGCTTGTCGGTCATTTTCAGTTTCATTTTTTTGGGTGATAGCAAAAGCTGAAGAACAGACTAGGATGAAGAGACAAAAGATCAGACATGGAGAAGGGGTTTGCCAGCGGATCATGGTATAGGATATATAATACAGATTGAAGTGCTGGGTGTGTCTCTTCCCTGATCTGCTACTGCCAGTTATATAGACGTTCCTGCAGCTATATGTTGGACTATTGATAAGTAGTCGTAAGTCAGGGTTTATTTGGTCAAACCGGTTAAACCGGTTTTTGGTCAAAAACCAAACCAACCCGGCACGGATTTAGCTTGTACGGTTTGGAACCCACGGTTGCCATGGTTTCGACGGGTTGCCTGTCCTTGAACTGAAGAGATGACAGCGGAGGTGTGGGAAAGCTCCCATCGCGGGCGACGCGCCTCTTGCCTAGGCAGCGATGCTCGGTCCAAGCGCCCTGTCAAACAGCCACGGTGGCTAATAAACATGCATATGCTGATAAGCGCTGGCTAAGCACCGCCGTTGTACGTTGTCTAAAGCTCCACGGGGCTTCCATCGTTGACAGCACATCGGCTCCGCCGGCAGAGGCGGCGGCAGCGGACGCACGCTTGGTGCCCACCGTTGAGGACTACGGAAGATCGCGGCGAGGCACCAAGCACCAAGGCGCCGTTGCTGGCTAAGATGGATCCGCACGTTGTTGTCGTTGCCATCGCGAAACCTGTGCTGACCGCCGCACCAGCCTGCCACACCTTATGCCTGGTCGAGACGAAGCCTCCGCTGTAGGCCAGGATGGACGCGCCGCCGTTGCAGCCCAAGATGGACGCACCATCGCCGTCGCCGCCGCCGCCGCCGCCGTTGAGAAACTCTCGGCTAGAGCTCCCCTGGCCGGCTCCACCTTCGACTTGGTTGAGACCATAGCACCTCTACGGCGCTACCAGGTACCGGTGAGTCTGCATGCCGCCGCCGGCGGCCAAGATGACCTCACGTACTCACGTACGGTTTTGCGGCTTCAAACCGTACCCAAACCAACCAAGAAGAAATTACAGAACGGCTTTGCGCGAACACATGATTTTTCCATAACCATTGTGTAGCGATTTTTGGTAATAAGTATTTTTGGTAATGAGTGATTGTCAACATGCCAACACATTGGCGTGTGTGGGTGTGTTTCTTCTAACCGTGGCACACGGATTGTGTCGAACAAATGTGTCTCTTGGCTTGTGTCGTGCAGGTGCCGAGCTCGGAGGCGGTGGTCGGCGGTGTGCTGAAGATCAAGCAGGGTGTGCCGTGCTGACGGACCGGTGCGGTGAAGGACGGACGTGAGGCTTGGATCGGGGGACCTGGAGGCCGGGCGGCCAGCCATGGTGGCTGACGCTTGGGATATCGACAAGTGCAAGTGTACATGGCGGGGGACGTATGGACTACGCTACTCGCGGGCGGTTTGGTGGTTTCACCTCAAAACCATCGGCGGCGGGTTTCGCGGGTTTGGGCCTCAAAACCCGGGCGGAGGTCCCGATGCGGACGGACGGTACGTGGCGTCATCGGGGAGATCACGTGGAAGCGAGGCTACCGGTGAGGAGGCGCGGTGGCCGTCGGATCATGAGAAGCTTGGGCTTGGCCATAACGCCCCTGGCTAAGTGGTTTTCTCATATGTATCCAAGGGTAAAAAGGGAATGTGTAATAGCCCTCATAAATAAGGACAAGGGGTTCTCCTTCCCCCTCACCTCTTGCAATTTCAGTTTTCTCTTTCTTTCTTGCTAGGTTTTTCCCCTCTTGTGTTCTTGGTGAGAGAGATCCATGGATTTCTAGAATTCGTGCTTGAACCAAGATCAAGGAAGAGAGGCCCCTAGTCCTCTCTGTTTTCTCCGGGAGTAAAGATTTTGTTGTGTTCTTGTGGTGCTTGTCTTGTTCATCCTGAGCTCGCTCTTCTCCTTCTATTTTCGAGCTCGGATTCTTCGTTTCTTGGGCGTTTTGATCCGTTCTTTTTGTGCTGGGTTGATCTATGACGTGAGTGGAAGGTTTCCACCGAAGGAAATTGGCTAATTCCTCACGAGATCAAAGATCCATGCGTTTCTTACTCTAGGGTTCCTCAAGAATGATATTTCATCCCCGTCTTGATTTCTCTCGATTCTCATCAAATTGGACGATGATCTCTTGGAGATAGCTCACCCACTACCTTGTGAACATCTCTACCAAGTTTGGTTGTAGGGGGTTTCGATTTGAGAGAGATCAGGATGAATTTGGGTTGAAGACGGTTTTCGGGCGATTTTCTGGGTGACCCTCGGATAGTCCGGACCTCCGGTGCAGACAGTCCGGTCTTCTGGGGTTATTGTAGCAGACTGTCCGGCACTGTACCAGTTTCGCTATTTGTACCGTATCTTGCCCGTTTGGTCTCCGATTCGAGTTCCGTTTGTTGCGTTGGTTTTGTGCTGTCCCGCTGTCTTCCTAGGAACATCCACCCTTCTTCTTGGGTTGTGGACATCACTTTTCTTGCATCGCTTCTTGGGGTTGTTTATTGAGCCAAGGACCAAAAGTTTTGGAAGAAATTTTGAGGCTCCCATTCATCCCTCCTCTGGTCGCCGTATCCGGTCCTTCACTTTGTACGGTCCCGTTTCACCGGTTGGTCTGGTTTCCAACCGGCCCATGTACAGGGTTAACAAAATGTAACTCAAACGCTCTAGCTCCACGAAATCCAAATTCACCAAAGCGGTGGATGTGGGGTGCAGATTCACCATGTCGGTGGAGCTCCTCAAGGAGTACTCTATTGTTGATATTTCTTAGCGCAATCACTAGAGATAGACAGAAGATCTAGTTCACCGGCAACGGCACCAGAAATGCTTGTTGGCACTTCTTAGCACACACCGACTAGAGTAAGAGAATGTGACTGAAGGTGGCGTCTCGTAGCAATGCTTACTGCAAGCCCGAACTATTACCAGAGAGAGGGTGTCACAATTCCTCCTCAAGCAACAGCTGAAGAATGCTAAGCAAGGCTAGACTCTAGTGAAGACGCAAGACGTACCAAGGGTAACTCTGCAAGCACACAGGTACCTGTTGGCGGTCCTTATCGCACATTTTAGACCGCCAATAAGAATATAAAATCTATCCCAAACTTAGCAAATAGGACTTTACGCTAACATATTTCACGAGTTTCGGTGATTGTCGCTTGCAGGAAGACAACTCCAGAAATGCACACAAATGGGCCAAAGCACACAAGAAAACCATGAATAAGAGGGTGGCCCATTTGCCTGACAATTGTGAGTCTCATACATGGGCCAAAGTGCCAAACATAAGCCCAAAAGATGGAAGACCAAAACCCGGTCCAACTCCATCTCGGGCTGGATGAGTGGGTCTCAGTAAACGGGCCATATCTCACTCATACGGACTCCGATTGAGGCAAACGAATATGCGTTGGAAAGCTACCAACGAGGGCCATCCACTCACCAAAATTCAGCCCAAACTACCCTGGAGGTGGCGCGCTCGCGTCAGGGGCGCGGCCGCGCCACCGGGCTGACACTCGGGCCCCACTTTGGCAGGTCGGTGCATTTACTCGAGGGAAGGTCGGTTCTGGGGTGCGTCCAGGTGCATTGTACCTCAAACCGATGTTGGAAGGTCGGTTTCCACCTTCCATGTTGAGGTGGCACATTTGCAAGTAGCCCCCTCCTCTCCACATATAAAAGGGGCTCTTTTCTGTTCATTCACCATCAACCATTCAAAGGAGAAGAGCACCACACTAGAGCCTCACTTCAAAGGGCTATGCCCTACTAGCTATAGAGTTAGAGAGAGAGATGTGAGGGAAGAGAGCGGGGAAGCGCCGGGCTTGTTGGTGTCTCCCCGACCTTGTACCTCGGCGGATATTCTACTCGGCTCCCTAACGGGATCTTGGCTAAGTGAGTATTCGTGTTTCTTATAGTCTTTTGTGTCTTTTGTTTAGTAGAGCTTTACCAAGCTTGCTCATGGGTTTGATTGTCCGTCCTCGTGCGGATGCTCTAGTAGAGGGCCCCTGATAAAGACAGGTCACCCTGATCGACGCTAGAGTAGTAGTCACTAGTGTAGACATGGTGTCTAGACTAGAGGCTGCCTTCATTTGCCTCGCACTCCACGGTTGAGGTGGTAGGCGGCAGGTGGTGACAGCCCTGTCCGTCCTTTGTAATCCCCCACGTTCGGGTGCGGCGTAGAGCTACAGGCCGGTATCACCTGGCAGACCAGGTGCGATCCGGTGCCCGAAGTGAGCCAGTAGAAGTATTGTATCGCTAAGCTCAGGACCCAAAAGCTATAGGAATCCATCTCTACCCACCTTTCTGTCTCTACCCTTGGGTTGTTCCTTGGACGAATTAGCTAGGAGAAATACATCCGTTCCCTGTGGAAATTACGATACCCTGAATACTTCCGGGTGAAGGCTACAACGGTACTTCCGTACGCTTGCGGATTCTCTGCATACGTTAAGAAATACCAACAAGCTTTCTGGCGCCGTTGCCGGGGATAGACTTTTTATCTATCTTTAGTGATTGCGCTAAGAAACGTCAACAGTACCGCTGTAGCACTTCAACCGGGTGAGTATCCGCGGTGTCGATATTTGTAGTTCGCTCACAGGGAAGCGGACTAGGACTCTCTAATAAATGGGTGGATGGATATCCGTGGTGGTTCTACTCAGTCTAAGCTATTGGTGTTAACAAGGGGTAGGTTGTAATGGATAAGAGTGATAGACTAAGGGTAACTGGTAGGTAGCTAGCTAGGTGGGAGGACAACGAGTGAGTATGGACTCCTATGTATCTAACTCTACTTCTGTGTTCTAATCCTACTAATGTAATGAATCAACTAAACTAATGTCTAGACAATCTGTGTGATAGGGGAAGTCGACTGACAAGCAGGAGGGTTCATCCCCTACTCCAGCGGACCTTTGGCTTATGGTCGCCCTACAGACCTAACCCAACGCAAATAGAACTATAAGGAGACGGAGTCCTGTCACGATTCGCCGTTCTCGCTAATATACGTCGGAATGTGAATGGATATACCAATCAAGGAAAGGTTGCATCCACTAATAAGCACTAGCCTAAGCACCTCGCTTACACTAGCCTTATGACTTCGGCTACCACGTAAGTTGCCTCAGCCCCAGTTGGTAATGAAACACACACAAAGGATCTAGACACTAAACTAGCTAAGACTCTACACTAAGAGGACTAAGACACAACACTACTATACTAGTATAGTAATGCACTAAGTAAATACTCAAAGTAAAGACTTAATAAAGTAAAGCAAGAATATATTAATATAAAGAAAGTAATACAAGAGAAAAGGTACAAGAGCTATACCAGACTCTCCAGAAGACAACTCCACCGCCACGTCATCGATCCGTGTGCGCTTCACCATGCTCCGTTAGATCAAACCGACCTTCCCACCGACTTGAATGGACGTCTCTCAGTGTAGGACACGTGGAGGCCATGCAGGAAGTCGATGGAAGCAAACCGACCTTGGGAGGGTCCCACCTGCAGGTCGGCCGACCAGGGGTTGGCTGACCTGTGGGTCCCACTGCCCTTCTAGAAGGTCCAGGTGGCTGTGGGAACAATGCCAAGGTGTCAGGCCACCTAGTCCAGGTCGGCCGACCTGGACCTGGTGAGCCTGGCCCACCTGCAGCTCCCTGGTGCTGTCCTGACTTGTCACGTGTAGTCTTGTCCGAAGTTGGGTTCACTTGATTCCTTGCTTGCTTCTATGTGGATCCTTGGACCAATGTGCTAAGTGATTGGAATATTGAGTTGTAGCACATTTGGATCCAGGAGAAGGTCTTCTTGTAGCATGTCAGGGACCCTGCTTGGTGGTTAGCTCCTGGTGAGACCAGAACCAGGTCGGTAGACCTGAGTTTTGGCTCTCACAGGGCTTATTTCCATCTTCCCTGCATTTCACAAGCTAAGAGTACAAGTGGAACTTTATTAGTGATAAATATGCTCATGTGATGCTTATCTTCCCTCTATCGAGACTGTTGACGGGTTTCTGGGTATACCAAAACTGGTCTTAATTCCCATCAACAAGATCCCCCAAGCTTAACCTTTGCTCGTCCCGAGCAAACGATCAAGACTTGGTTCGATTGGATCAGGTATTATTACTAAGTTAACATCTCAACAGTACTAAGTGCACAACAAAGAACTTTTCCTTGAATGGAAAAATTAGCAATGCTAACACACCAATATTACTCCAGCACTCATGGGGCTTATGGCATTAACTTGGTCTTGGGATGTTGGAAGACATAACAGTTTTGACTAGAGCATCTACTTTTCTCATTCTTTTAGCAAGTTTCATGCCAGAGGTTTTTGATAAGTTTTTTCAAAAGAAGTCTTAATGTTCCTCAAATGGTTTCTCTCTGGTCACTCAAGTGGTGTATGAATCCTCACCAAGGCACATCGTGTGTTTGCCTTTAAAAACATCCTACCTCTAATAAGGTTTTATATGGAGCTCAAGTAGGTATGTCAAGGAATAGCATACTCGCAATACATATGTTGTCTAGTTAAGAAAACTTGGACCACAGAAGAGACTCGTCATACTCCCAGATCAAGATGTAAATTGAGGTGAATGGAATGAAGGAATGTGATGGATGGTAAGGTAATGGAGGAAAAGTAGATGTATGATGGACGAGGTTGCCCCTTTATTTGATTCTATCTCTCTTTCTACTTCTATTGAGACAAGGCTAGCTCTTTTTTATTTGGTAAGGATCTATCTAAGGAATAGATGCCTAGCCTTTTTGGGATGTGTCTCTCCTAACAACTAATAACTTTGAGAGAGGATTCCTAACATTGCAACATGGAGCAACCTATAGGATGGAGGTGGTAAATATGGAGGTGCGTACTTCCAGTGTAGAAGCAGCACAAGAATGGTGGTATGAATGAAGATGCGTACTCCTAGGAGTAGCATAAAAATGGTTGCGTACTTCTGGATTAGAAGCAACATATTTGGTGGTATGTGGATCTTGATCTTAGGAGCATGACAACAGGTTCTACAAGTCCTAACCAAACTCAATGCAAGCGAGTAGCTTATGTAGAAGGCTTTTGATGTGCAAAGTATATATGGCCGTGGTAGGACATTCAACACCATTGAGGAACAATTAAGTTTTCAATTATTTTCAAAATAAATTCTCTGGCAATCATGCGTGCTTAGAACAATAGTATAGAGCTCTTATCTCAACTATATCATATCTCACAATAACTTAGACTTTGTTTTAGCACTTGTAACCCACTAAGTGATCAAGTTCATGATGGTTAAAAATGCCAAGTAATCCAAACTTAGAGAAGTGCTAAGTTGTAAACAAGCACTAAAGAAACATTAACTAGCAATTTCATCATCATTTCCATAGGAAGACTAGCACACATGAAACATATGTACAAAAAGGAGAAATAAAGCAAATAAATATTTTTAGATTTTTGAATTTTTAGATTTTTTTTAAATGCGAGAAAGTAATAACTAGGAAGCAATAAGACAAAGAATTAAATGAGAGGGGTTGGAAACATACCTTGGATATACTTACCTTAGTGGGGGAGAGGATCTCCCCCAAGCTTGTCTCTTGCTCACTGTGGTGGCTGCCATGCCCACCACTGGTCCCAGCGGTACTGGTCCTCTATTTAGATGCCCTGGACCGTGTCCAAGTTCTGTTGCATGATTTGCAACGTGGCCTGCTGCTCGATGTGGACGTTCTCCACCTCCTGAGTGAGCGCTTCGATCTCGGACGGTGGCTGGCGCCTTCCTCTACGAGGGCGAGGGGTGTGTGCCCATGAAGGTGTCCTGGAGTGAGGAGGTGCCCCCATATGGAAGGAGCTCTCCTCCTCCTCCTCATCGTGTGCAGCGTGAGAAGGGCCAGTGTAACACCAGAAAATTTGTATTATTTTAAAATAGGTAAAATGATGTGTTTATGCATTTTCCGTGAACATTTAATCTAGATAAAAATAATAAATTTTGTGAAATAAAAGCAACTATAAGGTTAGACACATGTTGAGCATACATGCTGCTGCATTTGTTTTTCTGTAATGATTGGTTTTGCTGCAAACTCAAAATATTTCAAGGATGAAGAAAATGTTCTTTTCTCTTTTCTGTTCCAGCCGAAAGGCTTTCCCTTTGGCTCAGCACATTCAAGGCTTTGGCCTATCTATTTTTGGACGTGTTTCCATGCAGCATGCTCTTGTGCAAGCATGCATGTTTGTCTTACCGAAAGGTCTTGTTATCATCTTCTTGGATGGAAAGAACGCAGCCTTCCTTCTCCAAACATGCAGAATCCTTATCGATGTTTCTCCTTTCCAATTTGGGGACATGCATCTTTGGCTATATATAGTTAAACACCACATCTCTATTGCCTCCTATCGATCTCGTAGCGCCGCCGCTGTCGAGTTCGTGCAACCTTGCCTCCGTTTCGTCATCACCGTAAGCTGCCTGGCGAGCTTCGCGTTGAGTACTTCCTTACTGTTTTCCTGTCTCGGTTGAACTCAGATCGATGCCGTCATATTGCAGGTCATCGTCGTTCGCATCTCGTCATAGCAGCTGTTCTTAGATTGACTCCGCTGCCATCCTTGTGTGGTGAGGCTCTGCCTTCTCATGTTTCCTTCCTGTGCAGTTTCGGAGTCGAACCAACAATTCTAGTGAGTTTCATCGATGGCCATGGCTGAAGTTCTGTATTGCCAGCCATGGATGCATCGTGATTATTTCCTTGTTAGCTTTTGGTGACATCAACCTTTGCTTTGGATGACATCATACTATTTCCTTGCCGTTTTCCTTTACAAAAGAAAATCTGGAAAATACAATTATATGTATTGTGCCGTCCTTGGTACAGATCATGTTTCCAGTAATTTGACATTGCACTCAGATGTTTCTAAAATCTTTATTCCAACTCCGATTTGAACCATTAAAATTTCGTTAGGTTTGTTATCTCGTTATATACGTGTTAGTAGCTCTGCTAGATTAGTTGGAAGTCTTTAATTTTCGAGTTCATATTTATTGCATTATTAGCCATAGGAAAACTTAGAAAATTCATATCTCCTTCGTTATAGTTCCGATTTTCGTGATCTTTACGTCTATGCGATCGTGGTAACGAATAGATTGATTTTATAAACTTTTCTTTCTATTTTGTTGCTGGTGGTGTACTGTTCTAATTATATTTATTTGTTTGCTTCGTGTATTAATGCGTGGGTGATTGTACGTTGTTGTTGATCGAGTATAGACGGTGAGCAGTTCGTTGGCGATCAAGAGATCTACGATCAGCCGGACCAGCAGGACTTTGAGACTCAAGGCAAGTATAGCTTGGGACCTACCTTGATATCCTATTCACTCTACACCAAATATCATATGCATGTGTGCCTTGCTACCTATTTAAGGAATTCCTAGAAATTGCTATCGGTCACCTTGTAACAATGGGAGGTATGCATGTGGGTAGTACTTTGCTATCGCTGAACATTTAATCATGATCTTGTAAACTGAATAATTGAATATGCAACCCTGGTTAAAAGATGAAGGGTGAGAAGAGCTCTAGCGTTGCTGGATGTTCTGAACCCTCCCTAAGGACTTATCTGTCGGCAAAAGCTGGGACTTGTAGTACCACTTTATGGGGGCTACATGGCTCGCTCTAGTTGTTTAGAAGACCTCCTCTAGCTTGTTAGTGGTTACCGTTTGGCGCAAGAGGGTGTGTTCGGGTCGGGTGTAGATGGCTCCTCTGTCTTAATGTGTATAGGCTGCGCGTCATTGTGCCATCTAGAAGGGGAATTCTACATTCGCAGGCACAGAAACCTTAGCGGCCCTAACTTGTTAGATGAACTTTTAAATGGCTTTATATGGTTTTTCGGTGTTTAGGGAGTCATGACCCTTCGCATTTGGAAACCATGACTCACAGGTAAAGGGTACACCTCTGCGCAGAGTTTAAATCAATATATTGTCCGTGCTCACGGTCATGAGCGGCCCGGAAAACTCACGGAATAGCAGTTTATATGAAATGGTTGTTTATTATTAAATTGTGACATATTGTTGTTTTAATGCTATTCTTTATTCATGTTTATCTGATCATGAGTTAATGGGAATATTACTACTTGTTGCTAATAAATGCTAAACATGTTCAACATTTAAAAGCTACTTGCAGTTTAACCAGTGTCAGCTATTTGAGCCTCATAACCCCTTGCTATACTTGTTAAGTACCAAAAGTACTTACGCTTGTTTTATTTCATTATTTGGAAAATCCCGGATGGGTAACAGATCAAGGTTGGTATGCTGATTATCGTGAAGAGTACTAGGCTTGGTGTCAACCAAATCGACGATGTCCCTGTGTTGGAGCTACCGCGAGTGTTTTTATTTTCCGCTAAGCTGATGTTTAAGACTCGTGATAAATATTATTTTGCTATGTAATAAACATTGAGATGGTTTACTATTTATAATTTGTCTACTTATATGTGCGACTGTTCCTGGGGCGCATATAAGGTTTGGATACGCTCTATTTTTGTCCTTAAAAATAGGGTGTGACAGCCAGCTTGCCCTTGAGTAGCACGGGCTTGTGCTCTCATCATCCTGTCCGTCCCTGCAGCAGAACGAGCTCTTTCCCTTCTATCCATATCCATGGTTAGTGATGAGACATTATACAATCGAAGCCTCGCATTGGGGAGAGAGACTTCGACTGCATAATCCCCATAAATCATTTTAAGTGCACCTCTTGGACCTCTTTTGAGTAGACCAACTTGAGTAAGCATGTTTTCAGTTATAATTGATCTATCCGTAGAGATGTGCTCAATTTCATTCCCCTCAAGCAAACCCATGGTTTCAGCAATTCTGGTTATAAATGAAGTAAAGCCTATGGGTGTTTCTTGAGCGACAGAGTTCATCCAAAAATGTACTAGCATCTTAACAGGTGCAAACTTGATTTTATTAACCATGGCATACATGATTTGCAATTCATTAAGGCCTCCACTCGTAAGTCGGTTCTAGGGAAAAGAGTGATTGCAATCCGAGTAGAACATAAACCGCAAGGTTGGATTATGAATATGCTTAGGATTAGAGCAGTCATTGGATCCAGAAATTAATTTCCAAAATTCAGCAAAGTTAAAATCTGCTAGAGCATCCTCTACATCTAGTTTGCAATCATGGTCAAAACCTAGAGTAATGCTCAACTCACTCCAAGACAGGCTATAATCATTATTGAACATGCGAAATTCAATTCCCAAAGCATTTGATTTTAGTGTGCACAGGAATTCTTGGGTGAGCAACTCTATGCCACGCTCAGGAATTTGCCAAAATGAAGACCAACCAATGGTATTGAAAATGATGGCAAAGTCGATGCTCATACCTGATTGGTCGAGGAGTTCCTGATCGAAGAGAGCGGAGTGCTGGAAGCCGCAAGTGCGAAGGGTGTAGAGCTTTCCTAACTCCTCATGGGTGACCATGAGGTTGTTAAGGGGCTCCACCATCCTGCCAGGAATGATGGCAGGAGCAACATGATGCACTTGTTCTTCTTCCTCCCTCTCATGACTCCTGCTTCCCGAGTGGTGAGAGCTCGAGGATGAGCCCTCACCCTTCTTCTTGCTTGATCTTCGGAAGGGATTCTTCATCCTAGCTACACAAGTGAACAAACAAGACCAAGCTTCCTACTACACTACTATGAGAGAAAGGGAAATGTTTTTGGGTTTTTGGGTTTATGACTACTACTAAGGAAAGGGAAATATTTTTGGGTTTTTGGTTATAGCTACTGCTACACTAAACTTGAGAAGGCTTGAAACACTAAGAGAAGAGAGAAGGCCAAGTGAGCTCGAAATGATTCTGCTGGTTGTGGTGTGGGATTCAGCTCACATTGGGGTGGTATTTATAGGGGTGAAAGGGCAAGGCAAACCCACACAAAGTGCAGGTCGGCTGACCAGCACTTTCGACCCCGTGAAGTTGTGTCTCACTTTGGACAAGGAATCAAGCATCGTGCTTGCAAAAAGTCAGGAAATTGGGGCAAAACACTGGTCGGTCGACCAAAGATCTGACCCCCCACCACTTTGGACATGTTTTGTCTGGTTGTCTGATAAAGGTGGTGATGGTCCTAGTCCAAAGATGCTGCTGGTTGCTTCGGATTCCTATGTCTAGTGTTTGGTGAAAGAGAAAAGGAGAAAGCAAAAGTGGAGACAAGAATGAAAGGGATTCCCATGGACCATGGGGACACTTTGGCATGCATTGCTGCTCCCCATGCTTGCTTTGGCTGTTGGCATGCTCCCTAAAGCATTTGCATGCTTAAAGTAGCATCCTAAGCTAAAGTCATGAGCAATGGACCATCTCTCCTCGAAGTCTGGCTAGTGTGATGGGCATAGGATCCTTGTGTGTCATCATTGGGAGGTAGCTGGATGCCTGGTGGCACCAAGTCCAGGTCGGCCGACCTGGGCTTGTGAGCCCCAGGGCATCCAATGCTGCTCCTTGGATCCCTGCTTCTAGCCAGAGTGAAGAGAGAGGTGATGGACCCCATAAGGCAGGTCGGTCGACCAGGCCTTGGTGGTCTCACCAGCTCAACTTTTCTCTAATCACTCTTCTCAAGTTTTATTACCTATGTATAACTTATTTTATTGAAATAAAATATGCAGTTGTGAAAGTAAACATGCAATTGAAAGGGAAATGCAGAATTGAAATGCATGAAATAAATATGAGATAACTACTGACATACCTGGTCAGCGGAGGGCTCCGTGTTTTAGGTCCATAGAGCAGGACCTCTCCTGTCGGGTTCATTCTGTTGACACCTCAGTCAGTCCCGGAGGCGGGGACCGTGAAGGTGTCTCCTTCTTTTGCCATACTTGTTTGATTTCGGCTTGTGGCTTGGCGGGTTCTTCTTTTACTTCGGCCTTCTTGGCCGACTTAGCGGCCTTAGTGTTCTTCCTTCGGCGGTGTTGGCGACGAGGTTTCTGAGGTGCCGGTTCCTACATGTTAGCTTTAAAACCATTGAAAGGCACACTCACATACCGTCCTTGGATCGACATGTACATCTGGCCATGTCCCACGTAGCTGGTGGCGTCCACCGTGTTCAGGAATGGTCATCCCAGGATGGGTGGTACTTCGACGTTGGCTCCCATGTCTAGTACCTGGAAATCGACAGGGACATACTCATCTTTAATTCTGAGTAAGATGTCCCGTGCCAACCCCTCAGAAAACCGGATGGTTTGATCTGCCATCTGCAAACGCACATATGTAGGGTGCAAAGGGCTCCCTAACAGGTTATCATAAGTTACCTTGGACATGATGTTGACACCGGATCCAAGGTCGCAGAAGGCGTTGTCGAAGATCTGCGGTCCAATCTGGCAAGTGATAGTCGGCGAGGCCGGATCTCCCTTCTTCGGGATAAACGGTGAATCCACCGTGACCCGAACGAATGAGACTCGAGGCTTACCGAACCTCGTAGTTACCGACTGACACCCTCAAACGGGGTCCTCGGGCTTTGCCGGAATCTTACCTTGCTCAAAGGCTGGACGGCTTCTTGCTAATTGAGCTAAGCTGGGTTTCTAACATTTTATTAAAGCTCAATTGATTCTTCATAGCGAGTTAAAATTATCCATCTTTTCACTAAGACTTTCTAAGATCTTGTCATTAGCCATCATTCTTTTTGTAAGATTGTTGATACTAGATACGCACACGAAAGAATCAAAGAGAAATAATCCGCAAGCGCACGGATATCGGTGAGCACTTCACCCGGGAGATATTCCGGAGTATCGTTATTTATTTATCCGCTAGGAGAAAACGTGCATCGACTAACCCAAGTCTATACTTAACCCCGAGCTACGGACAAGGTAAATGAGCGATATAGAGAGGATTACTACCACAGTCTCCTTCCAACCTATGGCAAGCTTTGCAACTACTACTCTATGGGAGCACCTAAGAAAAGACACCACGAGAGGATGCTTAACCTAGCACTTTTGGACCTACCTTACCTACGACGGGAAGTGGATTACAAAGGTAACAAAGGGACTGTCATCTCCCCCGATACTACCACGGTTCCGGCCGGATAGGGAGCATCTACGAGTGAACCTAGCCCAAGCACCACGCCTACGCTATGAACGATTACTCTATTCCCAACCGGAAGCGAATAAAGTAAACTCGTAAACCAAAGAGCAATAATAACAAGAACTTACTAGTATCGAAGTTGAATTGCGGAATGATCCTAGAACCAAGCCTCGGGTTAGGAGACTTGATCCCGCAGGTACAACCGGAGAGGAGACACCGACATGCCTAGGGCTTCCTCCAACTCTACCTCCACTCTATACTCTCTCTATCTATCTTGAATGCTAGGCTCTAGGGAGGAGATCCATTCAAGGGACCCCTCTCACCTGATCCTCTCTCGGAAATAATGAATTAGGGTTTCATGGGATGCCTCCTCCGGGGCTAGGGGCCGCTTATATAGCCCCCTAGGATGCACCGCAGCCCTCGGATCAAACCGACCTAAATGGACGATTATTATTCATCCTCAAAGGCGGTGGAACGAACGGATCCGCGAGGCGACGCTGATTGGTCCAGTCACGGGTCGGCCGCCCAAGGGGGGAGTCGGCCGACTCTCCACCGAGCCCGTTCGGGCTCCCGTTTGGTCCAGAGCCTTCTCGAACCTTCCAGATTACAGAATTTTCACCGGTTCCCGATTATCTCTATGTAAACCTGACATGTGGGCCTTCCTTGGGTATTTTCAGCTGACACCCTGCAGAAACAGACATTCACCAAAACTCGTGGAATTTCATTAGTGTAACCCCTATATCTAGTTGGTAATTATATTTAGGTCCTTTCTCATGTCTAGTTGATGGTAAAAATTGGCACTTAACGACCGTCAACAAAGATCATCATTAATTTTAATTTGACCAAAGACAATTTCTTTAAGAGAAGGTTGGTTACCAAAAGAATTACCAGAATTATTATTGTAACCCATACCTTGGCCTTGGTAGATGGGGCGTGAACTCTATTGTGGTTGCTGGGGCCGATTCCCGTTGTTGAAGTTGTTGTTGTTGTTGTTGATGAAGTTCACCTCCTCCTATGTCATGGGGCAGTTGTTGCCCGAATGATCCTCCTCTCCGCAAACCTCGCACCATGGGTCAGTGCCCACAGCACAGATAGCGGCAGGGGTCTGGATGGCCTCAACTCCCTTTTTAGAGGAAGATTCCTCTATCTTCTTCATTAGGAGGTCCATCTTAGCGGATAGCATGTCCACCGCATTAAGGGCGTGGACACCTCTCTTCTTTGGCTGAAGGCGCTCTTCATTCCAACCTTGGTTGATCACCATTTTCTCAATGAACTCCTTAGCATCCTTGACATTGTGTTGCAAGAATGCCCCTCCAGCGGAAGCATCGAGGTGACTACGGGCTATGCCGGTCAGCCCGTGGTAAAAACCTTGAATAATGAGCCATTCGTCTATCCCGTGATGAGGACAGGCCTGAATGTACTCATCGAGACGTTCCCATGCTTCGGGAAACGTCTCGTCAGACTTTTGTTGGAAGCTTGAGATCTTCCCACGTAGGACACTGGTCTTGCCTGCTGGAAAGAACTTCTTAAGGAAGGCATTGGCACATCTGTCCCAAGTCGTCACTTCACTCTTGTTGTTGTAGAACCATTGCTTCGCTTTTCCCAATAGTGAGAACGGGAAAAGACGAAGACGAACGGCATCCACTATGACGTTCTTGACCGTGAAAGTGTTGCATGCCTTAAGAAAGTGTTGAAGGTGGTGTTGGCATTTCTTAATGTCATCACTAGAATTAGCAACAACGCCAAGAAACGCCGGTTGGTATTCTGTAATGTTTACAGAACAAGTCCGCAAGCGCACGGAAATACCGTTGTAGCATTTCACCCGGAAGTATTCAGGGTATCGTTATTTATATTTTCCCAAAGGAAGGCATGGCATAAAAGAGTCTAACTTGGACATGACAAGATAACAAGATTGCATAGTAGACCAAGGTTCATAACGATAAATCAAGATAGGTATTTGATAACTGACACACACACTCGAACCAAAAAGAAAGAATAAAGAATAACCTAAAGCTGGAGCGAGCGGCTAAGTCAAGACAACGGACGATCACACAAACACATGCTTGGTTAGAGAGATTCTATGTTAACATAGCCTGGTCACTGTCAACTTACTTCGGAGCAGCGGTACCTTTCCGGTTCTTGAAGAGACTGGGTAGGGGTAACCGGGGGAAGGCCGCCAAAGCTCTACGAAACACCAACCCGAACGTGGTGGAATACAAAGGCCTGGTCGGGGCTGTCACCCCCGGGGCTACCACAACTATCCATGGGGTTGGGCGCAAACTTAGGTAACTCCCTAGCCTAGACACCACGTCTACACTAGAGGTCACTACTCTAGCCACATATGATGACTAGAGCATTCGGTCGAACGGAGATCCCGTAAACCAACATTGACCAAGACTAAATCAAGATAGATCTCTAGATCACAACCTAGCTCTAGATCTAAACATGCATGCACTGATGTCAAACATTAGGTTCTATATGATAAGATCAAAACATGTAAACTATATTCTAGTTCACATGTTAAGATCATATCATAAGAACTAGTTCTACAACATACCAAAAATCTAAGAACATCTAGAACAAGAACACAAAAGAACAAGAACAACTAAGAACATAACATGGGAGAACAAGAACACAAGAGAGATCTTGATATTATTCATACCGAGATCCTCCTACAGGTTCAAACTCTACAACAAGACTTGCCTTGCTCCACTACATAACTAAAACTGCTAAAGGAGAAGATACAAGTGGAGGGAGAGAGGCTCTAATGTGGTGTCTGTTGAGAAATGTTTTCTTCTCCCCTTTTATAGTTCAACTAGGACGGTTCGGCGTGGCTAAACATGGAAACACCCTGGAACCGCCATAAGGAACCGCCATAGCACCTTCCAAACGAAGCTCGACCCGATCGGTTCCCGCGCTGGCACGCGGCTGCGCCTAGGGTAGCTCAGCTGGGCCTCAGCTTTTGCAGGCACGTGGGCCTCGTCACAAGCTTTCCAACGCATATTCGTTTGCCTAAATCGGAGTCCGTATGAGTGAGATATGGCCTGTTTACCGAAGCCCACTCATCCAGCCCGAGATGGAGTTGGACCGGGTTTTGGTCTTCCATCTCCTGGGCTTATGTTTGGTAATTTGGCCCATGTTTAAGACTCACAATTGTCAGGCAAATGGGCCACCCTCTTATTCATTGTTTTCTTCTGTGCTTTGGCCCATTTGTGTGCATTTCCGGAGTTGTCTTCCTGTAAGCGACAATCACCGAAACTCGTGGAATATGTTAGCGTAAAACCCTATTGCTAAGTTTTGGAGACTTATTTTCATATCAAATTGACAGTGAAAAGCATGCAATAAGGAGCACCAACAAGTTCCCCCACACTTATTCTTTGCTCGTCCCGAGCAAAGACTAGGAAAAAGTAAACATGAACATAGCTATTCAAGATATGAAACCGGCATAAAGGTCATTCCAAAACATACCTCATACCTGTGGGATATGTGGAGTGTCTAACAAATCTCCTTGAGTGGTTGAGAAGTGGAATGGCTCACGAAACATAGCCATCTCATCCCATTTTCATATCTCGGTGACTTGGAGTTTTTATGAGATTTTTCAAATAAAGCATAGTTCACATGTACTCCTCAAATGGTGCCCTCGAATCGCTCAAAGTGTATAATTACCTCACCAAAGGCATTTTCAGACTGCCTTCTTTCATGCCCTATCACTAGAGCTGTGAGTGGAGTTTTGGGTAGGTATATATACAAGGAATGGCTTACTTACCGATCGTGTGTAGCCGAGTAAAAATCCGAACCTGGTTAAGGTTAAAGCCATACACTAGGTTGAGATGTGCAAGTGTGAGAAATGGATGAGGAATGATTCCTACTTTTGTGGTATTTTTGGGTCTCCATGCATCATGACAAACTCTCTTTTATTGGTGGATGAAGAGATGAAGAAATATGGGCTATCAAAGAGTAACTAAAATATTTATGTTTTCTTTTTTTTTCTTCTTTCTTCCTCTATCTTTTTTTATATCTCTTTTTTTCTTCTCTTTTTTTTTCTCTTTTCTTTTCTTTGTTTTTTCTTTGAACGGGGATCTAAGATTTCCCGTTTGTCTACAAGATTGGAATAAAACTTATTTCTCCCTCCTTTTTTTCTCTCTTTTTTTTTTCAACTAAGAACATGGCCCATAACTTATTGTTTGGAAAAGGATGAAGGAGAGAGAGATGTCATGATGGAATGCATGGAGAATTTTTGGCAATCTAAAAGAGGGGTGCGCGATCCTCAGGGTAAGGGTCGGCACTTTTATTTGATGGAATGGTGCGCAATTCTCGGTGTAAGAATTGGCATTCTGGGCGAAAGGGGTGCATGTTGTGTGCGACTCTCAGTGTGAGAGTCGGCAATTATTTGGTGGGTGCAAGTGAATCTCAACCATATGTGTAAGACCCAAATCTAGGTTAGGTTCAAACCGCGACAAGGCCCAACAATCAGTAAGAAGCATACGACAAAAGGTTTTGTAAACTTGTTGATAAGCACGTCGTATTTGGCCTTGGTAGGTATTTCAACCATTGAGGAGTTATGTGAAACTATGACTTTTGGCATTTTATCAAAAAGAAAACTCTCCAAGTACTTTGATAGAAAAGGTAGGACAATTATGCCAAAACCATATCTCACTTCACAACAACTTAGTCAAAATGTTTTTCCTAAAGATATTTCTCCCACAAGCATGAAGGATATGCAAGGTGTAACAATTATGCAGTCCAATCTCAAAAAGCTATACTCATATTTACTTTCAAAAATTAAATCTAAGTGTTTGAAAATGCTTTGCGGAATGGACATGATAAAATCGGAGTATGTATATAAATAGGTGGGGAGAAAGTGATCAAACCGAGTTGTGTGCAAGCTCCTCCACCAATCCATGATGTGTTGTGGTGCTCCCTTCCTTCTTCTTTTTTTCTTTTCTTTTCTTATCCTTTTTTTATCTTTTTTTTTTTTTCAACTCTCCTTTTTTTTCTTTTTTTCATCTTTTTTTTACTATCTCTCTTTTCCCTTTTTTTTCAAGGTAAAGCTAACATCATCTACTACTCTTTTTTTTTTTTTGATGACTCTTGGTGTGAGTGGGACTTGGTATTCTCACCGTCCTCCCGCACACTTGTACTTTTGTATAAAAGTCAAGTGTATTGGGTCAGGGTCTTCTTGTAACTGTGTTCCACCCCCAAGAGCATCATAGGTTGTAGTTGATGTCACTCCATGTTCTCAAGTGTCATATGACCCATACTCTTCTTGATCTTAAGCTGGAATGGTTAGCGACAAGAATACCCGAAGGTGCATACTAACTTGACAACATTCCTTGCCTTATTGGTAAGGGAAAAAGATTGCTTTTTTTTTTATAATCCGGGGTACCTCCCGGCAGTGCTTGCTTTATGGTCATAAGCTTGACCGCCAAAACCGGGTCGAAGTTTGTTGCCAGAAGCTATGATTGGCTTCCATCGACATGGCTAAAGAACTTGTCCCAAGAAGGAGATTTTTTTTTTTGGGGCTTGGCATAATTTTTCAAAGATCACATGCAGTAGTTTTGAAACAGTGATCAAACATGTCGTTCAATCAAAGTAGGCAATTCAATCTAAGCTCCATGCTCAAATTGAGAAACCTATGAAGATATGATCGTGCACCAATCATACTCCAAACCAAAACATACTTCATGCAAAAATTTTGAAAATAAACCAAGGTTTTAAAATAAATTATACTTTTCTTTTGAAAATAGTTTTATAAAAAGAATCTTATATAAATATATTTTTTTAAAACAACATGCTATTAGATAACAAAACAAATAGTTTTTTTTATAAGATAGTTTTATAAAATACAAAGAAAATATTTTTTTCTATTGTGAACAATGGCTACAACACAAGCAAGATATCATGAACATGTCCTAATAAATTCTTTTAACCAGTGCCTTCCCCGGCAACGGCGCCAGAAATGCTTGTTGGCATTTCTTAATGTCATCACTAGAATTAGCAACAACGCCAAGAAACGCCGGTTGGTATTCTGTAACGTTTACAGAACAAGTCCGCAAGCGCACGGAAATACCATTGTAGCATTTCACCCTGAAGTATTCAGGGTATCGTTATTTATATTTTCCCAAAGGAAGGCATGGTATAAAAGAGTCTAACTTGGACATGACAAGATAACAAGATTGCATAGTAGACCAAGGTTCATAACAGTAAATCAAGATAGGTATTTGATAACTGACACACACTCTCGAACCAAACTCAAGGATAAAGATAAAAGAAAGAATAAAGAATAACCTAAACTGGAGCAGGCACCTAAGTCAAGACAACGGACGATCACACAAACACATGCTGGTTAGAGAGATTCTATGTTAACATAGCCTGGTCACTGTCAACTTACTTCGGAGCAGCGGTACCTTTCCGGTTCTCGAAGAGACTGGGTAGGGGTAACCGGGGGAAGGCCGCCAAAGCTCTACGAAACACCAACCCGAACGTGGTGGAATACAAAGGCCTGGTCGGGGCTGTCACCCCCGGGGCTACCACAACTATCCGTGGGGTTGGGCGCAAACTCAGGTAACTCCCTAGCCTAGACACCACGTCTACACTAGAGGTCACTACTCTAGCCACATATGATGACTAGAGCATTCGGTCGAACGGAGATCCCGTAAACCAACATTGACCAAGACTAAATCAAGATAGATCTCTACATCACAACCTAGCTCTAGATCTAAACATGCATGCACTGATGTCAAACATTAGGTTCTATATGATAAGATCAAAACATGTAAACTATATTCTAGTTCATATGTTAAGATCATATCATAAGAACTATGCTCTAGTTCTACAACATACCAAAAATCTAAGAACATCTAGAACAAGAACACAAAAGAACAAGAACAACTAAGAACACAACATGGGAGAACAAGAACACAAGAGAGATCTTGATATTATTCATACCGAGATCCTCTTACAGGTTCAAGCTCTACAACGAGACTTGCCTTGCTCCACTACATAACTAAAACTACTAAAGGAGAAGATACAAGTGGAGGGAGAGAGGCTCTAATGTGGTGTGTGTTGAGAAATGTTTTCTTCTCCCCTTTTATAGTTCAACTAGGATGGTTCGGCGTGGCTAAACATGGAAACACCCTGGAACCGCCATAAGGAACCGCCATAGCACCTTCCAAACGAAGCTCGACCCGATCGGTTCCCGCGCTGGCGCGCTCGTTCCCTTGGCGCGCCCGCGCCAAGGGTAGCTCGGCTGGGCCTCAGCTTTTGCAGGCACGTGGGCCTCGTCACAAGCTTTCCAACGCATATTCGTTTGCCTAAATCGGAGTCCGTATGAGTGAGATATGGCCTATTTACCGAAGCCCACTCATCCAGCCCGAGATGGAGTTGGACCGGGTTTTGGTCTTCCATCTCTTGGGCTTATGTTTGGTAATTTGGCCCATGTTTAAGACTCACAATTGTCAGGCAAATGGGCCACCCTCTTATTCATGGTTTTCTTGTGTGCTTTGGCCCATTTGTGTGCATTTCCGGAGTTGTCTTCCTATAAGCGACAATCACCGAAACTCGTGGAATATGTTAGCGTAAAACCCTATTGCTAAGTTTTGGAGACTTATTTTCATATCAAATTGGCAGTGAAAAGCATGCAATAAGGAGCGCCAACAGGTGGGCATTGGCATCCTCACGTGGCTTCCCACAGAATTGATTGGCTTGCACCATGTTGATCAGTGCAGGCTTGAGTTCAAAGGTCGCATCGCCCAAGTTCACGTTCCGGCCCATAGCGACAAAGTCAGCTGACGGGGACGAGAACTCAGCGATAGTCTTCTGAGCCATGACTGCCTCAACAACTGGTGCGGGACTTCCTTTCACAAACGGTTCAGGCTCCGAGATGAACCTCTGAGGAGGAACTAGACGACATCTAGTTCTCTTGAGCAACTGCTCAGGGTCTTCAACGAAGTTTGACGGCAGTTTGAAACCGCTCATGCACTGTCTTAAGAGATGATAACAAGAAAACAAGACAAGTGAAGGATAAGCCCCTAACACTAACGGATACTTAGATTAAGAGTAGACCACGGATTCCAATTTACTAGAGATTCCTAATGCGGCGCTTCCCAGGCAACGGCGCCAGAAATGCTTGTTGATATTTCTTAGCGCAATCACTAGAGATAGACAGAAGATCTAGTTCACCGGCAATGGCACCAGAAATGCTTGTTGGCACTTCTTAGCACACACCGACTAGAGTAAGAGAATGTGACTGAAGGTGGCGTCTGGTAGCAATGCTTACTGCAAGCCCGAACTATTACCAGAGAGAGGGTGTCACAATTCCTCCTCAGGCAACAGCTGAAGAATGCTAAGCAAGGCTAGACTCTAGTGAAGACGCAAGACGTACCAAGGGTAACTCTGCAAGTGCACAGGTACCGCTGTAGCACTTCAACCGGGTGAGTATCCGCGGTGTCGATATTTGTAGTTCGCTCACAGGGAAGCGGACTAGGACTCTCTAATAAATGGGTGGATGGATATCCGTGGTGGTTCTACTCAATCTAAGCTATTGGTGTTAACAAGGGGTAGGTTGTAATGGATAAGAGTGATAGACTAAGGGTAACTGGTAGGTAGCTAGCTAGGTGGGAGGACAACGAGTGAGTATGGACTCCTATGTATCTAACTCTACTTCTGTGTTCTAATCCTACTAATGTAATGACTCAACTAAACTAATGTCTAGACAATCTGTGTGATAGGGGAAGTCGACTGACAAGCAGGAGGGTTCATCCCCTACTCCAGCGGACCTTTGGCTTATGGTCGCCCTACAGACCTAACCCAACGCAAATAGAACTATAAGGAGATGAAGTCCTGTCATGATTCGCCGTTCTCGCTAATATACGTCGGAATGTGAATGGATATACCAATCAAGGAAAGGTTGCATCCACTAATAAGCACTAGCCTAAGCACCTCGCTTACACTAGCCTTATGACTTCGGCTACCACGTAAGTAGCCTCAGCCCCAGTTGGTAATGAAACACACATAAAGGATCTAGACACTAAACTAGCTATGACTCTACACTAAGAGGACTAAGACACAACACTACTATACTAGTATAGTAATGCACTAAGTAAATACTCAAAGTAAAGTACTCAAAGTAAAGACTTAATAAAGTAAAGCAAGAATATATTAATATAAAGAAAGTAATACAAGAGAAAAGGTACAAGAGCTATACCAGACTCTCCAGAAGACAACTCCGGAGACCCGAGCTTCGCTCGACTCGACTCTAACTCCCACTCTAGACTAGACTACACTACACTTGATCTCCCAAGAGAGATTGACAACACACTTGTGGACTACTTGGGGATTGTTTGGGATGATGGTCTAGGGGGGTATTTATAGTAGAGGTGGAGTAGGGGTTACTCCACCGCCACGTCATCGATCCGTGTGCTCTTCACCATGCTCCGTTAGATCTAACCGACCTTCCCACCGATTTGAATGGACGTCTCTCAGTGTAGGACACGTGGAGGCCATGCAGGAAGTCGGTGGAAGCAAACCGACCTTGGGAGGGTCCCACCTGCAGGTCGGCCGACCAGGGGTTGGCTGACCTGTGGGTCCCACTGCCCTTCTAGAAGGTCCAGGTGGCTGTGGGAACAATGCCAAGGTGTCATGCCACCTAGTCCAGGTCGGCCGACCTGGACCTGGTGAGCCTGGCCCACCTGCAGCTCCCTGGTGCTGTCCTGACTTGTCACGTGTAGTCTTGTCTGAAGTTGGGTTCACTTGATTCCTTGCTTGCTTCTATGTGGATCCTTGGACCAATGTGCTAAGTGATTGGAATATTGAGTTGTAGCACATTTGGATCCAGGAGAAGGTCTTCCTGTAGCATGTCAGGGACCCTGCTTGGTGGTTAGCTCCTGGTGAGACCAGAACCAGGTCGGTAGACCTGAGTTTTGGCTCTCACAGGGCTTATTTCCATCCTCCCTGCATTTCACAAGCTAAGAGTACAAGTGGAACTTTATTAGTGATAAATATGCTCATGTGATTCTTATCTTCCCTCTATCGAGGACTGTTGACGGGTTTCTGGGTATACCAAAACTGGTCTTAATTCCCGTCAACATCTATGAAAGTCTTTTTCTCGTACCTCCTTGTGGAATTATGTGAAAATTACTCACCAATACCACTGGCTACACACCACATGCTATACTGGTTCGTTTTTATTCTGCTCGTCACCTTCTTCGCACAAACATAGCTGGCCCCCCTCTACTTCTTCCACCCCTTCTATCCTCCGCGGCCCCGGGTGCGGTTGGCCTAGCCCACCACCCCCCCCCCCCCCCCCCAAGCCCCCCGCAAAGCCACCGGTGCGGCCGGGCGTGCCCCGGCCCAGTGGCCGCCAGAGCTGCTTCCTTGGCCTTGCTAGGGTGTGGTGTACGCTCGGGCTCAGCTGGTGCAGCCATGAACGTGATGAGGGCGAAATAGACCATTCCAACCAAAATATCATTTCGTGGATCTCGAGCTGTTGTCTACCCAAACCATTCATTGGTAGATTCATGGTGGATCTCATAGGCAGTAGTAGAGTTGATCTATGGTGAATTCAAGATCCAAATTCACATTTGTCAGTGGTGGACCTGTGCCAAACAAACAAATTTTATGTTATAGGTTTAGTCAAAATCTCAAAATCAAACTAATATATATAGATTTAGATGAGTCTAATGAGAAAAAAAGTATTAACATTTATAACATTAAATAGAAAAATTATGAAACTATTACACGACAAATTTAATAGTACTAATTCGCTTCATAAATATTGTCTATATAAATTTAGTAAAACTTAAAATAATTTTACATTGATAAGATTTTTCTTTTTAGGACATGATGGTGAGTAATGCTTAAAACACCCTCTATCCTAAAAATAATATAATTCTAGCACTTAAATGTTTTTCTAAAATAAATAACTCTACCTTAGGGTCCTCAACTCTATGGATGGTTTCCTAAAAAGACACACACACAAGATAATATTACTATTTTCTTTTGTCCATCCACCATATTGAGACAATAAAACTAGTAGGGATGTTGTACTGTTTTTTTCTTTGAGAATTACACGGTACAACGCAGACGCCCATAAAACTGCAAGCACACTCACCCCTATAAACACACGTACACAAACCCTACCAATATGTGCACCTCCGAATGACTGATCCGGCAGATTTGGAGATTCTAGAAGTTACTGCTAGTGCCTCGTTGTCGACGGGAACATCGCTTACCACTTAAAGATAGCGCCAAAAAATCTTAGAATAAATTCAAGAAAATGCGAGCACCGGCACCAAGACTAACCTAGGTGGGCAAGTTGCACCAAAGGGGACCTAACCAACTGATCTATGATTAGTTCACGGTCGTTGTACTATTTGAGTTTCTCACTAATTAATATAAAAAAATCAAAATTACTCCCCTCAAGTTTGACATTGGTTTAGATAACCACCTAAATTAATATTTGGTTCATTTTATTCCCCTAACTATTTAAGTTGGTCCAGTTTACCCTTAACATGTTTTTTTTTATTTTTGTTTCTTCACAAATAAGTTGAGTTTTAACATTAGATTTCGTAATGTCATAGAGGATATTATCTGTTATTTAGAAACAAAATCTATATTATTTTGTGCCACTATTTTGGTTGCTTAGGAAATTTAGTGACAAATAACACTAGAGATACAATACTGTACAAAATATAACGATGCAAAAATCATGATGCATTTTTCTAACACAAAATGTGATGTCCTCCGTCAGTTCACAAATTTGAAACTAAAATACAATTGTACGTAGGAAACAAAAATCAGAATCCTTTTAAGGTATCAATTGCACGAACTGAAATAGTTCGAGTAGATAGAGCCAAATGTTAGTTTAGGGATTTATCTAGAAGTAGACCAAATTTAGAGTGAGTAAAAATTTATTTTTTCTAGATGGATGGAGTAGTTTTCTTCTCTTTGAAAAGTCATATGAAGGTCGTACTCATTTTTTTTTTGCGCTAGTATAACGATTTGATGTGACAGTGAGATTAGCTTGTAGACTAGTACAGTGGAACAATCAACGTGTGTTTGGTAAAAAATGACTGGAGGTACAAAAATCGTGGTTCGTGGTGTGGAAGAATCGACATTTTTTTTTTGACATGAATCGACATGTTTGGTTTGAGTGCATAGACCAAGCGGGAATAGACAATTAATACTGTAGGACTCAGCCGGAGTTAAAAGAAAATCACAGTCCGTGCTAGCTGTGGAAGACTATCAACGTCAGTCCGTGATTATCACTGACAGCGATACGATGACTATTATTACTACTGGTTCCAAAACAACTAGTAGTAGTGATAAAACAATATCGGTAGTGATAGGTGGCATATCACTATCAGTTTGTCACTTCAGCGGCAAGGTACCTTGAGCCCGTGCACTTCAGCGGCAAGGTACCTTGAGCCCGTGCAGGCTGGACGATCAAGTAGGGCCTCCAAAAATAATGGGCCCTAAGATTTAGGGCACTAAGCCCCATAATTATTCATTTCCACCTATTGAGAAGAGAAAACCGTGGTAAAACGTCTATTTTGTCCCTTTCTTCTTCCCCTTGCTTTCTTTTCCCTCTCCTTCACACCAGATCCTGGCCTGACCCAACAGGTAGGGCTCGCAGCAATGGCGGGGTTGAGAGGGAGTAGCAACGACAGCAGAGCAACGTGTGGGCGCGAGCTAGTGGTGGGCTGCCTGACGGTGACTTGTGGGCGAAGCGCGACACCCACGTACGACAACCCATCTGAGCACGGAGCGCATGCGGGCGAGCTGGCACGGCAGCATTTTTTTTTTTTTGATCGGAAAACACATCCTGCATTAAACTTCATTCCTAGGCAAATCGCCCATTACAAGAGTCAGTACATGTGAAGGCACTTGGCCCATTAACACATCTAAGCCACAATCCACCACATAAGCTCCATAGTCAGCTAAAGAGTCTGCTACCTTATTACAAAGTCTATTACAGTACGAGACAGTATAAAATGAAAATTCTGTTTGCATAACTTCTCGTATCTGAACAACCAGAGCTCCAATATTGCTTCGGTCTAAACTTGGCGACTTGAGGGCATTGGCAAGCACAATGGAGTCCGTTTCCAAGATAATTCTTGACATTCCTAGTTGAGCTGCATGTAAGACAGCCTTATAGGCCGCAATTGCTTCAGCATGCAAAGCTGATGAAGCATAAGCAATATTCCCAGCCCCAGCTGCAAGCACCTCTCCATTGTTGTTTCTCACCACAAATCCATATCCTCCGATTCTCTTATTTTGATCAAAAGAACCATCAGAATTGATCTTATAAATATCCTCTTGTGGAGGAGTCCATGAACATCCAAGAGTAACAGGTGTCACTTTCTTTTCAATTTTGTGCAACTTTTCAAACTCCATCAGGAAGAATGACACAGAACCACAAATCTCAGTTGCATTTGCCATTCTCCCACCATTATTAGCCTTGTTTCTTTCCGACCCCCATCTCCAAAGAAAGATAAAGACTTTTAATTGAATATCCATTTGTCGCTCCCAAATCTTGTTTAATACTTCCATTCCTGATCGGCAGCTCATTAGTTCAGATCTTATATCCTCCATATTCAAAAGGCGCCAACACGTCTTTACGTACTTACATTTGAAGAAAATGTGCCCAGAGTCTGGACAAATGGTATCTAATTTTATCCCACGCCTGGCCAAATTTCTCTTAACAGGAAGAATGTTATGCGCAAAACGCCATACGAACATTTTAACTTTGTTGGGAGCTTTAATTTCCCAAATCTTCATCCAGTTGAAATCACTCCCACATCCATTTGTACATCCAGAAGTAGAAGCATCTCTTCCTGTAAGGGCATCTCTTTTTTGCACAGCACACTTATAAGCCGATTTAACTGAAAATACTCCCTTCGAATCAAAATGCCAAGCAGGCCAATCCTCCATATGCACATTAATTGGAATCCGTAAGATCTCAGCAGCATCCTCAGGCCAAAAAATGTCACAGATTAATTGCTCATCCCATTCACTTATTGTTGGATCTATAAGCTCACTAACTCTTGTCAGCAAACATGATCTCCTAGGTGTAACTGGTTTTCTTGTTGTACCTCTGGGCAGCCATGGATCTTCCCATATTTTCACATTTTCACCATTCCCAATTCTCCATATGAGCCCTTCTTTTAAAAGTTCAACCCCTCTTAAAATGCTTCTCCAAGTATAAGATATACCAGCACGAGGAATACAATGGAGAATATCTGATCTTGCAAAATATCTTGCTTTCATCAGCGGAGAGGCAACACAGTAGCAGCGGCCCAGCGGGGAGAAGTGGCTGTTGGAACCAATGAGTGGGCTTTGCTTCCGGTTCGGCCCAGCTCAACCCAAAAGACTATCCTGATAGGTGACAACTATTTCGCCTTATATGTTGTGCGCCCCCGCCTTCGATTACCGCCGATGTGGGACTAAACCCCAACAGTTGCATTGGTGGCAATGAGCAGCGCGTGAAAGAGGAAGAAGGAAGAGGCAGGGGCAAGAATGAAATCTCCCCACCTTCCTCTCTCCTCAGCTGGTGGAAATAAATAAAATAAAGGATACGGTGTCCCACAGTATAATTGTTAGCAATGGGAGTGTCTTTTAGCAAATTGCTCCATTTTGAGGTGTCTATCATCAAACGACCTCCACTTTCATCAAACGACCTCCACTTTCAGTATGTAGCTCATCATTTATTAGCAAAAATCAAAAAGGTCAATATGAAGGAGGTGAAAGAAATAATAGTAACGTGATCCCGGACATCTAGCATTCTACCCGCAATGGTTGGCCATACGATCGCGATTCATAATGGAAAAGAACATATACTTTTTTTTTGACCAAAGTCGGCAAGGGAAATCCCAGCCTATTTTTTTTAATTTTTTGATAATGCGCCTGTTTAAATTCGCTCCCACGGGGAGTTAAACCTGTGTCTCTGGCTGGGTGCTACTCAGGTGCTCTAACCACTAGGCTAGAGGCCCTTTCGCAAAAGAACATATACCTATTTACATAACAAATCCTATGCTAGGTCGCAAATTGGAGGAATTCGTGCCTACTCAGCATTTCACATGTTATGAAAGTACAAGAACGAATACTAAATCTCATCATCAATTGAATTCAGAATAGAAAGATTCAGAATAAAAAAGAAACACCCAATATCATTTGCAATCTTAAACTCCTATAAAGTTAAGACTCACTAGACTATTTTTATAGCCTATCCTTACGCCACATCATCTACTTTCCCACTAGCAATTATTTTGATATGCAAAGTCCAAATCAACATCCACTAAAACATCACAACATCTATTATCTTGACATGCAAGGTGTCCATCTGAATAGTCCACTATCACTTGCAATTAAGGTTCACTAGCACAATCAATAATAATGTCTATGTTTGCAAGACATATGATCCAGTAACAAAATTAGTTACACACATTGGTATACCACGCTCCCTTATTAAGAATTCTATGAATAGTTTAATTTAATTTGAAATCAGTAGTTACCGCAGCAACACGCAGAGTATCTGCATAGTTTTTTTATGATGGATCTCTTTGGGATGGTGGAAACATAGTCTTCAAGAGTGTTTTTTCTGTCTTTGGACTAGCTACCTCAGTTTTAGTTCGCCTTGGTGCAGCTTTGTTTCTCTTTTGTACGGACTTACTACTATAAATAAGCTTAGTAGAATATTTCACCCTCCTGTTTTCTCAAAAATAGAGACAAATTTAACACCAAGATTGAACTACTCGACAAGATCTACAACTTTGTAGGTAACAACTTTTCATTACAAGTGCATCGTGTGTATGTTTAACTCTTCTTCTTAATACAATGATACACAAAACTTTTGTGTGTTCGAAAAAACACTTTTTCATTTGAGATCTCCCCCATCGCCCTCCCTGCTCTGCAATGTCGGGCGATGCCCCTCCCTCTCCTAGCGAATAGGTAGCAGTGCAGCGCCCCTTCCTCTCCCTCGTTTCGAGCGGCGCCTCTCCCTCTCATGGTGAGTAGGCAGTGGCATGGCACCCCTCCCTCTTTCGGAGAGCAGGCAGCGGCGTGGAGCCCCTACCTCTCCCGGCGAGCAGGCAGTGGTGTGGCACCCCTCCTCCAGCGTCGCGGATCTAGACGAGGAGCTCCTCCGACAGCTTCTCCAAGCACATCTACGGCCATGTTGGCCAGATCTGTGGGGGATGAGGCCAGATCGTGGATCTAGACGAGGAGCTCCTCCGACGGCTTCTCCAAGCACATCTACGGCCATGTTGGCCAGATCTGTGGGGGATGAGGCCAGATCGCGGATGAGGTGGCCGGATCCGCACGTGGTGGCTGGATCCACAGACATGGTGGCCGGATCCATGGTGGACGTGGTGGTCCAGTGAGCAACGGCGACGGCGCATTCATGGGTCACGTAGGGATCAATAGCAGCAGCTCCTCCGATGGCGACGGCGGCTAGTAGGAGCATCAATGGCGAGGCCCAGATCCAGGACTGGTTGGGCTACGAGCTTTTCCTCCCATTTTTTGTTTTTATTTTATTTAACGAGGTGGGCATCAAACCGCCTTAGGAAAGGTCCCATTTTCATCTGAGGCGTTTTGGTTGCCCATCTCAAAAATCATTTTTGCCAGCCTCGGTTAAGTTTATTGTAGCAGTGGAGAACAAGAATGTTGAGGTCTCGAATTTTTATCCTAAAATCATGTATTTCTTATCTTTTTATCACCTATCACTGTCGGTTATCGACGTTGTGAATAAATTTTTAATAATAAAATAACAAAACATAGGAATACATGAGTCATTTTTTAAATAGTAAAATAAAATAACTCATGTATGTATTCCTATTTTTTTATTCTCCTCACATTTGTTTTATTGGATTAAGACAAATAATTGTATCTACAAACTCTAAATTTTATACTATCACGCATCTGTTACACTCTTTTTTCAGATGAGATATCTAGAATTTGAGAGCTCAACAACCTAGATCTAAGCTTGAGTTGTATTCTGTAACAATATTTGAAAATGCTCGAATTTCATGTCCCGGCTAAACTTTACCTAATTCCTGCATGCAAATACACATATACTTCCCAGCGCATATAGATAAAACTATTGCTACACTACTCTCTTCGTTCCAATTTATTTGTCATTTTACCTTTTCTAGATACAGATGTAAGGAGCGTGGAGCGGGGCCGGCGGCGTGGGCGGCGCGGGCTGGCGGCGGCGGGCGGCGGCGAGGCGCACGTGTAGGAGCAGGGGCGGCGGTGCGAGAGGAGAGACAAGATAGGGTTGAGGCCCTTCTTTATTTCTAATCTGAACTGATTACATCTTCTATGTATCTGTAGTTGGACTCGCTTGACTCATAACCTAACTAGGAGATCCTCATAGATACAGATTCTCCTTTTACAATTCGACCCTTTCTTATTTTGATCAACTATTTTAAAAACTATGGAGACTCAATTTGAAAACCTAGATAACGTTGATGAGGTTGCGGCGGCGGTGCGGGGGATGCGCCCCCATCTCCTCCCGGCGCGGGTCTAGGGCGCCCGCGGCCCGCTTGCAGCGGCGGCGGCGGTGCTGCCCCTCTCCTAGGCCCAAGCTGGCCCAATTTCCTCGCCGATATGTAGAGCCCACATTGCGCGTGTTATAGCACTCCCCCCTTCTCCACTCAATGCGTCCACGCGGCGAAACACATACCAGCTGTCGACGCCGAAGGGAGGGAGAATCGTTGCATGAGGGAGTTCTTCTAGGAAGTATGACATGCATCCCTCCATTGCATCGTTGAGGGTGACATTCTCACGAGTGCGGAGGCGTGCGAAGTCAAAGCAGCAGTGGAGGTTGCCGATGTTGTCGAAGCGGTGGTAGATGGAGTCGTCGGTGCTTGGGCCTGTGCACGGACCTCCTTGTACTGCAACTAGGAGGTGTTTTGGAACTGATGTGTTCATCTCGAAACGAGCCATCACCTTTGGGGGTCTGTTGAAGTGGCGGAAGTGGTTGCCTAGGTCGGTGTTGATGTAGACAGGCAATCAGCGCCAGATGGTCGTGGTAGTGAGTGTTGGTGGAGAAGTCGTTAGATCCATCATGTTGCCGAACATGAAGGAGCCCATGTCAAAGTTGTTTGGTAGTAGGCGGTGTCATCCTGTGCTTGGGACGATGTCGACGTTGACGCGCCTGACACAGATCAGCACACGTCCAAGGCCATCAATGAACATCGTCGTTGCTCCTAGTAACGGGTGGTGGGATGGCCACGATCGCCCGAGCATGATGTAGGAGGGCATCCCATTCACCTGATGTGTCGTCGGTTGTTGGTGGGCGCCGAGAGCTAGCATCTCTATGCTGGCAGGCCCTTCGTTGTTAATGAGATCTAGGAGATCAGGTAGGAGTGGTGATGCTGACGAGATGAAGAGGTGACCGTCGAAGAAGATGAGTCCTTCGTTGAAGTTCCACGCATTTGCCGCCTTGCCATTTGCAATGGCTAGGGAGACTGTGCGTAGCTCCCGCTATTCCCTGATGGCTTGGCATAGTTGGTCGAAAATGATGTTGTCGCATTTCCTGAAGTTGTCGAGGATGTTATGAAGGCGTGCCCGGTGCACCCTGTTGGTCACCACGCTAGGTTGGAGCGCTGGCCAGAGTGCCAATATTGGTTGCAAGGGCGCTGGTCGAAGCAGTGGCATTGGTTGCACCTGGAGCTGCGGTGGCGCGTAGAGCATGTGAAGGCATCCTTCGCAGTCGTAGACTAGGGTTCTGTCGGTGAAGTCCCAGATGACACGCCCCATGCTTGCGAGCCATGGTATGCCCAAGATGACATCCACGTCGTGGCTGAGGTCAAGGAGGTACGCATCAAAGGTGAAGGTGTTGGTATCGATGCGTAGGGGTAGTGCAAACGAGGCAGAGCAGCAAGGCACCTCGGCCCTGCTGCCGATGGGGATGGTGGTGTTGATGCGGTGCTCCTGAAGGCCGATGCCACGCGCAACGTTGATGTTGATGACGTTGTGCGTTGATCCCGAGTCGACGAGGACGTGGATGCCAGATCCTATGATCAAACCCTCAAAATACAGAAGAAAAGCTCCTCGTACCTCTGAATTTTTCTTAGCGATGAGCATCATGAGGCCGGTGTTGGTGAAGGACGGTGTCGTCGTGGTCGACGAACGACGGCGGCGCCGAATCCCCTGTGAGGGCACTAACTGTAGCTGCTCCTGAGGCTGGCGAGGTCCATCCGTGTAGATGGTGACCTGTTGGTTGATGTTGAGGTCGGGAAGAGCGATGGTTCATGCAGCCATCGTCTCGATCTCCTCCTCAGTTTCCATGGTGGTTGTCTCCTTGGTGTCGTACTTGTTCTCCATCTTTTGGAGACGGGCGTCGACGGTGGCGAGCTCGTCGTGAGAGTGTCGATCTTGTTGAGGGTGTTGGCGGTGAAGTTCTGGAGCAACAGTTCCATCTCGACGAAGCTAGCCATGGCGGAGGCGTGGGGATCAAACCGGTCGTCTGATACCAGGTGTAAGGAACCTGGAGCAAGGGCGGCGAAATGGCCGACCAGCGGCGGCGTGGGCGGCGTGGGCTGGCGGCGGCGTGGCACGCGCTCGCAGGAGCAAGGGCGGCGGCATGAGAGGAGAGAGAAGATAGGGTTGAGACCCTTCTTTATTTTTGATCCAAACTGATTACATCTCTATGTATTTATAGTTGGACTCGCTTGACTCCTAAGCTAACTAGGAGATCCTCATAGATATAGATTCTCCTTTTACAATTCGACCCTTTCTTGTTTTGACCAACCATTTCCAAACTTATGGAGATTCAATTTGGAAACCTGGATGACGTTGACGAGGTTGCAGCGGCGGTGCGGGGGCTGCGCCCCGACCTCCTCCCAGCGCATGCCAAGGGCGCCCGCGGCCTGCTTGCGGCAGCGGCGGCGGCAGCGGCACTGCCCCTCTCCTAGGCCCAAGTTGGCCCAATTTACTCGCCGATATGTAGAGCCCGCGTTGCGCGTGTTACACTAGATATATCGTTTATTTAGGTGCATATAAAGACTAGGTATCTAAAAGCCAGAACGACCTATAATTTGGGGGCACATGGTGGTAACATTGCACGAGTGCATTGTAAGCAAATTAGCATTACAATGATCTTCCGGTTTCTGGTGAAGGACTGCGAGTGTGTGAAGCTGTACAAGCCAGATCAGCGGTAATGCCCAACACATGGAAGCCGTTTTGTGCTATACAAAAGGAAGCGAGAGAAAAGGATGTGCTCATCAGAAGCGAGAAAGAGGATTTGCTCATTAGACCTATATTGCCATCATGACGCAGACATATCATGTACTCCCTCCGTCTCAAAATAGATGTCACTTTCGTTTTAAGAAACAACTACCTAAGCGAATTATTTATTAAAATATATAAATATTTATCTTAAGTAATTAAGTCTTATCGAAACATCTTTACATCTAGTTTTTTTAACAAATTTATTTGAAAATATAAATATTACATATATTTTCTACAAATCGAGTTAAACTTGTGGCGACGAAACCCAAAACGACATCTAAAAAGAGACGGAGGGAGTACGTTAGTTTCAGGCTTTCAGCTTTAATCAAGTCTTCATGGAAGTCAAGTCAACAGATGAGGTTGATGGTCGTATTGAACTTTCCAAGTCCTCGGCCAGCCAAATCGCATATTCGTGTGGTGTACGGAGACGCAGGATGGCCGGCCAAAGTACTAGTCGTCGTGGTAGTGGTAGCTGGACAAGCAACTCAAATCCAATCCCAAATTAAACGACGAAAACTGCACATCGGGGCCGACTGGTCCCTTTACATAGAAGGCGGGGGCATCATGGACATTTTGTCCCCCGCTCTCAACTACCCTCTTGACGGGGACGGGCTTTCCATCATGTGGCACTCTTCACGCTGTCTTTCTTTCGGGCTGTTTGGTTGATATGTTTTTCGGCGGATTTCGGCTGATCCAATAGTAATATGTGAGAAAGAATAAGTTGAAACAAAAGATTAGTTTAACCAAACATCAGGAACATCGTCTTTGGAGCGCCGTCGAAGGTCTTGAGGGCCTCGTTTACCGCCTCACATCCTGCATAGTGCAAGTGTAATAATACCTAGATTTCGACCTTGCAAGAAAGAATGATAGGCCATCCTCCATAAGGAAACAACAAAATAAAAGTAAAAAAGAGGGTTTTAATAATACCTAAATTACCGTAAAACAGTTGTAATAATACCTAGATTTCGACCCAGCAAACATAAGAAAAAACGAGAGGTCATCCAGAAAAAAACAGCAAAAAAGAGGCCATCCAAAGGAAAACAGCAAAAAAAAAAGTAAAAAAGGAACCTCACTTTTTTTTTTTGACAACAGGAACTGTGGGGGAGATCCCCACAGTGGTGGCTATTTTCATTAATTTTCTAATAAAGGAGTACAGAGGTATACATACCGTAATTAACTAAAAGCATCAAGCCAAACACAGAAGGTTGACCTAAGGTCCTCCTTCAATCTACATGACTGATGATTACATTGGTTTTTGAAGTTGACCTTCCACCTCTCTAAGCTTGGATTGTTCCTCTGGAACACCTTATCATTTCTAATTTTCCATAGTTCCCAGGCTGCTATCATGGTTATCTCTGTGAAGCAGGGTATGTTATGGGTTGACCGTGCTTGAAGGAATCTTTCATCCAGCTGAATTGATGCATCCCAAGTGATTCCCAGCGTTGACCAGCAGTCTTGGGCAAATTGACAATCAAAAAACAGGTGTTCAATTGTTTCATCCACCCCGGAGTTACACAGAACACAAGCATTTCCTCCCTGCACCTGCATATTCCTTCGCTGAAGCATTGTTTTGGTATTCAATCTATCCACCAGAAGTAGCCAAGTGAAAATCTTCACTCTTGGGGTGCATTTTGACTTCCAGACTATCTTGAAGATTGGATGGGCATCAATGTCACTAAAGATGTGCTTGTAATATCGTCGTGATGTGTACTTGGTGCCCCAAATGGGGATCCATTTGTCTGCTGCATCCTCCTCATAATTTAGTGCCTGTATCTGTAGTTTTGCAGTGACTCTAGTTCTTGCAATGCTTCCTCTGAAAGTGGTAACCGAACAAGGTGTCAAGGTCCTCGGCTTGCATTACTTCTTGAACTGATATACCATCTCTCCTGACATAAGAGGCCAATCTTGGATATCTGTGCAATAGGACTGTTTCAGTCCAATAGTCATCCCAGAAACAAGCTGTTGAGCCATTGCCAATTTC
Source organism: Themeda triandra (assembly GCA_018135685.1). NCBI lineage: Eukaryota > Viridiplantae > Streptophyta > Magnoliopsida > Poales > Poaceae > Themeda > Themeda triandra. Next base: position 46,259 of record JAENPR010000207.1, on the reverse strand, counting down.
ACACTGAGTTATTTGTCTAAATAGGACATTAAGCCTCAGCACATCCCTCCACCAGAAGGGGCCTAACTCCCTGGTTGCATGAGGGACCCTGTTATTGTAGTATTTCAACCAAATCAACTGCACCCATGGGATGTCTTCTTTATTATAGAACTTGCTAAGGTGTTTCATGAGCAAAGCATCATTCTGCAGACTCAGATTAATGATCCCAAGACCACCTTTCTCCTTTGGTTGCATCACTACTGGCCAGACCACCAGGTTACCTTCTTTCTTTTTTTTAGAGTTTTCATGCCACAAGCATTGCTTTCTAGCACGATCCACATTTTCAATCACTCCTTTTGGAAGCTTTACAGTGCACATTGCATAAGTCATGATGGGGGTGATTGCTGAATTAATCATCTCCAGTCTTCCACTGTAAGATAGCCACACTGAACAAGCAAATAGCCTTCTTTCCACTCTAGTCATTACTGGTGAAAAATCATCTATTCTTGGTTCGGTTGTCCCCATGGGTAGCCCTAAATATGTAAAAGGTAGGGTACCCACTTCACATCCAAAGGTGCTTGAAAGAATGATCATTTTTCCTAGGGAAACATTGATAGGGTACATACTAGACTTGCTATAATTAACTGAGAGTCCTGTTGAGTTCACAAAACTTCTGAGTAAGGTCTTGAGAAAGACCAGCTGTCTGGCATCTGCTTGCATAAGTATTATTGTATCATTAGCATATCGAACTACTGGGAATTCTTCTATTGGCTGTGGGATAGGTTTGACTAATTGTCCAATATCTGCAGCTCTGTTAATGAGAATTTGCAAAAGTTCAGTAGCCAGAACAAATAGCAAGGGAGATAAAGGATCCCCTTGCCTAACACCCCTCTTGCACTTGAAGAATTTCCCAGCTACACCATTGAGCAATACTGTAGAGGAAGCTAAGCCTAGGATTGTTTCCACCCACTGGATCCACGATTAGGAAAACCAAGATGTGCCATCATGTGAATTATAACCGAATGTTCAACTGTATCAAAAGCTTTGGCAAAGTCAAGCTTTAGAATAATTACTTCTCTCTTTGATTGGTGGCACTCGATGAATGTATTCATAACTCCAAGCTAGGCAGTCATGAATTGTTCTAGATTTAATAAACACATACTGATTTCTATGCACCAATGTCAAAATTTTCATTTGCAATCTGTTAGCAAGAATCTTTGTTATCAATTTCAGGGAAATATTCGTCAAGGAAATTGGCCTGAAATCATCATTCACTGTTTCAGGGTTGTCCTTTTTGGGCACAAGAGTGATGTATGAATAATTGATGCATTCTAAGTCTGCCAAATTACTGAAAAATTGATAGCACAAGTTGTAGAAATCCCCCTTGACTATCTCGCCAACATTTTTTTAGAAACGAGGCCATTATAACATCTGGTCCAGGGCTCTTGTCATTTGGCATTTGTCTGACAATTTTATCAATTTCTTCTGTTGAGACAGGAGCACAAAGTGAGTCTAATCCAGTGACAGGCTCAATTAAGCTATCCAATTCAAAGAGCATGTTAGGTGAAGTGGTTGTGCCCATTCTCTCTTTGTAGGAGGACCAAAGCAATCCTGCCTTGCTATTATGGTCTTGCACCCATATACCTTGATCATTCTTCAATTGGGGTATGGAGTTCCTTCTATATGAGATTGTGGCCATGCTGTGGAAAAATTTGGTACACTCATCACCAAATTTTATCCTGTTAACTGTGTATCTTTTCTTCCAGTACAAGTTCTTATAATGTAGCCAAGTCTGCAACTTGATCTTGGTTACTCTTATCGAGTTTGCCTCTAGATTAAAGAGCTCCCTTCTATCTTCAATAGAATCAATGAACCGTATGACCGCATTGCGATTGGTGATGTAAATGTTTAGGTTGGACAGACTCTTGCTCCACTGTTTGAGAGTTGATCTCAAGTTTTTGAATTTTTTTGAAATTGCTTTTGCTGCATTTAGAGTGGAGGGTGTGGCATTCTAGGTTGCTTGCACAGTCTCCACAAAATCTACTTGCTCAGCCCAGAAACTCTCAAATCTGAATATATTGGCCTTGAGGATGGTGGTGCTTATCACTATCTGACGGCGTATATGATCTGAAGTAATCCCGGCAAGTGGCAACACCTCGGTTCTAGGGTAGTCAATTGTCCAATTGATTGCGGTAAAGAACCAATCAAGCTATTCTAAAAGTGGCTCAGATTGCATGTTACTCCATGTGTAAGCTCTTCCCTTCAAAGGCAGTTCTACAAGGCCCGGGTGGCCAATAGCATCATTGAAGATCAGGGTGTCAGCAAGGTTCCCACCAGGCCTATTTCTATTTTCCAAAGATCTATAGAAATTAAAGTCCCCAAGGAACATCCAATTCTCATGATCCTGTATGTCTTGGCCTTTGAACCAATTAATAAATTCAGAGCGTGTAGGGTCATCACACGGCCCATAAACAGTGGTGAGCTTCCAATTTTCATTGCTTTGCATTCAGGTGAAGGAGATGGTGATCCCATAACTCTGTTTATCAATCACATTACCTTTGAAAATACTGCTGTTCCAAACAACTAGGATCCCCCTGATGTACCCACTGATGGTATTAAATCAAAGCTGTCAAACCGTCTAGAAGCGAAGTTGCGTATGTATGACATATCAAAATTGTCACGTTTCATTTCCTGTAAGCATATGACCGCATAATAGCTTTCCTCTATCTTTTGCCTCACTGCATCCCATTTTGGCTTGGCATTGATTCCCCGAATGTTCCAATTCAAAATGTGCCAATCACGTGTGTTACTCATTTATAAAACTGTATGTAGAGATCGATGATCTGTTGTCTCTAGGAAAAACAGAGGATATGATTGTCGGCAAGCACTGGTAATGAGGATAGAACGATATGCTTGATAAGAAGATGATAACATGGCAGCACAAATAAAGATACCGACCGAAAACGATTAACGTTAAGTGAAAAGCACACGGCTTAAATCTGTTTACACACATCCAGACCAAACTCACTGCAACTCGACGATAAAGTTTAACAGACTGGGAAATAAGATGAAATACTGACTCGATCCACAAAGCACAGATAAGGACAGTGTTCAGATAAAAGCAAAAGTGATCATAACAGATGATCCTAATCCGGACTACAGCCAAACTTGATCTATTCATCTTGTTCTTCATTGGGGATGTCCACATTGGATGGCACCTGCATCAGCGCGTCTTCGGTGAGATCCTCAGGGTCTACACCACACTTGAGCCCCTAGTCTTGCAGAGTGGATAGAGAAATAGGGCCAGGTATACCTGTTACTTCATCAATTTCAACAAGCCAGTTTTTGTGATGTTTAGAGGGTTCTTTCACTATTCTCACCTGCCGAAAGCCGGCGCTGTCCCCTCGAAAGCGAACACTGCGACACACATCTCTCTACATGAGTGGAGTGCGACCATCACCGACTCGAAGCAATCCTATGAAGGCACATGTTCTTTCTCTTCTTTGAAACTAGGCTCTGAGCTGGGCCTTTTCCTTTCTTTGGATTGGGCCTAATTTCTTCACTTTGAAATTCAAAAATCTCAAGGCTTGATTCATCATGGGCCGACTCGGCATCGAAATTGTAGCATGCAGAACTCCAACACTGTTAATTATCAGGACTGATTCTTTAGTATTCTTTAGTGGTGCCTTGAGCCTTGCCATCCTGATGGCTTCATCAAACCAGGGGAACACCTCCAATGCAAGGACCTGAGGGATCAGACGCCATGGGACGATCTCAAGACAGGCAGGCACTGAAACAGCCTCTGCATTGGCCCCTGAAGTAGCCTGAAGAATAACACTTGCTGGGGTAGAGCTACTACCAGGGATGCCTCTCTTGTGGAAGATTGTCCTATTATCACTGACCTTGTACTTGGCACGTGACGCAGCAGCAGCTGAGGTCTCTACAACAGCAGAGGTGGCATCAGAGGAGCTATCATCATCCAAATCAAACACCTTCTCTATGGGGATGTTATGCCAATTGGCTCGAAGGAACTGCATGGAGGAACCAGATAGTTCCAAGTTGAGCAAATCTTGAGGAAAAGCAGGGTGCTGAGGGATCTGAATGCCCTGAGCTGGATTGCCATTGTCATTGACAAAAACTATAGGGTCTAGGTAGGCCAAGCAACATCATCATCATTCTCTGCATCTACATCCATTACATCATCTGCATTGCCCACATCCATAACATTCTTAGCCTGATTTCCTTGAGCAGCATTTGCATTGCCCCCTGCATTTGCATAGTGATTCACTATTTGGTCCGCTGGATTTGGGTGTGGATTGCCTCCAAACATCCCAAGATTAAGGGCAGCTCCCTGCTGCTCATTCTGCCAGTTTGGAGCCTGAGGATTGGGACCCATGACCACCGGTCCATGCTCTGGGTGAGGTTCACCATCAAAAGGCGCTGGATCTTCATCAGCAGGAAAGGCATCTAGGAAATGACCATTTAGAATGTAGACTGGTACTGACCAAGAATGACCCATGCCCCCAATCAAGGTCCCACAGGATACAACCAGGCTTCAAGGCACACGATCTAGACTGAGCAGGAGAGCCTGAACTAGGACCCTCGACTTGTTATCATCTCTATACCAATCTAGCAGGTGACCAAATGGAGCAACTACAGTTCTGATGTAGAGGTCTTTCTAAAAATCTAACGGGAAAGCAAGAAACAGCAGCCAGCAAACACGAATGTAGGTGCAGGAACGGGCATTGATCCCTTCATCATGTCTGACTACTCTGACCACGTGGTTAGGACCCAGGTTGATCGGAGAATTCCTGACTAGACGCTCCCACTGAGCAACTGTGCGTAGCTTGATCAACCCTAATCCAAGAGGAGAGGGGTAGGCAGATTCAATACGAACCCTTTAATTCTCCTCCAAGAAGTCGCAGACGTGGTCGAGGGAGGTGCGGAGATGATCTGGGTTCACCGACATAGGGTCGATGGAGACAATGTCGTACTCCTCGTGCTCCCTCGTTGGCTCGCCGCCGAGCGCCATGAGACCGCGCGCCGGCCTGTTCCATCCATGCTCCACCGCCAGCCCAGCCACCATGAAGGGCTAAGGATTGACCGAAAAGTTCGCCAGGTTGCCGTCAGAGTCAGCAGCGGCGACGGGAGGTGGATTGGGGTTTTCTGCGTTGTTCTTCTCTAGGAGAGATGAGATATGCGAGGAGGGGATTGGATTGCACTGTTCCACCAAGGTGGAAGGCGGAGCGTCCGAATGCTGCTGCTGATTTTTCTCTGAGGAAAGATATTCTTGTTGCTTGACTAATTGATTCACAGAGTTTGTTTGGTGGGCACGGGAATTGAGGGAACAACCATCAGCTTCAAAATTTCTAGGATTCGAAGGGGCATGCTGAGTTGGGATTGGGATCTTGGGCCTCCATTGAACAGAAGGCTCCGTTTTGGTCAGGTGGGCCTTGGGCATCCAAACCCAAACAGGCCTAGGTTTTCCTCTGCAAAACTTGACCACATGGCCCAGCTCGAAACAACGGGAGCATCTGATTTTGGATCGGCAGGCCCATCTCGCATGACCCTCTAGAAGGCAACGGGAACACTTGAGGGGCCGATAATCACACTGTGTTTTTTAATTTGAATTTAGATCCAACACTCCCTCTCGGTACCCGTCGAAGAAACCGCCTTGTTCTTTGTTGTTTCCTGGATTTTGCTTTCGCTGGATCATGGAGAAAAGACCAATTTGGAGGGTGAGGCATTGGGATCTATCTGGCTAGAGAAGGATCCAAAAGAGATCGAGAGACCAGTGGATTTCAGAGGAGGTGGAGGAGGCTGAATAATGGGTTTGGCAAAGCAAACTTTTTTCAGGATCTTTGTCCATTCTTTCTCTTGTTCAATCTCCCAGGCTCTTTTCTCCTGTTCCCAGTGGGGAGTGCCATTGTTCCAAAGATGAAAGTAAACATCAAAAGTTTCGGCAATGACACGTCTAAGTTTGTAGACGTAAAAGCCCACATCCTTAGAGAACACCGAGAAACGAAAGTGATTGTTGCTCAAGAATTTCACATGAAAATTTGCATCTTTTCCTCCAAGATAGGATTGGAGGGCAAGAGCAACCGATTCCTCCATCAACCGGAATAAAAATCTTTGAAAGGTTGCGAGCAGAAAGAACGATCCATCCGGAGAGGGGAGGGGGTGGTGTACCGGAGATCTGAAGAGATGGCAGACTTCTTCTTGAAACTTCAATCCATGATCAAAGTCCATGTTGGCAGCCGTATCCAAAGTGGATCCCATGACGCCACGTGCACCATCGACGATCACGAGGGAGTCACCGACGCGAGGCATGGTTGTTGGCAACGGTGGGCGGTGGGAGGGGCAGGGGGCGGTGTGAGGGGGTGGGAGGGGAGCCATTTGATTAAAAAGGAACCTCACTTGGGTATTAATCCTACAACCTCAAGGTGCATTTGACCAATAACCACTCATCTATTAGCATCATTGACAACAATTGTTGGAAAGTATCCTATATATAAACTTAAGTTGTTGTGAAGAGGAAAAAATCAGTATGTTTTGTCAAATAACTTTTTCTTTTTTCATTGATAGATCTGTTTTCTATTTTATCTAATGAACGTTGAATTATTTTTGTAGAGATCAAAACACTACTATGGAGCAACTTTAGTGATCCTTCTTATTTGTTTAAGTCTGAGATTGCCCTAGTGTGTATCAAGGCTAAAGCAAGAAAGAAAGAGCAACTCACAGCATGGATGCAGCAACTTCAGTGATCCTTCTTATTTTTGTCTTTTGGGCCTTATGGCCTTGTATTTTCTCCTGTTGTATTCCTTCCCCTCCCTCCCTCTCGGCTTCCTCTAGTTCCTGTTTTAGGTTTTCTTCTTTTTCAGTTGTAGTTTTGTTCTCTGTTTCTTTCTTCCTTTTGGTTAGCGTAGTTCTTTCTGTTGCTCTTCTTTCTCCCTCTTGGCCTCGGCCCTGTTGTTGTAACTGGTTTGTTTCCTTTTTTCATATATATAAAAGAAAAATATAGGTAGGGGCTCCCCTGCTGATTTTTTCAAAAAAAAAAAACACTACTATGTCGATGCTAGTAAATGTTTCAACCGTACTTTGTTATTAAAAGATAACAATAAAAATAAAATAAAAGAAAAAAATATATGGCACCAATGGATATCAACCTAAAATCAATCTGTTGAGGACACACCAGCAAAGGCTAGCATGTCCGATGGCCCACATAGCCTAGAATGCAGCGAAATTGCCCTAGAACAGCGGATTTGACCAGCAAGGCGACCACACCAATCCGACACATAAAAACTCGTTTGGAATCGAAAATTACCTTTCATGAAGGATCGCTGCTAGACTCCATTATATATGTAATCTTAGAAAAAAATGAGAGCGTGTAGTTGGAATCAAACGCTCCCTTTCGATATATGCTATCATTATAAATAAATAATAAGTCTATGTGAGGATACATAGTTGTTCGCTTATTTGTGTGTATATCATAGGTCTTGTATATTTTAGAGCATAGCTCTCTAATCTTCCATGGATCAAAGAGCTCCCAATCTCCTCCTTTAGATCAAGTCGACTTAACCAAAGGTGGAGATCAAGCATCTAGTGCTTTGTGTATATGTTGACTAGAGGAGTGAGGTGGCGGAAGACCCTAGAGTCATGGGGATCTAGATGAAGCTTCGTCAACGAGGGGTGAAGACGAAGGTTTTGTGGTGAATCACCGAAAACAACAAAGACGGCGGCGGAAGACACTGGAGTCATCGGGATGAATGACCAGAATCGGCGACCGGAGGGGGTGAATGGGAGCCTCAAATTTCTTTTAAAATATTTGGCCTCTGTCCCAAATTCAAACCCCAAGAAGCAAACCAACCAAGGTGATGTCCACGACCCAAAATGAGTAGGTGGATGTTCTCTAGGAACACAGCGGGACACCACAGAACCGATGCAACAAACGGCGAACGAATCGGAGCTCAAACATGCAAGCCATGGAAGAAACAGCACCGCTTCAGGAATACCGAACACATCCGGTTTGCATACCGGACACATCCGGTATTTGTCTCAGCACAGAGTTCAGCGCAGAAATACCGGACACGCCCGGTTGAATACCAGACACGTCCGGTATTTAGAACATAGCAAACACCAAGGGAACAATCCAAAACCCTAGTCAAATGGTGTCTAAAATTCGTGAAAATTTAACCAGAGCTATTTGACACCAAGGATGAGGTCTCCACAAAAAGTCAGCTCCAAAATCGAAACTTCAAAATTCCGGACATGTCCGGGTTCAATACCGAATGCGTCCAGTTTTTCCTGGGCAGCTCTCGGAAAAATTCGATTCCAAGATCAAAACTTGGTCAAATCAAGTCCGATTGACAATGAAACTTTATAGGGAAGTTCTTGGAGGTGCTGAGAAGATTTCTTCAAGACATCATCACCCGATTCCAAGAAAATCAAGAGAAATCGAAAAGGGAGGAAAAATCATTTTTGAGGAGACCTAGAGCAAGAGATGCATGGATCTTTGACCTCATGAGGAACCAGCCAATTTCCTTCGGTGGAAATCTTCCACTCACATCATAGATCAACCCAGCACAAAAAGAATGGATCAAAATGCTCAAGAAACGAAGAAATGACAGAGATCACAATGGGGGAAAAGGGGAGCTCGAGATGAACAAGTCAAGCATCACAAGAACTCAACAAAATCTTTACTCCCGAAGGAAACAGAGAGGACTAGGGGCCTCTCTTCCCTTGATCTTGGTTCAAGCACGAATTCTATGAATCCATGGACCTCTCAATCACCAAGAATACTAGAGTGGGAAACCTAGCAAGGAAGAAAGAGAAAACTGGAATTACAAGAGGTAAAGGGAAAGGGAACCCATCATGCTTATTTATGGGCACTATTACACATTCCCTTTTTGTCCTTGGATACATAGAGACCAAACCACTTAGCCAGGGGTGTTATGGTCCAGTCCAGACTTCTCATGATCCGATGGCCATCGCGCCTCCTCACCAGTAGCCTCGCTTCCACACGATCTCCCTGATGCCGCCACATGTCGTCCGTCCACATCGGGACCTCCGCCCGGGTTTTGAGGCTCGCCGATGGTTTCGAGGTGAAACCACCAAACCTCCGCGAGTAGCGTAGCCCATACGCATCCCCGTCGTGTACACTTGCACTTGTCGATGTCCCAAGTGTCAGCCACCGCGGCTGGCCGCCCAGCCTCTAGGTCCCTCGGTCCAAGCCTCATGTCCACCCTTCACTGCACCCGGTCCGTCGGCACGGCACGTCCTTCTTGGCCTTCACCACACCATCGACCACCACATCCAGACTCCACACCTACACAACACAAGCCAAGAGACACCATTGTTTGACACGATCCGCGTGCCACAGTTAGTTGAACGCACCCACATACGCAAATGTGTTGGCATGTTGACAATCACTCATCTCCAGAAACCGCTACACAATGGCTATGGAAAAGCCATGTGTTTGCAATCCCCCCCTTGATGAGCGCATTGTCAACACCAACAGAAAACTAGAGACAACTCACCCAAATGACCAAAAGCCAAAAAGAAGCTAGAAACGAGTCATTTGTAATGAGCAAAGCTTGAGCAAAACTTGGGCCCCAAAGACATGGGCAACGGCTTGACGTAACCAAGCAAAACGAGAGCTAGTCCTCAAGAAGAGGCAGAACGGGCTCAACACCACTAGCAAATCACAAAGCACCTAAAAACAGTTAGACCCTAAAGAAGAGGCAAAGGCTCAACACATCTAGCAAAATAGCTCAAAATAGCTCGTAGTGCAACTCCCCCTTGACAAATGCATCCTCACAAATGTATAAACTCTCTAGATTTGTGGAACATTCTCCCCCTTGTTGACAAATGCACTTATCAAGATCGAAGCAAAAGTGTCTGCAACTCCCCCTCAAAGCATGCTATGAATGCAATGAAATGCAGAAATGCAAAGCTTCAGGAGTATAGCAATTCGAGTACAAAGATGCTCTAGCTAGTGCTGTCATGTGTATAGAAACAAGCGCATGTCAAAGCCAATGCTCATACTGATCAAATTAAATGAAATATGTCACTTAAGTATTTTGACCAATTTTAAGCATTTCTCAAAATGGGGTTCACCATTAAGACTAACACATAGCAAACATAAGCAGGAAATCAACCTTGTGTTATCCCATGTACCCCAAGGGACTATCCGAGGCAGCACCCATACATCTGTCAAAGGCATACCAGTCCCTTATGCTGGTCTTTGAATTTTTCCACAAGGTCACATAGGCACTTGCCAGTCCCTTATGCACTCAGTTTATTTTGTCACAAAGTCACGTAGGCTCTTGCCAGTCCTTTGTGCATCATCAATTTTTTTATATATATTTTTATGACCATGATAAAGGGTCTTTCATTAATTTTACCACAAGATACGTAGGTTTTGGCCAGTCAGTGTATGAATCAATGCATGAGCTATAGGCACTTAGCATACACAAGATAGAACAAAGGATCTCACAAACCTATGCATGCTAGGTACTGTTGATACTAGATACGCACACGAAAGAATCAAAGAGAAATAATCCGCAAGCGCACGGATATCGGTGAGCACTTCACCCGGGAGATATTCCAGAGTATCGTTATTTATTTATCCGCTAGGAGAAAACGTGCATCGACTAACCCAAGTCTATACTTAACCCCCGAGCTACGAGACAAGGTAATGAGCGATATAGAGAGGATTACTACCACGGTCTCCTTCCAACCTATGGCAAGCTTTGCAACTACTACTCTATGGGAGCACCTAAGAAAAGACACCACGAGAGGATGCTTAACCTAGCACTTTTGGACCTACCTTACCTACGACGGGAAGTGGATTACAAAGGTAACAAAGGGACTCATCTCCCCCGCTACTACCATGGTTCCGGCGGATAGGGAGCATCTACGAGTGAACCTAGCCCAAGCACCATGCCTATGCTATGAACGATTACTCTATTCCCAACCGGAAGCGAATAAAGTAAACTCGTAAACCAAAGAGCAATAATAACAAGAACTTACTAGTATCGAAAGTTGAATTGCGAGAATAATCCTAGAACCAAGCCTCGGGTTAGGAGACTTGATCCCGCGGTACAACCGGAGAGGAGACACCGACATGCCGGGCTTCCTCCAACTCTACCTCCACCCTATACTCTCTCTATCTATCTTGAATGCTAGGCTCTAGGGAGGAGATCCATTCAAGGGACCCCCTCACCCGATCCTCTCTCGGAAATAATGAATTAGGGTTTCATGGGATGCCTCCTCCGGGGGCCGGGGCCCCGCTTATATAGCCCCCTAGGATGCACCGCAGCCCTTGGATCAAACCGACCTAAACGGACGATAATTATTGCTCCTCAAGGTCGGTGGAGCGAGATCCGCGAGCCTCCACCTTATTGGTGGAGGTGGCCAGTCGGCCGACTCAAGGGGGGAGTCGGCCGACTCACCCCTAAGCCCGTTCGGGCTCCCGTTTGGTCCAGAGCCTTCTCGAACCTTCCAGTTACATAGAATTTTCACCGGTTCCCGATTATCTCTATGTAAACCTGACATGTGGGCCTTCCTTGGGTATTTTCACCGACACCTACAAAAGAGACATTCACCAAAACTCGTGGAATTCTATTAGTGTAACCCCTATATCTAGTTGGTGAACATATTTTAGTCCTTTCTCATGTTTAGTTGACGGTAAAAATTGGCACTTAACGACCGTCAACAACTCCCCCAAGCTTACCTTTTGCTCGTCTCTGAGCAAAGATAAACTCAGTGATGGATCAGGAGTTGCTACAATGCTTTCACGCCTCAAAAGTACACATGCGTTCAAACAAGAACTCTCCTCCGGATTAGAGTGAACTATTCTGACTCAAAACTTACTCATATTACCTTTCACCATGGGGCTTGTAGCCGTCACTTGGGTCTTGAGCAGTTGAAAGATAGAACGGTCAAGTCGAGCGCTATGTTTCTCGCTCTTTGATCAACTATTATTCCGGAGTTTTTGCAAGATTTTCAAATAAAACTCAGAGTTTCCTTGTATGACCCTTTCAAGTCTCTCATTTGTGGTATTTCGGATCTTCTCCAAGGCATGAGTAGTGTATGCCTTCTCTCTTCTCTCAAAATATGTGGTATTTGTGGAATTAAGGCATAGTGGAAAGTGCCTTCTCTCTCTCACCCTACTTCTAATAGGCTTATGTGGAGCTTATAGGTGGGGAGACACTCAAACTCACTTGCATATATTGCACGGTTAAACCATGGATCCAATAGGAACTAAAATAATAATAAAGTCATATGTGCATGTGAATGAGGAAATGGGATGAATGATAAGATGATGATGATAAGGAAATGATTATGAGGGGTGATCACTTGGCGAACATCTACTTCTACATTTGCTCCTTTGGGGATAACATGACTCCCTTTATTCGGAAACCTTGAAACTTCTTGAAAGGAAGGACTTGGCTACTCTTTCTTTCTTTCTTTCTTTCTTTCTTTTTTCCTTTCTTTTTTTTCTTTTTTTTTTTTTTTTTTTCTCTCTCTTTTTTTTTTTAGAGCAACCAATCCTCCGAAAATGAAACTTTAGCAATGGGGAGTGTATAACTTGAAATGATAATGACTGGAGCTTTTATGTAGGCAAATGGAACGGCGATGATTATTTCTAGATGTTCACTCCCGGGATAGGAGTAGAACCTTTTCTCGGATGAAGTGAAATGAGTGGCGTATGTATTTTGTGGATGGATGGATGGATGGATGGATGCGTACTCCCGGGTAGGAGCGGCATAAGCGCGTATCTCCGGGTAGAGACAAAGACAATATGTGAGGGAATGCGTACTCCCAAGGTAGGAGCAGCATAGGTGCGTATCTCCGGGTAGAGATAGCACAATATGTGGTGGATGTGGATCTATATGTAGGTGGTACTTCTAGGCACGTAAGTAGCACGTAATGAATGTAGTATTTATAAAATAGGTGCATGCTTCGAGGACGAAGTAGCATAGATCAATGGATGGAGAGCACATAGTATTGACTTTAACTGCATGACTGGTTCCTTACGGGTCCACAGCATAACCACACTCAATGCCTATAAAGACTACACTCAAGCCTACAATATGATCTATACAAATAGATGGGTTTTCCTAATCTAGCAAGCATGAATGTATGGCTGTGGTAGGAATTTTGAACTCTCGTCATACAGGAACTCATCATGCAAAAAATTTTAAGATTTAAAAGATAAACTCTCCAGAACTCTAGCATCTCTAGGAACAAGATGGACAGCAGCTCAAAACTTTCCCATATCATATCCGTCAACTACCTAGACTTAGATCAAACATTCGCTACCCACAAGTTTCAGGTTCAGAGTAAATATCAAATCTAAACAGTTGTGTCCAAAACTCGGGAGAGTGCCAGGTTGAAAACTAGGTACTTGAAAGGAATTACGGCAGAGCAACTATTCATCATTTCCATATAAGAGCTTATTCTGTAGGGTTCATTTTAGCAGGCAGACTTTTCACATACTCTCCTCTATTTTATTTTGCAAACTTAACAAATAGATGGATAGATAGATAGATAGATAGATAGATAGATAGATAGATAGATAGATAGATAGATAGATAGATAGATAGATAGATAGATAAGCTAGTGATACTTAGCTGGATACAAGGGGGTGCTCTCCCCCAAGCTGGATGTTGACGTAGTCTCGTTGGTGTTGCTGATCGGTGAAGGCGCACTTGCCCCTCCGGAGTGTCGGGGATAATGGCTGTAGAGACAAGACCTTTGCGACTATTGAAGACAAGACTCCGACAAGGGACAGGACATCCTTCGCTCGTTAGCTCTTCTTGATCCTTTAAATTCTGTGAAGCTCAAATAGACAAGAAAGCTTGTGGAACGATTAAGCGTTAGTGATAAACCTCTAAGCCTTGAATGTCTAGAACCTTCTTAACACATAAATCTTTTTAGCGGGATCTTAATATTTTTATAATTTTATATTTATGATATGCGAGAAAAAAATGCAACCAAGATGAAAACTTATTTTTATGCCACCACGGTGGATATCTTTGTGGGCTATCGCATCACAAAATTATTCGCATGGGGCTTAGTATTTTCTCGGATGAAATGCAAGACAAAATTATTTTCTTTTCTAATGCGGATATAGCAAAGCAAAAATGCAACAAGAACTGATTATGCAGAGAGTAAATATGCTAAAGGTAAAACTTATGCAATGCTAAAGTGGGAATTATGGATAACTACCAAGTTACCTCCTTGGCAAGGGTTCGGTGTTTTAAGTCCTCTGAATAAGATTTCTTGTCGTGTTCAATCCTTTGGTGCATCATTTGATCCCAAAGGTAGAGACCTTGAGAACTGCACCTCTTGAGTTGATATCTCTTGAGGAAGGGGTCATCCATGTTCTTTCCTTCTCCAACGGTTTGAAGTGAACCTTTAATTGTGATGCTAGCAGCATCTTGTTTAGTGTGCATGTTGCAGGTTCAGAACTTTATCACTGGAGCACCTTGTGATGAGTAGTAGATGCTTCTAGTGGTCCTTTACCTAGACCTTTGTGCTCCACTTATTGTTTCTTCATTGCATAGGATTAGTAGACAACACATACCCGAAGGAATATACAAATAACAAGGGTAAAGTTGTCTTAAAGGTAAAGGTCATATTCTATGCTACAAAAAGGTTGGGTTGAAAATTTTAATTAGCATAGAACATTTGCTCAACATTACTTCTTCTCTTAAGGATTGATTTTAGTTTGTCTTAAGCTTGATTTGTGTGTATTACATCTATAGAAAACAATCAAACTTATAAAGGAGAAGTAATTGTGAGTGGAGGGATTGCAAACTAGCGTGCCAGAGTGATGAGGGTTTGAGAAGAGGAAGGGCATTGTTGGATCATCATTAGAGGTGTCGGCGGCCTTCCTCCCCCAAGCTTGTTGTTGCTCATCATTGGAAGCCAAGTGTATGTGTTGAATCATCCCTCGAAGTGTGTTGTAACTATATGTTCTTTAGACATTGTCCATCCTCTGTTCTGAAGTCTATCGGAGAGGGATCTTGATTCTAGGTCCATTGAGCAAAGATCTCTCCTTTGGACTGTCCAATCCAGGATATGAGGATGCAGATAGTTGCATGATCTTCTTTTGTCAACCATTCTTGATTTTTGTTGAGCCTTGGTTGACGAATTGATGTTCATTGGAGATGTAGACTCGAGTTCTTCCATGATGGTCTTTGTCTTCTAGCAGCATGGCAAAGAGTTGCAGTTAATGATACGCCATCCGTCTTGATGATCAAGGAAGGGACATCATTAATTGTATGCAAGCTTCATCTCCAATGGCATAGGGACATCATCTTGCAAATGTAGTTGTTCATGATCTTCTTGGGCTTGTCGGTAGTCAACCCTTGGTGGTGATTGGTTGACACAAGGATGCATGCTCATGCCATGCTTGTCCTTGTTGCCGACATGCAAGATGGTGTTTTCAAGAATAACGAGAGCGGGTCTTTGATTGGCCAAAATGAGGTGAGTTGCACCCAACTTCTCATTGGTGACCTTACTCGAGTTTTGAGCTCAATGCTATGATGTCTTCAAGGTTGCTCGTAGCTTGTCGCCTTGTTCATCCACTTCCTTTGGGTGAGTGCTATTGATGTAGATCCTTCTTGTGGGACTCTTGTCTCCTTCTTTGTTCCATCACGAAGTGGTGATTTGGCGGGTTCACCATGAATAGGCATGCCGTGGATTCTTTCAATTCTTTCTTGGATGATGAATGAGCTATTGTCTTTTGTGCGAAGTTGTTCGAGTTCATCATATGCCTTGCTTTATCTCGATGTGAGTTCATCTCTGGACTTTCCCAACTTGGATTTGGAAGTTTGTCTCGGGGTTAGTCCAACAAAATATTCCAACATCTACTATAGCATACTATCGGCTCAAAGATCAACCTAGACACCACGTCTAATTTGATTTAGGAAGGCATTTTAACCTAAGCACCACGCTTAATTTAAAAGCCTTTTGAAGTAGGATCAAGACACCTTTTGGTTCAAGAATTAAACTAGATACCTTATCTAACTCAATTCGGGAAAACAGTTTAAACTAAGCACCATGCCTAATTTAAAAGGTGTATGAAAATACCTCAAAACCTACATATACTATAGCAAACAAAGGTGGTATGAAAGCGGTATAGAGATTTACTCAAACAAAGTGATGGCGAGCATGATTGTTGTTTAGAAAAATTGAGCATGCCTTAAAGGTAGGGACAACCAAAATAATGTAGCAACATGGCAAAAGATGTATTTATGGAAGTATATCCCCCAAGCTTGAATTCGGCGAAATCAAGATTGGATGAATGCAATTCAATGTTGCATAATGATTGGTTGGACATACCTTGCATTTGTTATTCCTTCGATCTTTTTGTATCGAACTTGGAAAGGTTAGTGGCAAGAATACCCAAAGGAATATTTTCATAAATATAACTCTATGCTTATTTAACAAGGACAAAGCCACGGTGAAAAGGTATACACTCATGTCATGGTCTCGAACAAAGTGCTTGTTTTAGGACACTAAGCTTGTCCTTGGGAAACCTTCAAGATGTGAATTGGTGAAGTGGTTCCCCTCCAACACCAATCTAAGTTCACTAACTCAAAATTCAACACAACGAGATCTACAACATTTATGATAAACATATGCATCTACAACCACCCTTTCGATATCTCGTAGGAATAAGGAGTATGAGGGGGTTGAAAATCTCGTGTGGGGTAACGTTGGGGAGACTAAGTGAATCAGGAGATTTTTCATATGAGCAAAGTCTTGATGGGGTGTTTAAGAACTAACTACTTTGCTCATTGAAGCCTCCATCATCTTCTACTTCCAAGGGTGACTCGAAATAAATGTCCAAAATTCCCCCGGATCGTCTATCGAAATGATCTCATCTAAGGCCTTATCCATCCATTCAGTGGCCATAGCACATAGGTCTTTAATGCTCTCTAGCCATGGATGTTGCTCTTTGCAATCCTCTATATGGTCTTGATGATTCCTATGCATGGGATATCTAGATGGACTTCTAGGATCATCCGGAGGTTTTAGGAGAAAGGGCATAGAATGAGTTATAGGGATCAAGGATGGGTTTAAGGATGGGTTCGTATTCTATATCGATGTGGGCATAGAAGGGGAGAAGATAAGAGTGGCTTCTAGATGGCTTCGCTCTCCTTCTATGGCATCACTTGACATGCCATCCTTGAGTCTTTCTAAATGTCCTTCAAAGGGATTGGATGTGAGACGCTTTCTAAGAGATCTCTTCCGAGAAGATTTATAATGCATGCACTAAAAGATCTCTTATGAAGCGGGAAGTTTATGCTCCTCCCAAAATCGCCATCAAAAAGAATTTCTAAGGATAGAATTACTTCTTCCCTTAGAGGTTTTTGGAGTACTACGGGTTTGGGATGGATAGCCAAATTATGGGATTGGAATGTTTGCAAAGTGGCTACGGAAACTTCCTCTTCTTGTTTGGGGGATGATTCCTTCTCTACCTCTAGGATGTTATCATGAAGTCTAGTGCAAGGAGTATGTCCATTAATAGGAAGGACAAACCTTACTTCACTAAAGGGTAAAGAAAGGAAAACTCCTCCAAAGGTGATATTATCAAGACCCGTATAAAAATGATGAAGAAGAACATGGTCTTGTAAGGCTAGGTCTAGACCTAAATTTATAGGAAGATTAAAAGATTCCCTAAGTGTAGCAAGAAGTTCATTACCTACTTGATCGAGGGATAGGACTTTGGGTTCATTACCCTCTTGATTAGAAGATAGGACTCTAGGCATCGAAAAGGGTTGGCTTTGACCTATTGCAACCACGATTGGTGTAGCTCATAGCTAGATGTGAAAATCATGGGTTCTAGAGGCTCTAAGCATGTGCTCATGGGTGCAAGATATTGGTGGATAGGCGTGGAATTTGGGTTATCTATAACAATAGAAAATAAAATGCAACAAAAAACAAGAAAAAAGATAAAAGAACAATACATGGTTAAGCGACTTAGGTTATCTCAGCAGACCGTCTTTCTCCCCGGCAACGGCGCCAGAAATGCTTGTTGATACTAGATACGCACACGAAAGAATCAAAGAGAAATAATCCGCAAGCGCACGGATATCGGTGAGCACTTCACCCGGGAGATATTCCAGAGTATCGTTATTTATTTATCCGCTAGGAGAAAACGTGCATCTGACTAACCCAAGTCTATACTTAACCCCTGAGCTATAGACAAGGTAATGAGCGATATAGAGAGGATTACTACCACGTCTCCTTCCAACCTATGGCAAGCTTTGCAACTACTACTCTATGGGAGCACCTAAGAAAAGACACCACGAGAGGATGCTTAACCTAGCACTTTTGGACCTACCTTACCTACGACGGGAAGTGGATTACAAAGGTAACAAAGGGACCGTCATCTCCCCCGCTACTACCACGGTTCCGGCGGATAGGGAGCATCTACGAGTGAACCTAGCCCAAGCACCACGCCTATGCTATGAACGATTACTCTATTCCCAACCGGAAGCGAATAAAGTAAACTCGTAAACCAAAGAGCAATAATAACAAGAACTTACTAGTATCGAAGTTGAATTGCGTAGAATAATCCTAGAACCAAGCCTCGGGTTAGGAGACTTGATCCCGCGAGGTACAACCGGAGAGGAGACACCGACATGCCGGGCTTCCTCCAACTCTACCTCCACCCTATACTCTCTCTATCTATCTTGAATGCTAGGCTCTAGGGAGGAGATCCATTCAAGGGACCCCCTCACCCGATCCTCTCGGAAATAATGAATTAGGGTTTCATGGGATGCCTCCTCCGGGGGCCGGGGGCCCCGCTTATATAGCCCCCTAGGATGCACCGCAGCCCTTGGATCAAACCGACCTAAACGGACGATAATTATTGCTCCTCAAGGTCGGTGGAGGCGAGATCCACGAGCCTCCACCCGATTGGTGGAGGTGGCCGATCCGGCCGACTCAAGGGGAGTCGGCCGACTCACCCCCGAGCCCGTTCGGGCTCCCGTTTGGTCCCAGCCTTCTCGAACCTTCCGGACAGAATTTTCACCGGTTCCCGATTATCTCTATGTAAACCCGACATGTGGGCCTTCCTTGGGTATTTTCAGTGACACCCCGCGAAATGGACATTCACCAAAACTCGTGGAATTCTATTAGTGTAACCCCTATATCTAGTTGGTGAACATATTTTAGTCCTTTCTCATGTTTAGTTGACGGTAAAAATTGGCACTTAACGACCGTCAACAGGTACCAACCTCAATGGTGAACATTTTTCAGATTTCATCATGTATTAAGCAAGTTCACATTTAAAAATAGGTTTAGCTCATAACATGTGTCAATATGATCAAAAGGAGCCTAAGCTGCAAGCACCATCACATATAAACAGGACATACTAGCAGGAGCATAAATGTATTCAAACTGCTATAACCATGAAGCTTAGCAAATGCTCTATAATACAAGATGGGATGCAATGCAATATGATACAAAAGAGTAAAAAGAAAAAACAAAGCAAAAGAGAAAGCCAAAGAACTATACAACAAGATACAAAACTTCCCACATCTAAAATAGGAAGCAAACACCCAACTCCCCTCACAAATAGGCAAACTGGGCTTGGTCGAGAGGCTTTGTGAAGAATCTACAATCTAGTGCTGGGTTCAGATATGCTGTAGGTCAATGTTGCCTTTCTCTTGGTGGTCTCATAGAAAGTGGAAGCAAACCTCAATGCTTAGTTCTAGTGTGGAGCACTGGGTTCTTGGCAATGCTTCTAGCACTGGTGCTGTCACAGTAAAGAGGCACTCGAGTGAAGTTCAAGCCAAAATTCCTCAAGGTAGCAACTATCCAAAGTAGCTGACAGCAACAGGTAGCAGCAGCAACATACTCAGTCTTACAAGTGGTTTGGGAAATGTTCGACTGCTTGCAATAAGACCAAGAAATTAGAGACGAACCCAAAAACTCACAAGTACCAGAAGTAGATTTCCTCTCAACTCGACAACCCACATAGTCAGCATCAGAAAAGCCTGAAAGAGAAAGAGTCAAAGAGGTTGAATACCATAGGACGAGTTTAGGAGTGAAGCATAAGTACTACATGAATCGCTTGACGGCTTGACGATGCGAAGTGCGCAGCGAGGACAAATAGTGAACTGGATGTCGGGCCTTGTCGCCGTTAGGTACAACAATTACTTGATCATATTGCGGTACTCCTTCTGGTCCATGGCTTCTCCTTTCAGGTCTGGGTCCATCACCGTCGTGGCCGACATGGGCGTCGGAAGAGGCTTGGCCTCGCCCATGTCGAACTTCTTCAGCAGGTCCTTGGTGTACTTGTCTTGGTATACAAATGTTTCTTCCCGAGTTTGCTTGATTTGCAACCCGAGGAAGAACGTTAGCTCACCCATCATGCTCATTTTAAACTCTCTGCTCATCATATCTAGAAACTTTGTAACAAGAGCATGTGAAGAGCCACCAAAGATGATATTATCTCCGTAAATCTACACCAAGAGTGTGCCATTGCCATGCTTGAGGAGAAAGAAGGTCTTATCAACAGAACCCATGGTAAAGCCTATGCCCAGCAGAAAAGACTTCAAATGCTCATACCACGCTCTAGGGGCTTGTTTTAGACCATACAAGGCTTTGTGGAGTTTGAAGACATGGTCAGGATGCTTGGGATTTTCAAAGCCTGGGGGTTGCCTCACATACACTTCCTCTTCTATGAACTCATTTAGGAAAGCACTCTTTACATCCATTTGGTACAGCTTGAACCCTTTCGAAGCTGCAGAGGCTAGGAGGATCCTACATTGGCTTCTAAATGGGCAATAGGAGTGAAGGTTTCCTCAAAGTCTATCCCCTTTTTCTGACAAAACCCCTGGGCAACCAACCTAGCCTTGTTTCTCATCACAACCCCATCCTCACTTTGCTTGTTCTTGAAAACCCACTTGGTATCTATGGGATGACACTATGGTGGTGGTGGAACTAAAACCCAGACTTGGTTTCTCTCAAAGTTTTCTAGTTCCTCATGCATAGCATTGACCCAATCTAGATTAGATAAAGCCTGTCCAACATATTTGGGCTCAAAATCAGCAACAAAAGTAGAATGTGCAAAATGCCAAATCTCATAAGACCCGTTGCGTGTGACACGCTCATTGATATTACCGATCATGGTCTCAGGAGGATGACAATGTTGAATGTGCCGAGGTGCTTCCCTTGATGAAGTCGCCTCCCCCTCAACCGTAGCTGGTGTCCCCTTAGGTGTAGCTGGTGCAAGCTGAGGAAACTGGTCGTCCGGCCCCCAAGTAGTCGAAGAGGAAGGACTGGGGCCGTCAACCGAAGCGGTCATCGTAGGGTCGACTGGGGCTGCCAGTGGAGTCGGCTTGGGATCACCCCAATCAGCGTGGTCTTGCTCCTCCTCCATGAAAATGCTCTCACCAATCTCCTGGTCACCTTCATGCTCAAAGACAGTAGAAGAACAAGGTGCACTCATCAAAAGTAACTTCACAAGTTCCATGACACGGTTAGTTTCAAGGTTAAGTACTCAATAAGCATGGGAATGAGATGCATAACCGAGAAAGATACCATCTAAAGATCTAGGCATGAACTTGTCCAAGTCACCTTTCTTCAAGATGAAGCACTTGCACCCGAACACCCGAAAATGGCTCGCTTCGGGCAACCGACCAAATCACAACTCATAGGAAGTTTTCTTCAAGAAAGCTCAAAGGAAAATGCGATTGGAGACATGGCAAGCTATGTTGATTGCTTCGGCCCAATACCGCCTAGGATTCCTATGCTCATCAAGCATCATCCAGGCCATCTCAACAAGGGTCCAATTTTTGCGCTCAACAACTCCATTCTGCTGAGGAACATAAGGTGAAGAAAACTGATGTTCAAGACCCAAAGTAGCACAGAAGGTTTCAAAATGAGTATTCTTAAATTCGGTGCCATTGTCACTATGGATAGCTCTCATGGCATTCTTAGGTAACTCATTTTGCAACCTTAAGATCAAATCATGAACATGAGTGAAAGCCTCATCCTTGCTCTCCATGAAAAAGAACCAAGAGTAGCGAGAGAAGTCATCAACAATCACAAGGATGTACCACTTCCCACCATCTGACCGAACCCGAGCTAGACCAACTGTGTCCATGTGAAGAAGCTCACCGGGCCCTTTAGTCATCACTTGGTTCATAGGGGAATGGAAAGCAGCAACCATTTTCCCATGCCGACATGGGTGGCAAACTAAATCCTTCTCAAATTTCAACTTAGCCAATCCTTGGATTAGATCAAGTGAGCTTAACCTAGCTAGTAAGTCAAAACTCAAATGACCAAGCCTCCTATGCCACTTCCAAAGCTCAGAAGAAGAACCGGCCACTAAACAGCGAGAAAGGCCAAATGAGCGAGAGAAATTAGCTCGAAAGACTTTGCCAAATGAAACAATCTGACACACAAGATTTTCCTGGCCATCCGAACACGAGAAAAGCCTCGGCTTAAAGCGCACCTCATAACCATCATCAAGGAGTTGCGAAACCAAAAGCAAGTTAAAATGTAAATTCAAAACTAAAGCAACATCCTTGAGAACAAAGCTCTCATTGAGTCGAATAGACCCATGAGAAAGCACCTTACCCTTGCTATTGTCCCCAAATATGATATACTATTTACATGTCATGGGGTCAAGGCTGGAGAACCATTTTGAATTTTTGGTCATGTGGCGTGAACAACCGGAATCAACAAGCCACATGTTCTCTAAGCCTACATCCTGCATCAATAGTAAGACATGGGGTGAGCAAACGATTCAACACTGGGGTTAGTAAACTGAGAGGGAAAACAGTGTTGGGTCATTCGCCCACGAGAAGTGTCAGGAAAAGCACCATATATTCCATGTCCCATTTGAGTAGGGCGATCATCACGACGAGGAAAGCATGGTCCGCTCAAGCTGTAAGACTGAAAGCCACGGTCGCAAGGTCCAAGGTCATAGCCATGACTTGAACCCCGTCAGGCACGACCACCATGTGGTCTCACACCTGAGGCCTAGGTCCTTGAGGAGCTACACCTCTAGGCCTAGCACTGTACCTTTGAAAGGGAGAAGCAAACTCTTCATGAGTAGAGTTGTGGTAAAGCTCATACTCATACCATTCATCTCTCTTCCTCCTAAAGCAAAACTTAAACAAGTGACCATCCCGATGGCAATACTCACAGTGGTACACCTCTCTCTTGGGTGGTGATTGGCTTACTCTCTTGTGGGTATGGTTCACTCTTGGTGGTTGCTTGCTCTTTGGAGGAGGCTCAATAGAGATATCTGGAAGAGTGTCAAGTGGGTTCCTTAGGTGGTTTGGCTTTGGAGTCCACACTTGCTTTTGGGGTGGAGCTTTGGGTGGTCCTTCAAACGCATAATCTTTCACAGTGGGTTTGTTAGGCCGTGGTGGAGTGATTTTGATCAACTTGGGAGTAGTGGAAGGCTTGGTGGGTTTCTCAGATGCACTCAAACCACTATGCTCACCAACATTACCAAAAACATTTTCACCCTTCCCACCTCAAATAAAGCCTAATCCCATTGTGTTAGTTCCCCTCTTGAACCGACTCAACATCATGCCCAACTTGTGGTTCACTGCAAAGACAGCCAACTTAGCATGGACCAAAAATTTGTGATTTCTTCTTCGGCCCTTTTCTTGTCATGCCCGTAAGAATCTAGCTCTAGCTCTAAAGCCTCGCAACAAGCACGTCTAGCAACCCGACTTGACTTCTCAAGCAAAGAGATCCTAGCTACTTTCTTAGCTAGATCAAACTGTAGTTCAGAAAAGACTTGCAAGCACCGAGAGAAACAGGCTTAGCCCTAACCTCATCAAACTCATCTAGCAAAGCAGCATACTTCGACTGCAAATCAGCAAAGTTAGCCATGTGGACTACGCAAGCATCGCACTCTGACTCATCAGAAACAGCTACAGACGACTTCGCAAACTCAAGCTCTTACACCGCAAGCCCCCACTTGGCTTTGTACTCTTTTCTCTCATGAGCAGCAAGCTTCAAAGCAACTTATCTTGGCTAAGCAAAGCATCACCCATGGACTCAAGCTCGGCAGTAAGGGATTCAAGGGTTTGCTCTACCTCAGGCTCGGTGTCGACGTTCTTGTCATTGCCGGTAGTTGTCCCGTCGAGTGCCATGGTGTAGAAGCCTCCGTGCTTGGAGTCGGCATAGAAGCACAGCCCGTTGAACTTGTTCTCGACCTTCTTCTCATCCTCATCTTCGCTTGGAGGTGAGCCATGGTCGGAGTCGTCATCGAGGTCACTGAGCGATGTGAGGAAGGCTCGCTGCTTCGCCTCATGCTTCTCCAGGTACTTCTTCTTGATGGCTTTCTTGTCGAATCCTCCCTTGGATTTGTGCTTGTAGGAGGAGGACTCGCGCTTGTCTTTGCGCTTGTAGTAGTCGTACTTGTTGTAGGAGTTCTTGTCATTCTTGGGGCAGTTGGCGACGTAGTGGTCAGGGTCTCCACACCTGAAGCAGCCCTACTTTGTGATGCCACACTGGCGATTCAAGCGGTTGTTGTGGCACCATGAGAAGCAGCTGATCACCAATGCCAGCTCGTCATCCCCAAGAGCCTCCATCTGGTCATCTGTAGCTGAAACCAAAGATGACAAGGCTAAAGACAGCTGTGAAGGGTTAGCCAGAGAACTTGAACTTTCAGTACCTGAGACCAACACCATGGTTGGGGCAGACGGATTCCTGATCCTCGCCTATGTCTGGTGGTCGATCTCGGTGGACTTGAGCTTGCTGAATAGCTCATCCACTGTGAGAGTGTCGTAGTTGGGTGACTCGATGATCGCTGACACCTTTACCTCCCAAACCCTCCGATCAAGAGCATATAGTAACTTGAGTGCTCTCTGGTGATCGTCATAGGGCATCTGAGGATTGTTCGCCTTCATCTTGTTCACAATAGTTTGAAAGCGAGAGAACAAAGAATCAATTGATTCACCATTAGCTTGTACAAAGTTCTTGTATTCCCTCTTGTGCATTTCGTAGAGTCTGGTCTTAACATGGGCAGTGCCCTCGTGATAGCTCTGTAGCCTCACCCAGATCTCACGAGCTGTCACACAATCAAAAACACGCTCAAATTCAGGCAAAGAAAGAGCTGAGAACAAAACAGCACGAGTAGTGTTGTTGGCATTGTGTTGGTCGATCTGCTCTTGGTCAACACGGGCATCAAGTACCACGTAGTCCATATTTTCGCATATCTCCCACACATGCCAATCAATCCCCTGGAGATGCGCAAACATGCAAATCTTCCAATAGGGATAGTTCATCCCATTGAATTGTGGTGGCTTGCTCGGACCACGGTTCATCATCATGTCACCTTCGCGGATCACGGATCGATTAAGGTGAAGTGATCCTTAACCGCCTCTGATACCAATTGAAGGACCGAAATCGGCGACTAGAGGGGGTGAATGGGATCCTCAAATTTCTTTCAAAATATTTGGCCTCTGTCCCAAATTCAAACCCCAAGAAGCAAACCAACCAAGGTGATGTCCACGACCCGAATGAGTGGGTGGATGTTCCCTAGAAACACAGCGGGACACCACAGAACTGATGCAACAAACGGCGAATGAATCGGAGCTAAAACATGCAAGCCACAGAAGAAACAACACCGCTTCAGGAATACCGGACATGTCCGGTTTGCATACTGGACACGTCCGGTATTTGTCTCGGCACAGAGTTCAGTGAAGAAATACCGGACACGTCCAGTATTTAGAACACAGCAAACACCAAGGGAACAATCCAAAACCCCAGTTTCCTGGGTGATGCCAAGCATCTCCAAAAGATTGGCCAAAAAATCTAGCCAAATTTACTACTATCTAAAATAGATTTGATAAGAAAATACTAGAGCACTCCAACAGGCTCTGTAAACGATGGCTAGTGAGATAGTCTATCCATAAGTAGAGAGCGAATGGGGTGGGATGAAGAGTTACTAGATTTTAAAGAGTTATTTAGAGAGTCTGTTGGAGACGTTTTCTCTTTAATAATAGCTAAATTTAGTTTTAAAAAATAGTTTGGCTAATCTCTTGGAGATGCTATGAAAAGCGGTGGCGGTGTAGACGATATTCCTGGAACTGATGTCTAATGGAAATGAATATATTCCCATAGGAAAAAAATCGTTGGTAACGTTTTGGCTTCTTCTTCTTTTTTTTTTTTGTGACAAAGAAACTTTTATATTAAAAGAGTACACAGTTTACATAAAAATCCCTGAACAAACTAGGAATGACACTGAAGTCCCTAGGCGGTTCTCCATCCTTCTTCTACGCCGCCGCCGCCGCTGCCGCCGTTGACCACGACCATCAGAGTCCAAGTTCCTCTTCACGCCGGCATGGATCCTCAATCTTGAGTTTTCAACATGAACCGGACCACCTTCCACGCCATATCTGATAAAACTCTGTGGAGCAGACATGGAGGAGGAAGAGAAGCTGACCCGACCGGCTTCGTCGACGTTGAAGAAGAAGAAGCAGCCAGAGACAACCCAGATCCTACACCCTAACCTAAACCTAGACACAAACCTCACTGGACCACCGACGCCGCCGCCGAAGAAGACGCCGCCGAGATGGGAAAAGGTCCGGAGTACCTTATTCCGATGTGCCGGCGCCGTCACCATCTCATCGCCGTCGCCAGGACACCTTCTTCTCCGAGGACAGCTGGGGACCCCATCGCCTACGTCGCCCGCACCGCCTCGGAGAACACCATCCCCACGCGCTTCACGCCGACGAGCACGAGCACGCCAAAGACCCCGACGGAGTCGCCGTCGCCGCCGGTTTTGGCTTCTCATGTTACCGCTTGACGCTTGTTAGATGCATGGTCACACTGTAGTGGGGCTACCACGTATTCGTCCTCATACGCGGGTAGCTGTGGCCGTTCATTATCCGGCACTGCAAAATGCCAACGAACGCGAGCCACTGCTTTTAATTTAAGGACAATAAATATAATAGGATTTCAAGAGGCGTAAGAAACACACCACCACATAGCGCCTATCGGGCAAGGGTGAGCTCTCTGCATCTATGGGAGCTGCCCGTTCTCGCTCCCTCATCCTGGCCATGTTACTCCTAATCCATCTGGCTGTGGCCAACAGCAGCGCTGGCAAGACGAGTGCGCCTGCCGCCGCCCCGTCGATTGCTGAACGTCGCAGCAGCAGTGCTCCAGCATCTCCGACGACTGGACAGACCATGCGCGCTCAGGATTCTAGTGAGTGCCTTCCGATGAATACCATTTTACCGTTTGCTGTATCTACTTTGGGATGGAAGCTAAAGAAGTCGATCAAGTGTTACCATCTTTATGTAAATATTTTAATACTGAACCTGTTTGAATCTCACCGAAATTTTAACTACTGACGCTAGTCACTAAACTTTAGTAATTCTTTCTTTTTTTTTAGATTACATAGTACTCCTTCCATCTAAAAATCGTAGTCATCTTACCAAAAAAAAATTCTCCAAGAATTAGAGTCGTCTAGGTTAGGGACCACAGTTTTCATGTCGTTCCAGCCGCATGCGGCTCCTCTCACTGGTTCAATTAATTCAACTATCTGCATGCAGCTCCTCTCACTGAACCAATTAATTCAACTATCTGCATGCAGCTCCTCTCATTGGCCGAATTAATTGCTCATTGGTCACTGCGCACGACCCTAAGATGACTCCAATTTTTTGATGGAGGGAGTACACCGCAAACGTCCACAACACGCACACACACACTCACTTCTATGAATACACATACGCAAACTCTACCCCCTATCTTACCCCGTATAAGCACATCCAAAGGATTAAGTCGACAGATCTTGAAGTCCACGAAGTCACCACAGACGTCTCGCTGTCGATGGAGACGTCGCCAACGACTAACGATGGCAACGGAAATTCCCTGTTGGGGGATTGCCTCTCCATCCCCGTCCCCGTGGGGCAAAAAATCACCGTCCCCGTCCCCGCCAAGTCTCACACGGACGTTTTCTTCCCCATCGAGAATCCCCGTCCCCGCATAAGTTCATCATCATGCACAGTAAATTCATGTAAAGCCGCCATGCATACATTTATATACTGATAAGAGTCCACAACTAAGAAGTCAAACTCAACAAAAACACATTCCAAATTGCTTCATCTCATCGAGGCTCAACTTAAGGACGCACAAATCCAAAATAGGAGTCCAAAATAGATTATGGGTGTAGAACTAGAGACACGAGAGGGCTAAATCATGATGGATACTCATACGCTCGATCTGCATCTTGCATGGAGGGCCGGGGAGGGAGGAAGTGGATCTCGCCTTTCGCATGGATAGCTGGCGGTGGCATGTGGACTTTGGCATGGATGCCATGTGCTAGGCTGCTAGCGAGCCTGCTGGCCACAGGAGGACAGACCGCGGATCTGAGCTTCCGAGGCTCCGACTCCGACGAATCGATGACGGCCGGGTGAGCTGCTGGCTGCGAGTGGGGGTAGACCGATCATCTTTAATAACGGGCACGTGACTTTTTCGTAGCATCTCTTGTATGTACGGGATGAGGTAATGCTAAGAATAACAATCATATACTCCGGTCTTTTCAGCTAACATGTCACGTCAGCAAAATGACAAAGTGTTATGACCGGCAGAACGTATGAAAGGAGGAGGCCGGCGGCAAGTGGCTAGAGGCCACCGATCGGCTTGGGCCCAGGGCCCGAATTATCGTCATCATTTATAAATTATTATTATAGTTCAGGGAGTGCTTTGATAATTTCATTAGAAGGTTATATATATTGTAAGACACTTTGTGGACAAATTAAGCAGAAACATAATTTGTTTCCAGCTTCCTTTAGGGAGCTGGGAGATCGGGAAGTCCCCCTAAAACCCTAGCCGCCTCCTCTTCCTCCCTGTTCGCCCAAAACCCTAGCGCCGCCTCCTCCACTCGCGACGGCGCCCCAGCGCCGCGCCCGAGCTTCACCAGCACCGCATCCCTATCGCCTCCGCAACATCCCTGGTAGGATCCGCAATCCTATCAACCTGGTATCGGATTCCCAGGTTCCGATGACAACCGCTCAACCCACCGCCGCCGCCACGTTCCCCCAAGTCACCGCCACCACCAACCCGCTGATCACCCCCACCGCGCCGCTGTCCTCCGCCGACTCCGTGGTTTCTGATGCCTCGGCCTCGTCCGGAGGGAACCCCTCACGCTGCAAGGTCTTGCCGCCGTCGTCCTGGAGATTCAGCGCGATATGCGCGACATGCGCTCGGCGTGGGCAGGGCTGCTCCAACAACCGCCTCCACCACCGCTTCCGACGCCGACCCTACCACCGCCCGTGCCCACCACGCCGGCCCCGGCCGCCACGGTGACGTCTGGAGTGCCGCTCAGCCAACTGCGGTGGCCGGCCTCCCCGTCACCACTTCCGCCGTGGCTACAAGCCCAGATGGCGCAATCGTCGCCCACCGATGCCATGACGGTCGCTACTACTGCGGTGCCGAACCCGACCCTGCCACAGGCCAGCGGCGTCCTGTATGGCGGCGTTACCGGACCGCTCTTCCAGCAGCCGCCGCCCGCATCCGCCCCCCACACCGGAGGGCTTGACCCGGGGCTGGCTGCGGCCCTCGCGCTGGGCGGCGTTGCAGGGGGCCCCAAGCCCTACAAGCTCGAGTTCCCGACGTACGACGGCTCGGTTGATCCCCTCAACTGGCTCAATCAGTGCGAGCAGTTCTTCAGGGGGCAGATGACGCCCGTCTCGGCACGGACGTGGCTCGCGTCGTACCATCTACGCGACGGAGCGCGCTACCGGGAGGCCCGGGCGGCAAACGAGGATGGTGGCGGTGGGGTCTTGCCTCGGCGACGCCTTGTCTATGGTGCGACGGAGGTGGGGCGAAGCTGGGCGACCGGCGATGGCGCTTGCTTGTGTGGACGGTGGATCCATTTGCGGCTCGTTCAATTTGGCCCTTCGCGACCTGATCTGGTGGAGTTCGCAAAAATCGGATCAGCCTCCGCGCGAATCGGTCGGCGTCTCGCCGCGCCACCGCCGAAGGCGGGTTCGGCGGAGCCAGAGCTGTCGCGTGCCTGGGCATCGGCGGCCTTACTCGTGCAACGGTGGCAGCGGGCCTAGGCGTGTACGATGACGGCCAGTTCAAGACGGAGGCGGCAATCAATGGCGTAACAGTTCAGTAATTGGTGGGCAATGGCGGTACTACCATGTTTCAACGACGGTGACGTCTGTGGGTGTCACTTTTCTTGCTGGAGGTGTTGTCTTTCATGCGGATCTTCCTGGGTGAAAACCCATGTTCAGTTCTCTGGCGGGGCGATGATGGCGTTTGTGGATGTCATTTTCTCGTTGGAGATGTTGCTCTTGGAAGATTCCTTGGTTTATCGGCTTTGGTGCCGGCAACGAGATGGTGACTCCTTTGCATACACACCAGGTGCTTCGTGCTGTTGCCAGAATACAACATCCAGTGTCTTCAAGGTGGTCGGTGTCCAACGATCTTTCAGTACCCTTATTAGGTCTGACAGACGTGTGTGGCGGCATTCTCTCGACGTTGGTGGTCATACTCTTGTGGAGTCGACATTACGGAAGAAGTCATTTGTCGCGTAGGACTACTAGAGTTCCTTGTTGGTATATTTTTTCCCTCTGTCAGTTTCTTTTATTTTAGTTTTCTCTCGTTGTAATAATTTGGCCTGATGCATCCTCGAAAGAGGATGGCTAAAGCCGGAAATGCATTTTCCATTATCTAAAAAAGTTATTCTCCAGTTCCTGTCTTGACACCACTTTATTACGAGAAAGCCATGCATCAATAAACAATCGAGCGTGATAATGATCAATTGAACAAAATAAAGATGTGGGAACTGTCAGCACTCCACACTTGGGTGATCCCGAAGCAGTTGCTGGGCCAAGGCGAGGACGACGGGTTTAGAGTTACTGGGCCGGCTTGGGCCTGTTCGGCCTGCAGCCAGAAGAAGAAGATTCCCGAAGGGGATAAGTAGCTGAGCTCCTTCTATTTTTGGCAAGCATATTGTAAACCAACAACATTTTACTCTCGTTAATCACTCCTCTGCCCGATCCGCCTCCTTCTCCCTCTGTAGCTCCGGTAGAGTTCGTCGGAGTAGCTCGGATTCCTTGCCGGCGAGAGCGAAGATCTGACACAGGTATCAGCTCACGTGAGATCCAGATCCCGCGCTGGAGCCCGCTACCTCCTATCATCTCTACTACACCCGCCGCCGGAAGGAGCTCGGAGCCATGGAACCAAACGTGAAGATGACGATCGAAGATCTCGCCAAGCGGTTCGACTCCTTCGATGGCAAGTGGGAGGCCCGGTTCTCCTCCTGGGAGGCCGCGTGCATGGCACGGATGGCAGAGGTGGACCAGTGCCTCGCGTCGCTGGAGGGCGCCCCGATTCTGAGTGCGCTGCCGTAGGTAGAGGCCCTGGAAGTGGGGGATGCTGGGCGGCACCTCACAGCGCTGGAACGTGCTCCCGGTGCAGGACCGGAGATCCAGACGAGGGTCGCTGCTCTGGAAGCAGTGGGAGCAGATCTTTGTCTCTCGACGCTGGAGCGCGCTCCAATCAAGCAGATCCAGTCGTGGGTCAGCGCGCTCGAGGATTTCTGCTCTGCGCAGTCCGATGCAGCAGCTGCGCTGGAGGATTGGGGTCGCGAGGTTGACAGGCGCACGGGCGAGCTGGAGCAGAAGGTCTCTGACCTGGATGCGATCCGGTTGGAGGAAATCCATGACGAGCACGACGCCCAGGTCGAAACGCCCGGTGTTCGATGATTGGCGGCCCTGGGTGGAGGCCTCCCTGGAAGATGTTCGCCGTGATGTCTCACGCCTCCTCAGCGCCACTTCACGTGCGCCTCGGGTGGATCCAGCATGGGCAATAGGGGAGACAGGACCAACAATGAAGCCAGCTCCGGCGACTCTGTGTCCTGGCTTCGTCTCCAACCGGTGTTGACCACCACCGCACACATTGCCGCCGGTGCATCGACCAACTCACCCAACGGGCACTGCTTCGTGGGGTACAGGTCGGTAACGACCATCGCCCTACCCCATAACCCCGGTATGTGTCGTCCTCCTGCCCCAAATTTTCCTCGCATGAATCCCATGGCCAACACCATTCTGATCCTCCAACCAAACCCACCCAATCCTATTTCCCTCATCATACACCTCACCCTCCTGAACCCCAGCACACCCAAGCTTACTTCCCCCAGCTCACTCCCCACCCTCCTAATCCCAATCATAGCCAAGCCCACCCGCCCCTGTCAAACTACAACACCAAACCTCCTGATCCTCCTAATTCATTCCACCATCATCCTATTCTCTGCTCTCCACAATACTCCTATCCATCCACTTTTCCTCCATGGCGTCCCACTACTGAGCATTTTTCATCCTCTGACCCAAACTACCAGCATCATCACACCCATCTGGGTCATTTACCCAAGCTTGATTTCCCAAAATTCAATGGCGAAGACGCTCAGTATTGGACTACCTGTGCCTCTAATTACTTCGACATGTACGCCATGGAGCCTTCCATGTGGATTCATATCTCAACAATGCACTTCATCGGTGCTGCAATGCGCTGGTTTCAATCCAGTGAATCTTCCATCCTTTCCATGGACTGGCCAACATTCTGCTCCAAAATTCATGAGCGCTTCAGCCGTGACCAACACGAGCTCGTGCATCGCAAACTTAACCACATCCGCATGACTAGCACAGTCCAAGAGTATGTCGACCAATTCACCAAATTGGTTGACCAGCTTAAGTCCTATAACCGAAACCCCGATATAGTATCATTCATCCAAAAATTAATTGATGGATTGCGTGAGGACATTCGTGCTGTTCTTATTGTATCTTGGCCTTCTACTTTGGATTCTGCGTACACTCTCACATTGCTGCAGGAGGAGGTGACTGAATCCACAAGATGCAAGGAGGCGCGGCGAGTTGATTTTTAGAGCTTTCCCAGGCATGCCGGGAACAGAAGCTCTCTGCCCATCGCACCATTTCGAGCTCCAGTTGACAAGCCGGATGTTGATGAAAAGATATCAGGAGCCAAGGGTGCCTCCTCTGATGACAAGCTCTCAACCCTCAAAAGCTACCATCGAGCCCATGGCTTGTGTATCAGATGTGGTGACAAATGGTCGCAGGGCCATCGCTGTGCGCCGCAACCCTAGTTACAGGCACTCTATGAAGTGTGGGAAGTATTCCAAGATCAGTTTGCTCCAGATGAAGAACCATTAGAAGATGAAACTCAATCTGAACTTGAAGCTACAGCTCAAATGCTTATGGCCATCTCTCCATCTGCCGTTTCTGGTGACTCAGTGCTGCCCACATTTTAGATCATAGGAACTTTGGCTGGTAAATATGTGCTTATTTTGATCGACTCCAGCAGCAGCCATTCTTTTGTCAGCGCTGATGTTGCTGCCTCAGTGCCTAGTCATCGCCCCCTGCTACAACCAATGAAGGTTAAAGTGGCAAATGATGCTGTAATGCAATGCTCTTCAAAGATTCCTGATGTTGAGTGGCATGTTCAGGGTCTCTGCTTTCATTCTACATTGAGAGTTCTACCTCTTAGTTCATTTGATCTCATTATCGGCATAGATTGGCTGGCAGCCTTCTCTCCTATGAAGGTTAATTGGCAGTCTCGCTTGATGACAATACCGTATGGCAACGGTACAGCAGTGCTTCGTGGCCTCTTGCCTGCTGATCCTGAGTGTGTAGTGGTTAAGCTTTATGGCATCGCTTCTTCTGATTCACTTACTCAGGCTGTTGTTGTTCCTCCACAAGTGCAAGAGCTGCTGGATGAGTATTCTACCCTATTTGCCGAGCCATCATCTTTACCTCCTCGGTGCGATTGTGACCATAAAATTCTTCGTCCAAGGTGCACAGCCAGTCTTAGTGAGGCAATACCATTACTCTCCAAAGCTGAAGTCTAAAATAGAAAACCAAGTCTCGGAATTGTTGAAGACTAGAATGATTCATCCTAGCCGCAGCCCGTTTTTGTCACCAGTGCTGCTAGTAAAGAAAAAGGACAAGTCCTGGCATATGTGCATGGATTACCAGATGCTTAATGCCCTCACTGTCAAGAGCAAGTTTCCAATTCCGGTGATTGACGAGTTGCTTGATGAGCTGGCTGGTGCTCGCTAGTTCTCTTGCCTGGATCTTCTGGTCGGTTTTAATCAAATTCGGCTGGCTCCTGGAGAGGAGTATAAGACGGCCTTCCAGACACATTAGGGCCAATTTGAGTATATTTTCATGTCCTTTGGGTTGACAGGGGCTCCCAACACCTTTCAGGGAGCGATGAATTGTACTCTAAAGCCTCTTCTTCGCAATTGTGGGATAGTTTTCTTCGGCGACATACTTGTATATAGAAAAACTTGGGAGGACCACATTGCTCACCTCAAGATGGTGTTTGAACTCTTAGCCAAGGATCAGTGGTTGGTCAAACTAATTAAATGTCTCTTTGCCCAGGAATCTATTGCCTATCTTGGTCATGTGGTGAGTGCTTTAGGGGTTAGCACTGATCCATCTAAGCTAGAGTCAATTAAACAGTGGCCAGAGCCCTCTGATGCTAAGCAACTTCGCAGCTTCCTTGGATTGGCTAGTTATTATCTGAAATTCATGCGCCACTTTGCATTCATAGCAAGACCATTATATGATCTTTTGAAGAAGGGGACAATCTTTCTGTGGACTAGCATTCATGCTTCTGCTTTTTCCGCTTTGAAGGCTGCTCTTATGTCTACCCTAGTTCTTGCTCTTCCAAACTTCAATAAACCATTTCAGCTGCAGACTGATGCTAGTGACGTCGAAGTCGGTGTAGTTCTTCTACAAGAGGGCCACCCTTTAGCTTATGTAAGCAAATCTTTGGGTCCCCAAACCCGTGGCCTCTCTACTTATGACAAGGAGTACCTTGCAATCCTTGTGGCAATTGACCAGTGGCACTCTTACCTTCAACATTCTGAGTTTGTCATCTTCATGGATCAGCGCAGTCTCATTCACATAACTGACCAGCGTCTTCAATACCCCATGGCAAGTGAAGATGTACACTCGGCTGGCTGGACTATAGTATAAGGTGGTATATAAGCCTGGATAATCAGGCCGCCGATGCCCTATCACGGCACCCTGCTGCCCCTGCGCAGCTACAAGCAGTCTCCTTGGTCACTCCGTCCTGGCTGTCTGAACTCTTGGAGGGCTATAACTCTAATCCAGTAGCTACCAATCTGTTGCAGCAGCTATCTTTAGCACCTGATGCCAGGCCTTCGTTTACTCTATCCAATGGAGTCATAAGATACAAGCGACGTATTTGGTTGGGATCCAATGGAAAGTTGCAAAACCAGGTCCTCGTCGCCTTACATGACAGCACCCTCGGGGGTCACTCGGGCTTCCCAGTAACCCACCATCGCATTAAGCAACTCTTTGCTTGGAAAGGGATGAAATCCGACATAAAGAACTATGTTTTTTCCTGCACTACTTGTCTGCAAGCGAAGCCTGACCACGTCAAATATCCAGGCCTTCTATCTCCATTACCAGTACCCTCCGATTCTTAGCAAGTGATCAGCATGGGCTTCATTGATGTTCTTCCTACATCAGGCACGGCCAACTGCATATTGGTTGTTGTTGATAAATTCAGCAAGTACGCCTACTTCATTCCCCTCCATCCATATACAGCTAAAAAGATTGTTCAGTTGTTCCTGGACTCGGTCTTCAAGCTCCATGGGATGCCTACCCACATTATTACAGATCATGATGCAATCTTCACCAGTCTATTTTGGAAGGAGTTCTTCAAAGCTGCCAAAGTTAAACTATGCCTCAGTTCAGCCTATCACCCTTAGTCGGACGGCCAAACTGAGCATGTCAATCATTGCCTCAAGATGTATCTCTGATGCTTTGTTCACTCCTGCCCTCGCAGCTGGCTCCGTTGGTTGTCTCTAGTGGAATTCTAGTACAACACCAGTTTCCACTCATCGCTGGGCAGATCCCCTTTTGAGGTACTTTATGGTCACAACCCGTCTTTCTTTGGTCTCACTGACGAGTTGGTCTCCCCTGTCCCCGATGTCCAGTCCAAATTGGATGAGTGCAAGACTATGCAAGCAGTTATCAAACAACACTTGATGCGAGCTCAACAAAGAGTGAAGAGCCAGGCTGATAAGAATCGCATGGATCGGTCCTTCAACATTGGTGACAAAGTATTCTTGCGTCTGCAGCCTTATGTGCAGTCTTCATTGGCGCCACACTCTCATCATAAACTCTGCTTCAAGTTCTTCGGACCCTTCAAAATCATCAACAAAATTGGGTCAGTGGCTTATAAACTGAAGCTTCCTCCTACTTCTTTGATCCATCCGGTGTTCAATGTTTCTCTGCTCAAAGCGGCTCCACCACCGTCTGTTGTGGTGGTTTCATCCTTGCCAGAGCACGAGGATAGTCTCTAGGTTCCAGAATTGGTGCTCATCACCTTCAACAGCGTGGATCTTCTACAGTTCCTCAAGTGCTAATCAAATGGTCTAGCATCGACAATGAACTGGCTACCTAGGAAGATGAAGTCGCCATCAAGCAAATGTTTCCGGCTGCTCCGGCTTGGGGGCAAGCCGTTTCTCAAGGGGGAAGGGGTGTCAGCACTCCACACTTGGGTGATCCCGAAGCAGTTGCTGGGCCAAGGTGAGGACGGCGGGCCAAGAAGGCCAGCATCCGAGTTACTGGGCTGGCTTGGGCCTGTTTGGCCTGCAGCCAGAAGAAGAAGATTCCCGAAGGGGATAAGTAGCTGAGCTCCTTCTGTTTTCGGCAAGCATATTGTAAACCAACAACATTTACTCTCGTTAATCATTCCTCTGCCCGATCCGTCTCCTTCTCCCTCCGTAGCTCCGGTAGAGTAGCTTGGATTCCTTGCCGGTGAGAGCGAGGATCTGACAGGGACCTAGTTAGTACTTACTTTGTGGTACAGAGGCACCTGCCATTCACTTCGGTGTCTAGAAACGAACATTGCCCAAAATAAATAAATGAATGGAGTTATTCCCTTGATTAAGAAAATGTCGTAAGAAGTATAGTGCGAGACCGAAATCAGCTCTGGAGAATATCTATCATGTAATGGTACTCCTCTCTCTTTTTTCTCAGTGAGTCCAAGATAATGACATTGTTTTTGGGTAGAACAACCATTTTGGTCGCTAAACTATTATTCGAGGCTTAATTTTATCCTTGAACTTTAATTTCAAAACACCCCTTCATTTTAGTCCTCAAACACTCTATTAGTAGGCTCAATTTCATCCTAGGTAGAACTATTAAGATGATCATTTCAATTCTCAAACTTTGCATTTTAGGCTCAATTTCATCCTTGAACTATGAAGATGAACATTTCAGTCCTCAAACTTTGCATTTGGTCTTTAAATTTTTATTTTTCAAACTCTTCTTTGTCTATCGTTCTATGTCAAACGCTATGTTGCTGAACCTGGTTAGCTTCAACACCGCCGACGATTGGAGATAGAAAAATAATATTCATCCGAAAACACTTCAGTTGCCATTAATAATTTTAAGATGTTATTTTTAATATTACCTTGTTATTTTTAATATCATCTCATAATAGTATGTACCATTTATATATCTGACTATAAATGATTTTGTGGGAGCAACTTCAAACAATATTTATTCCTTAAGAATACATGGAAATATTAAAACAATAGCACATCTATAATTTTTCCTTAGCTACTTTTAGCGTTAGGCTCAACTAATAACCACTACTGGAAACTTGAAATTCCCGACCAACGTCAGGCAAAACTGGAATTACCTGCCGAGCCAGCCCGACAGTATTTTTATTTTCCCCGACGGTAAGTGCACCATAAGAAATTTCATGGCGATATTTTTATTTTTTATGACGATACGTACATTTTCATTTATTTTCCCCGACGGTAGTGTACCGTCAGGAATTTCAAGTTTCTAGTAGTGAACCATTTATGTAAAGAATAATATTTTTATCCATTGGCCAAAAATAATTCATATTTAAGAAAAGTAGGTAGTTTAAGTTTGTTTGTGTTGTCATCAATCACTAAAAAAGATAATATCGTAAAAATCACAGACCCTAGCAAGCGCCTAGGACTAACAATGTTTGCTAGTATACAAGGTACACTATCCTTAAGGATGCAAATAGGGACTTGAGCTAGGCTATGGTGAAGATCAAATATTCAAACACATCAAATGAAGATAAAAGGGCAGCATTGAAGACTCTATAAGACAAGCAAGAACCTCAAGATATCATACAAGTGAAGCCAAATGAAACTTGGATGTGAAGAAATCCACTCAGATTAGGAGCACCAAAGTTCTCTAGTGGTGTCACTAGAGTTTCATAGTGGGAACAGTCAGAGGTAGAGGAAGCAGCAATGGCATACTTCCGATATGGTCACCAGAGTGATCAGCGGAGATTCGCAATAGTGGCATGTTGGAGAAAGTAGAAGGGAACACCTGAGCTCTCTAGAGGCTTGTAATATAAGTCGCACGAGACACTCCAGTCGAGTTTGTGGAGGAGTTGTAGGTGGTGTATGACGGATGTGAGGCTCTTGACATTTTGGCCAAAACTCACCTAGTGGAGACAGCGGGGGAACTGTATATGAGAGGCTTGTTGAAAACCCACATGTGTGTTGATCAAGAAGCCCCTATGAGATCCACGTGCGTATTGGGAAAGCCTACGAGCTATCCGCTGAATTACCTCTGTAGTCTAGTTTGCTAGCTTATTTAATAGGATTGGCACCTAATATTAAACGACCCAGCGCTAATTGATCCTCTCTTAGAGGTAATATAATACTTCATGTAGAAGTTGTAGTATATGAACTTAAGCGCAAACTCACACCACACACGCTATGTGCAAGCTAGGCCTACACCTGTACGTACAAAGACACAAGACATCTTAACCATTATAGAACAACCACGCTTGAGATTAAAGCTGTAAAGAAAATGGAAAGAAAACCCGGTGCAAAATCTGCTCGAGCGGGGCTAGAACCTAGGCCGTGAGTGCATCACTAAGCAAACCCCACCAATGAACCATCCGCTCAGCCGCGAAGTCTTCTCAAATCTCAATTTGGTGGCTGAAGCCGAAAGTATGTTTTTCTATATTATCTTAAAAGAAAATAAATGCAATGTGATTTTTCTATATTATCTCAATTACCGCGGCTAAATAAAGTCATTATCACACGAGGTATTCTTTAACTAAGAATTTGTCATCTAAACATACACAAAGTAGTCTCTTTATGCCCTATCCTCAAGTACAAAAGTATGGATTGGCATAATCATCAATGGCGAAATGCTAAAGCCATGCCGAATATAAAAATGCTAAAGTAAGAACATAAAAATGCTAAACCAAAATAAAAAAGTTGCCTGTTGATTTAGCATAAGTTGGCTCTAAATGAAAAATATGTGGGCCCATGATAGTTGTGAGGATTAGGCATTGCACTAGTGTGATGAAGAAAGCTCGAGGAATGATGGGAAAAGCACCAGGCAATGCACTGGCCCACATGCACCAGGCTAAATGAAGTCAAATTCTTTTCTCTTAAACAATTTATGGACTCGGTATTCTTTAAGTTTAATGGCTTTGAATAAATGAACTTATTGATTTTAATCAAACCAAAATGTACACATGGTAGTATGCTTTGTTCGATTTCTATTATAAATTCGTTAAAACTACGTTCTTATTGATTCTACAATTTAAGAACCGTACGCACAATCTGTATTTTTTTTGAACTACTTTTAAGAAAACATTCGAATTTGGTACAACTGTTTATCTAGGAGATTTCGGCGTTAAGAAAAGCATATAGAATGTTGATGACTATTACATCATTAGATTTCCACCATCTCTGAGCAAAAATTTTTTGCTGGCCGGTTTGTACTTTGTGATGGAGTCGATTTTTGATTTTATTTATTTTTAAATGATAATGAGCTTTTGTTTTGACTTGCACAACTTAGAAGTGAACTATTTCCATGTATTTTTTTATAGAGTCGATTTTGTGTTCATTGTTGCACCTTTCTTTCGTCATGCACCGTCAAGCTGACATATATGAGAGAAGTAGACATGTGAAGCTTCTATCTTTCAATTGATTTTCACAATTCACTTTCACTACACTTATAATCTAACCAAAGCCATAGCTTATTGATTGAGATAAGATTTCCCATTTTATTTCAGAAATTTTTGAAGCACGTGATTTGGTTCAACAAGGTTGCTGTTCAGGTATCCCTTGAACTCTATTGTCAACCTATTTGAAATTTTTTTAATTTTGTGGGTTTCAGACATGTCAGTTGGTGCTAAGTGTGGCACAAGTAAATCCAAACATGACCCAATCTTAAATGATTGGGCTTCTAGGTTAAATATTTTCACAAGCAGATATTTTATTATCTTGATTATTTCTCCCTACTAATGTTACTGTTTTCCTTGAATTGGCATGCTCCTCTATATTATAAACCTGAATATTGTTCTATTATATATGTGACCGCTCCATAACCTGCAGGTTCCTTGGCACGTTTCATGTGGCATATGTGCTATGGAGATGGAAATTTGGTATTCATTGCCATGATTGGCACACTGCACTCCTACCTATTTACAGAGACTATGGGTTAATGTTGTACACTTACTCCATTCTTGTCATGAACAGAACATTGCTCACCAAGTTCGTTTCCTTCTCCTAATCATGAATTTGTTGTGCCATTGCTTTTTCTATAGAAATTAAAATGGTTTAATTCTGATCATGATACACACGGAAGGTTAGTGAAGAAGGCTCCTTATCTAGAAAATGAACAACGGCATGCACAATCCTCTTGGTCAATTATTGTTTCTTTCAAATTTCCAGTCAAACATCGCTTTTGTTTGGTTCTCAACTACAATCTAGTAAATTTACTATCTTGCATCCTAATGTTTTCCTTCTTGTTTGCAGTGTTGTGGTCCTGTATATGAATTCTTGTACATGGACTTGGCTAAACACTTCAATCCCTACAAAGCATTTTTTTTGACAGTTACAAGCAATTTAGTTTTGCTACTGTTGCAGTTTTAGTTAGCTTATTATCAAAAAAATCCATGAGCAACAAAAGATATGAAGGCAATCACTAGGAAAAATCTTAGAGTGTAGATATGAAGGGAAGAAACAAAGAAAGTGCATTACTCTGACTTTCAAATACTAGTTATAGTTGATATTTTCGTCTCAGCAATTGCTTAATGTTGGATGTAAGCGATTTTCTTGATCATATTGGGTTATGTGGTTCTATGATGCATGAGATTTTCTACAATAAAATAGTGGGGAATACGTGTTATTATGTGTTAGGTTTGAAATACTTACGGTTGAACGAGATGGGTAGATCTACTTTTCCGGTGGACCTGGCACGGGAGTTACGCTCGTTTGGCGCGCTTCCGTCCCTAAGCGCGTCGCTCCCACTCCTTTACTTAATCTGGCAAGTAGATTTGGTTGGTTCCAAAATAGAGTGTGCAGGCGGATGGTGGATTTCCTGCGCGTGCAGGCTGTAGTAAAATCACTAGTAGAGAATGGACCTTCGAATCAATCCTTTAGTCCCGGCCGTTTTTTGGCCCGGGACTAAAGAACGATTTAGTCCCGGTTGGTGTCTCCAACTGGGATTAAATCCCCTTTCCAACGGCTACGGCCACAGCCTTTGCAGGCGCGGCACAGGCGGGGGACATGTAGTCCCGGTTGTTTGGCTTTATCCCAGTTGGTAACTCCAACCGAGACTAGAGCTTGAGCCTAAAGTCCCGATTGGAGTAACAAACCGGGACTAAATGTCCCCCTATATATACCCAAACCTTCTACTGTTCCTCCGCCGGGGACATCCAAAATTCATTTGTTTCATCGTGTTCTTGCTTGGGGGAGCAAGTTCTTCACCATCGGCTTCATCTTCTTCAAAAGGTTAGCAACTTCATGTGTATCTTCTAATCTTTCAATGGTAAATAGTGTAGATCATTCCATAGTTAGGTAATATAAGTTTAGTAATATGTTGTTTTTAGATTGAGAACAAGATGATGAGTTTATATGTGTATGTGTATCTTGACACATTATATATATGTGTTTCTCTAAAATATTGTATGGTATATATTTATATTCTTTCAATAGTACATATTTTCTAATCTTTCAATGGTAAATAACGTAGACTATTCTATGGTTACGTAATAAGCTTAGGAATATGATATTTTTAGATTGAGAACAAGCTAGATGGTGAATTAATTTTTTTTGTTATACATCATTTCGTCACGCGGTGAAGTCGGTGAAGTCGCACGGAAACTAATTCACTTCTCGCCGCCGATTTATGGCAATGGCCCTGGGATATTTCTTTGGTATTCATACTTCTCTAATATTCTATATATACCTCATATGCATTCGATTATTTAGGTCCACTCTACTTACTTGGGGTGATATTTTTGTGTCTATATTTATGGTTAAATTTTATCTATCAGGTTTCATGAACAACGGACCTCCCCTTTCGCCACCACAGGAACCTGGTTTCCACCAAGGCGATGAGCCATTCGCTCCTGATGTGGCCGCTCTGACTTTCCCTCAACCAACTATTGTATGAAATATTTCTCAACATCTTTTTTATATTAACAAATAAGTATAATTAGTTTATTAACTTCATTGTTGCATTGTATTTGTATGTCGAAGTGGGTTCCCCCAGCAGATTGGCTACAAGACGCACTTACGGCTGCGTGCCCAGCACTTCCCAGTGAACATGGGACCTATTCCTAATACTCGACGCTGACAGTGTAAACTTAGTTTCACCATCTCTTCGAGGATCCCAGTCCCAAATGCTCCGCCACACTTTATCCGCCGGATGGGGGGGGAGGGGGCGTGGGATCCAGGAGGAGCGCCCCAAGTTCACGTCGTCAAACAGTGTTTAGATTCACTTCGACAAGTTGGCTACGATATGCCTGATTTCTCATACTATAAGGAGTTATCTTTGCATTACACTGGTTACACTGTTCCGGCCATAAGCGAATGGCACGCGCAGAACAACACTCTTGATGTGGTAAAAATCAGCATGTATATATATTGAGAATTGAGTTGTCCATATTATATGCTATTTATTAACGTAATAATATTATATTTATTTTCACCACTTGCAGATTTTGCTCCAGGATCTTGCCCATGCTTCATGTGGCTTGATGGCCATTCTAGATACAGCTACTGATCATTTCGGGTACGACTGGGATTGGGTTGGCAACAATGGCCAGGATACTACAGCAGGCAAACAGTTCTGTATAAGGTTCACTTCTAAGAACAGTGATGTTTCAGTAGGTGACATCTACGGTTGACCAAACTTTGTGTCTCACGTGGCACGGGAGAATGCAATCGTGCAAGCACTGTTGTACATCGATACTGTGAGGGGAT
This sequence comes from Themeda triandra, assembly GCA_018135685.1. NCBI lineage: Eukaryota > Viridiplantae > Streptophyta > Magnoliopsida > Poales > Poaceae > Themeda > Themeda triandra. The sequence goes on along the minus strand of JAENPR010000207.1, from coordinate 2,980 downwards.
ACACGATCTGCGACATCGACTCCAATATATGGCTACAGAGGTGGATCGAAAGGCATGGCCCGATCCCTGGCGGCACTGATTCTGATAGTGATTAGTGTTTTATTAGAGTGTTTCATTAGTGCTTCTGAATTGTAAGGTTAATGTTTTAATTTTCTCATGTAATGTTGTAGTTTAATTTAGTGTTCATTTATCTAAGTTTTATTTGGTTCAAAATATAATTTGTATGGCTTGTGCGTTTAATTATTGTCATCCATGTTATTTGTGTAATATTTATTTTAGATGTTAATCATGGTATCACTAATATTTTAGGTGTGAATTTAGAGATTATTTTTGAAATTGCATTTATAAAAATTAATTTGCATAAAAAATAAAATTGTTGGTAGGTGGAAGTAACGTTTGTTAGTGTTAGATCGGTGGCAGCAGTGTTGGGACCTTTAGTCCTGTTGGGAACACCAACCGGGACTAAAGATCCCTGTGTCGTGGTAGTGGGAACAAGGGGGACTTTAGTCCCGGTTGGAGTTCCCAACCGGGATTAAAGGTCCCAGCACTGCTGCCACCTAGCACCACCTTGCTTTCTCTATAAATAGAGCCCCTCTCCTTCAGCTCTCATCTCACACACGGCGACCGACACTACTCCACTATATACACAATCTTCTATCTCTACAAAATCCACTGAAGTTTGTTCAAATTTGTAGCCACAAAAATGGGGTCTCTGTGGGAGAAAGCCCTACACGTACAGATATCCTTGCCTATCGTAGTTCACTAAAATGGTGCACGCCAGAGGTGCTAGAAGAATACTACTAAAAATAGAGCAACGCCGAATGTTGGGGTCGCCCTGAGATTGACGATGCCATCCGCGGGTGTACACTGATGCTCTCCTGGGGCGGTTGCTACTGCATGGTGACGATGCCATCCGCGGGTGAACCACTTTACCAGATGGAAAAGTGCAAGTCAAAATTGGCTTTGCCTTGCCCTACTGTAGGGAGGGTAGAGAACCAGGCGTGCTCAATTACATCTTTAAGACGGGCAGCCCTCAACATGACTTAATTACCATCTAAAAATTTGCTATTCTCGAATGTTTAAATGAACTTAAAATTAGAGGGTACTGTTGTCATTTCATAGTGCAATCACCAAAGATAGAATAAAACTCTATCTATAGCAATGGCACCAGAAATGCTTGTTGATATTTCTTAGCGCAATTACTAAAGATAGAATAAAATTCTATCTTCAGCTATGGCACCAGAAATGCCTGTTGATATTTCTTAGTGCGAACACCATGAATCACCAAGGTATAGTAATTTGGTCTTAAGGTTTTATTCCGCAAGCGCATAGAATTACCATCGTAGTATAGCATTTCACCTATGAGTATTCAAGAGTATCGTTATTTATATTTTCTCAAGGGAAGGCATCATGACTGCTAGTTAAATCATAATAATTATAATCATGCATGAGACAAATATTATTCTAGTATAGTATCAATATTATCTATACAGGGGTAAATGATAATCATGATTCTAGGAATAGTGAGGATAAATCAGATTCCAGATAGATTGAGCACACTCAGGGAAGTTAGAACACAAGAATAGAATAACGAATAAATAGAAATAAATAAACTAAACTAAACACATAAACAATTAGCTAGACAATTAGAGAGGCGTCTGCTTATAATTACAACATATGAATTATCTAGTCTATGCTAATATGATTAGACTTCGCTATGACTTTGATGATTAGGTGAGACCGGCAGGGGCTCTTGGTGTCTCGAGGACTAGCCTTACGACTGGCAATTTAGACTCCTACACCATAGCCGAACATGGGGATAACCAGGTTATGTTAAAACTGTCACCAGTCTAACGCTCCATCCCTCAGCCGTGGACTATGCAGTGCAACTGTTGATTCCTATGCATCCTAGCACCACGCTAACAAGCATAGAAACAATCTATGTCCCCCCAAGACTTTGACCCTATGGATCAACAAGTAGAACATAGACCCCTAATTAAAGAGCAACAGACCATCATCTAGATCAAGATTAATTCTAATCAAATCAACATTATGATATCAAGCATTGTGTCTATACTAACCATTCATCATACTAGATGCAAAATGATCAAGATCTAGACTATGATCTAATTCATATGAAGAACTACAAGAACAAGATAATAAGAACATGATAACTAGACTAGAACTCATGAATTTAGATGAATAAGACATGAACACAATGAACATGGTGATGAACACGAAGAACACAATGATGAACATGAAGAACACTATGAATGGGATGATGCATACAATGAATATAATGGCTACAACTAAAGAACTCATGATCTTATTCATACCAAGAGGTGTCTAGATTCAAGTCTTCAAATGAAGTCTTGCCTACTCTAATCTAACTAGACAACTAGAACCAGTTACAAGAGGTTTGAGTGGCTGTCTTCCTAATACAATATCTGAACTGGAGCTATTTATCTGAATGATCTAAAATTTCCTTCTTCTGAGAGCCTGCTCTGCCCCTTCTTTTATACTAGGGAGAGGTCAGTTCGCGTCGCAATTAAGGTAACCACAGGCGGGGACATCGTAGCCAAGGCATCAGGAGAGTTCACACCAAAGTTTGGGCCGATTCGCTGCCAGAGGAGAGCGGGCGCCCCACTGGGGCGGCCACCCCAGTGCTGGGCCCAAATGGGCCCAGTTTTGCCTGGTTGCTTCTTTGTGGCGTCCTTAGCCCAATTATGTATGTGGTTGACGTTTGTTCGCATGGCTAAAATGGGCTTCTTCTCATCCCTAGGAAATACGCCTGTCAGAAAGCGTATTCTCTCCATATTTCCACGTTTTCACACTTAGCTCCTGCAAAACAATGATTCTCCAATACATGTGAAAATAGGTCAGTGGTAAATATATGTGCATAAATGTCATCGTTTCTCTCTATTTTTAGATAATAGTTGACGGTTTAAAATAGGCATTCTTAACCATCAACAAAATCCCA